>SMMW01000575.1:0-600000 GCA_004794655.1 Marisa cornuarietis
TGTGTGTGTGTGCGTGCGTGCGCGTGCGCGTGCGTGTGTGTGTGAATGGGGAAAGTCACAATATAAATGAAAATTATTACTAAAACCGTTATCGTAAATAACAATAACTATGTATGTATAGTTCTCGAAATTTTCTCGATCCTTCATCTTAATTTTCTAGACTTTTCCACTAAACATAATCAGCTTTACCAAGCTCCTTTGATGAGACAGGATGAAAGTCACTAACCCTTTATGCTACATTGAACATTGAGGCGTTTCTTCACTGGATGAAAGACACCAATCCTTTATGGTAAATATTGCACATAACATGGCGGTTGTAAAAAATAACTTTGCATAACTTGTGAAACATTCGTCCTCATTTGTTCGGTTGAGAAAAATATAAAAGCATGGCCACGTGTTTGTGGGTCCCCCTTTTTAACCCACAAAGATACAGTCTCTTGTGTCAGATGTTTTGTCTTGTCATCGCACAATAAGTAATAATGTAAAATATTTTCCTAAATGGTAAGTTTTGCAATTCTACCCGTGTGACAGTCAGTGTGCTTACCCCCGGCTCTCCTCAATCAACATGGCCAAGATAGTTGAGGTGAAGGCCTTGGTCACCGACCCGATGCCAAATAACGTGGAGGAATTGACCGGTCGTTTGGAAGCTTTGTCGGCCATTCCGAACCCCCGAGTCCAGGTCTCGTTGCCCTTGACGACGGCCAACGAAAGGCCGACCCCTTTACGACACTGAATGAGTCTCTCCACGAACGCCTCAATTTTGGAAGTCAGTTCTGGGGTCAACACCTTGTCTTCCGCGGTGGTCCACAAGGGGAGGCTACAGAGACACAGCAACAACAGGACAGTCGACATTGTTGTGGTCCTGTCGAGACGAGGGAATCTCAAGTTAGGTTTTCAAATACTTTTCAAGTGCTGACACCAGGCGCCTCAAACGCTTGTTGCTTCACATAAAAGTGTGCGTGGCTCCGGACTGAAGCTGAATGGAGGCTGATTTTTAGCAACCCACCTTTTCATGACTTGTAGATGCACAAACAAAGTAGGTCACCTTGATGTACTTTGTGGCTGATAAGATGTGTATAAAAGACCCATAGGTACAAAGATCAAGCGGAATGTGGCTGAACTGCCTCAGTCACAAATCTGCCAGGTACTTGGGAAAGATAATAGAAGATAAGTGCACAGACTCGGACTACGTCTAAAACACAACGTGAAAAAACAGACTTGCACGAGACTTAAAAACTCGATCATTTTGAAGTCATAGGTACTAAAACTTTGGTCTAAAGTAACTCTGATTATCGTTTAATGTTTATTACTCCTTTACTTAGTGATCGCTTGACGGACACAGTGGATTTGTGGAAAATGAAAGAGGACCTTTACTTCATCTAATGCGGAGAACTGAATGTACGAAATGACTCATCAATCAGTAATGTGTTGGTAGGGTACGAACTGTTTAAACACGAAGTAAGTTACGAACGAACATCAGATAATACCGTTTTTAATGTTTGGTAGAAAACTAATGATTTATGTCAGTAATTTAATTGCTCTATGCTTAATGGATGTAGATTCTTCGATGCCGATAGTTATGTTACATTTACTTCACAGGCAGGGTCCAGTGTTTTAGATTACTATTGTGCATCCAACGAGCTGTGCAAAGGTGAGATTTTTCGGTCTTTAAAAGTTGAAAATAATGGAGAGTCAGACCATTTGCCAAAGTCACTGACTGTGTGCACTACAAGAACAGACCGAGAGAACCCACGTGCAAGTGAAAAATGGACCGAAAAAGTAGTGTGGGATGGCGACAAAGTAAATCTTTCTTTAGCAGCACTGAACACGAGAGAAGCCCGAGATGAACTTGCACGTGCGTCCTCCGGGAGTAGAACGTAATGTGAATAAAGCGATTGGTCTGTTCGTGAACTGCCTACAGTCAGCGGCGAGGAAGAAGGTTTTTACCACGAACATGTAAAGGTGGACAGACGAATGTCTGCCGAGATCAGCGCTTAGCCTCTTGCGAAGTTCTCCACTCATAGTCTCGGCGAGCTTAAACAATGAATGTGACTAAACCGGAAGTTTTTTTCTTTTACACAAAAGCCTCATTATAGCCGTTAACTGAAAAAAATCGCCTGCATTCAGTCTATATCTGGTTATCGCGTGCTGTAGACTCCTATTCCGCTCCACACTCACGCCAAGCTTAGGAAAACGCATAAAACTTAAGCCCCGGTGACTGGCACTGGTGGTACTGCACAATGATACACAACAATCTGAACCGCTAGAACATTTTTTTCCAAGTGAATGATAGAAGTGCTCGATTCCCCCATTCTCGAAGGTAGCGCCGGAAGTTGCTATAACCCCATGCGCAAACACAACCGGTTTTCGCGCTTTCCAGCGCACACGGCCAAGATGCTACTCCACTAGTAATATAACTCCGCGGTTTTTACAGGCAACCACAGAAAGCAGCCAGACTGGTTTGATCAAGAATGCGCACAGGTAAAAACGTCCGCTAAATCTTGTTTACGGAGATACAGAGGTGGAAATCCGTAGAGGCAAGACAACAGTACTGGAGGCCAGTGAAAGACTAAAAGAGAAAGTGTAAGAGGGTAAAAGCAGAGAGTTTGACAAAGCAAATAAATAACCCAAAACTGTTTTGGAAAGAAATAACATCATGTCTCGGTAAAAGTGAGAGACACATCTCTGGTAAAAATATTGTGTACCAGAATAATTTATTTAAAATGATCAGATAGACATTACAGATATATTATATAAACTTCTTTTAAATGTGAATGTTCAGTATTTTACATAAAACTGTAGAAATAGTTCATATAATAAAATTTATCAAATGCAAAATTTCCCGACGGAAAAATCACACAAATTTTAGCAAAAGGACTTTAGAGATATCAGATTCTATTCTATTTGATTTTCACTTTTTTTTGCCACTCTGATTCGAAGGCTACATGCAAACGCTCTATGAAAACATATCGTTTCACAAAGTGCTATCCCTTAATTACTATTCTTAACTCCCTGTGAATACTGTCTGTCTTGCTAACCATCATGCAATGACTCCATCTCCCACTGTTTACAGTCCCTATATACCTTCATACCTTCGTCCATTGCTTTACGTTCGACTCTTGTAACTCATCTTTATGTTGTTCAGTGTGTCGATACATATCTCACTGTCCACTGGCTGTTATCTTTCATTTATCATTATTGGTCTGCAAAGAGAGTGCGATCTATCTTGGTCGTGATGCTGCGCATTATAAGTTTACATTATTATTATTATTATTATTATTAAAAATACGCACCAATCTGGAATCTAAATTCTTCCTTCTCTCGCCGATGGCAACTGACTATAATTTTAATCACACCCTACCCCTTCACAATCTGTTATTGACCTCTGCTACCATTATGAAAAGATAAAAAAGAGAGAGAAAAATCCAAACAAAAAAAAATTAGCACAACCAGCTTTTATAAGATACAGGATACTATGTTATCTCACTCTCTAAGAGATACTGAGATACTACAAGTTCCAAAATACTTTATTTCTTTCACTCTCTACGATTCACTGAAATACTACAATATAAGAAATTCTTTCCTCCTCAAAAAGATATTTAGATAATGCAAAATACAAAATACTTTATTCTTGTACCTTCCATTGGAAATTAATATACTAAAATATCTATTCTAATAGCATCAATCAATGTATATTAATTAACGGTGATCGTTTGGCTAATGAGAAAAGAGAAATGATTTACTATTATACACATAACAGAAGTGAAAATCAGAAGCTTGAGTGAACCTAATTACTTAAATACGATTCATCTATCTTAAGATACAATCTTTGGTGTGTTCAAATATCTGGCTAAAATGTTGACTACTTCATAAGAACACTGCGGTTAAGATACCTAGAATACAGATTTGATTTGAATGTCGGGTCATTCAATATATACCTGTTTGTTTTACCCATTTTCATAGGATTGGAGACACTAGCATGTGTACCACAATACATTGAAAGATCAGTACAACAGTAAACAATATGGAAGTTTTTGAACTTCCGTTGGTCGTATCAGCTGTAGCAGCAGAAACAGTTGTTCTTGAATAAACTAAAGTGTCTGTTGGACTTTGCGTCGCTTCACTGAGCAGAAGCTGCTGGTACTTTACCTTCTGATCTTCCCTTGTAAAGGTCAGGTTAAAGTACTTCACACTATCTCCTGGATGTGCATAGAAATCAAAAAGACCATATACTTCCATCATAAGAACATTGCTGGTTTTTGTTTTTCGAAGTTTGCCTGTTATACGGCCATAGGTCACTAGCAGTTCATTGCTTCCATTTTGAGATACGACAATGTTTCCAAACAACTTGTTCTCATATTGTCCCACAAAGTCTTGAGGGTTTTCGATGTCTCCAGGGACAGTCATTGTATCATTTGGAGGTGTCTGACCTGTAGTGGTAAGCCATGGCTCAAGAAATTGGCATGCATTTGTAGTATTCAGCCAAGGTTCTTCTCCAAGGAACAGATCAGCTATGTATAAGAAGATCTCGAATGAGAAGCTTATCATATATGGGTTCCCAGGACCATTGGTGGACATGAAGATACCAAAGTCAAGGTCTCTAAACAGGTACAAGTAAGTAATATAGCTATGGAGTTCTCCGCTATGCATGACCACCGGGTAGCCTGTTGAAAGTACAAATCATCACAGTTTCATTAGATGTTTATAGTCATGCTGCAGATTATTGTGAGATATGTGAACATATAATTATATAATAATACTTTCATTGTATGTATCCTCTAAAATATGTTGGCTTCTTTAGTGGGGAATCTGCAAGAAACATTAAGATGTGTGTCACGTGTCACGCTTCGATTGCAGGTTGAGGACTAGAAAGTATATTAGACACGTTCTTACAACAAAGAGAAGATTAGTACAGGCTATAAAATATTTACATCGATCACCTTTTCTTTCCGAGATACGAACGCTCATTTTCCACCCCTTGACTAGAACCAGTTGACAAACAGATATTCTCGTATTCCGGGGCTGGTCATCGGTGCGAGGTATAGAACTAGAAAGACCCAGCAGCAGACAAATCTCGTCAATTAGGTTTGTCATGAGCAGCGGTGATCAGGTCCTGCATGGGACAACTAGTCCACTCCTTTATGTTTCGCCTACCACTTCTTCTTATGTCCACAACGGCATTAACCCTCCCTTCAACACCTCTTAGGTACCTTAAAGCACGATCTTAAAGACAAATGACAAAGACCGGATTGACTGCTGCAGGAAGGGGTTACTAGCATCCAACGAAGGTAGCGACCAGAGCTCAAAGAGAGTCGTCGCTCTTGTCGTCCATGTAGATTGTTTAAGCACATGGTTTCCAATGTTTGTATCCTCTTCCCCATCTCTGCTAGCAGAGTCCATCTGCGTATAGCAGGATGTTAGCTACGAGGTACTTGTACTATCTGTAATTGGTATCAAGCCTGATGGCATTGCTGCGCTAGATCCTGTTCAGACCGGCAATTGCTACTGTTGCTGATGCTTACGTCTGCCATGATGGTGACATCTTTGGAAAAAACTGACTCACAAATACTGACACATAAATGTCTTTATTTGCACTAAAATATCTAATTCCTATCTGCTCATTTGTTTTGTCTAAACTAGACTATTGTAAGTCTCTTCTCCCTGTCTGTCCACAGTACCTCCTTCAAAAGTACAGAAGTCAGCTGCTCGTCTCGTTTTCCTTACTCGCAAATCTGAAAATGTCACACCCTTCTTCACTCTCTTCACTGGCTACCAATTGAAACTAGAATAGTCTATAAGCTCTCAATGCTATGCTATGGATTCTCTGATGGTTCCTCTCTTTGTCTACTTGACTGATATCTTGTCTGTCCCCACTTCTGCTCGAAACCTTTTCTCTTCATCAGAATCCCGCATTCTTTCCTTCCTCCCACAAAGACAGTCACATACGGACAATGGAGGTCTCTTTCTGTTCTGCTAGTAGTGGAACTTTCTTCCACATCCTATTCGCCACTCGGACTCGAATGCTACATTCAAACGCTCTCTTCACAAAGTGCTAGCCCTAAATTACCATCCTGAATTCATAGTGCAATATAGTCTGTCATGCGTACAATCATGTAACTTCTCCGTCTCTACACTGTTTGCAGTCTCTGTATCTCTTTATACCGTTATCCCTTGTTCTGCTCTTGTACTTGATCTTTATGATGTTCACTGTGCCTATATGGATCTCACCCTCCATTGTCTGTTACCTAATGTTCAAATATTCCTTTTATCATTACTAGCCAGCAAAACTATCTACTTAAACTTAGCCTTATATTTGGCTTTATTTGTGTATTTTTGCTACAGAATGTAAACACTTTTGCAATGTGTACAGTCGCTGCCTCTGAGTCACCACAGTCTACCTTTTCGTAACGATGTACGTGAAAAATAAGCTCTGCTAATATGAAAAGCATAGCAAAACAATCGTTTGGTGTCTGTAGAATATTGTTTATAATCAGAAAATGCCTAGAGGAGTTAAAGTATACTGTAACAAAGCCTTTTTTCCTTATGTACACTTTACTGTTGGCGGACATGCAGTAAAAGTACATTAATAATAATTATCAGGACTGTTCAGGCTCACCTTTATAAAAAGACAAGTTCCAGCCTAAACCATAGCCAAGGATCTGGATGAGTGACTTCTGCAAGGTGAAAGGAGACATGATCACCTGTGGTGTGTACATGTCTTGGAGAGTGGTCTTACTGAGAAGGACTTTGCCGTCTGAAGTCACTCCTCCCTGTAGGTGCCATGACAACCACTTCGCCATGTCGTCTGCAGAAGAAGCGATACCGCCGGAAGGTTCTTCTGGATGCAGACTAAAAATTTTTAAAACGAGAAACTGACTTTGATTTTGCATTTATTCCATTTGCAGATGCGATTAAGTGACGAGAGATATCAGGGCTGTGTGTGTGTGTGTGTGTGTGTGTGTGTGTGTGTGTGTGTGTGTGTGTGTGTGTGTGTGATTCTCTCGCTGTCTCTGTGTGTTAGTCGGTAGACTAATGATGACAATGCTATAAAACCAGAATGATTATTTGCTTATTTAATATAAAAATTATTAAGGGACATCGTGATGGCGTCCCTCTCTGTCTCTTAACTGAATCCAGTTTGTAGGAGAGACATGATGAGACGAGGCAATGAGCGAGGCCTGCTTCACTTACTTGTAAATCACTGGGTCGGACAGCACCACTTCCTTCCTGAGGAGAACATAAGGCAAGGCGAAGTTGCCTGCATCCACCCTGACATTGTACCCGATGACCCGGCTGTCATTCATCTGCAACGGCTGAAAGATGCGCTTGTGGAGAAGCTCCTCCCAGGAGGCTCCACCCATCACCTCCGCGACCCTCCCAGCCAAGGCGTACATCCAGTTGTTGTAGTTGTACTCGTCACGAAACAGTCCTGATACCGGCAGATACTGAAGTCGACTATGGACACATCAAGTACACAAATATATTTATATACTGTTATCCTTTCTTTGCTTGTAGTTATCGTACGACTACGTGCTGATGTATTGGGATAAACTCAAACTTGCAGTACAAGTGTTGTATTTTCTAAAGAAAATTTTCATCATCACCATGATGCTGCTGTTAAAGCATGATATTATTATATCAATATAGTTTGACCACATGCAACAGGGTTAGAATGAACACAGCTCTGATATTTGGGGATTTTGATGATGCGTTGATGAGTTGCAATACCCTATATATATATATAAAGAGAGAGAGAGAGAGAGACAAAGATAATGAACGTTTGTGTGCGTGTTTTAAGTAGGTTTTGGGGTTAAGTAAGCACTTTGTAAACTGTTCTCGGGTGACTGTAGGCGGAAATCCAGAGAATAAGGGAATGGAGAAAGTGGACAGTCCTGTCCTGTGCAGCAGAATGTCCTTGATTGTCACGTGACTGGTGAGATACTCGTCTGCCAGCTGGAAATCGTTGCCAAGGATGTCCTTGACCGGAGTCTGCCACGTGTACTTCCTGCAATGTAAGGGTTGCGGGTAGTAAGTGTTTTGCCACTACAGGCTCACAACATAGGATTTGGGTTACTAGCCCCAGGTCTGTGGAATACATTCTTAAATATATTAAACTAAGAAAATGTCGGTGAGAAAATGATTACGTATATGTTGTGGTAATGGTTCTTACATCCTATAGTCACGGACCCGCGCAGTTTTCAGTTCTTTTATATTGGCTGATGTCCAAACGTGGGCCAAAAGGACCAAATATTGCGCAAGTCAGTGGAAAGTCGGTGCAACCTTCTTTAGATATCGGTCCTTTATTTAACACCCACAGTGTTGCTCAATGACCTTCTGGTACGGCAGCACTACACGAAAGAAAAATAAATGCGACGACTGGGTGGTGGGTGCAGCTGGTTGTGACCTTTATGTAAACACATCTTGACCCCGCAATGTTTGTGTAGGACACGTAAGATCGTGGCCAATGAATGCCACCCAGCCAATGTCGCATGCACCCTGGGGTCAGGTACAGACATGTACAGGCCAGAACATCCCACCCGAGAAATAGATTTGATGCTAAAGCAGTAGCCTCTCTGAACTCTGCTTTGACACGAGTTAGGACTGAATGTTAAAAGTGTCTCCTTGAACTCTGTGGGCAATGTGTGTAGTGCACGTCAATGCATCCATATCTGTATGCTCACAGGTGTGTTCGGGTATGTCTGTGCATGCAGTCAGTAGTGGAACTGAAATTTTTGGTTACTGTATAGTACTATAGTTGATAAGAGAGAGAGAGAGAGAGAGAAAGTGTGTGTATGTGCGTGCGTGTGCATGCGTGCGTGTGTGTGTGTGTGTGTGACCCACAGAAAACGCTAGTTAAAAATTGCGCTATTTAAATAAAAATTATAATGACTACATTAGCGAAAATAAAATAACCAATAATAATCTAAGTATTGGGTCCCCAGACTATATCGACCCTTAATATTAATTTTTTTAACCTCATTCTTCGTTGAAATTGGATGAAATTCAATAATGCTTTTTTGCTAAAAATACACTTGGCAAAGATTCTACATGTTCAATCAGCCCATTTTAACCCACTGGGCATAAAAATTTACATTCCCTAGTGGTAGAGGGTGTTTCTTTCTAACCACCGTAAAACCGTAGTTAATAAAACGTAAAATATTTGCCTACGTGGCAAGGGTATAAATGGTCAAGGTCTGCCAATTATCGCGTGGACAGTCAATATACTCACCCCCGGCTCTCCTCAATCAACATGGCCAAGATAGTTGAGGTGAAGGCCTTGGTCACCGACCCGATGCTGAATAGCGTGGAGGAATTGACCGGTCGTTTGGAAGCTTTGTCGGCCATTCCGAACCCCCGAGTCCAGGTCTCGTTACCCTTGACGAGGGCCAACGAAAGGCCGACCCCTTTACGGCACTGAATGAGGTTCTCCACGAACGCCTCAATTTTGGAAGTCAGTTCTGGAGTCAACACCTTGTCTTCCGCGGTGGTCCACAAGGTGAGGCTACAGACACACAGCAACACCAGGACAGTCGACATTGTTCTTGTCCTGTCAAGACGAGGGAACCTGCAGTTAGTCTTTCAAATACTTTTCTAGTGTTGACAGCAGGCGCCTCAAATGCCTGTCCAAGGTATGGATTGGGCGGGACTGAAACTAAATGGGGGCAGCTTATAAATACACTCGGATTTTCAATGTTATTACTTGCTGGTCTCTTGGTGTACCTAGTGGTGGCTGAAAAGTTATGCATACAAGACTCGTAGGGACATAGATAAAGCGTGATGTGGGTCGACTGCCTTTAGTGGCGAAAGTAGCGAAAGACTATAGCAGTAAGTACACTGACAGCTTCTCAACTTCAAAAGAAAAAAAGTTAAAAAAATAAAATCGTACTAGATTTAGAAAAGGTGATATTTGGAATCTCGGTCTGTAAAGCCCCTGCTGAACATTGGGAAAATTGTTTAATTTATTACTATTTATTTGCATTACAACCAAGTATATAATTCATAAACATATTCTTCTATTTAACTTTGTTACGAATTCCATTAAGAACCATAGAAAAACTCTGAGGTATATTTGATAATGGTAGCCCCCCAAAATGATCATATAACCGCAAACTTTCCTGAATAATAACAATAATAAATATATAATAAATATATAATAATAAATAATTCCTGGAGATTTGGCAAATAGACGTAGAGATGTGTAATATAAAGCTGTCGAATCTGCATTATTAATTATACACTTGTAAATAATAGCTATAATATTTACAACTCAGTACGTGGGGATAGTGTCACAACCACGTGACGTTCGACTCTCTCACTCTCTCTGGTCAAGTCAGCTGTTGTCGAGGATTTTTTTTATTTCAGACCATTTTGTGCAGTCCTTGGTGACTGATCTCTCTCGACCAAGGCGTAAAAAGATATCTGTTTTGTGTAGAAATTTCAAGAAGATTGATCTGAACGCTTTCAGAGAAGACCTGCTTCAGTCAACGTTATTAAATCCTCCCACAGATGTTGATGAGTTAGCAGAGTTATATAATCAGACTTTATCAGGGCTGCTTGATAAGCATGCGCCTGCAGTTAGCAAAATTGTTGTAGATAGACCAGATTGTGGGTGGTTTTGTGAGGGGGTGAGTGAAGCCAAGAAACAAAGACAGTTGGCAGAGAAAAAGTGGAGGAAGACCAAACTTGAGATTGACAGACAGCTGTATAAGTTAGCCAGAAAGAAATATGTGTGTGCTGTAAAAAAGACTAAATCGTTATTTGTACAGGAGCAGCTAGAGGCTGTGAGTGGAAATCCCAGAAAGACTTTTGACATTGTGAACAGCTTGTGAACTAGTCCGGTTCTTCCTGAGGTGGATGTCAAGTCAGCTGCTGATCAGCTGTCTTCCTTCTTTGTTAATAAGATAAAGGAAATTAGTGCTGGACTTGAGAGTGCAGCTTGTGAGTTGCCAGAGTGTGAGGAAGACTATTCTGTGCCATTTGCTGGTGTTCCGCTGACTTCTTTCACGTCTATTGATGAGAGCTACTTGAGGAAACCTGTAGCAAGATCCACTAAAACTTCATGTGCTGTGGATCCTGTACCAACTAAATTTATTATTCAACTTCTGGACATTCTATTTCCTGTCATTTTGGACATTATTAATGCCAGTTTGAGAGCAGGCTGTGTTCCACGGTGTTTTAAACAAAAAAGTCTAACAGTAGTTTGGGACTCAAGGGAATACTGTCCATCGTCGTTTACCTAATGTTCATTTATCATTACTGGTCAGCGCTGTCTTGGTCCTGATGCTGCACTATACAAGTACACTTCTTCTTCTTCTTCTTCGCATATAATAATAATAATAAACAGGAGCCTCAAATTATTTGCCAACCTTGGAGATCTATACATGTTTGTGTTTAGAGGACAATGCATTGCTTTTGGTTGATAAGTACTTCTGTGGCAGTTTAAATTTCTGCTCCATAGGTGTAGGGCTGTAGGCAGATTTCAGTTCGAGCCTATAGTTGATTTACAGCTTAGTCAAGCTAAAACCGCACGTCAGTTGTCAGAGACCACCATATTTGATACTCTTGCGAGAAGGCAAAATATAATTCTTGATGTAGGTGATACTATTTGACTATAAAATCATTTTTAGTCACGCCAGTCTTTTCCATTTTGGTCAGTTTTCTCTCGCTGTACTCATGCTGGAAGTTGTCAGGCACGATCCCCAGACCCATGTCGTCAGCGTTTCGAAGACCACATTCATGTAACTGACAGAGAGGTCTCGGGGAATAATTGGATGAAGCCACATGTAAACATGTCATCCTACTTGTACTGTCCCAGACATTCGTTTTAGACGGATTGTTAAGAGACGGTTAGTTTGGTAACCCAAACTTTTGAGGGGAAGCGATCCAGAATGTGAGTATTATAATTTTAGGGCCAGCTTGTTCTTTCCCTTGCCTTTTCTATTAAGGCTTGAAGAGGATAGAGGCTAGCCCTATTGACAGGATTTACCCAACGTGCGAAAATCGAGCAAGAAGTATATACACACACCTTACCCGCCTAAACACCACTAAATGAAAAATATACGAAGTCAGGTTTAGTAATTTTGGATCATCGGTCTGACACACGTAGTTAATATTCTCAACAGGTCCTTGACGAATGCATCCACTTAGGAAGATCCTAAAGGGATCCTAGTGCCATTGTGTGTGTGTGTGTGTGTGTGAGTGAGATTGTCAATTAACCCAAAATGGTTGTCGAACGAGACTCTCCACAAACATGTCATACTACAATACTCGCAGGAGCTGGAAACGGACTTCCACTGATGGTATTAGGTCACCACATACCACATACCAGAGATCAGAGGATTCGAAGCAGTGCACAGTTTTCTGTTACGTGAAATACACGAGCTAAATATATATGAAATATGAATACATGTATAATTATAAATAATTCGTTAAGAGTGCCGTGGCCTGATATCGACGCCAGGAGTTGATTTTGCTGACTAGCGTACCTTGTCCTTCAAAGCTGGGAATATTCAAATTTGTTTTGACTTTTGCTGCGAAAATAATTCCTAAAATGTGTTTAAGTGTCTAATCTAGGTATATAAGAAGATGCCCCAATTTTGTGTTCCTTTTAGTGTGAGATTCAAGTATGACATGACATTACAAAAACACTAATAATGTGAAGAAAGGCTTATTTAAAAAAAAAAAGAATTAGCAATTGTCTGGTTTACAAGTCAGCATAAAACAATATAATGATTGTCGAATGAGCCTAGATATGTGTATCAGAATATTTTATTGAAAATGATCAGATAGGGATTTTAGCTATATTTATATAAGCTACTTTAAAATGTGAATGTTCAGTGTATGACAGAAAACTGTAGAAATAGTCCATATAATAAAGCTAATAAAATACAAAAATATCCCCATGGAATTAGCACAAAAATGACAGAAAATGGACTTTAAGAAACATCAGATACTTTGTTAAAATCTATTTAAATTTTCACTTTTTTCAGTATAAATAAGAATCCCCTCCAGCACCAATTTTGATTTTGAATTCTATAAGTTTTCAGTTTTTTTTCAGTATAAATAAGAATCACTTAACCCGCCGATGGCATCTGATTATTGTCATTGGCATCTGCTGCCTTAACAAAAAAAAACAAAAAACCAAAACCAAAAACAAAACAAAACAAAACACACAAAAAAACCACACACACAAAAAGAGAAAGGAAAAAAGCTATTGATAGAAACTCCCACAACCAGCTATTATAAGGTGCTAGATACTTTGTTAATTTTTTCTTTAAGATCTATGGAGATATTGCAAGATACAAGATAATTTATTCTTTCACTCTTTACGGTTTACCTACATACAACAATTGATTAGCTCACCCTGTAAAGGATATTGAGTTACACCAAATACAAGATACGTTTTTCTTTTACCTTTTATTGAAAATTAATGAAATGTCTATTATCCAAGCATCAATCAATACAAATGGAGTACCGACGATTAAGTGGCTTATGTACTCAAATTTCAAACAAAGGAGAAATAAATTATTGTTTTTTTTTAAATAAGAAATGAAAATTATAAGCTTGAATGAACCAGATAAATTGAATAAAGATTTATGTCTTATTAGTTAAGATAAACTCTTTGTTGTGTTCAAACAACTGGCTGAAATGTTGACTACTTCATTAGAACACTGTGGTTAAGATATCCAGAATATGGATTTGATTAAAATGTCAGGTAAATGACATGCTAAATGTGTAACTTATTCAATACACACTTGTTTGTTTTACCCATTTTCATAGGATTGTAGATATAAGCATTTGTACCACAATACATGGAAGGATCGTTACAACAAGAAACAATAGAGACGTTTCTGAACTTCCGTTGGAAGCTGTAGGAGCAGGAACAGTTGTTCGTGAATATACCAAAGTCTCTGATGTACCTTGAATCGCTCCAATGAGCACAAGCTGCTGGTACTTTTCACTCTGATCTCCCCTTGTAAAGGTCAGGTGAAAGTACTCCACACTATCTCCTGGATGTGTTAAGAATTCAAGAAGACCATAAACTTCCATCATGAGAACATCGCGGTCATTCGTCTTATAAAGTTTGCCTGTTATATGGCCATAGGTCACTAGCAGTTCATTGCTTCCATTTTGAGCTACGACAATGTTTCCAAACAACTTGTTCTCATATTGTCCCACAAAGTCTTGAGGATTGTCGATCTTTCCAGGGACAATCATTGTATCATTCGGAGGTGTCTGACCTATAGTGGTAAGCCATGGCTCAAGAAATTGGCATGCATTTGTGGTATTCAACAAAGATTTTTCTCCAAAGAACAGATCAGCTATATAGAAGAAGATCTGATATGAGAAGCTTTCCATATATGGGTTTCCAGGACCATTGGTGGACAGGAAGATACCAAGGTCAAGGTCTCTAAACAGGTGCACGTAATTAGCATAGCTGTAGATTTCTCCGCTATGCCAGACCACCGGGTAGCCTGTTGAAAGGACAAGTCATCACAATTTATAGTAATTAGATGTTTATAGTCATGCTGCAGATTATTGTGATATATGTAAATAGTAGTTATATAATGATGTTTTAAATGTATGCATCGTCTAAAATATGTTGGCTTTTGTACTGGGGAATAAGCAAGTAATATAAAGTTTTGTGCTACGTGTTACGCTTCGATTGCAGGTCAAAGATTAGACACGTTCTTACCACAAAGAGGAGAATAGTATAGGGTATAAAATATTTACATCTTAGTCAATCACATTTTCTTTCCGAGATATGAACGCTCCTTTTCCCATCCCTTTACTAGAATCAGTTGACAAACAGTTATTCTAGTATTCCGGGACTGGTCATCGGTGCGAGGTACAGAACTAGAAAGACCTCACAGTAGACAAATCTCGTCACTCAGGTTTGTCATGAGCAGCGGTGATCAGGTCCTGCATGGGACAACTAGTCCACTCCTTCATGTTTTGCCTACCACTTCTTCTTATGTCCACATCGGCATTAAGCCTCCCCTCAACACCTCTTAGGTACCTTAAAGCACGATCTTAGAGATTTTCGCCGGGTCACATGACAAACAAGACCGGATTGACTGCTGCATGAAGGAGTTTCTGGTATCCAACGAAGGTAGTGACAGTGTCGCCGCTCTCGTTGTCCATATAGATTTTGTAGGCACATGGTCTCCAAGGACTGTATTCACTTCCCCATCTCTGCAAGCGTCCACGTGCGTATAGCAGGATGTTAGCTACGAGGAACTTGTGGTACTTTCTGTAATTGGTAGCATGCCTGATGGCATTGCTGTGCCAGATCCTATGCAGTTCTGCCATTTCTACTGTTGTTGTTGTTGCCATACTGATGCTTACGTCTGCCTGGAAGCTGACATCTTCGGAAAATTTGATTCCCAAGTACTGAAATCTGTTAAACGCCTCTATGTGCACTCAAATATCTAAATCAAAATTCTTTTTTTCTCATTTGTTTTGTTTAAACTAGACTGTCGCAAGTCTCGTCTCGCTGGCTGTCCACAGTACCTCAAACACACGCTTCAGAAACTCCAGAACTCAGCTGCTCGTCTCGTTTTCCGGACTCGCAAATGTAAACATGTCACACAATGCTTCACTCCTTTCACTGGCTACCAATTAAAGCTAGAATAGACTACAAGTCTCAACTCTATGCTATGGAATTTTTTGAAGGCTTCTTCCCCAACCACTTTACTGAAATCATGTCTGTTCCCCCCCCCTGCTCGAAACCTTCTCTCCTCATCAAAATCCCGCATTCTTTCCCTCCCACCCACAAAGACAGTCACATACGGACAACAGAGTCCTTCCTCTGTGCTGCTAAGCAGTGGAACTTTCTTCCACATCACATTCGCCAATTAGACTCAAAGGCTACATTCAAACACTCTCTGCAAACATTTTTGTTTACGAAGCACTATCTATGAAATACTATCCTGAGTTCCTCTGGCAATACTGTCTGTCATGTGCGCCATTATGTAACTACACTGTTATCCATTGCACTATGTCCTACTATTGTTACTTGATCTTAATGTTATTCAGTGTGCCTATATGAATCTCACCCTCCATTGTCTGTTACCTAATGTTAAAATGTTCCTTTTTATCATTACTGGTCAGAACGTGCGACCTATCCTGGTCGTCACGGTGCAGGATACAAGTACACAAGTTATCATTATTAAATCAGGTGTGGGGAACTTTTTTTCCAAATATTTTTTGATATTTATAACATCATTCGCGGGCCATACAAAATAATTAACTTAAAATTAGCCTGCTATATTAGGATTTATTTGTGTATTTTTGCTATAGCGTGTAAACACTTTTGCAATGTGTACAGTCGCTGCCTGCTTGGCACTGGTGTCCTCCCATAGCTCCTCGTACGAGATTCTGCCAAATACCTTTGTGAAGTCGAGGGTGGCTCTTTCTATTTTCAAAGTTTGAAGTGTTGTGTTAACCTTTCTTTGGTGAAGAGCTTTAATAGCTGAGAAGCTTTGTCCGCTGTCACCATGGGCCATTCTCTTTTTTTATATTCTTGCGTTGGTCTTCGATCCAGTTCTTCTTAGATGCTTGGTCCTCTTCCTGAAGTCGCAGTTTACTGCATTGTACTCGGGAGCTGTTTCGGGATACATTTTTCTTGAAAACGTGAGGAGTGTTCACTCAGATTTTGGGAAATAGTATTTTACACTGAGCTTAACCAAAATCTTATAAATAAATTGCACCCTACTAGCCCTTAATACTATTTCTCAAACTGTCTTACGATTGTAAGCGTATCCATTACCGCCTAAAATTGTTTAAATGCACAAACCCACGAATACATTGTTGTATGTCTATTTTTGGCATTGCTATATATTTACTATGTAATAAACAAAATCATTTGACAAAAAATTTGCATTTGATGTGTTTAAAATAACATTGGACAATTATACTGTTAATTGGACATAGTCTTGCACATTTATTAATTTAATATTAGACTGTACTTTTAATCTCGAAATCTGCGTGCGTAAAAATGTTTAGAACCACAAATTAATTAAAAGACCTTCCTTCCTTTTTTTAATTTAAAAAAAAAAACAAAGAAGAACACAAACAAAGAAATATGTCCTTATATAATAGACCTTCTCTAAAACCTTGGTTTTAAAATGTCAGGTACCAGATATTTGTAAGACTGAATAACGAATTTTATCAATCTTGCGAATAAAAGGACTACTAGCCGGCATCCACAGACTCACCTCTATAATAAGACGAGACCCATGCATAACCATAGCCGAGGGTCTGGTACAGTGACTTCTCCAAGGTGTAAGGAGAGATGATCACCTGTGGTGTGTGCATGTCTTGGAGAGTGGTCTTACTGAGAAGGACTTTGCCGTCTGAAGTCACTCCTCCCTGTAGGTGCCATGACAACCACTTCGCCATGTCGTCTGCCGAAGAAGCGATTGCGCCAGCAGCTTCGGCTGGATATATACTAAATTTTGTTTTGAAAAGACGAATTTGATTTTGGATTTACTCTAGTGACTAGTGATACCAAGGCTGTATGTGTGTGCGTGTGTGTGCGTGTGTGTGTGTGTGTGTGTGTGTGTGATTATCTCGCTGTATATGTGTGTTAGTCTGTGCACATGACAATATAATACGGTAAATGCAGTAGTGCGGTGGAGAGACTGAAGACACAAAACGACCAACAACACATCAAAGTTTAGCGACCTTTAGAGAAATTAATCGGGCTTATGTTTTAGACTAGTGATGACAATCCTATAAGAAAAATATGAGTATTTTATTATTTAATATAAAAATTTTTAACGGACATAAATTTTATCCACACTTGCCTGCATCTCCCTCTCTGTCTCTTAACTGAATCCAGTCGTAAGAGAGACATGATGAGACGAGGCAATGGAAAATGCGCCACCAGGGTGGCCTGCGTCACCTACCTGTAAATGACGGGGTCGGACAGCACCAGTTCATTTCTGAGGAGAACATAAGGCAAGGCGAAGTTGTCCGCATCCACCTCGACATTGTACCCGATGACCCGGCTGTCATTCATGCCCAACGGCTTAAAGATGCGCTGGTGGAGAAGCTCCTCCCAGGAAGCTCCGCCCATCACCTCCGCAACCCTCCCGGCCAAGCCGTACATCCAGTTGTTGTACTTGTACTCGTCACGAAACAGTCCTGAGACCGGCAGATACTGAAGTCGACTATGGACACATCAATTACACAAATATATTTATATACTGTTATCCTTTTATCCTATCTTTGCTTGTAGTTATATACGACTATGTGCTTATGTACACGGTTAAATCAAACTCGCGATGCAACTGTATTATCTAAAGAAATATTTTTGCATCATCATCATCATCATCATCATCATCATCATCATCATCATGCTGTTGTTAGAGCATGATATTATGAAATCAATATAGTGTGACTACATGTGACTTTGATTATGAGTTAATGAGTTGCACTACAAAAGGAAGAGAGAGTGAGACAACGATAGCTTTGTGTGTGTGTGTGTGTGTGTGTGTGTGTGTGTGTGTGTGTGCGTGCGTGCGTGCGTGCGTGCGAAAACAACTCTGTCATTTGTAATCTCAAGCTGCCTAGAGCAAGAGTTCCGTTACAATACTTATAAACACATAAAGGCAATGGGAGTGCGCCCGCTTGCGTGCGTGCGTGTGTGTGTGTGTGTGTGTGTGTGTGTGTGTTATAAGTAGATCATGGGGTAAGTAGGCACTTTGTAAACTGTTTTTTTGTGAAGGTGGTTGGGTATCCAGCGCAGAACGGAATGAAGGGAGTGGACAGTCCTGTCCTGTGCAGCAGAATGTCCTTGATTGTCACGTGACTGGTGAGATACTCCTCTGCCAGCTGGAAATCGTTGCCAAGGATGTCTTTGATAGGAGTCTGCCACGTGTACTTCCTGCAATGTAAGAGTTGCGGGAAGTAAGTGTTTTGCCACTACAGGCTTACAGCGTATGTATTCTAAAAATATTAAACTAATAGAATGTTGAGGAAAATATTATGAATGTATATGTTGCGCTTACATTTCTTACATCCTATAGTCACGGACGTGCGCAATATGCAATTTTTTGGGGGGATCGGCTGATCCAAACGTGGGCCTAAAGAGCTATTGCGCAAGTCAGTGGAAAGTGCGTGGAACCTTTGCTGGGTATCGGTCATGTATTTAACACCCACAATGTTGCTCAATGACCTGGAAAAAAAGGAAAAAAAGACCGACTCGACTGGGTGGTGCGCGTAGCTGGATGTGAGCTTCTTTAAGTAAACACTTCTTGGCCCCCGCAAGGAAAGATCGTGGCCAATGAATAGCACCCAGCCAATGTCGCATGCACCCTGGGGTCAGGTACAGACATCTACAGGCGAAAACATCCCAGGCGAGAACTAGTTTTTATGCTAAAGCAGTAGCCTCTGTGAACTTTGACACGAGTTAGGACTGAATGTTAAATGTGTCTCATTGAACTCTGTGGGCAATGTTTTTAGTGCAAGTGTGTGAATGAACGTCTATAAATCCGTATCTGTACGCTTGTATGTGTGTTGGGGTATGTCTGTCTGTACATGCAGTCTGTGGTGGAACTGACAGTTTTGAGTAGTGTATAGTTTATGCGAGAGAGAGAGAGAGAGTGAGAGAAATAGAGAGAGCGTGTGCTTATATTTGCATGTGAATTTTTACTTTTTATTTCATTTTGTACTTCATGTTCAGTTTCTGCAAGTGTGTGTGATTGGTATTTGGCAAGTCAATGTTCTTCGTGTAGGGAATTTTTGTTTCCTACACACCCTCTCTCTCCTGTGCACAGAAAACGCTGGCTGAAAAATGTCGCCATTTAAATAAAAATTATTAATGACTCCATTAATGAAAATAAAAAAACCAAAAATAAGTATTAGGTTTCAAGACTATATCGACCCTGAATCTTTATTTTCTTGACAGTCTCCATTGTTGAAATTAGATGAAATTCGTTAATTCTTTTTGCTGAACATACATTTGGCAAAGATTTTACATGACAGTTACGTGTCCGGTTTTTAAATCACAGGGCGTAAAAATTGTACATTCTCTTGTGTCCCAGGCTGTTTCTTTCAAAACATTGGTCTTTATGACAATGGTATATATAAATAGTCAAGATTTGTCATTTATCCGTGTGACCGTCAATCTACTCACCCCCGGCTTTCGTCTATCAACATGGCCAGGATGGTTGAGGCGAAGGCCTTGGTCACCGAGCCGATGCCGAACAACGTGGAGGAATTGACCGGTCGTTTGGAAGCTTTGTCGGCCATTCCGAACCCCCGAGTCCAGGTCTCGTTACCCTTGACGAGGGCCAACGAAAGGCCGACCCCTTTACGGCACTGAATGAGGTTCTCCACGAACGCCTCAATTTTGGAAGTCAGTTCTGGAGTAAACACCTTGTCGTCCGCGGCGGTCCACAAGGTGAGACTACAGAGACACAGCAACACCAGGACAGTCGACATTGTTGTTGTCCTGTTGAGACGTGGGAACCTGAAGTTAGTTTCTTAAATACTTCTCTAGTGCTGACCACATGTGCCTGAAACGCTTGTTGCTTCACGAAAATGTATGGACTGGTTTGAGCTGAAACTAAACGAGGGCAGCTTTTAAATAAACCCGGTTTTTTCTATCGCTTTAATTTGCTGACTCAGGTCTCTCGGTGTAACCAGTGATGGCTGAAGAGCTGTGCAAACAAGACTCACTGGGACACAGATAAAGGGTGATGTGGGTGGAGCGCCTCCGGGGAAAATTGTCAGTCAGTTGCGAAAGACTATGGTACACTGACAGCTTCTCAGTTTCAAAAGCAGAAAGTTATAAAATAAACTCATAGCAGATTTAGAAAACATGATATTTGATAAGATAAGATAAGACTTTATTGGTCCCATAGGCAATTTGGATCCTCAGTCTTTAAAGGCCCTTCCGAACCAGGCAAACTTTTAAAATATTTTACTATTTTTTGCATCACGGCCAAGTATATAATTCATAAACATATTCTTCTATTCAACTTTCTGTTAAGAATTCCATTAATCATAAAAGCTCTGAAGTATATTTTATAAAGGTAGCCCCCCCCAAAGTATTCTAAACCCACTTTCCTGAAGAAAGTGACTGGGATAATAAATAATTCATGGAGATTTGGCAAATAGACATAGAGAGGTGTAAAATATAGGATTAATACTGTTGAATTTGTATTAATGATAATTTTTTATTTAATAGATATAATATTTACTACTCAGTACGTGGGGATAGAAACTTTCGAAACAGTTCATGTGATAATATTCACCTACAAAAAATCCAAAGACACTTTAGGCAAATCGTCTACGTTACAAAAACTAAATGTTAAGAACTTTCAGGTACAATGCCAATGTTTATAAATTTATACTTTATTTATATTTATAAAGAAGACTTAGTTCCAGCTCCAGTTTTGTAGTTCTCCTACATAAAAAATTGCAGTCTGTAAGCACATCGTGTCCTTTAAGAGACTCACAATGACGTCCACTGCCTTCACCAGGTAGGAGGAAAAAGAATTCAAATTCAAAAGACTTCAAATACCTATATTTTACATTTCAGGTTTGGGGAAGAAATTCCTTAGAAACAATCTGTGTGATGATATTCACATAGAAAAATCTGAAGTAGCTAGAAAGAATGATTTAAACAATAACAGAAACTGGATTTTAAGAACTTTCAGATATAATGTTAGTGGTCTGTGTATTTCTCTGCTATATATAATAATAACAACTTTTATCTCTAGTTTTGTATTCTTCCTTCACCCAATAAATTGCAGTTTGTAAGCAAACCGTATTCTCCCGAAGGTCACATTTACGTCCACTGCCATCAAGACATAAGAAAAATATAAAAATATGCCAACACCCTAGTAGCACAGAATGCCAAAAATACATGGGTCCCCTGGTGTAGAACATGGGTTCCATATACTTTCTATGGGACCGATGTGTTTTCGGCATTCTGTGCTGCTCGGGCAACTCCAGGTTGCAGGTACTAAACTTTCAGGCAACGCTAACTCTGATGATCTATTACCGGCTCTCTGACTAAAACTTGAATAAGGATTCTTTTCTTATATCTACCACATAACATTGTATTTGATGTAAATCATTAGAGCTGAGATATGTCTGCTACGTATTTACATGTTAATCTCAGGTTACATTAGTTCACATAGTAGGAACGTGCATCAGGTTTTGTTCATGCACAGCTGGACAAATCAAGTCTTCGTCTTGAGCTATGTATGTGTGGGTTATGTACGTGAACGAGGAACAGGAAGGTAACTGTTTGACTTGACACTTTCTCACTTCTGTCCCATAAACCCAGGCATACACAGTAGATTCACATAAATTGTGTTCTTAACGTTTCTGCTCAATTCTTCATGTTTTCATCAGTTGAAGATTAACATTTAACCTCAAAGTAGGAGGAGCTGGGGAAACTCACCATGACACAAGAAGACAGAGGCAAGAAAAATATAATCGACACCAAGTTCCAGAGGCCCACGACCGACAATAATAATAATAATAATAATAATAATAATAATAATAATAATAATAATAACTTATAACAGTAATGTTTTGTGGCTGGTCCCAAACCCACGCTAACTGTAAAAACATCTTGAAATCACATTATAGTCAAAAGTGAATGACACACTGAATACATGAGGCATAATGTCTGCTGAGACTTTTAATGTTTCTTCCAGCTGACTTCGTGAACTACCTTGGTTATGGGTTATTTCAGTTTTTAACATACATGGAGATTAAAGCATGTCTTCTGTGTAACGAATAATAAGATAGTGCAAATGCAAGATACTTTATTATTTCTCTCTCGGATTTACTGATATACTACAGTATACAAGATACTTTCTTTCACACTCTAATGGATATTGAGATAATGCAAAATATAAAATTCCTTACTTTTACCTCTATTAGGTATTGACACAATAAAAATGTCTGTTTTCCAAGCATCAGTCAATTTAAATGGACTAACGACAATCATTTGGCTATTGTATTCAAATTTCAAACAAAAGAGAAAATGTTAAACATATTAAAGAACTGAAAATCATGCGCTTGAGTGAACCCGATTACTAAAATAACAATCTAATTTGTGATGAGTTAAGATAAAATCTTTGGTGCATTCACAAATCCAGCTAAATAGACTACTTCATAGGAACACTACGGTTAATTAAACAAAAGGGAAGTTTCTGAACTTCCGTTGGTCGTATCGGTTGTAGGAGCAGAAACAGTTGTTCGTGAATAAACCAAAGTCTCTGATGGACATTGAGTAACCTCACTGAGTAGAAGTTGCTGGTACTTTATGTTTTCATCTCCCCTTCTAAAGGTCAGGTTATAGTACTGCACACTGTCTCCTGGATGTGTAAGAAATTCAAGAAGGCCACAAAATTCCATCATGAAAATATTGCTGTCTTTCGTCTTAAGAAGTTTGCCTGTTATACGGCCATAGGTCACTAGCAGTTCATTGCTTCCATTTTGAGCTACGACAATGTTTCCAAACAACTTGTTCTCATATTGTCCCACAAAGTCTTGAGGATTGTCGATGTCTCCAGGGACAATCATTGTATCATTTGGAGGTGTCTGACCTGTAGTGTTGACCCATGGCTCAGGATACTGGCATGCGTTGGTAGTATTCAGCCAAGGTTCTTCTCCAAGGAACAGATCAGTTATGTAGTAGAAGATCTCCTGTAAGGTCCACCTTACATTTACATCTTCGTGACCATTGGCGGTGATGAAGATACCAAGGTCAAGGTCTCTTAACAGATACAAGCGAGTGTTATAGCTGTGGAATAATCCTGAATGCCAGATCACCGGGTAGCCTGTTGACAGTAAAAGTCATTAGAGTTTATAGTAATTAGATAATTAAGTCAAAGTGCAGGGTATTGTGATACGTGTAAATAGTAGTAATGCTGTTAAAAGATTCTGTTAATTTGACAACGGAGTACTTGTTTTGAACGTTAAACAGAATTTTTATTAAAAACGTTTTTTTTAGAGTGGTTTAAGACGCTAGATAAAGGCGAGGTATGGGTGCAACTGAATGTTGTTTGCATTTCGCTGCATTTCATTCTTCGTCTGTGTAGAAGAACCCCATCGCACAAAGCTATATTTAATGATGTCAAGTCTAAGATAATAACTGTAAGCTTGAAATGTGTTGTGGGCTGTTTCAGTGTCATATTCAACGTGTTTATTCGAAAGTGGGTGCTTTAGCGGATGTACGCATGTATGTATCTTCTACGTATGCTGGCTGCTGTGGTGCAGAATCAGCGGTGAAGGTTTTCTGTCGCACGTTTTAGGCTATGATCGCATGATTGATAATTAAACAGAGTATATTGGACGTACTTAGGACACATTCGAGATGTATATAAATATTCACATCTAAGTATTATCTTGTGTTACCGAGATACACATTTCATTTATTCATCCCTTGACCGGTACCAGTTGACAAATAGTTTTGCTGGTCCACCAGTGTTGGTCGTCAGGGGAAAAACTGGATGGACGAAGCGGGTGACAACCCTGTTTTGAGTGGAGGCGAGCAGGTCCTGCATGGGGCAACCAGTCCCTTCCGGGTCACATCGTTGAACCAGACAAACGTGCGCCGCTTCTTTGTTGCGAAAAGAGGTCCCTGGGCTCTGTGGAGTCCCCAGCAGTTTTATTGATGCGATAGTCTATTAACTTTAGTGTCACTTTGTTTGGGCAGCTTATAGGATGATGTATTTTTTCCACTATGTCCTTTGTTTGGGAAGAGTATGACTGGCGGTTGTGTCCATTCTTTGGGTTATTCTTTGCATTACCAGAATCTTGAGCAAAGAGCAAGAAGGACTTTTGTTGCTTTTCCCCTCCCTGATTCAGCAGATTCACGGGTACCTTGTCAGCTGCAACTGATTTTCCTCCTTTCAGACTGTATAAAGCTTTCTTAATTCTTTTTGTAGGACTAGAAGGTCTAAAGACTTGTTGGTTCTATTCTTGTGGCCGTGCATGATGTAGAATCTGTATTTTACTGTAAATGTTGTTAAAATATTTAGCCGATCGGCTTAGTATATTTTGCTTTCTGTGAGAAGGTGGCTATTCTTGTCTTCCATGACAGACGTCTTGTGCTGACATGTCTTGGTGAAGATCTTCAGTAGTTGGTTGCTCTTTTTTTTGTCACCCTTCTTCCCTTCATTTTTCGTCACTGGTCGTTAGTCAAATTCTCCTTAGCCGCCGTCATCTCTTTTCCGATTTCAAAGTTCACTGCTTTTCAATTTGAAGCTACACTGGGGCTACTTTTTTCAACGTCGTCGTTTAAACACTGTCACTGGCTGATGACATACAATGTTTGTTGTGAGCCGAAGTTGTTGCAGAGATGTCGAGCCGCACGTGCTGAGCAAGCCTTTTTAAAAATATTTAGAAGGTTCTAGAAAGGGATATCGGGGTTGTATATATACATGACGTAAAGTGATTATGTGTTATATGAGCAAGCTTTGCTGTTACTTTTTTCTATTTGGACATTGTCTTAGGATTATTTTCTTAGTTGGGTGTTTTTGTAAGCAGAGTGAAGTTACCTGCTCATTTGTTAATCGACTGTAACTTATGAAATAGGTACAGTTATTTATGAGGGGATCAAGAAAAAAAATCTATTACAGAGGGGTCATCTTCGTCGGATTTATCGATTTCGGGAAATAGTATTTTGCACTGAGCTTAACCCAATCATTAAAAATAATTGGCACCCGACTAGTCCTTAAAATAACCATCTTCCACCTTCTTATGGTTGCGTTTACGATACAAGTGAATCTATTAACTTGTGATATTTGAGGACATACCCACGGAAAATATTTTTACAGCTCAAATTTTGGGCATTTTTTATATTTAATTAAAATAAAATAAATCTTTAATATTGTTAAAGCTGGACAAAAATTGCTTACGTGGAAATTTTCACAAAATCAAAAGGTTGCAAAACAAATCCGATTGACAAAAGGAAAGCTTGATTTAGAAATGTCAGGTACCAGAAGCATGTGAAACTGAATAATGAGTTTCCACAGTCTCGAGCTAAAACGTTTTTGCCGGTGGACACACCTCACCTCTGTACGAAGACGTGAACCAGGCATATAACCATAGCCGACATTTTGGTAGGTGACCGGGAACTGCGGTTTCAGCATGGCGTCAGCAGTTAATTTCTGAGGAGACAGAAGAATGCGAGGTGTGTACATGTCTTGGAGAGTGGTCTTATTGAGAAGGATGTCGCCGTCTGAGGTCACCCCTCCCTGTAGGTGCCATGACAACCACTTCGCCATGTCGTCTGCAGAAGAAGCAATCGAGCCAGCAGGTTCACCTGGATGTATACTGCAGATTGAATTTAATTCAAATCGAAGTGCATTACACCATAAGGGTTAACTTTTGCTATCTCAGTATATAGATATGTGTGTGTGTGTGTGTGTGTGTGTGTGTGTGTGTGTGTGTGTTTGTGTGTGTGTGTGTGAGAGAGAGAGAGAGAAAGAGATTCTTTGTGTCTAGGTGTTATTCTGTGCATCTGACAATATACAGGAAGAGTGATTGTTTTCAAGCAGTAATTTCAGATAGCTGACAAAGGATGATCAAGATTGTATGAGACTGGTTTTAGCTACCTTAAAGGACAAGCCAAGTGCAACAATTTCTTTCTGATCGGGTTAAGCTCATTTTAAAATAACAATTCCCAAAATATGAGTACATAATATAAGCCTCCAAACATCGGCATTCTCCCCTGCTACTAGGAAAGCAGAAGAAATTTAATGTCCTATACTGGAGAGTAGTATTTGTAGCAGCGAGTGTGGCTCAGTTCAGCAAATGCATGGCTTCAAGTCAGGTAAAGAAAGATTGCTCAGGTTTTCGTGTTCAAGAAGCGATTTTCTTTTGTCCAGAAAATGAAACGACTTACTTTGGAATGCAACCCTACAGATTTGTTTAGAAGCTTGCACTGAAGTTAAAAAAAATTATAAAGTTCAAACCAAATTAACTCGACAGACTGGTAAGTAAATCTTCACATTAAAATTTAATTGGCAACAATAACAGTCATTGCAGTCCACGTTGTATTATTGCACTTCTGACGAAAAAAGATCTCTTCGCTTTACTAAAAGTCCAAGACTTGCTTGTACAGATGATGCTATTTTCGAAATACTTCCCTTTCGTCCCTTACTGTTTTCAAATCCAGGTGTAATTAAGAGAAAAAATATTAACACAAAATCTCTTGTGCCTCTTTGTACTAAAAAACCACCGGAATATGCTTTTGTGATACTTTATGCTCTATTTCCAGCAATTTTGCTGAGTTGTTCCTTAAGGTATTATGTGAATGCATTTTTGAACTATTTTCCGGCCTTTGGTAGTGATGGTAATGCTTCAGTAAACTGGTGTTTTATTATCATTATTAAATGGAAAAATATTATTAAGGCGCATAGTGGTGACCGAAAAGCATCACTTTTATCTACATGTGCTTCGTGTGCTGTCTACCTTGTCTACATCACTTACTCGTAAATCACGGGGTCGGACATCACCACTTCCTTCCTGACATGAACATAAGGCAAGGCGAAGTTGTCCGCATCCACCTGGACATTGTAGCCGATGACCCGGCTGTCATTCATCTGCAACGGCTGAAAGATGCGTTGGTGGAGAAGCTCCTCCCAGAATGCTCCGCCCATCACCTCGGCAACCCTCCCGGCCAGTGCATACATCCAGTTGTTGTAGTTGTACTCGTCACGAAACAGTCCTGATACCGGCAGATACTGAAGTCGACTATGGACACATCAAATAGTCATATAGTCTATTAATTGATTCTTGCCGCCCACACCACCACCACCCCATCATAATCATCCCTCCCTCCCTCCCTCCCTCCATCCATCCATCCATCCATCCATCCATCCATCCATCCATCCATCCATCTTTTGCTGTTGGGAATGTGTGTCAGATCAATACAGCGACTACCTAGTGAAATGCCACAAATCAAAAAGTTCTGTTTGGAAAGTCGTACTTCCTTTTGACATAGTTTCATTGCAATACCTTTAACCACATAAAGAGAAGGGAAACTTCTTTGACTCCTTTCGCACGCGCGCGCGTGTGTGTGTGGGTGTGTGAGAGAGAGAGGAAGAGAGAATGTATGTTAAAGATTTAAGTAGGTTGTTAGATTAGCTAGGTACTTTGTTAATTGTTCTCTGGTGAACGTGTCTGGGTATCCAGCGTCTAATGAAATGACCGAAGTGGTCAGTCCTGTCCTGTGCAGCAGAATGTCCTTGATTGTCACGTGACTGGTGAGATACTCGTCTGCCAGCTGGAACTCAGTTCCAAGTATGTCCTTGACTGGAGTCTGCCACGTGTACTTCCTGCAATGTAAGTGTTATGGGTGGTAAGTGTTTTCCCATATTGGTTAACAACGAGGGTTGACACATTCATTGACTAACTGAAGTAAAAATAGATTTCCCAACCAAGATCCATCCTCTTAGATACCTATGGTCAGTCTTTCCTGCTCTCTCAAAAAACAGCACTAGCATTTATTTTTTGAAAACGGTAGTCACAGTTATCAAACGCACATCGCAGAAATGCACTAAGTAAAGCTGTGTTTGCGTGTTGATGAGGAAACAGTAGAAAGCCATTACAATGTCCTGTCAACATCACACAGCCACAGTTCAAAACCCATTCGTTATCTCAATAATGGGGCCATTTTTCGACGTAAGCCGACCCCGGAAGTACTGCATGCTGCGCAAGTCTGTGTAATATCATTTCTCTTATGATGGGAAATTTGTTTACAAAGCTGACCGATGGTGGTTTGTACAGAACACTCCTCTACCTGTCTCTCTGTCTGTCTCATCTCCTGTCTCTCTGTAAATCTGTCTGTTTTATTGTATACATGCGCGCTTGTGTGTGTGTGTGTGTGTGTTCGTATGCGCATGGGTGCATGAAGGTGCATTGGATTTATGTCGTTAGAAGTGTGTGACGGGTGCATGTTTGTTGGTCTTCATGGTTGGTGATGGTGAAAGTCGCAATGTAAATGAAAATTATTATTGAAATTATTAATGTAAATAACCAGCAACAATTCTAGATCATTTGACTTTAATTCTAGACATTTCCAGCAGACACAATTACCTTTACCAAGCTCCATTGTTGAGACTGGAGTCACAAATCCTCTATGCTATATTGCACAGTGAGGAGTTTGTCCACTGGATGCAAGACACTAATACTTAATGCTAAGCATTGCACAGTGAGGTGTTTCTCTGCTAGATGAACAATACTAATCCTTTATGCTAAGTATTTAAAACTTGTCGATTATATAAAGTATCTTTCCCAAACGTGTTAAACATTCGCTTATATTTGTTCTAATTTTAAAGCACGGCCACATCGCACATAGTCATCGCACAATAATATGTGATCAAAATGTAACCGTATTACAATCTACTCACCCCTGGCTTTCCTCAATCAACATGGCCAGGATGGTTGAGGTGAAGGCCTTGGTCACCGAGCCGATGCAGAACAAGGTGGAGGAATTGACCGGTCGTCCAGAGGCTTTGTCGGCCATTCCGAACCCTCGAGTCCAGGTCTCGTTACCCTTGACGACGGCCAACGAAAGGCTGACCCCTTTACGGCACTGCATGAGATTGTCCACGAAGGCCTCAATTTTGGAAGTCAGTTCTGGAGTAAACACCTTGTCTTCCACGGTGGTCCACAAGGTGAGGCTACAGAGACACACCAGGACAGTCGACATTGTTCTTGTCGTGTTGAGACGTGGGAGGCTGAATGTAGTCTTAAAATACTTCTCTAGTGCTGACAACTCGCACCTCCACACTTTGTTGCTTCACACTTAAGTGTGCATGGCTCCGAACTGTAAATAAATGGTGGCAGCTTTTAAATAACCCGGTTTTTTAGGACTTGTATTTGCTGACGCATGCACAAGTGAAGTAGGTCTTCTTGAGGTGTTTGGTGGTGACTGATAAGCTGTGTATGGGGACAAAGATCAAGCGCAATGTTGATACTTGCACATAAGAGAGCTGACAGCTTCAAAACGTGAGACAACATTTGGACGAGACTTAAAAGGGTTAAAACGACCACATAAATAATTAAAATAGTCTCGTATGTCACCTTCCAGAATTAACAGAAGCTTTACTGATTTACTGCTTCTAACTTCAGTCGTGAAACAAAATAATGGGAGGCTTTAATACAACTTTGACTTGACTTTTCTGACACGGTGACAGTAACATCAAACTACACTTTGCTTGTAGTGCGTAAAAAGCTGTGCAAACAGAACACTCAAAGTCACAGTAAAAGAAAAAGACAATGAGACATCGAAATTCTGAATAGGTTTTGCTTAAAATTTCGGGATTTAAAAGAACCGGTTACCCGAGAACGTGTGTAAATCACAGCCGTTTAGAGGTCGTCATGTTTGACACTCTTTTGCGAAAGAAAACAATAATTCTTGATGCAAGTGGTACTATTTGATTATAAAATGGATTTCTGTCATACCAGTATTTTCCATTTTGCTCAGTTTTCGCTCGCTGTACTCATGTTGAAAGTTGTTGGAAGTTGACCAGTGTCATTGCTCGACGACCACATTCATGTCACTGACAGGGAGCTTTCGCGAAATGAGTTGGATGAAGCCACAGGTAAACAAAACATGTCAGTCTTCTTGTACTGTCCCAGACATTTGTTTTAGGCGGATTGTAAGCAGACGGTTATTTTGGTAACCCACAATTTTTTGGAGAAGGGAGTCAGAACGCGAATATGGATCATTTAAGGCAAGCTGTACTTTCCCTTGCCTTTTATAGGAAGTTATCTAGCCTTATTCACAGGACTCACCCAACGTGCGAAAAACGAGCAATACGTGTACACGTACAGCTAACTCGCAGACACGCCACTAAATAAAAAAATATATGGTCAGATATAGTAACTTTTGTATTATTTCTGACACACGTAGCTGATATTTTAAAAAGGACATTGCCGAACATTCGCTTAGGAAGACCCTAAAGGAATCCTAGCGTGCCAGTGTGTGTGTGTGTGTGTGTGTGGTGGGCGTCTGTGTGTGTGTGCGCGTATGTGTGTGTGGGAGAGAGAGATAGAGAGAGATTAAAGTGCTTGGCAACGGTGACTCTCTGGAAAGCAGCCATGATACCACTCTCACATGAGCTGGGAAATGGAGTCTTTTAATGGTGTCGGGTCACCGCATGAGACCATAGTGCTGTTTTCTCTAAGTGAAATACACGGACTAAATATATATGAAATTTGAACAATACTAATAATAATAAATGAAGATTTTTATAGCGCATATTCACACTCATAGAGAGCATGCTCTTAGCGCTTAAAACGGGGAAGAGACATGGACTAAATGGATAGAACACGAGGGACGAAAGAATAAATGACAGTACTGACGACAAACAGAAAACAAAGATAGAAAACACAAAAAGGCACCAAGTAACAGAAACAGAGAATATAGTGATTATGCAGAGAAAGATGGGTAGACAAGTAGCAAGAGCGGAAGGGGGAGGGTAAGAAGGACGAGCATTGTGTGGACTGTGTTAGGAGTAATGCTCAAGGAAGAGGTGCGTTTTCAGTGCAGATTTGAAGGATTCAATTGCAGGAACGTGGCGGATATGGAAAGGAAGAGAGTTCCATTGTTTTGCTGCACAGTAACCAAATATTCTGTGACCATATGTTGTTGTTCTGGTGGGAGAACCAGTGAGGATACGGTCATCCGACGAAGAGCGGAGTTGTCTGGCTGGAACGTAAGGGATGAGAAGTTCAGAGAAATAATCAGGACAGGAGCCTGCAAAGAAATTAAAACAGCACAGACAGTTTGTACTGAATGCGAGAACAGACATGTAGCCAGTGTAGAAAACGAAGGAGAGGAGTGACATGGTCCCGTTTCCTTGCTCTAAGCACCAGACGCGCAGCGGAGTTCTGTACTTTCTGGAGTCTCTCAATGAGGGATGAGGGGCAGCCTGCCAGCAAGGAGTTGCAGTAGTCAAGTCGAGAAAGAACAAACGCACAGACAAGAGTGTTGGTAGCGCGTGTAGAGAGAAAGTGACGGATGGCACTGATCTTACGGAGCTCATAATAGGCAGACTGACAGACAGCTGTAACATGTTTATCAAGGGTCATGTCATCAGTGACAATAACTCCCAGATTCCTAACGGATGACATAAAGGTGATGTTGGTTTCGCCCACCTTGATGTGATTGGCCAGACTGACGAACGAAGGTCTTGTTCTATAGCACAAAAGGGCTTCTGTTTTATCATCGTTTAGTTTAAGCTTGTTTTTTTACCATGCAGCCCTTGACATCGCTAATACAATATATTGTAAGGTGATCCTAGAGATGTGTAACAAGAAATTATTGAAAATTATCAGATAAATATTTTTAGCTATATATATAAGCATGTTTTAAATGTGAATCTTCAGATTAAGCAGAAAAATACAGAGAATGGACTTAAAGAAACATAAGATACTATGTCAAATTCTAGATAATTTTCACCTTTTTCTGTAAATTTTAATTGTTAATTATTCCTTCACCACCGATGGCACCTGATTATAATCTTTAATCCACACTACCCCTTCACAAGTAATAATTGACGTCTGCTGCCATCATGAAAAGACAAAAAGAGAAAGAAAAATGCAAATGAAGGAAACTCCTACAACCAGCTATTATTAGACACAAGATACTATGTTACTTTATCATCTAAGGTATAATGGAGATACTACAAGGTTTAAGATACTTTATTCTTTAAGGCTCAACAAAGATCCAGGATACTTGACTTCTTCACTCTCTACAGTGAGCTGATGTTTTACAATATAAAACAAGATTCTTTCATCACCTAAGGGGTATTGAGATAATGCAAAATACAAGATATTTTATCCTGTTACTCTCAAATGGGTATTAATATACTAAAAAATCAACTATCCAAGCATCAATCAATGCAAATGAATTAACGAGATCATTTGGATAATGCATTAAAATTCAAACAAAAGAGAAAATGAATTTCTGTTACATAAAAGAAAATATAAGCTTGAGTGAACCTGATTAGTTGAATAAAGATAACATTTCTTATTAGGTAGGTTAAAACCATTGAGGTGTTCATATATCCAGCTAAAATGTAGACTACTTCATTAGAACACTACAGTTAAGATATCCTGAATACGAATATGACTTGTCAGATCACTGAAACGCTAAATGCGGAGCTCATTCAATACAAACATGTTTGTTTTACCTATATTCATAGGATTGCAGACACAAGCATTTGTGCCACAATACATTCAGCGATCATTACAACAGCAAATGATAGGTAAGATTTTGAACTTCCGTTGGTCGCGTCAGTTGGAGGAGCAGCAGCTGTTGTTCGTGAATAAACCAAAGTCTCTGATGGACCTTGCGATGCAATACTAAACAGAAGCTGCTGGTACTTTGGGCTCTGATCTCCCCTTGTAAAGGTCAGGTTATAGTACTGCACACTGTCTCCTGGATGTGTTAAGAACTCAAGAAGGCCATAAACGTCCATCATGAGAACATTGCGGTCTTTCGTCTTAAGAAGTTTGCCTGTTATACGGCCATAGGTCACTAGCAGTTCATCGCTTCCATTTTGAGCTACGACGATGTTTCCAAACAACTTGTTCTCATATTGTCCCACAAAGTCTTGAAGATTGTCGATCTTTCCAGGGACAATCATTGTATCATTTGGAGGTGTCTGACCTGTAGTGTTGACCCATGGCTCAGGATACTGGCATGCGTTGGTAGTATTCAGCCAAGGTTCTTCTTCAAGGAACAGATCAGTGATGTAGTAGAAGATCTCCTCCAAGGTGTATCCCACATCTAAGCTTTTATGACCATTGGTGGACATGAAGATACCAAGGTCAAGGTCTCTTAACAGGGTCAAGTGAGTGATATAGCTGTTTATTCCTCCTGAATGCCAGACCACCGGGTAACCTGTTGACAGTACAAGCCGTCACAGTCTATATTAATTAGATATTAGATAAACTTGGAGAACAGGGTATTGTTATATGTGTAAACAGTATTTATACTTACAAAAACTCAGTTAGTAAGGCAGCACTTGCTTTAAATGTTAAACAGGAATATTTATTGAAAATGATTTTTGAAGAGGGGTTTGACGGGTCATGTAAAGAGGCGGTATGGATATAACTGAATGTTTTTTGTACTTAACTGCACTGTATTATTTGTCTGACTCGCTATGTAGCAGACCGCCGTTGCTACAAAAAAGTGGTATTTGATTATTAAAAATTGTAAGCTTGAAATGTGCAGAATGCTGTTTCAGGGCTATATTTCGCGTGTTTATTCTAAATGGTTGATTTAGTGGATTCACTGGAGAATGTAATCATCATCTCAGATGTGTTGGGTATCGAAGTGTGGAATCAACTTTTTTTGTTGTGAGAAGAGATTCCTGGAATCCCTCGTTATGACTGCTATGCTTGAATAATAGTCCATGACGAAGTATTGGAGCCATTTTCTTAAACATCTGGTGACTAATGCCTGTTTATCGCTATATCAGCGAGCAAAGTCCACGCGTTACATTCGTACAGGCGATAGTGCGAGGAATCTTGACGGACCTTTTTTTTTTAAAGGTGTATCCCAGTTAGTTGTTGATTAGTACTACATAATTCAACTGTTGCACAGAATTTCGATGACGTGGACGAGGCTCTCTTAGATACTAAATTACATACCACAGCCCCTTGTGCTAGATTCTGGGAAATGCCTTCTGCAACAGTTGAATTTCTGTTCAACTTTGCTTCTTCCTGGTCTGAAGCCAACCAGTTTTTCTGCTAGTAGTTCCTCAGTAGAAGTGCTGATTCGATTAACGAGCGTCACTTTCTTGGGGTGTATTTTAGTGGCTGCTGTTTCCTTTCTTTGGAATGGGATAAGTAGTGACTGAGTCCATTCTTTAAGTTATTTTTTGCGTTCCCTGAATCTGTAGCAAAGAGCAAGAAGGGCTGTCATTGCTTTATCATCTCCCTGCTTCAGCAACTCCGCTGGTACATTGTCAGCTACAGCTGATTTTCCTCTTTTCATACTGGATGAAGGTTTCTCGACTCTTCCTTTAGGACTAGTAGGTCTAAGGACTTGTCGGTTCTAGTCTTGTGGTTTTGAAGAATGTAAAGTCTGTCTTCAGCTGGACGTTGTGTAGGTTTTTGCAATGTTTGATAATCGGCTAGGTATATTTTACATTTTGTGAGAAGATGGCCATGTTTGGTGAAGGTCGTCAGTAGTTAGTAAGCCTTCTTGCTAACACCTCGTGCCATTCCCTCCTTTATTTTGCGTTGTTGGTCCTTGATCAAGCTTTCCTTAACTGCCTTCCCGATTTGAAAGCTTCTCTGAGGGTGAAAACAAAAGTTGTTTGAATGCTTCAGCAAGTTGCGGACGAGTCAAGCCGCACATGTGACTGTGGAAGCTAGGATGTAAAGCTTTTAAAAAAACATTAGGAATTTTCTAGAAGGTGTGGCGGGGTTGTATAAATACCTGATGTAGGAGTGGTTCTGTGTTTTCTGAGCAAGTGTCGATAACAAATTTGTGTCTTTCTGCATCTCTATTGTCGTTTGGATTTTTTAAAATTATCTGATTTCGATCTTTTTTTAGGTAGCGCTAAGACACCTGGTCATTTGTTAATCGATTGTTCCTTGTGAAATATGCAGAGTTATTTATGTTATTTATGTGGGTGAATAAAAAAACAGGGCTACAGCAGAGGTGTAAGCTTTGTTGGCTACATCGAGGGACCGAATATTTTGGGAAACAGTATTTTGCATTAACACCCGACAAGTCATCCTATGGTAGCCTTTACGACATAAGTGTATCATCAACTTCTGTGATGTTTGAGGCCATATACCCACGAAAAACATTTTAGAGTTGAAACTTTGGGTATTAATTATTTATATTTCCATTGAAACAAATATCTTTAATTGTTATTTAATAATTTTTTTAAAATCTTTGATATTGTCAGAACTGGACTGAAATTCGAATTTGTTTCGTGGAAATTTTAAGAAACACTATATGAAACAAGTGCACAAACAAATACGGTTGACGAAAATAGATATTTGGCTTAGAAATGTCAGGTACCAGAAGATTGTGAAACTGAATCATGAGATTACACAGCATCGCGCTAAAATGTACAGAGTATATCTGTCGGTGGACAAACCTCACCTCTGTACGAAGACGTGACCCAGGCATAACCGTAGCCAAAGGTGTGGTAGGTGACTGGGAACTGCTGCTTTAGCATGGCATTGGCATTTAAACTCTGAGAAGACCGAAGAATGCGAGGTGTGTACATGTCTTGAAGAGTTGTCTTATTGAGAAGGATGTCGCCGTCTGAGGTCACCCCTCCCTGTAGGTGCCATGACAACCACTTCGCCATGTCGTCTGCCGAGGAAGCGATGGCGCCAGCAGGTTCGTCTGGGTGTATACTGCAAGAATTTGGTTTTGAGAAAAAAATTTAATAAGATTTTTAATTGAATCCATATGCAGCTGTCATTAAACGACAAGTGATAGCTTTTCTCTTTGAGCTTGTATGTGTGCGTGCGTGAATGCGTGCGTGTGTGTCTGTGTGTGATTCTCTCTGTGTCTGTATGTCATTCTGCTCATCTACAAATATACAGCAAAAGTGATTTCTTTGAAGCAGTAATGTCACAAACTAATAGTTGAAATAGGATGACCAAGATCGTCTGAGACGGGCTTTAACATACGGTTTATAAAGAAGAGATATTACTTAAGCAAGGTTCCGGAATATTTTTCGGCCGTTTAGTAGTGATGGGTATGTTCTAATAAACAAGCCTACAAGCCTATTTTATCATTAGTATTATATAAACAAAATTAATAACGAGTTTAGTGATCACGCCTACACATTGCTTTTATCCACATTATGTACGGTTAGTCTACTGTGTCTACCATAACTTACTGGGAAGTCACAGGGTCGGACAGGACCACTTCATTCCTAACATGAACATAAGGCAAGGCAAAGTTGTCCGCATCAACCTCGACGTTGTAGCCGATGACCCGACTGTCATTCATCTGCAACGGCTGAAAGATACGTTGGTGGAGAAGCTCCTCCCAGGATGCACCCCCCAACACCTCAGCGACCCTCCCGGCCAAACCGTACATCCAGTTGTTGTAGCTAAACTCATCACGAAACAGTCCTGATGCTGGCAGATACTGAAGTAGACTATGGACACATCATATAATATATATTCTATTACTTGATCATTGCTTGTAGTTGAACATGACTCATGCACACACACACATATACATACATACATACAGATATACTCAAGTATTTTACAGAGTTTTGGTGTTAGAGCGTGTTATTATGAGAAGAATATAGCGTGACTTCATAGTGGAATGTGACAGGATTAGAATGAATTCAGTTCTAAAACTTGGAGACTCCAGTTGTCTAGTGGGAGAGCTGCGTTACAAGATATATATTAACATATAGACGTAATAGTAGCGGGCGCGTGCGAGCGTGCGTGCGTAAGCGCGTGTGTATTTGATTCTTTGAGTTAGAATGTATTTAAGGGGAGTTAATTAGGCACTTTGCAAACTGTTCTCTGGTGAACGTGGTTGGGTATCCAGCGAATAAGGGAATGATGACAGCGGACAGTCCTGTCCTGTGCAGCAGAATGTCCTTGATTGTCACGTGACTGGTGAGATACTCGTCTGCCAGCTGGAAATCATTGCCAAGGATGTCCTTGACTGGAGTCTGCCACTTGTACTTCCTGCAATGTAAGTGTTGTTGGTGGTTAGTGTTTTGCTACTAGAGGCTAACAGTGAGGGTTCGCACACTCCATGACTTACCTTTTAGCCGTGGTACACGCTCTAGAGAGTTATGAAAGAATTTAGAGAACTTAGAGACTTATTCATTTACATTGCCTCAGATATATCTACTTGATTAAACTGATTTCAGTTTGGCTCCGTTCATATATTTTGTGACTTTAAGATATGTTCAAAACTATTCTTGTCGTTACAGTCGTTCTGACAAGGGACGAAGGACACGATCTTACTAAGCAGTACAGCCAACGAGGCACATAATATGCGGCATGGGTTCGTATCTCGGCTCAGACACACATATCTCAGGATGTGAAATGTATTTACAGGGCTGACCGTCGGTGGTTTTTTTTCCGGTACTTCGCTCTCCTCCAACCTTTTACTTTCTTACTCTCTCTCTCAGTGTGTGTGTGTGTGTGTTTGTGCGCGCGCGTGCGTGCGTACGTGCGTGTGTGTGTGTTTATTTTCATGAAGATGCATTAAATGTATGTCCTAAAAAAGTACACGATCGTGCTTCTGTGTAGTTGGTGCTAAGGTAAACACTATACAATTGAAAATTATTATTGAAAATATTAATCTAAATAACCAATAATAATGTAAGTGTAAGCTCTCAGGACTTTATCAATCTATCTTTAGTTTCCTGACCTTTCCACTAGACTTTATCAGTTTTTGTTGTTGTTGACAGAATGAAAGTCACTAACTTCTATTAATGCTAAACATTAACAGTAAAGAGGAAAGTCGCTAAACCTTTTGCGACATTGCACAGTGAAGTGTTTCTCCATTAGATAAAAGATATTTATCCCTAATGCTTAACATTCCCTAGTGATCTGGCGGATATTATTTGGTGCACGTGTTTGTGCGAAGTGATTTTAACCATCAAAACTCCAGCTTTTTGTGTCAGATATTATTTTAGTCATCATACAAAATAATAAGTAATAAAAAGATAAAATATTTTCCTAAATGGTCTATATATAAACATAAATAGGCAAGATTTGCCATTCTACCCTCGTGGATATTTAATCTACTCACCCCCGGCTCTCCTCAATCAACATGGCCAAGATGGTTGAGGTAAAGGCCTTGGTCACCGAGCCGATGCCGAACAACGTGGAGGAATTGACCGGTCGTCCAGAGGCTTTGTCGGCCATCCCGAACCCCCGAGTCCAGGTCTCGTTCCCCTTGACGACGGCCAACGAAAGGCCGACCCCTTTACGACACTGCATGAGTTTGTCCACGAAGGCCTCAATTTTGGAAGTCAGTTCTGGAGTCAACACCTTGTCTTCCGCGGTGGTCCACAAGGTGAGGCTACAGAGACACAGCAACACAAGGACAGTCGACATTGTTCTGGTCCTGTCGATACGAGGGAACCTAAAGTTAGTCTTTCAAATATTTCTCTAGTGCTGACAGCTTGCGTCTCAAATACTGTTGTTTCCCGTAAAAGTGTGCGTGTTTCCTAAATGGGTGCAGCTTTTAAACAACCCGGCTTTTCAAGACGAATGCACAAACGAAGTAGGTCTCCTTGATGTACTTAGTGGTGGCTGATAAGCTGTGCATACAGGACTCACAGGGACAAAGATAAAGAGGAATGTTGTAATGTGACTCAGTCATAGAACTGCCAGGCACTTGCGAAAGATAACATCACATAAGTGCGCTTCTCATCTTTAAAAGATCGTGACTAAACAAACTTGGGCGATACTTATACACACGATCTTTGTATCCTCAGACGGCCACACCAGTCCTCAAAAACTTCTTCTAAGCTATGCGAGGTTTTATCAAAAATGTCACTATGCCGAAAAAGTTATACAACGACCACATAAATAATTAACAAACATTGTCTCGTCTGTGATCATGTGTTAAAACTTCCATTGAACTCCATTCGGAAAATTGCAAAATAAGTATAAGTATACTTGGTAATGGTAACCTCAAGAATTTTCTTAACTCTAAATGAAGATTGGCTCTACTGGGTTCAGATCTCGTCTCGGACACGCTGCTCTTTCCATGCATGTGACATCTGTTTACAGGGCTGGCTGCTTTCCCATGATATAGCCTTTGTTGTAGTCTCAGCGTAAAACACTAATGACTCACCCTCCCTAATGACTGGGAAAGGTGATCATTCCTTGAGATTTGGTAGACGTAGAGATGTTAAACATACAATATCATCAAAATCTGTCAAATCTACATTAATTATATATTTTTAAACAATAGTGATACTGTATGTATCTTTGTGGAGGAGAAAAACTAATAATATTCACCTACCAAAGAATCTGAAAAGTCAGATGGAATAATTTCTTAAAATACAAGAACTAGATTTTAAGGAACTTCAATGCTTATGTATAAATACGACTCAGCTACACTTCACTTTTGGATTATTTCCTCACCAAGAAGATGTGTACTTTGTAAGGACACCGTATCCTTCAGAAAGTCACATTCATGTCAAATGTAATCGAGAGATATGAGGAAAAAAAATTCAAATGCAAACAACTCCAAGTCATAGGTAATAACACTTCATGCAAAACTAACACTGATTATTGGTCACTGTTTATTTGAATGAATCTTGCAGCTTGAATAAAAATACTTAGAGCTGCCACATAATCTTATTTTCCACGTGAACATCAGGATAACATGAGGTTTCTACCCAAGCCACCCAAGAAAAGCAATGCCAAAAGAATCGCGTAAGCACCACAATGGATGGACATTCTGGCTCTGGTACCTCATTATAATCTTTACGCATATCATAAACCTTCTTCTGGTCTTTTTTGGCCGTGTGAGTATTTGCAAGACTAACTTCAGATTCCCACGTCTTGACAAGACCAGAACAATGTCGACTGTCCTGGTGTTGCTGTGTCTCTGTAACCTCACCATGTGGACCACCGCGGACGACAAGGTGTTGACTCCCAACTGACTTCCAATATTGAGGCGCTCGTGGAGAAGATACAAACATTTTTCACGCTTCATATTCGCATAGTGTTACGAATTTAATAGCCTTCCCAAACAAACTCCTAGCATTTAAAAGAGTCTCCAAATGCCTGTGAGTTTTTGCCTCGTCTAAATATTCACATTTGGTCGCTTTGTCTTTCAGACTACTTTCCTAGTTAGCAGCAGCTTTATGTTCAAGCCCATTAGGCTGATAACATCAGGCTTGTCACAAAATAATGACAGCAACTTGTGATTATCTGACTTTTGTAACATGACGATAGTTACACCATTCTACACTTTCCTTGAAATGCATGAAAGCTTTTGTAAACACGACACGCAAACTCTCAGGCAACGTCTCAATGTCTCAGTCGACAGGCAGTGCAAATTGCAGTTGAGATCACCTTGTCTCATTCCTTGCCTTTTTTTTTATTGATTTATTCAGGTATCGGTTCAGTGGCTAGAAGCTAACCTTATTGATAGGATTTACCTGTCACGTGCAAAAAACGAGCAATAATCATGCATGCACACCTTGAATCCCAGACACTTAATCCCCGGACACTTAATCCCCAGACACTTAATCCCCGACACTTAATCCCCAGACACTTAATCCCCAGACACTTAATCCTCAAAATGAAATGTCAACTCAAAAAATTATGAAGTGAATGAAAAATTTAATTCAAATTCAAATAATGTAAACATGAAAATATGTTTGACAATTAAAATAATACTTAATTTCAACATTTATAACATTAGTTAAAGTTCATGTGAGCTATTAAAGTCAATGTTTTTCAACATTAAGATATGAAAAGTGTTGTTAATCAATATGACAGGTAAGCTAATGATCGAAGGTACAGAAGACGATCCATTGCCTCATATCGCTGTACAATGTTGCTAATTCTCATGGCCAATTCAGCGGACTTCTTCTTTGGACGTTTCTCTGTGGCGGCGCATGACTGTAGAACAGATGCCTTGTGTAGCTGACAATCCTTATGTAGACCATCAAGGAATGTCCACATTGTTGGATGGTGACAGGAGAAGAGAGATTGGAGGGCGTGATGCCAACCCTCCACAGCGTTGTTTGTTCGTGCAACACCGCCGATGACGTCCAGGTATTTGTTCCAAGTATCTGAAGGGAATAAAGCTGAAGCATAGTTATCCCCTCTACCGCGCAGTCTGCGACCACGTACATACGTATGCTCGAAGTAGGATAGAAGTTCCGGCATGCGATCATGTTGTGGCATTGACTCTGCAAGTATTTCGAAAGAATCAACAGCGTCTTCTTCACGTACATAGGCAAGTGCTGGGAGGGATTTCAATATTCCTGAGTTCTTAGCTCCGTCCACGCCGCCGTCGTGGCGAGAAGTGTCTTGCAATGTCTTCTTTTCCCTATTTTACTCTTCACATTCGTACAGACACATACAACGAGGGATGCCATTGGTCACTTCCTCATCATCCAATAATCGACGAAGTAGCCAATTCGACAAGAGGAGATCCTCCCGCCCCTGAGGTGTCTCTCTCTCCCCAGACGTCATTGGCGCTGTCATGAACCAGTGTTTTTACAAGCAGTGGTCTGCTCCTGGTCAGTATGGCCTTTGAACTGGCTGGTTATGTTAGGGAGTCCACCTAGTATCGCCTAGAGGGTAGATCGCTACTTGTGAACCCAGCGCAACCCAGTCTTACCAGAGTTACGCAGAGTTACCACGCGACACATTTCTCTTACGGTTATAATATTTCAAGTTCACAAAATAGCACACCACAGTAAAATAAAATAGTCTGTTATCCAAGCATCAATCATTCCAAATCATATACTGGAAAACGCATTCAAATGTCGATAAAAAATGAAAATTATTTATTGTTACAAACTTAAGAGAAATAAAAACCATGAGCTTGAGTGAACATGATTACTGAAATAAAGATCAAGTTTCTTCTTAGTTAAGATAAAGTCTTTGGTATATTCATACATGTAAACTAATCAGAACACTACGGTTAAGATATTAAGAAAAGCGATTTTATTTGAAAGCCAGGTAACCGAAATGAAAAATATGGAACTCCTTTAATACATCCATGTTTCTTGCATACATTTTCATAGACTTCCAGACACGAGAATCTGTACCAAAGTCTACTGAACGATCAGCAGTAAACAAGGAGACTCTAACTCTAACTCTTTAACTTCCGCTTAGCGAGTCAGCTGTAGAACCAGAAGCTGTTGTTCGGGAATAAACCAAAGTCTCTGATGGACCTTGTGCCACAGTACTGGCCAGAAGCTGTTGGTATTTCATGCTCTGATCTTCCCTTGTAAAGGTCAGGTTATAGTACTGCACACTGTCTCCTGGATGTGATAAGAAATCCAAAAGTCCGTACATTTCCATCATGAGAACATTGCGGTCTTTCGTCTTATGAAGTTTGCCGGTTATACGGCCATAGGTCACTAGCAGCTCATTGCTTACATTTTGAGCGACGACAATGTTTCCAAACAACTTGTTGTCATATTGTCCCACAAAGTCTTGAGGATTGTCGACGTCTCCAGGGACAATCATTGTATCATTTAAAGGTGTCTGACCTGTAGTGTTGACCCATGGCTGAGGATACTGGCATGCGTTGGTAGTATTCAGCCAAGGTTCTTCTCCCAGGAACAGATCAGTTATGTAGTACACGATCTCCTCAAAGGTTATCGTCGCATTTTGATTTTCGTAACCAGTGGTGGTGATGAAGATGCCAAGGTTGAGGTCTTTTAACCGAGACAAGTAAGTCAGATAGCTGTAGAGTCCTCCGTTATGCCAGATCACTGGATAGCCTGTTGACAGTACACAGCATTACTGTTGATAGTAATTAGCTATCTACAGTCAAAGTACATGGCATGTACATGTGTATAAATAGTAATTTATTAAGAACACAATCTGTGATTTAAATGTCAAATAAGATTTTAATGAAAAAAATAGTTGAGAGTTGTGGTAAGGGTCACAGAAATCCAAGGTGTGGGTGTAGTTCAATGTTTTTCGTACTTCTCTTTATTTATCATGTAAGTTACTGCATGTCACACCGCCATAGCAACAAAAGGGGTTTATTATGTACAGACTAGGGAGAGGAGACAAGCACGCTACAGAGCAGCGAATCCACTTGCTCAGAAAAACCATGGGCGCGCTAGGTAGGCCAGGTAAACTAGCACAAAGGCACGGACAGGTAGTCTCGGACAATACGTCCTGCCCACAATAAACCCTTCTGTTAAATGTAAGTCCTTCACAGACGGAGTTGAGAGAGCAGGTGTTCACATCGGTCACGTAACACTCTGTCAACTGCTCCTTTACGGCTGATAAAAAGAAAAACCAAGAAAGGAAACCACTAAAGGAATGTTCTGGTGCAGGGTGAGGGAGGTAATCGGAGCTTAGAGACAGGATGGATGAGGTGCGGGAGGGCAGGTAGGGCATCTAGTGCGTGGTTACAGCCGTAACGGTCAGGGAGGTCTGTGGATGGGAGGAAAGACAATATCACAGGAGCGTGGATGTTAATGAGGGGCTAGGAAGGTGGGAATTGTAAATAATGGTGATGACTGAAAAGGGAGGACCGCCTGAGGGCGCCATCTAGTAGCACCCCGGAAATTAAGTCATTTCTCTTTTTTCTTCACCCAAGCAGAAGCGCATCAGCAGTAGGCATGGAGAAAATATCTTAAGGTAAAACATTTTTTAATTTTGATCTCTTTGCAGCGGAGCGGGAGCTTGACAAAACACTGATAGATATACTGCTCACACAGCGACTCGTCACCACAACAGCTCAGCTTGGAATGAGCAAACATGGTATGGAGTCTCTGCCACCGAAGAGAGGGGATTGCGCTGACTAGCATAAAAATCTATGAAAACCCCGATGTTTGCGTATCAAGTGACTTCTCGGGTTCTTCTGATCCAGCTTCAGTCGATGAACATATGTAGCTCTAATTTTGGGCATTATATTTAAGACACAGTGAACACAATTACTTGAAAAAATATTTGCTTGGGATGAGTAAAGATAATAGGGAGTCCCTGCCACCGAAAAAGAAAGACTTGCGCTGCCTTGCATGTAGCAGTGCAGCAGATTTGCTTGAGAAAATTTGATACCATTTACCCCAAGTTTTTGATAATGTCTTCCGAATTGTTGCACAAATAGGAAAATATAGCTAATTCGACTTAGCCACAGGCTCACCTCTATCAGAAGGCGTAAGACAGGTTCACCTTTATAAGAATAAGTAACCCAGGCATACGTCTACAAGACAACGTGACACAGGCTCAACTCTATACGAAGACGTGACATAGGTTCTTTATAAGAATAAGTAACCCAGGAGAATTATGCAAGATGACATGGCCCAGGCTCACCACTATAACAAGTAGCAGACTCACCTCTATAGGAAGACGTGACCCAGCCATAACCATAGCCCAAGTTCTCGTAGGTGCCTGGGTAAGGAGACTTCTGCATGGCACGAGAAGGTAAGATCATGCGAGGTGTGTACATGTCTTGAAGAGTTGTCTTATTGAGAAGGATGTCGCCATCTGAAGTCACTCCTCCCTGTAGGTGCCATGACAACCACTTCGCCATGTCGTCTGCCGAGGAAGCGATCGCGCCAGCAGGTTCGTCTGGGTGTATACTGCAAGAATTTGTATTTTTAAAACGACAAGTGTATAGTTTATTTCATTTGCAGGTGTGATTACCTATATATATATATGTATATGTGTGTGTGTGTGTTTATGCATTCTGTGGACGTGACAATGTAAAAGAAGGGGGATTTTCTTTAAACAAGTAACGACGTGGACTAAAGTGATTAAGATTGTTTGACACTGGATTTCCAATATGCCGTTAATCTTAACGGGGCTCGGGATTATTTTTCGGACTTAAGTATTGACAGTCATGCTGTGTACAGTCCATTTATCACTTACTTGTAAATTACCGGGTCGGACAGCACAATTTCATTCCTGAGGAGAACATACGGCAAGGCGAAGTTGTCTGCATCCACCTCGACGTTGTACCCGATGACCCGGCTGTCATTCATCTGCAACGGCTGAAAGATACGTTGGTGGAGAAGCTCCTCCCAGGATGCTCCGCCCATCACCTCGGCGACCCTTCCGGCCAGTGCGTACATCCAGTTGTTGTAGTTAAACTCATCACGAAACAGTCCTGATGCCGGCAGATACTGAAGTCGACTATAAACAAGTAGACACAATATACACTGTTACATTATCTCTGGTTGTAGTTATATATGTCATTTATATGGATACACTTAAACTTGCGATAGGACTGTATTTTCTAAAGGTGTGTTTTGCTGTAAAATCATCACTATTCTTTTCCTCCTCCTCCACCTTCTCCTCCTCCATGGTATTATTAGATTCTTACAGGGTGGAATGTAACATGATCAGAATAATTCTGGAGATTTTCTATTGTGTGAGTTATTTTACAATACATATAACATGAAATGACAAAAATAAGCTTGTGTGTGGGTGTGGGTGTGTGTGCGAGCGCGCATGTTTGTGAATGTATATAGCAGATTTAAGTAGGATTTGGGTTAAAGAAGCACTTTGTAAACTCTTCTCTGGTGACTGTAGGTGGGGATCCAGCGAATAAGGGAAGGAGGGGAGCGGACAGGCCTGTCCTGTGCAGCAGAATGTCCTTGATTGTCACGTGACTGGTGAGATACTCGTCTGCCAACTGGAAGTCATTGCCAAGGATGTCTTTGACTGGAGTCTGCCACGTGTACTTCCTGCAATGTAAGCTTCGTGGCTGGTAAGTGTAAATACAGAACAATATTAACAAAGAGGTGTTTGACTAGGTTTGACTAAACAGTCGAGAATATTGTAAGGGAACTGTAGATAACAGTAAAAACTCTATTTTACACAAATTTGCTTGCTTAGTTCATCATTAAATAAATACTTTGGAAATATTATTTCCTACTAAGTTGTGCCTATGCTAGTCAATACACAAATTTATTTGGAAACGTATATGTTTGCAGCAGTGCATGTATATAAAAATAGATTGATGAATCAGTATTACAGCTGTATTTATGTGTATGTATCAACCAGTCGATTGATATGTTTTTGTATGGATAAATATATCAAGGTATGTATGTATGAATAATGGCGACTTCGCACCGTGGTGTTTAGAACGTTCCGTTGTGGGTAAGTTTCGAGTCCGTATTAATAAATCTAGTATTGTAAATAACCAATCACAATACAAGTCTAAGTTATCAAAATTCATTGATACTTCATATTTTTTGACGATTCCAGGGCTAGAGCTTACTTTATCTGTTTACCAAACTCCTTTGTTAATACACGATAAAGTAACTAATATTTCATGCTAATTCTTGCACCTTAAGGATAAAAATAATTACTCATCCTTTGCACTAAACATTTCACAGTGAAATGTCTCTCCACCGGGTCACGATCTAAATGTCATTCCTAAACAGAAACATATGGAGTAACTGTCCGGTGAAGAAATATCTTAAAGAATGGACAAATGTTCGTGCAAACCACTGCTTAACTGACACGGGTTTAAATATCATCAAATGATTATAAGTAATAACAATGTAAAATATATGCCAACATGGCAAAAATCAGGATAGACAGATAAACGAGGTTTTCCTTTCTACCCGCGTGAACAGTCAATCCGCTTACCCCTGGCTCTCCTCAATCAACATGGCTAAGATAGTTGAGGTGAAGGCCTTGGTCACTGAGCCGATGCCGAACAGCGTGGAGGAATTAACAGCTCGTCCAGAGCTTTTGTCGGCCATTCCGAACCCCCGAGTCCAGGTCTCGTTGCCCTTGACGACGGCCAACGAAAGGCCGACCCCTTTACGACACTGCATGAGGTTCCTCACGAACGCCTCAATTTTGGAAGTCAGTTCTGGAGTAAACACCTTGTCGTCCGCGGCGGTCCACAAGGTGAGGCTACAGAGACACAGCAACACCAGGACAGTCGACATTGTTCGTGTCGTGTTGAGACGTGAGAACCTGAAGTTAGTCTTTCAAATATTTCTCTAGTGCTGACAGCAGGCGCCTCAAACGTGTGATGTTGAACAAAAAAGTGTGCGTGGCTGCGGACTGCAACCAAATTGTGGAAGCTTTGAAATCAACCCGGCTTTTCAAGGTTCGTTCGTACTTGCTGATGCATGTACAAGCGAAGTAGGTTACCTTGATGTACCCACGGCTGCTGATAAGCTGTGTCTACAAGACTCAGCTGGACAGAAATCACGTGTTGGATTTTGTCAGTAACAGTACCGCTATCACTTGCAAAAGATTGCAGCAGTATGTACACCGACAACTTCTGAACATCAGAAGCAGAACTTGTAAAATAAATTTGGACCAGACTTAGAATAAGCCGTCTGTTGATCCTTAGTCCACCACACCAGTCAGTAAAATCCTTTCTTAATCAAACAAAATTGTTAAATATAATTATCACTCTGTTTGGCAAAATAGATATTAAAAGTGAATAAATTATAAACAAAATGGTCTCGAATTCCACGATATGTTTACAATTCTATTTTCAAATAATAGAAAACAGGGGGAATTACACTTTGTCACTCTTCTCTAGACACTCTAAGTAGAAGCACTCTTCTCTAGACACTCTAAGTAGCAGCACTCTTCTCTAGACACTCTAAGTAGCAGCACTCTTCTCTAGACACTCTAAGTAGCAGGACGTGTTTGAGAGCCGGGAGAGACCGCTAGGGAAAGTGTCAGAAGTCCGCACAGCAGCCAGGAAAGATCACAAAAGTTAGGAGTGGAACGGGAGGCTGGTACTGTTGAGCGAACAGTAGCCAATAGGGAACACTAGAAGCTAGTGAAAGTCCATGGGGCTGATGTGTGTAACTGAATGCAGTAGCCAGGAGGCAACCGCCAATATCTGAGAAAGACGTTTGTGTGTTTCCGGTGCTGATTCGTGGGCTTGAGTGATTTACTTATTTTCTTCGACTATTTATTTTGACTTTCTTCCTCTGCTAATCGTCTTGCTCCTCTACACTGTCCTGTACTTGTCATCGCTCCTGTCATCGTTATCGTCGCTACTGTTCTTCGCTTCTTCTTCACCCCATACGCTCCTGTGTGCTGGGAGTCGCATCTACTCTACGTTTGTCAACTCTCTTCGCTTCATCTGTCCGTCGCCTTCGTCATCCTGTCCTTCATCGTGTGACATGGGTGGTCAACGAGGCAACTTGGACTGAGGACCATCAGAGGGTCCCTCTGTGCGCCAGAAAGACAGTGGGGTGGCAGTCAGCGCGAGGCCACTGAATGCTAACGACACAGCGTAAACGAAGTGTAAAGAAAGTGTAAACTTTGAGATGTAACGCTGGGTCTGAAGGATCAAAGGGCAAGAACTCTTAGCGCCCTTTTAAGACAGTGACACGTTGAGTTAAGATCTTTGTCTTTTTGTATCTTTTTCTGTTTTTTCTTTTTTTTGTGCTTGGGCGCGGGTCATCTCTGTCTTCTTGCGTGTGTGTATGTGTCTATGTATTTTCCACATTTGTGTGTGTGTGTGTGTGTGTGTGTGTGTGTGTGTGTGTTATTAAAGTTATTTTTGTAACGTTCATGTGGTGGTCTGCGTTCATCAGGGGTTCGATAGGCTCGTCCTGTCCCGGCTCTGGTAGAGTGATTGTGTATTTGCGCTGACTGTGTGAGCAACTGCAGGTGTGCATCCAACTTCGCCAAAAGGTGGTAACGCGACACACTTCATAATGGTAACCTCCAAAATGTTAGTGGAAAAAGTGATTGACATAAATATTAATTCTTGTAGATTTGATAAATGGACGTAGAAATTTGTAGTAAAAAAAAGCATCAAAACTGTGGACTATGTTTTATTCAGTTATATATTTATAAATAATAGCTACATTATAATATCTTGTCAACATTATGAAATACATGAGACTGATTGTGTTAGGCTAACCCGAATGCAACCATTTTCCTTTATCATCGGGTTAAGCTCATTTTAAAATAATAATTCCTAAAATATGAATAGATAGTTATATTCACTTAATTATGCTTAATTATCAAGAGATAAGCCTTCAAACATCGACATTCTCACCTGTGACTAGGAAAGCAGAAGAAAATTAACTGCTACACAAGATAGCTCTGTTATGTGTAAGCGGCATCTGTAACAGCCAGTGTGGCTCAGTTCAGCACATCTATGTATATCTTCTAGTTAGATGAAGAAACATCGCTCAGGTTGTGTTCAAGAAACGATTTTTTGCCCAGCAAATTATCATTGTATTGATTTTGGAATACAGCCCTACAAATTGGAACTTTTAAATAAGTCAACGTTCATCAAGCTCAAGCTTTGACTGAATGAAAATGTCCAAACTGAATTCACTCAACAGACCGGTAAGTAAATCTTCTCCACATCAAAATTTAATGAGCAACAATAACAGTCATTGCAGTCTACGTTGTATTATTATTGATTCTCTGTTACTAAGTGGGCGCATTCGAGTTAATTTTTCCCTGAGTATTATTGTTAACAAAACACAAACACATTTCAAATGTGCATTTGTCTAAGAGAAACTCTTCTTGTGTGATAGATGGTTATTTTCCAGCATTGCATTGTAATTTTAAAGAGTGCAATCTACCAGCACGTTTATTTGTCGATTGTAAATTCCTGTTATTTCACATTGTCAGCTGCATTAAGCTAGATAAGGATACGACTGATGATGTGTTTGTGACTGTGTCACGATGTTACTTGTAGACCAGACGGTGTAGAAACCGTCGATGTTGCATATCTGTTGCTTGATCTACCAACAGTCGTAGTTGGCTCGTGCTTTAGTATATCTGCCCCTGATGTAGGAGGATCGCTTTGTATTACTGAAAGTCCAAGACTTGTTTGTACTGTATAAGTGACTGGATGACAATCGCTTCTGAAATTTTTTGAGCAAATTCTTGAGTACAGTGTAGGGGACGAAGTTCGCACGACACGTTTGAACAAAGCAGAGACCTGTATATACACATCTCTGAAAAAAGTTAATCTACTGGCGCTTGTAGTCAGCATCTTTAGGTAATGACAATGAGTACAAAATAGCTCCATCCAAGTGTCGAAGAAAACATTCAGCAACAGCACATTGTGACATGGTCGATTTTCTTTTACCAAGGATTGCATCTTTTCTCTTCAAATTCAGCTCATGTAGACGAAGCTATTCTTTTAAAATACTTCTCTTTCGTCACTTACTCTTTTCTTGACAACTCCAGGTGTGATTAAGAGAAAAACAATAATATAATATTTTTCATGTTTCTTCGCTATAAAATACCACTGGAATTTTTTTCTGATACTCTTTGCTCTATTTCCTGAGATTTTTGCTGAGCTAGCCTTACAGAGGGGTAGCACAGCAATGAGTATGTTAAACAAATAGTAAGCGAAGGTTGCCCTCATCTGACAAGGACTTATGTACTATGTACCTCATTCGGGGTCACTATTTTCGGTAAATGTAGTCACACATATGAAATTCCAAGTAGCACGTATTCTCAGTTTGAAAGGTTTCGCAATCTTGGTCAATGGGCTACCATTCGACATTATCAGATTTCAAATATACTGCACATTGCGCAAGACCTTTGTGTGAATTGAGTTCAACCTGAGTGTCAAGTGTACCTGATAGTGGTAACCCCTCTAAAGTCTTCCCATCCTTTAAACTTTCACGAGATAAATAATAGTTCACATAGAATTGACAAATGGACGTAGAGATGTTTAGCACAGAATATCATCAGACACTGTCAAATCTGTATTATTTAACTGTGCACTTGTAAATAATTCCTGTATTTTACATTTCATTGTGAAGGAGGGAAACTTCAGTCCGTGTGATAATATTCACCTTGGAAGGATAAGGACGAATCTGAAGAATCTAGATGGAGTGATTCACACGGTTGCAGAAACTGGATTATAAGCCCACAGATAAATCTATAATAATGAACATACACATTTTTTGTGTTACAGAAATTTCGAAATTTGCTAAACCGTACAAACTGAGACCGTGGAATTATTGCCTATCTGATACTTGAGTTTTCGTATGTGGGACTACATGTGTCGAAAATAAATCATCGTGCTCTTTTTTAAGAGTACACAATGATGTCCAAATCAATAACATGTCTGTAAGAAGAAGGAGGTCGGTGGAGAAATCTGAATTTATGTCGAGGGCCTTGGGTAGCGTTTCGACGACAAGTGACCCCGAATGCATTACACGTGACACTAGTCCGGGTAGAATGCGGTCAACCTTCGTTAAATACCAGTCCCATAGTGAACATCCTCATTGCGACACTACCCATCTTAAGAAGGTCTAACAGAATCAGTATCATGTATTAGAGTAATGTGAACACAAAGTGTAAACTACAGCAATCATTTATGACTACATACACGTAACTAATGCACATTTCACTCTTTTTGATGCTATTTTCTGTTAAAAAATTATCTACGTCCATCTATCAAATCACCAGAAATAACTATCTCAATCAGTTTTCCACGATTATTTTAGGGATTACCATGATGAAGTGTAATTCACACTTTTTAACTTTAGTATATTAGAGTTTTTAACACATACTCTAATACGAGACTATTTTTGTTAACTTTGTTAGTCGTTGTGTCCCTTTTTGCAAAAAAATTGTACATTAATCAGCGATTTCCCTCAGTTAACAATGAGTTTTATGGATTGGTGTGGTGAACTGAGGGTCAAAAGATGGCATTTTCTGGTCCAAATATGTTTTTTTTTAGTTCTGCTTCTGACGTTAAGAAGCTGTCGGTGCAGTCACTGCTGTAGTCTTTCGCAAGCGACAACATTATCATGAGGTCATCCAACACTCGATGTCTGTCCCGGGGAGTCTTGTAGACAAAGCTTATCAGCCACCCCTGAGTACATCAAGGTGACCTATTTCGTTTGTGCAAGCATCAGCAAGTAAGAGGCTTGAAAAGCCGGGTTGATTTAAAAGCTGCCACCATTTGGTTTCAGTCCCCAGCCACGCATACTTTTGCGTGAAGCAGCAAGATTTGCAGTCACGTGCTGTCAGCTCTAGACAAGTATTTGGAAGACTAACCAGATTCCCACGTCTCGACAAGACAACAACAATGTCGACTGTCCTGGTGTTGTTGTGTCTCTGTAGCCTCACCTTGTGGACCGCCGCGGACGACAAGAGGTTGACCCCAGAACTGACTTCCAAAATCGAGGCGTTCGTAGAGAAACTCGTGCAGTGCCGTAAAGGGGTCGGCCTTTCGTTGGCCGTCGTCAAGGGTAACGAGACCTGGACTCGGGGGTTTGGAATGGCCGACAAAGCCTCTAGACGACCGGTCAATTCCTCCACCTTGTTCTGCATCGGGTCGGTGACCAAGGCCTTCACCTCAACCATCTTGGCCATGTTGATTGAGGAGAGCTGGGGGTGAGTAGATTCACTGTCCACGCGGGGAAAGTGGCAAACGTGTCTAGTTGTCCTGCATTAGCCATCTTGGCATATATTTTACATTGTTACAGTCGGACCTCGCTAAGTCGAACTTCCCTAAGTCGAAAACCTCCCTATCTCGAATTAATTGTTAGGTCCCGCCCGAATTCCCTTAAGAACAATGTATTTTAGATCTCCTTAACTCGAAGATTTTTTGGCTTCCAACCTCCCTAAGTCGAATTTTGAGTCATCACCAACCAGATCCAACTATGTCTCAAACTGTTCCAAACTATGTTCCAAACTGTCTCAAGAAAGACACTTTTATCCCATTTTCCTTTCATCATTTGTGTAAAAGGTTCGTTTCGTGCTCAGTTGCGCAGTGGACAACTAACTGACTCTCACACCAGTTCCTGCTTTGAAGTTGACCGATTCAGGGGAACTGGCCGACACTAGACTTTTCTCACGGCCACTTCAAGTCGGCGGGCCGCGCATCATTGGTCAAGATTTATGGCCACCCGCCTTGACCATCCTTTCAGGCGGTGGCGGTGGTAACTTGACCAGTGGACCGTTGATGGTTCACACGCAAACTTACTGTGAAAAATACGTTTTCTACACTTTGTCAGTCTCTTATCGGGACAAGCACTGAAGAGAGTTCGTGTCGGTGTGGTTTTTTCCCGTGCTGTACGTGCCGCGAAAATGGCAGTACATGCATCCGTATAAAACGATAGTACGGTATAATTAACGGTTATAATTCAGTAATTAAGTAACAAAAACATTGTCCTTGATTAACCTGCGCCTATTATGCCATTTTCCCTAACTCGAAAACTCCGTAAGTCGAATTTTTTTTCGGGTCCCTTTGAGTTGGACTTAGCGAGGTCCAACTGTATTACATATGATGACATTTTTACTCCTTTTGAGTTAAGCATGAGGCTGCACGAATATTTGGCGTTTCTACAAGATTCTTCTTCACCGAACTATTGCTCCATATATTTCTGGTGAAGAAGAACATTTAGATTGTGTCCCCTTGGAGGAATATCTCACTATTTCAATGTTTATCATAAAGGATAAGTGATTTTTATCCTCAATGTGCAAGAATTAGCATAAAAGATCAGTTACTTTATCGTGTGTTAATAAAGGAGCTTGGTTAAACAGATTAAGCTAACACAGATTAAGCTTATCCTGGAATGGTAAAAATATGAAGAATCAATAAATCCTATTAATGAGAACCAGCGATTGCCTGACTCACAATTAAGCGAGTCGCCATTATTCAGACATGCACACACACACACATATATATATATAACATTAACAGATTTACATATGAAAGATTAGTCACTACATAAACACATGTAATACATATATCGATTGATTGATGAACACACATAAATACAACTAAGACTGAGTCATCAATATATTGCTATGTACACGCACCAATGCATAAATATACTTTTCTGAATATTGAATAAATTTAAGTATTCACTTGCATAGACACCGCTCAGTAAGAAGTAATATTTCCCGAAAAAAATTAATAATAAGGTAGTCGATCAGATTTGTTCTCAGCACACCAAGATCCGCATCTTTCATACGAACGTAAAATCTGTCCTTCTATATGGGTCCGAGACATGGCGTGTAACAAACACCATCACAAACAAGATTTAAACATTCATCAACAGATGTCTGCGCCACATTTTCAACATCAGATGGCCCGAGAAGATCTCCAGTGCATACCTGTGGGAGAGAGCCAACCACGAACCTGCCAGCCAAGACATCAAGAAGCAAAAGTGGCGCTGGATCGGTCACACCCTGCGAAAGCCGGCTGAAAATCTAACAGACATGCTATGGGCTGGAACCCACAGGAGAAGCGCAGGGTTGGAAGATCCAGACAGAGATGGAGAAGATCGGTCCACGGCGAGGCGGAGGCAGCTGGAATGACATGGATCCTACTGGGGAGAGAGGCCCAGAATCGGGTCCGCTGGCCTGGTGTAGTTGCGGCTCTCTATGCTCCACTGGGTAGGAAAAGGAATAAGAAGAAGAACAAGCAGATTTGTGTAAAAAGTGTTTCTACCTGTTATCTACAGTTCGTTAATTATTTTCTAGCACGGATCCGGGTTAATCAAGCTCCTCTTTGTTAATTTTCTTCTGTTTTTACACTTACCCCTACGAAACTTACATTGCAGAAAGTACACGTGGCAGACTCCAGTCAAAGACATCCTTGGTAATGACTTCCACCTGGCAGACGATGATCTCACCAGTCACGTGACAATCAAGGACATTCTGCTGCACAGGACAGGACTGACTGCTTCCAGCATTCCGTTATTCTCTGGATTCCCCCCTACAGTCACGAGAGAACAGTTTGCAAAGTGCATACGTAACCCAATAACGAACGTTTTTCTGTGACATTCCTTTACACACACACACACACACACACACACACACACACACACACACACACACACACACAAGCTTCTGTTGCCATGTTATGTTCATATGTACTGTAATAGGATCCACGCTGTAGACAGTCTCCAGAGTTATCCCAATCATGTCACATTTCACAATGTAGTCACGCTGTCATTATATAATAACACCAGGCTTTAAAAACAGCGAAGTGGTGACGACGATGATGATGATGATGATGATGAGGAGGAGGAGGAGGAGAAGGAGGAGGAGGAGGAGAAGGAGGAGGAGGAGGAAGATTATTTTGCAGAAAAGACAACCCCATTTGTGTTTGAGTATATCCTAATTATTGACATATGTAACTACAAAGATCAGGTGATAGTATGTATTGTGTCTACTTGATTTGTCAACAGTCGACTTCAGTATTTGCAACCATCAGGACTGTTTCGTGACCAGTACAACTACAACAACTGGATGTACGGCTTGGCCGGAAGAGTCGCGGAGGTGATGGGTGGAGCCTCCTGGGAGGAGCTTCTCCACCAGCGCATTTTTCAGCCGTTGCAGATGAATGACAGCCGGGTCATCGGATACAATGTCGAGGTGGATGCAGACAACTTCGCCTTGCCTTATGTTCAGCTCAGGAATGAAATTGTTCTGTCCGACCCGGTAATTTACAAGTAAGTGATAAATAGACTTCCACTTAGCATTACTATCAATACTTAAGTCCTAAAAATAACCCCGAACCTCGTTCAAACAATATCTCTTGAGGCCGGTAAACGGCATATTGGACATCTAGTGTCATGCGATCTTAATCGTTTTATGCATAGACAAGCCAACGCAGTTACTGCTTTACAGAAAATCAACTTTCTTGTACATTCTTTTATCCGCAGAAAAATACATAAACACACACACACACACACACACACACACACACACACACACACACACACACACACACACACACGTACGTGTGTAAATAAAAAATGTTTCGTCAGGTAATCACATCTGCAAATGGAGTAAAATATCCACTTGTTAAAAATACAAATTCCTGCAGTATACACCCAGACGAACCTGCCGGCGCCATCGCTTCTTCGGCAGAGGACATGGCGAAGTGGTTGTCATGGCACCTACAGGGAGGAGCGACGGCAAACGGCGACATCCTTCTCAATAAGACAACTCTCCAAGACATGTACACACCTCGTGTGATCTTACCTTCTCTCGCCATGCAGAAGTCTCCTTTCCCAGGCACCTACGAGAACTTGGGCTATGGTTATGGCTGGGTCACATCTTCCTATAGAGGTGAGTCTGTGTTGCGGAGATGTTTCTGGGCTACTTCTCCGTATAGAAGTGACCCTGTGTCATTCATTATTATAAACTTCTGGTATGTGTCATTACACTTTCTCTATAATGTGTTTACGTATTTATATATTCATTTATTTTGTTTTATTTGTTAATTGATTAATAATACTGGAATGTGCGCAATTTTATAGTGAATGCGTTTTAGTGACTTAGGGGTTTCTCAAAATTTCACACAAGCACACAATTTTATTGTTAAAATATTCAAATTACTCATTGCAGTCCTTACCTTCGTTATTCACAATTTCCAGATTCTCAACTTCCTAGTCCCTCATTAGCATCGACGCTTCTGTGACATTATTCTTGCTCACATCCTCAGACCTACCTGACCACCACACCTACAACTACTCACTAGGTTGCTTACCTCCCCTTCTCCTCATCCATGCCGTCTCTAAGCGGCAGCTACCTCCCTCGCCCCAACCTCCACTAATAAACCCCTTTTGTTGCTATGGTGGTCTGATATACAGTGACTTACATCACGAATTAAGTATAAACACCATTTAACTACACCCATGCCTCTGCTTTATGTGACCTCTCATACAACTCAATAAAATCATATTTGATATTTAAAGCAAATATTGTGTCGTTTATGAATATTACGATTTACACAATGTAAATAACCTGCCTTTCGATCAATTACTATAAAATGTAATGCTATGTACTGTCAACAGGTTATCCAGTGATCTGGCATAGCGGAGGACTCCACAGCTATCTGACTTACTTGATTTTAGTAAAAGACCTGGATCTTGGCATCTTCATCACCACCACCGGTTATGGAGCCGACGTAATGCTAACCTTTAATGAGATCCTCTTCTACATAACTGATTTGTTCCTTGGAGAAGAACCTTGGCTGAATACTACCAACGCATGCCAATTTCCTGAACCATGGGTTAATACTACAGGTCAGACACCTTTAAATGATACAATGATTGTCCCTGGAGACATCGACAATCCTCAAGACTTTGTGGGACAATATGACAACAAGTTGTTTGGAAACATTGTCGTATCTCAAAATGGAAGCAATGAACTACTAGTGACCTATGGTCGTATAACCGGCAAACTTCATAAGACGAATGATCACAATGTTCTATTGATGGAAATGTACGGACTTTTTGATTTCTTAGCACATCCAGGAGACAGTGTGCAGTACTTTAACCTGACCTTTACAAGGGGAGATCAGAACATAAAGTACCAGCAGCTTGTGCTTAGCATCGTGACTCAAGGTCCAACAGAAACTTTGGCTTATTCACGAACAACTGTTTCTGCTCCCACAGCTGAGGCGACCAACTGAAGTTAGAGATAGTCTCCTTGTTTACTGCTGTAACGATCATTCAGTATATTCTGTTAAAAATTCTAGTGAATGAAAGTCAATGAAAATGGATGGAAGAAACATGCATGCATTGAAGAAGCTCCACGTTGAGCACTTAAGTGACCTGGCACTTAAGTAAAATCCGTATTCTAATTATGTTAACCGTGATGTAGTCTACTTGTATGAGCCCATCGAAGATTTAATCTTAACTAAGAGAATAATAAATAAGTAACAAAGTGTCTTGCATTTTTCAGTCTTGTAAAAATGAACGAGGGAGGTTTCATCGTTTGTGCTTTCTATCTCTTTTTGTCTCTTTTGTGATTACAGCAAACCTGGATGTGAAATTATAAAGAATTAGTGGAAGCTTAAAGATAATAATGAGGTGCCACCTCAGGGTAATGGAAAAATACAAATTCAAAATTTGTTGTTAAAGTCCATCTTATGTCTACAGAAAAAGTCAAAAGCTCATCTGATGTTTCTTCCATTTTCTGTAATTTTTGTACTGATTACATCGAGATTCTGCTTTTTTGTAATCGATCAAAGTTACGATATGAATTATTTCTAATGTTTTCTACAATACACTGAAGATTAATATGTTAATTGAGATTTTTTATAAACATACACATAAATAAATGTGCCTCTCGGCCCATCTGACAATAATTAGCACAGTCTATTGTAGAATTATCTTGTACCATGGTGACCACTGTAACCTAGTTAATTACTTACGTTATAAACATCTCCTACTATACATTATTGTTGTTTTGTATTGTCATTTCTTAAGATGTTTATATCATACAAAAATCCCAAACGAGAAATGTTTTAAGGAAAACAATGTGGACTTAGACACGTGCACCCCTACCAACACACTCAAGTAAAATCAGAAATTGAAGTGTTCACAACTTTGAAGTGCAAAGTACACTAAGAATACCAAAAGCAAGACCGGGCATAAATATCAGGCCACTGCAATGCTAAACAATTATATATATATATATAAATGTATAATTTGTAAAAAATAGATGACAAATTTTACATATATTTGGATCCTAAATAATCAACTATTATGTTTCTATGACATATTGGAGTTGTGGAATATCATACTATTATTGCAAAAATCCGTCTTTTGACTTGTGTGCACACATATATATCTATAAGACAATTTTGTGCTAATGTGTGTGTGTGTGTGTGTGTGTGTGTGTGTTGTGGGGGGGTGGGGGTTGGGGTTGGGGAATTGGTGTATCACGCCATGGCAACCAGCCCTGTAAACAGATGCCACATGCAGAGAAAGAACAGTGTGCCCGAGACGAGAGCTGAACCCAGGACAGCCAACCTTCACTGTATTGGTGACAGGCGCCCTTGTGCTAATGTTGAACTTCGGGTCTGTAATAGTATGAACTATTCTACCCCCATCAAAAGATTACCAGATTGTTTACAGCTACTGTGAGTTTTCTACAGCCTTTTTCACCAACCACTTTGGTCGTCTGCAGGCCCTGATGGAATTTTGAGTGAACGTAAAATTGCTGAGATTAAGTACTCTTATTTTAATAATTCTTGGAGACCCCTTGACCAGTTCTGAAAGCACAATTTGAAATTGTTAATGAATAAAAAATGTAACTCAACAAGCCTAAGGTGGTTGGTTAGGGGCTGCAGTAAGTTATGTTTGTAGATGCATGCACAAATGCAAGCTCCGCGTGTGTACCCTAAATAACCGTTTAAAGACATAACATTCTTTATTTACAGGATGGAGAACTTATTGCCAGTAAGTCTCCGAGTAATCGGAATCAGAAGTGAAATGAAATGGACAGCAAGTACAGGTTTTATGTGACCACCCGGTATGTCTAGAGTGGTTTCCTGTCTGAGAAAGCTTTATATCAGATAATATGCTACCTAGGATAGTTAATGTCTTTAGTTTATGTCAGGATTGCCAGAACAGTGCAATAATAGCAATGATCAACTCCTTTATTTGTGTTGTATTCCATCCTTATTTATTTTGAATTAATACTTTCAGACACAAAGTGCTGTTGATGCATAGTTTCTTATTTAAAGACACTAGACATAGTAAAAAGCCACAAGGTCTTAATGATACTCAAATAGGCTGCCCGGTAGTGTAGTGGTTTAAACACTCGTTTAGCGTCACTGCTGATGCGGACTAAGGAATAAACGTTTCATCCCTGCAGCAAGAGGTTCTGGGTTCAAATCTCGTCTCGGGACACTCTCTGAATGTGACACCTATTCGCAAGGTTGGGCGTCAGGGATTTTTTCCGTGTACTACAGTTTTCTCCCCCTTCTATTACTCCATGGTGCAAAAACACCTCAAGATAGAAGCATGTTAAAATGAGCTAGTTTGAAATAGCACAGAATGAAGGAGACGAAATTAATACATAGTTCATGTCCATGTGCATGCGCATGTGTATGCAAACATATATAAAGCATTCAACAGATTTGTGGTCAGGAAGGTAAATACCAAAGACATTCCAGCTTTTATACATGCAGAAGGTGTAATATTTTTAATCTAATGTGCTAACATATTTTACAATTTACTGTTTGGTAGAGTCTGCTGTTAAAATTTGAAGATTCTTGATAAAATATCTTGATTGTCTTTGATATTAAACTTTACTGATAGACAACTTTAGTCAGATTTCATAGGCATTGCCTATTCAGAATGTTCACCATCATGCTCTGTATGATAAAAACAGAGCCAAAGGTAATAGGCATTCTGGAACTTTCACTTACATCACCCCCTGGAGGATCTACAATCTTAACTCCCCTTTTATAAACCAACACATCCGTGCCGAGCAAAGATGGGGCACTAACCAGGAGGTCCTGATAGTTTCCTCTCTCGTCTGGCCTAGTGAAAGTCATATTAAAGTACCGCAGTCCTCTTGCTGTTCGTGTCAAAAACGCCAGTGGGCCAGAGATCTCCATCATGAGAATGTGGTCCACATTCGTTCTGTAAAGCTTGCCTGTAATACGATTGTATCTGACCAGCAACTCATTGCTGCCATTCAGCATTATGGTGATTTCTCCGAATAGCTTGTTGCCATATTCTCCCGCAAAGTCTCGAGACTTTGAAATCCCCCCTGGGAGGACCGTCGTATGATTTGAAGATGTCTGATTTGTCTTCTTTAACCAAGGCTCAGGATATTGGCAAGCATTGGTGGTATTCAGCCAGGGCTCTTCTCCCAGGAAGAGGTCTACAATGTAGAAGAATATCTCGTCTAAAGTAAAGATCTCAGTGCCGCTGTCACCGCTGTTGGTGCTGATGAAGATGCCCAGCCCAGCGTCTTGCACCAGCATCAGATACGTGGTGTAGCTGAATATGCTCCCCGAGTGCCAGACCACTGAGTAACCTGTCGATAGCAAATGTTGGCCACAGTTAGCTAGTGACTAGCTACCTCACCATAACGAGCAACTGTATATCCGGTTCAAAATTAAAACTGATAAACACATAAATACTATGTTCAGTAGAAAATTTATTGTAAACACTAAATTTAGAATAATACTTTAAACTGTGTGTGTGCGCACACACACACACACACACACACACACACACACACACACACACACACACACACACACACACACACACACACAATCAAGGAATGGACAAAATCAGCTCTTGGGATTAATCTCAAACAAAGGGGGGAAAATTAGTTCACGACGCAGAACACAAGATGGGAATGACGTCCCTTGAAACATGAAAAAGCATAAAATGACTATTTTAAGACTTTACCTCTTGCTGTAGTACAAAAGCATTTTTACATACACCCAAACTCTCATATGTAATGTCTATATCTTGAAAAGGGGATCAACTCAAAAATAACAAAAATTTAAGCATTATAAGAGCTTATTACTAATTTCGTGGGACCACAATTACTTACGATACAAACTATTGTACATAACACTTTTTTTGTCAAAATTCTTGACCGTGTGTAAGTCAAAGGACTTGTCAAAAGCTTCTTAGACTTTTGTTGCGGTCCAGGTCTGCTCACCTCTGTAAGAAGAGACGAGCCAAGCATAGCCATAGCCATAGGTGTTAAAGGTGACTGGGAAGTGAGGCCTCGTGACGTAGGCATTGCTTAACGACCCAGGGGAGATGATGACGTGTGGTGAGAACATTTCTTGGAGCGTTGCACGGTTGACAATCGCCTCACCCTGTGACGTCAGTCCTTGTAAGAGCAAAGACATCCACTTCGCCATGTCGTGTGCTGAGGAGGCAATCGATCCAGCTGCCTCTGCTGGGGTGAGTCTGTAATTTATTTAAAGACACGCTTCACTGATGCAATGTCGGTTGTCCTGATTGAGAATACAGGTAAAGTCACACACCGCGCTCATTGAAGATTAACATTAATGGATATTAGTTGTGAGACTTATTCTTTATCTTTTCTATTTGGAGACACTTATTCAGGACGAATCTGTATACCAGCAGCTTTGATATGGCTAACAAATTATTTACTGATGACTAAGTTAGTCAGGCACTTCATTCATAAAAGGTCTAAGCAACGTTCTCGTTTTATTCACTAACTTTTCTGACTTTGCTTACTTGTAAATTACCGGGTCTGACATCACCAACATATCGCCAAGACGAACATAGGGCAAGGCGAAGTTGTCCGCATCCACCTGGACATTGTAACCGATGACCCGACTGTCATTCATCTGAAGTGGTTGAAAGATGAGTTGGTGGAGAAGCTCCTCCCAGGAGGCTCCGCCCATCACCTCTGCCACCCTGCCGGCCAGTGCGTACATCCAGTTGTTGTAGCGCCACTCGTCACGAAATAATCCCACCACAGGCAGGAACTTGAATCGACTGAGCAAACCAAAAATGACAAACAAATATTCATAAGTAGACTTTGTTGCCCATTTGTAAATCGTATGATTAAACATATTTTTAATAAGTAAATATAGAATAATTAACTGGTTATGCTATCTCCTTCCAAAAGCACAAACTCAGACAACGATTTCAGTTTTATTTCATTTTGTTTGAATATGTTGAAGTCAACAATTGCTCTTCTGCAATGGAGTTGGACAAGGAAAAAGGAAAGAAAAAATTCTGCTGAATAGAGAACACAGTGTATTCTAGTCCGGTAATAACAGATGCTGATTGCTGAGCATCCACTGGCTTATGTGTTAGGATGAAGCAGAAGGTGTTTGCAGTCCAGTGCCGTGGAGCACCGTAAGATATGAAAATATTGACCTCAGAACCCCCAGCCGATCGCTATTGTTTAATAGTTGTTATTACACAGATAGTCCAACATAAACCAGCTGTGCCTTACATAATTCATGTGCACGTGTATATAAACATTTATTAAACATTCAAGAGATTTATCATCCGGAAGGCAAATACATCAAAGACATTTCAGTGTTTGTATATGCAGAGCTGATCATAATGTTAGCACTTGCTGTCTTCCTCGGCTGTAGCTTACCGAGTAAACTCTTCTCTCGTAAAGGCTGCCGGGAAACCCGCAAAGAACGCGAGACTGGAGGTGGTCAGGCCAGTCCTGTGTAAAAGGGCGTCCTTGATCGTCACGTGACTGGATAGAAACTCGTCTTCCAGCTGGAAGTCCTTGCCGAGGATGTCCTTTAGCGGAGTCTCCCATGTGTACCTCCTGGGACAAGACAAAATATAAGCGTGGACTAAATCTTTCTTTTTTCGTATTACAGTATCACTGATATGAATATAGATCCACAGTCTTTTCTTTTATTTAGATATATATATATTTTTAGATATATATATATATATAATTGTTCTGTGAAGAGCTACACTGGAGATCTTTTGATATCTTTTCCATCTCAGACATGTCTTCAGAGACGAAAGGCACCGCGCTCCTACAAGACATCCATAATCCAAAACGAAAAAAGCGAGCTTGCATGCTTCTCCATCAGGTAGTAGGAGGCTGGGTGCTAATATTTATTCTCTTGTCTACTTATTATAGTTTCCGTCTTGTGAGCCGTTCTAAGCATAGTGCTGGACTCCGGTCTGCCAGGGGCTTACAATTTTTTTTTATTTAATCTGAGGTTTCAAGTCCCACAGCAGGAAGAGCTTGTGTCTGTAAGTTCTGTGCCAAGCGCTGTAGGGTGCAATCATCTTCAGGGGAATATACAGAAGAAACTCAGGTGATTAGAGAGTAGAGACAGTATAAACTCTTTTAGATGGGGCCTCGAATAAACATTTACCTGCCTGTCGGTTAGTCCGTCGGTCTTTCCTTTCTTCTCTCTCTCTCTTTCACACACACACACACACACACACACACACACACACACACACACACACACACACACACACACACACACACACACACACACACACAACACACACACATCGGCAGTGTATTGATTATACGAGATGTATCTCTGTCCCTAAAAATGTTTTAGAGATTTCACTCGACTAATTAGCCTTACATGACTAAACACTGTGACCAGACTATGCGGCACAACAAAAGATTCCATGACTAGTCAGCCCGTTCGTCTTTTTTCCCAAGAAGAATTTTCACCAAACTTCTGGCTCTAACTAGTCTGGTGTGCTATTTAATCAAATTGTATGTTAAATATGCAAGAACTGTCATCAAGCGGAACTAAGAGACTTGATGATAGGTACATCTCTTTCTAGTACCCACAGATGCTTGTGTGTTTATGTCTGAGAGCTGTCATCAACCAGAACGAGGAATGTCCGGGACAATTTGCCGTCTCTCCTATGTACACGATCTGAAAAGGTTTCGAGCTGCAATATGTACCTGATTTCTTTTGTGGAATCCTGGGTACAGACCCTAAGCAGGACCTGCTTTCTATCCGTAAACAAGGTGGCAATAGTACTTTTCACCCGCTATTTATGCCCGCGGTTTATAGCACTGCTTCATGCAGTTCCAGGTCAATAGCCATTTTCACGTGTACTCTTTGCTGGCGAGGACGCGAGGAGTGGGGTCAAAGTGTCAATGGGAGGGAGAAAATGTCCTCCACATGTTAAGACGATAAACGTCGAAATCACGTGACCATGTCATCGACAACTACTTTATGTGCGTGATGTGGAGAGCACAGATAACAATCTATTACAAGGATATGGAATGAAAGAGAATTTTGTTGCAGCACGATTTGTAAGAATAATAATATTTGGCTGGAAGAAACCGAAAATCAGATAAAATTTATATTAAAGTAGTTGATACTGTGAGATAAACATGATGTCGAGTTGTCACCTCTGTATCCCAAGCAGGAGATCCTAAGAAGGTGAGGATCACCACCCGTCCTCTCCAAACTTCTCACCCAGCCTTCCACCCATCAGCTCTCTCGGGACTCAGCTGACGTTGGTCTTCCTTTGCTCAAGACCCCCCTCCGTAAATACCCCCATCCATTGCTCAGTCGGTAGAAATTCAAAACAGCTCCCCACCCAGACCCCTTCGTGTTTTAGGATGGGGACTGGAAACAGTTGCAAGTGTTAACGCCTCATGCAAACTCGGTCAGCATTGACTTTTCCACTTACAGAGTCACGAACAACTGAAACAAACTTTATCGCCATCTAATTTTCATAGCTCTACAGATTTTGCATGGCAGCTGGCAGGCATTTACACAATCAAAATAGAATACAAAGGCTCCCGGATTATGGAGAATAAAAAGGTAAAGTGACTCAAAGGGGTGTGTTTTAAAAAGGAGTATTGGTGGGGCCAAAGAGCAGTCTAAGTTATGCATCCAAGTCAGCAACATGCTCGAGAAAGATTTTAAACAATTGTGGCTTTACATAGCCTGCTACAATGGATGTGTTATTCTGTTAAGGTAAGTATCGCATGACAAATGCACGTCGTGTAAGGCTTTGGAAAAATCTAAATATAAGAGCTGGTCTTTGTTTTCGTATAAATCAACTGTTTTATGCGAAATTACATGGCTTTATTAATCTCAATAGGCAATTATAGCTGGGGAGGTGTGCTCATTACAAAATTTCTTTGCTTGGCCCCTGTTACGATAAAGACTGCGAAACCAGCATACAAAAGAAAAGTGATAAAAGAGTTTCAATGAATAATGGATAAAAATGGAGCAGTACAGCTGTGATGACTGTAAACACTTTTCAGCTTGCGAAGAAAGTACTCTCTTCCCTTCAAGGTCTGCTGAAAATACTAATATTCTGAATATTCTGCAAGTTCTGCGGAATTCTATGTGATGAAAGAGAATAAATATTGCAGTGCAGTTATTAAAAGTGTGGCAAAGACTGGGTCATCTAATGTTCAGTATCTCACAAAGACGAAAACTCTCCTGCTTACATAGTTGTCATAGATAGATATCTTAAAGCGCAACCGAGACATTATTCCTCTTCAAACTGCTTCATGAATTTCACACAAAAAGCCTGTGTGGTACTCACCCCCGGCTGCCGTCAATCAGTATGGCCAAGATGGCGGAAGCGAAAGCTTTGGTCACCGAGCCGACACCAAACAGCGTGGAGGAATCGACTGGTCGTCCAGAAGCTTTGTCAGCAACGCCGAACCCCCTCGTCCAGGTCTCGTTGCCCTTAACGACGGCCAACGAAAGGCCGACAACTCCGCGACATTGGATGAGGTTCTGGACGAACTGCTCAATTTTTGAAGTCAGTTCTGGGGTGAACACCTTGCCGTCCGCGGCGGTCCAGAAAGTCAGGCTACAGAGAAAGATTAGTACGGCGAATGTAGTCATTGTCTTTTCAGGTTGAATGCTGGCAGCTTGAGGCTTTCGCGGACTTTGTCTTTTAGTTTCGGATCACTTCCAAAATAAGTCTTTGAAAAGATCACTGCCCATCCCTTAGTCACTGTTTAGGATGAGATGAGAGACATCACTGTGCAGGTTCCAAAGCATCCGGGGTCACTGGAACAAATTGAGGAAGAGCGCAAAAAAAGAGTGCAAAGTGTTTAAGAGGTGCTCAGCATACCTTTATATGCGCTGATAGGCCAACGTTCATTGTAGTGTCTTTCAGTAACACGATGCCGAAGTCATATAGCAGGGGAGGTAATAAAAATGTACCTGAAGTGGGCTGTGTCGGGGGGAGATGGTTGGAAGGGAGGAAGGAGTACGAATACTCAAAAAGCAAGACGAAGTGAAGTGTGATGTAAAGTGCGGTACAAATTCCAGCCACAGCCTTATAAACCTGATAAGAGCTTTGTCGTATCAGATAACACATTGAGTCACATAACACTTCTCAAGTTGAATGTACTCTTGTGTCAAGTGATATGGCATGGTAGTTAAGCGGGGATCTTCAACAGCTTAAAAATATCTTGTTGTTGACCGCTCAATGCCCTGCAAAGAGGACTGACTATCTGTGACATAAGCAGAACTCAGTAGAGCTATAAAGACAGAGACTTCTCGTTCAAGGAAGATAATGCGACAGCCAGGACCAGACACCATGTCGACTGTCCTGGTTCTGCTTTGTCTCTGTAGCCTCACCTTGTGGACCCCCGCAGATGGCAAGGTATTCACTCCAGAATTGACTTCCAAAATCGAAGAGTTCGTGAAAAACCTTATCCAGTGCCGTGGGGTGGTCGGTCTGTCCTTGGCCGTCGTCAAAGGCAACGGGACCTGGACTCAAGGGTTCGGCGTGGCGGACAAAGCATCCTGAAGAGGGATCAATTCCTCCACGTTGTTTGGAATAGGCTCCCTGACTAAGGCCTTCACGACCACTCTGTTAGGCATACTGATAGACGAGAGCAAAGGGTAAGTATCTGAAACCTGCTAAAGCGTCTACATTTCTAAACCTTTGCATTTCTTTCTTTCCTTTGACGATTTGAAACCAAGTCACCGTTTGGAAGAGAACTGTAGACCTATCAAACAGACATAAAGATATAGCATTGCTTGCACTTAAAGTTTATTGAAGATTATGCGCTGTCTATAGCGGCTTTTACATCATTTGCGTCAAAGAATAAAAAAAGCCTTATAACTTTACCTCCTAGTCGCGGGGAGGTAAAAGGAGATAAAGTCCACACTCCTCTCAGAGTCAACTCTTTATCCCTTCCTAACCTCTTCCAACCCTCTACTGTGTCATGTATTCTCTGCACAGCTGGTCAACTGGTGCAAGTTTTCTGCATCAAACGAGTTTTGAACAAGCGTGCCGTGCCAAAGGTTTGGACGTCCGCTGTTCTAACTATCCTGGTCATCCGCTTCCCCGTTAAAAAATAATACTGTAACCAAAGCACGATCTTTTGCGTGACCTGACATTTCATGAATGAGGTTAAGGACCTATAGCCTTCACGCTCTTTGTGATCGCACACGTGAGTTCGCAATAAAGTCAAAGAAAATACGAATAACATAGGTACACAAAGTACTTGAGACACAACAAGTGATAGATGGTAGGTAGGAGACAGTGGGATGATGGGATTGTTGGAAAGGCCTAAAACAGTCAAAAAATTAAACTAAACTTTCATCAAAAATATTTGTAACTTTTATAAATTGTTATAGTTTTTTCGTAAGACTCATTTTTCGTTGTTTCAAAGTCTTAGTCAAATTCATATTATTGTGATGTCCAAACGGACATCGAGAAGTTTCTACGTGGGGAGTGGGAAAGTTTATAAGCTGACTACAATCGTATCATGGAGGCTTTATAAAAATCTGAAGAAAACATTGAAAGTGCAAAGTATAATTTTATATGCATAATACATAAACACTAACGCAGGCACACACATAGTCATATATATATATATACACACACACGGGACAGAAGTAGAGTAAGGTTGTTGCAGAAAGTGATCGTAAACGTGAGAAAATCTACGGTAGAAGGACTGCTTTTCTTCCCTTACAGCTTTTAGCTAAATGTCTTTCTTAACGAACCTTAGCTTCTTCAGTATGCGTTTTTGGAAGACGAGAGAAGTAATAGACAAGTTACTAGGCCATCTCCTTGTCTAACGTTTTGTCTCCGTTCAAATATTTAATACTCATTTTGCTCCGTGACAACTACTTCGGCTGAATGTTGCTGATGGTTTTCACAGTGCACATGAAAGACCAGCATTCAACACATATAACACATTTGCACTACTCTTATTTGTCTTTGTGACTCGCAGCAAGTACACCTGGCAAACCCCACTAAAGGACATCCTCGGCAGGGACTTTCAGCTGGCAGACTGGTATCTCAGCGATCAAGTGACAATCAAAGACATTCTGTTACACCGGACAGGTCTGTTTACCACCAACATCCCTCTGTACGCTGGGTTCCCGGACACACTGACCAGAAGAGAGTTTACGAGGTATGGAAGTATGAGTAGAAGATTAATCACATGCCTCACGTGTTTTTGAAGAAAGTTGGTCCTTAACATGGCAGTCGTGTTCTCAAGTTTCGTTTCTGAAAATAGAGTCAGATGGCTAAACTTTACTAAAAAAATGATCTCAAAGCTTGTCAGCCAAAAAAAGTTATACAAAGAAAATTGACATGAGATACAAATGAATCAACTACAAACTATTCACACAGAAACGCGCTTTACCTTTGTTCTTAAAGACACAATAGTTCCAAGATCATCAGAAATACTCACAAGCATCCTTTAATTCTAGAAGGCTCTAAATCTACTCGAAATTAAATACTGTACACCCTTTTTTTTGACAGTCCACTAGCAACAGCAAACACAGAATCAACAGTCGTTGTTTACATTTGTGTGTTCTGTTTTTGTAGCCAGCTTCGGTATCTGCCTGTGGCGACACCATTCCGCGATGTGTGGAACTTCAACAACTGGATGTACGCTCTGGCCGGGAGGGTCGCGGAGGTGATGGGTGGAGCATCCTGGGAGGAGCTCCTCCAAACCCGAATCTATCAGCCACTGCAGATGACTGACAGCCGTGTGCTGGGGTATGATGTCCAGGCGACCGACAACGGAATGGCTTTGCCCTACGTTCAGTTCGGCAATGATCTGGTGCTGTCTGATTCATCAATCTACAGGTAAGCGAGAGACAACAACCCAGACGGACTATAAATAAAGGGAGAGTACACACACAGTTGAACTGGTGTTGACCCTGCAAGCCGCTCAATCCGATAACCTTTGTTCAGTGTACAGCATAACATGCCAACAGTAAAGACGAGATTATGCTTGTGGACTTCTTTTCATGGCCATCGGAGAACAACGGGTGGGGGGGGGAACACCATGTCTACTGCACGATTCAGTTTGTTTATTGCTTCTGTTAGTTTCAAAATATAAATTCAATAAAAAAGTTACAAACACCGTCCTATTTGTACAGTAAAAAAAAATTGATCTAAAATAATATGCTTTCGGTTCCGCTGACTTGGACCAACGACAATATTTGCAACATTTACCCTGCAGGGGGGAAAGTTATAAGTATAAATTATAAGGTGTAAAAAAGATTTGGTAAGCTTACCAAAGATAGCAAATTACGGAATTGTAAATGTTACTCCTATAGCAAATTAACCCAGCCATAGCAAGCAGCAGGATGGTTACTCGAGCTTCATGAATGTGAGGTCTGTACGCTTAACAAGTTGTGATTCCTGGCCGTGTTCATGATGTTTGTGTAAACTCTCCTTTTTATAGCATTGTGTGAGTGTACATGCACGTGAACTTAAGGTTTTGAAATTAGCAGGCGAAATGCTAATTATTGCAGTATCATATCAAAATCTTTCTAGTGAGTTGTTGTAATCCATATAACCGATACGATTTTTAATCTTTCATAAAATGAGCGGCTAGTATTAGTAATGTATTTTAAACTTTTTGCATTTTCTTTTAGTTGATGACGGAATGATGGAGTGTCGGACTATTTTGGTCTTATTTTGAATAAACTTAAATGCTTTAAAATTTGGAAACAATATTACAAAAACACCATAAACTGTCACCCTGCGGGTCCACTTGAACCGTAATTAAACTAGAAATAATTGATCGGAGAACCTCCTTTCAATTTCTATAACTCATACACTTGTAAACATTTGAAACCATGAAGTAATTTCCTGAAACCAATTCCTTCCCCTTCGCAGAATCTGGCCAGAAGAGCCCGCTGGGGCGATCGCCTCCTCGGCAGACGACATGGCCAGATGGGTGTCTTTTAATCTGCAGGGAGGGGTAACACCACAGGGAGTGGCTCTACTTGACAAGAAAACCATTCAAGACATCTTCAGCCCTCATATACTCGTGTCGCCTGCTTTTCTGAAGATTAAGAGACCGCAGTTACCAGTCACTTTCAACAGCTTCGGCTACGGCTTCGCCTGGTTTTCCGCGTCCTACCGAGGTAAGGAGAAGTAGGAGGGGGAGGTAATAGTTTTTCCGCGTAATACTGAGGTGAGAAGGGGAGGTAATTATGTTTAGCGCCTTGCCAGCAGCTAATATCGCGGCCATGTAGTCGGCCCCGTACACTACATGTAGAAAAAGAACAGAGTTCCCAAGACGATATCTGAACCCGAGACGCCCGATCATCACTGTGGGTAAGAACATCGGTGACTAGCAAGACCCTCAGGTAACACATTTTAAAATAAATAGTTGTTAGACTTGGTGTCTGTGGCAGACACCCAAGACATCCGAGAACCTGAACATCGAGACTCTGGTTAGCAAGATAGGAAATATAATGTCCTTTCGAGAGTCCTTGACGGTTATATCATTTATATGATCATCAGTTAAGTAGGAGGGAGTGTAGGGAACAGGGACACTTACTTGATCTGCCTGATTACAAATAACGTGAAAAGATCCAGTTTCAAAATAATTTCACATAAGGAACGACTGACTGATTGATAGCTATTTTATGATCGCCATAGTACTCGAACAATGAGTGATAGCTATGATGACCATAGTACTCAAAACATTAGTGATAACTATTCTATGATCATCATAGTATTGGAACAATTAGGGATGGGTATTCTATGATTAGCGCCGTGGTCAAGTGATGATAGGGTCAAGCTTCCTGAGATTACCATGTTTATAAGTACTTTGCATCAAGTGATGCTCGTGAGCCAAGTAGTGAAACTGAATGATTGACGTGTGATTATCGTGTGTATGGTGCCCCTGCAAGTTTATGTTGACGGGGGCAGCTAGAGTTGGCGTATCTATTGCCCACGTGCCCGATTCCCCGGGGCCAGTATTAACGTTGTGGCTGAGAAACCAGAAATACTGTAAAATATTGGCAAGTGAGAATGTCGATATTTGAAGACTTGTATCTTGAAAAATGAAGCGTAGTTATGTACTTATATTTTGGGAATTATTAATTTTAAAAAGAACTTAATCCGATCATAAAGAAAAAAATGTTGCACTCATGTTTCCCTTTAAGTATCCTGTGATCACCATGAATCTGCACTATGGCGCCTCTCACTGCTTTATAAACTTGTAAAATTTCACGTTTGTTGCGTTTGAATTTATGAATTTACTAGCTTGCTTCGATCTTTGGCAGCTTGTAATCTCAACAGGTTACCAGGTGGCGTGGCACTCTGGTGGACTCTACAGCTACGTCTCCTATGTGACCTTAATTAAAGATCTTAACATCGGTATCTACATTAGCACAAACGGCCCTGGCAACAGCAGTTCGACTGCCACATACAACGAAGTCTTCTACTACATCGCTGACCTCCTGCTTGGAGAAGAACCTTGGTTAACTACGACCAACGCTTGCCAGTTTCCTCGGCCCTGGAATAATGCCACTAGTCCGGCCTCTTCCAACAACTCTGTTATCGTCCCGGGTACAATCGAAAACCCACAGCTCTACGAAGGAGATTATAACAACAAGTTGTTCGGCAACATCAAAATATCCAGACACGGAAGCGGGGACTTGGTGGTTGACTACGGTCGCCTGACCGGCATGCTGCACAAGACGAGCGGAAGTGACGTGCTCATGATGGAGGTGTTCGGTCCCATGAGGTTCTTGACCCGGCATGGGGATGACACAATCTACATCAACATGACCTTTACCGAGCCAGATCGGAGAGGAAGGTACCAGGAGCTTCAGGTCAGCGCCCCTGGTCTGGGTGATGTTGACATTTTGCTTTACGAACGACTTAGCAAAGACTGAGTGGAACGAAATGTCAGCAGGTTATTAGTCAAGGTGCTCATAGGCTTCTGATACTTCCTTTACTGGACATTTAATGAGTCTTAATGAGATTGAAAAGATACAAATTGTTTTCCAGATTTAGTGAAAAACCTTGATTTATTATTATTAGGAGCATCGCCGAAGATGTAGATAGTGTATAACTTGTCAAACCCAGCACAGAAAAATGAGATAATAATATGTCTCGTTTAAAAGTCAGTGCATTTGCGAAGATGAAAATGAGATTGTTTAAATGAGTCACATTAAAATGAATGACTGTGTTTAGGCTCCATGAGAGTTTGAAAAAAGAGAATGTCACGAAAGTCCGTGTTTTGCGCAAAAATTACGAAGCTTCTAGCATCAGTGTTATTTAGTGATAACAATTAACAAGCTGATGGTCAAACGCCTCCATTGTTCATCATGACTGCAACTAAAGATCGAAAGTCTCCGCCTTCTCCTTCGTCTGCAGGGGACTAATCAAGGTGTTATTTTCAATTCATTGTATGCATGAGGAAGCAAGTGTGTATCTGATTTACCACACTCACTCACACACATACGCGCACACCCGCGCACACCGACACAGAGTGTACAAGATAAACAGGTACTGGTAAGGAGACAACAAACGAGTTTATGCACATCATAAACAGAAAACTGTGAAACAAACATAACCCGCTGTGTACAGACTGATCGCGATTGGTTGCCATGGGAACCTGGCATGGATCTCCTCAGCCCCGACTGCCGTCAATCACCACGGCCAGATGGATGAGACGTGGGCATTGGTCACCGAACCGAAAGTGGAGAATTTGACAGGTCGTCCAGAGGATTTGTCGGTCATGCTGAGCCCTCGAGTCGAAGTCCTGTTGCATTTGAGAATACAGGCAAGGAAAGGCCGAAAACCCCGTGGCACTGGATGAGATTTTCCATGAACTCTTACATTTGGAAGTCAGTTCGATGATGAATACCTTGTCCACAAAGTGAGGCTACAGAGACCCAGTAATTCCAGGACGGTCGACATTACGTTGGACTGTCACATTATGCCCTCGACATTTGGATGAGAAGTATCTACAGAGAGACTCACCAATACTAGCACGGTCGACATTGTTCTTGTCCTGTCGAGACAACTTAGTGTCGTGCAGTGGCGTAGGAACCAGGGGGCAGCGGGGGCAGCGCCCCCTCAAGGAAAATGCAGGGGGGTCAGAAATATCTGTTTCCCCCCCCCAATATTTGAGACATAATTCCTCACAAAGAGCAAACTAAGTACAGAACTGAAGAAAGGTAAGGGAACACAAAAGGTGGCCCTGAGGTAAGTGGAGGCTCTAACACCTCATTCACCTCCGACGATCAGATCAGGGACAGTCCCTCCGTATTGTTTGCCATGCTAATTGCAGGCTGTGTTGAAGCCCGTGCGAAGAAAGATCAGCCGGACAGTACATCGGTACATCGTGTGTGGTCTTCCGACCCCCTCCCCCATATTGCTACCCCTTTTCTTTGGCGGTGTCGTTTAACTAACATAAAACATCCCCCACCCACTCGCTTCCGCCACCTTTCCTTTCTAAACCCTGAAATTATCTCTTATCGCCTACAACCAAAGGGGCCGCACTGGCCATCGTGAGCAGAGAAGTCAGTAACGAATTAATTGCATACCAATACCCCAGTGTTGCCAACCAAACAAGAACCCTTACACTTTTTTTTAAAAGCTAGCGAAGCGCGAGGACTTCCATCTTACTAGACACCAACGGTTTAGTGCGACTTTGACTACACCTAACTAAGGCAGAGACTCTCAGAGTCCCTATATTGGTATTTTTCTTTAGAGAGAGAGAGACTGGTTTATTGCTATCTACGACTCAGGGGAAAGTGCATAACTAACATTTCTAAAACAACACAAGGCGCTCTTTTATCATCAACGACTGTGGCTAGTAACACACATTACATTGGATATATGTGGGAATTTTATTAATTGTACACATAATGTTGGGACATTTGCTGTGGAGGTAATCGGTGATTCAGCAGCTGGAGACATGTCAGTGTTCCATGTTAAGGCGGAGCCATGTAGTTAAGTAAGATCTCAATTTATTGTAGCTATCCAGGCCAGATTATTCGCACACAACACTATCCCTCTTTGTGTGTTGCATAAAATCTCTCCTATCATTTTTATTTTAGGTTGCAGCTTATTCGTATTCCTTATTAAGATTATGTAATTGTTGTATTATACTCAACATAAGTTATCTGTGTTATACTGTTTGGTTTGTAAATATGTATCGTGTTTTGGTAGATGGCCATAGAACGTGTCGCATCACTGGCTCAGCACCGGCGGGTAGCGGAGCGAGGAAGGGGGGCCCTGAGGCGATTCCCACCCTAGTTTCGTCCCCTGGCCGCGGTGGTCGGGTCAGTTTATGGCCCTTAATTTTATAGGGTAGCCTTGCGTCCCTTCCTCTCTGGTCTCTTTGGTTCTCTTTGGGGTGGATGGGGCCAGGGCTATTTTCTCACGGTGTACCTCTTTGTAACGTGTTTTATCGCGCGGACGCTGGGCTCCGTGGGTAGGGAAAGGTTTCTCAAAGCCTAGAGAAACATGCCACACAGGTAGGTACGTTAGTCACGGTTAGTGGACTGGGAAGACTGGCGGGGCGGAAGAGGAGTTTTTGCGCTAATGGAGAGACCTGTGTCCGTCTCTGGGAGTAGTCGGGGGTTTTCCACGTGCTGTGTACTGTCGCTGGAACTGGGGTGGTGTCTAGAACACGGTTCCAACAACCAGCGTATTTCCCCGCCATTGTTGTGAGATAGAACAAAGCGTGTCACGAGCAGTTGGGTAAAAGGTGAGGGTGGTGCCAATCTCCTCTCCTTCGCTGCCTTACCTTCCCCAACCCTCTATGGAGTCAGGTACCCAATCCCGTAAGCTGGGTCGACTGGGGGAAGTATGCTGCGCCTATTGGGAATTGAACCAGTGCGTTCTCAGTTCGGACGCCAGCGCTCTAACCAGCCGTTGGGTGAGTAGGCTTAATTAATTCTTGCCTTTGTTCTGCCAGCCGATGGCTACCCTGGCCAGTATGCAGACGTGTACGGTGTGTGACCGAGTGTGACTGCGTAGCCTGTGCACGCGCGCGTGTGTGCATGGGTGTGGGTGTGTGGGCGCGGGTGTATATGTGCAGGGCTGGAATGTTGATCGTTGCTGTCACGGGAGTTTGGTGTTTTCTTTTTTTAGGTATAATGTTTGGTAGTGTATTTTGTAAGAGAGGTACTGGAAGGGCTATTCAGTAGGTAACGTGAGAGACGGGGGGGGGGATTGCTCTTGGCCGGAAGGGCGCCTTATTGTACTGTTGTGTTTCTGGACGCAGGCTCAAATTCATTCTTGAACTTGAACTCGAATTTCGACCAAGCTTCAACCTTATCTCAACCCCAGTCGCCGAGTCGTCAGTTCGATTAGGTTTATGAAAAACATAGATAGAGTCTTCCAACCTTTCTTGTTCCTATTTAAGTTTTTTTGCTATGAGAGCGAGAATGTATTAATGTCTGAAAATTTACTCTCATAAGTAACACTCATAAACACTGTTAAAAATTAGGCATGTATGCAATGCCAGTCTTAAAAAGACCAGGTCTTTCGCGAGTTGATGTGTCACTATATCCCCGGTTTTGTTGTGGTTTAACAGTAAGGCAATGTCGCAGCAAGGTAGAAAACTAAAATCCCGGTCCAGCTCAAACCTTAAGGCTGTGGAATTCCAGTCCCAGAGAACGATTAGGTCTTTTTTCTCGGCTTCGCCATTTCTGCCAAGTGCCATTACTGTGAACCCAGACAAAACGACAGTTCAATCAATCGTCAGAGGTATTTCATCGGAATTAGTAGCGTCAGAGACCGTGAGAAAGATGTTAAGCGAGATCGATAAGCTTTTGAAACTGTATCTTACTATCCCAGTTACCACGGCAACTGCAGAACGCAGTTTTTCTGCCTTAAAACGAACAAAAACATACCTGAGAAGTTCCATGACACAAACGCGCTTGAATAACTGTCTCATTGAACATGTATTTAAAGAGAGGGTTGATCTGCTTAATCTGGACGAGATTGCAGTGGAGTTCATTAATAGAAATCCCAGAAGACGCAGTTTTTTTTGGCACACTGACTTGCAAACCTTGATTAATATGATTTATATGATTATAACGTCTATCACATTTCTTGTGAATGCCTTAGCCGGGGGAGTCATTCTTTAATTCTTTTTTCTTATTTAATGCTGCTTTGCTTTTTAACAATCAAGCAGCATGTTGTGATGCTACCACTGAGTACGTGCGTGGTTGCGGTACCCCCCTCCTTTTTTACGTCATGTGCGAGTGCGAACGCTGTTCACTGTCAGCAGGGAGTTTGCCCCCCCCCCCCAAAAGCCGAACATCTTCCTACGCCACTGTCGTGTGGACACCTGACAGCAGTTTTCCCATCTCAACTTCATAGCAAGTCCATGAAAGCGAGGGAGAGAGAAAGAGAGAGATCTTATAAATCTTTTAAATTCCTTAATTTTGACAGATCTGCTCTTGTCAGTCGGGAAATTGGAGAACCGGGATTTTTCACTCACTATGCGCGCGCGCGCGCGCGCGTGTGTGTGTGTGTGTGTGTGTGTGTGTGTGTTACGCGCACGCGCGTGCGTACAAGAAAACAGTTGAGCATATCTTCAACTGTCGCATCCTGAATAAAACCTGTGCAAAACAACAGTTGAACAGATCTTCAACTGTTGCATCCTGAATATAATCTGCTGAGTCTCTTCCACAACGTCTTCGACTTTACAAAGGTAGTTGACTGTCTGGAATGAGGGACTGTTAATGTGAAGCGATCATTCAGTATCGTAGAAGGTCTCGTTGAAGTCATCGAAGCGCTATATAAGAGCCTAAAGAGTGCAGTACTTTCCTGAATAGCCCCATGGGAACTATCTTCTACAGAACAGTAGTAGTCCGTCAACAGTCATCCCTTATCGTCTGTAGTGTCCAACATTTTCTTCAGAAAAAACTACACGACCATTACACTTCCATTTCTATTGATGGGAGGGTAAATTTCACCAACGCCTTGCAAACGACAAAGCTTTGATGGCAGGCAATAACAGAAAACTGAACGATGCCACAAATACATAGTACTAATGATAATAGAATGAAGACCAACAGTGACAGAAGCAAAGTCTTGGTTTATATCAACAACAACAGCAAAACAGAGATATAAATGAACGTAGTTCAGCTCTTGGAAGTGAACAGTTTTAAGCACCTGGGAGACAGTTTTTCCAAAGATGGCAGCTGCACGACTATCATCCTCATCGGGATCACGACAGCGACAGCAGCAAAGACTTGGTGTCAAAAATAAGATTAATATTGCTACCAGGTTCAGACTGTCCGTTCCTCGTGGTCATCTTGCTCTACAGATTACAGATGCCACACGTGTCTTCAGCTTGCTGATACATAGAAGAGAATACAAGCATACCAGACTATGTGCCGGAGGAGGCTGCTGGGAATCTTGCGTAGACAAAACCAGGGACACTGTACGGAGACGGTCACCATGCACGTAAAACAGCAGGAACCAAGTGTCTCTGGTTTGGCACGACACTTTGTCCAAAACCAACCTTCAGGGTAACGTGGAAGAGTATCGACGCTGAGGTGACAGATGAAGACTTCTTTGGAAAATACTCACCTGTTCACTACAGCTACTTTACATGTCCTTGACAATCCCCGAAGAAGTGGACGAGTCGTTTTATACAAGACCTGATAACCGCTGCTCAAGACAGGCCTAATGGCGAGATTTGCAGCCGCGTCCTCTATCCCGCCCTCTGGTCCCATTGACGACCAGTACAAATGAGTACATTGATGCATGTAAACATTTTGCTTCCACACCAGAGTCACTTTTACAAGAACACATTGGAAGGCGTGTGATGAATATTTTATTTTTCAGATCATTGTTTTTCTCAAAATAATAAAGAATCAAGTATGAAAGAAAAAAATCTTAAAATTTTCTCTTCAGTGAGGCTCAGGGGTGGACAGCGTTGTATCAGCCTGCTCGCTCTGAAGCCAGAATGAAAAGTCCCAGACAGGTCAAGCGCTTCTTTCCTTCTTTCGTCGTGAGCATGTGCGACGGAGAACCTGTCTAACAAAGAACTTTTGTTGGCATAACCGTCTGCAGGCATCAGAATCGTCCAGGGATATGTTTACGCTGACAAGGCTTCTGCCAATGGGAAAAATGGTAAAGTGACAATCAGACCCTATGCTATGTAGACACTTGCACGGCGTGTGTAAAAGGAAGAGTTTGTCTCCGGTTTGTTTGTTTTTTCATTTATCAACACCAGTAATATCTTTTCTGTCTTTGAGATTTTTTGAGACTTGCTTGTCTCCCCATTTCGCTACATCAGTGTTTTAATGGCCTTTTTATGTTTCGGCCTCATTTGAGGTCTTTACTGCGTAAATCGACGGGCAAAGTGACTTTTCAGCCCGAAGATTCGCGAGTTTAACTACAATGGCTGACTGTCGCGTGTCGCATGCTGCCTTACCACAGGTCTAGGAGGGGGGGGGGGGCGGGAGTAGGCAGCCGGAGGGGAAATTTTTACGTAATTGATTTTTTACGTCATTGTTGCGTGCGATGACGGAGGGTTGGAGTTGGGCAACTGGCGAGAAAATCCGAAAGTGTCGCGGACACTGTGCGTGGAACGGGTTTTGTTTAGTTTGCCACAGTACTGTTTCCTGTCTCTTCTGTGAGCGACAGAAGGACGCACGTCACGAGCCGTTGGGTAAGTAGAGGTATACTTTCTTGTCGCTGTTCTCTCTTGGCCAATGGCTACCTGACCAGTGTGCGTATATGCGAAGTATGGCTGGGGGAAGACGTGTGTGTGTGTTGTGTTGTGTTGTGTGTGTGTGTGTGTGTGTGTGTGTGTGTGTGTGTGTGTGTGTGTGTGTTGTTCAGAATATATGTAGCGGGAGGCATTAGTTGGTAGCAGGATGTTTGTAAGAGAGGCCCTGTGGGGGATTAACTAGGAAGTAACGAGAGGAGATGGGGAGAAGGAGTTTGCTTGTAGCCGTAGGGCACTAAACTGTTTTGTGTCTCATCCTCACCACAGGCTTTTTTTAATCGTTTTCCGAAAAGTCATCAAGTATCGTCGATCGCCAGACCTCGTCAATCGTCTTCAGTATTCGTCTTTGATCGTCGTAAATTTTCGTCAGACTACGCCGTCATCGTCGTTCTCCAGGCCTGTGAGCGGACTGTGTGCTCAGGTCAACGCCGGACAACGGGTCGCTGCCTCTGCCTGACGGGCTGCGGTCGACAAAGGAGCAGAGACTGGTCCGTGCGAACTGAGAAACGGGGGCTGGTGGACATCTCGAGACTCGAGTGGTCAGCGAAAGATTCAGGCAGTGTCCTCCCCCTTTTTTCTGAAACCACTCCCACAGCAGTTACCTGCCTGAGATTAACCCCCTGCCAGGTCTTTAGTTAGTTTTACTTTTGGCGGTAGGGAAGGAAAGGTTAGTGTGTGTGTGTGTGCGCGCGTTAGGTTTTGTTCTGCCAATTTGTTGAGAGGGGGTTAGCCTGGTCGTTTGCGCTAGTTTCTTTTATCTTTGGGAGCCTTTGATCCCCATTTTGTTTTTCCTTTTCTCCATATATTTATTTTTTCATTAATAAACGATGAACTCCGCTTGGAAACCCCCCGGGTAACCTGCCGTCCCAAGCCCGGATGAAGGAGGAGGGTTGGGCGTGGGGTTAGCAACCCCACCCTGTAAAACAACCATGCTACAGAAACCGCAAAAAGAACATTACCACAACGAGAGCCTGGACGGGAAGATCCCTCCTTGGAGGGGCCTATGACGTGTGCTGACGAAAGCCCTCGGGAAGTCAGCTCGCCGACCTATCTTCTCACGGCCAAGGCAAAAACCAGGATAGGGACCTGGAACATCAGAACCCTATACGAGCAAGGTAAATCAGCTCAGGTAGCACAGGAGATGAAGAACTATGGCATCAAGCTCCTTGGCCTGTGCGAGACCAGATGGAATGGTAGCGGTCAGACCAGACTCTCATCAGGGGAGACTATCATCTACTCTGAACATGAAGATCCTGACCATGACCACTCACAAGGAGTAGCAGTACTGATGACACAGGAGGCTGCAAGGGCACTAATAACATGGGAACCAGTTTCTCCACGACTCATGTCAGCTCGGTTCAACTCCAAAGGAAGAAAGATGACCATCATCCAGTGCTATGCACCTACCAACGCAGCAAAAGAAGAGGAGAAGGAGGACTTTTACAACTCCCTACAAGCGCTGGTTGATCGTACTCCAAGACGAGACCTGAAGATCATCATGGGCGACATGAATGCCAAAGTTGCAGATAACAACACGGACAAAGAACACATAATGGGAAAGCACGGTGTGGGCAACTGCAATGAGAATGGTGAGCTGTTCACAGACTTCTGCTTGTTCAACGACCTTGTAATCGGAGGCACAGTCTTTCCTCACAAAACCATTCACAAGACCACCTGGACTTCACCAGATGGAAATACAGAAAACCAGATCGATCACATCACCATCGATCGACAGTTTAGAAGAAGTCTGCTGGACGTCAGAGTAAAGCGAGGTGCAGATGCAGCCACAGACCACCATCTACTTGTGGCAACCATGAAGATAAAGCTGAGGTCCTTCTATGACTCATCGGACAGACCGCACCACAAATTCAACGTGCAGTTCCTCAGAGATCGGAATAAACAAGAAGAGTTCAACTTCGAAGTGAAAAACAGGTTTGCGGCACTGGAAGACTCTTGGAAGAAACAGTGACCAACCACTGGACAAGAATACAAGAGACCTGGAAAACTTCCTGCACACACGTTGTGGGGAAGAAAGGAAAACAGCATAAGGAATGGCTGAATATAAAGACCTGGCAAAAAATAGAGGAAAGGAAAGAGCTGAAGCAGAAGATCAACCAATGTCAAGACCAGCAGGAAAAAGAAGAACTCAGAGCAAAATACTGGGAGATAAACAGAGAAGTAAAAAAGAGCGCAAGAGATGACAAGAGGCAGTTCACACACAAGATGGCAAAAGAGGCAGAACAAGCAGCTGGGCAAAGAGACTATATGAAATTACAAGAATTCTGGCAGGAAGAAAAAACACCAATGCGTGCAGACCAATAAAGGATAGGAATGGCAGCGCCATCACCGGAGATGCAGAAACAAGATCACGCTGGGTGGAACATTTTGATGAAATACTTAACCGACCATCACCAACAACCACCTTGGACATTCCCCCAGCCGCCGAACAGCTTCAAGTAAACACCAGCCCACCAACCAAGGCAGAAATCATCAAAGCCATCAAGTCCTCGAAGTCTGGCAAGGCGGCAGGCCCAGATGGCATTCCTGCTGAAGCACTAAAGGCAGATCCAACAGCCGCAGCAGAGATGTTACACCCACTGCTGAAGAAAATTTGGGAACAGGAACAAGTTCCAGCAGACTGGAAGCTTGGCTACCTAGTAAAGCTACCCAAAAAAGGCGACCTTACACAGTGCAGCAATTGGCGTGGGATTATGCTGTTGTCCACTCCCAGCAAGGTGCTGACCAGAATCATCCTGGAGAGACTAAAAAACGCCCTAGACAAGAGACTGCGGCAAGAACAGGCAGGCTTTCGGCAGGGAAAATCATGCATAGACCAAATCGCTACACTACGAAATATTATTGAACAGTCCATTGAATGGCAGGCACCACTATACATAACCTTTGTGGATATTTTGAGAAAGCCTTTGACTCCGTAGACAGGGAAACCATCTGGAAACTGATGCAGCACTACGGATTTCCACCAAAGTTTATTGCCATCATCCAACAGCTGTATGAGGACTCGTAATGCCAGGTGATCCACAACGGAAAGCTGACTGACCCCTTCACAGTGAGGACTGGAGTGAGGCAAGGTTGTATGCTCTCACCGACAATCTTCCTGATCGTCATAGACTGGATCATGAGAAGAACAACCTCTAACAGGAACACGGGCATTCAGTCGACCTTCGCCAGGCAACTTGAAGACCTCGACTTTGCAGACGACATCAGCCTGCTGTCCCACAAACAACAACACGCACAAACAAAGCTCACTCGGCTCGCAGAAGAAGCAGCAATGACGGGCCTGACCATCAACATCAAGAAGACGGAAGTAATGCGGGTCAACAACAAGCAAGAAGCCCCACTACAACTGCATGGGGAATGCATTACAGAGTCTGACCGTTTCACCTACCTTGGCAGCATAGTCAGCAAAAATGGAGGTTCAGATGAGGATGCAAGAAGCCGAACAAACAAAGCCAGGCTTGCATTCCACACCCTACGACCTATCTGGAACTCCAAAGCTCTATCTTTACACACCAAGATTCGCATCTTTAACACAAATGTAAAGGCAATACTTCTATATGGATCCGAGACATGGCGGGTGACAAATGCCATTACTAACAAGATACAGACATTCGTCAACAGATGTCTGCGCCACATCCTCAACATCAGATAAGATCTCCAATATAGACCTGTGGGAGAGAACCAATCAAAACCCTGTTAGCCAAGACATCAGGAAGCGGAAGTGGGGCTGGATTGGTCACACCTTACGAAAGCCAGCCGACAACTTAACAAGACAAGCTCTGGGCTGGAACCCACAGGGGAGGCGCAGGGCTGGGAGACCCAGAGAGACGTGGAGGAGATCAGTCCACAGAGAGGCAGAGACAGCTGGCATGACATGGTCCCAACTAGAAAGGAGTGCCCAGAACCGGGTCCGTTGGCGGGGTGTGGTTGCGGCCCTATGCTCCACTGGGAGCGTACAGGAATAAGAAGAAGAAGAAAAAAATAAACGTGCATTTTGTACTGTTACCCTGTGCGTGCGTCAATTTTGTGCACTGGGGAGCGATGGGACGTGTCGCTAGCATCGGGCGTTCGTGTGCCTGCTGTGACTGTGTGGTTGTGAGCGTGCTTGCGAGGGTAGAGCGACACCGAAAAAGAATTGTCTTGAAAATGTTAGTCGAGAGCAAAAATGCCTGAACATGGAACAGTTCGAGTGCCGAGGAACCACTCTAAATAACACTATTAATAACAATACAAAGAAAGCTATATAACATCCATGTATCATTGTTCTCTTCTATGGAATTTATTAATTAATTAATAGGTACATTTTGTATAATATTTTGTGATTGTTTATACAAACCTGCTTTAGATGTTTTCATAGATTTTGCCCCCGAGTAGCTGTTTGAGGGTGCTACGCTGTAAGACGTCTGTGTCTCTGCTAGCACGGTCTGAAAGGGTGACATTTCTTTGATACAGAAGGACATTAGGTTCCCCCAAGCCAGGGGAGCTGACTAGGAGCGACTGGTACTCCCCACCTTGATTTGGCGAGGTGAAGGTCATGTTGATGTATATCCCGGTGTCTCTTTGATGAGCCATAAACTCAAGGGGACCGTTGATTTCCATCACTAAGACGTGGGTTTGAAGGGTCTTGTGCAGTTTCCCCAAAATGCGCCTGTAGTTGACCAGTAGTTCGCCGCTTGTGTCGCTGTAGATGGAAATGTCCCCGAATAGCCTGTTACCGTATGTTCCTTCGAACAGTTGAGGATTGTCAACGAGGCCTGGGTCAACGACGGATTCAAAAATAAAGCTAGAGGAGTCAGGTTCAGGTGAACGAAGCCAAGGTCTAGGGAACTGGCAGGAGTTGGTTGTATCTAGCCAAGGATCCTCACCAAGGAGGAGGTCAGCGATGTAGTAGAAGACTTCATTGGCTGTAACAGCTGAAGTGCTGTTGAATGGAGCGCTTGTGCTGATGTAGATCCCGATGTTAAGTGTTCTTATAAGGGCCAGGTAAGTGATATAGCTGTGGATTCCTCCTGAATGCCATGTCACGTAGTAATCTGTTGAAGCTGATGGCATTGTAATAACCACTGACACCACAGATATATAAACATCGGAAATAAGTATATACGGCTAACAATCTAACTTAAGGAGAAAACAGCAAACCAAACGTCCATGTACCCGTAAATCCACTCAAGACCCCCCGTGTTAGAAGAAAGCAGGTAAGAAGTACGTTTAGCCCACACATGCTCACCTCTGTAGGAGGAGATGAACCAGGCGAAACCATAGCCGAAGCTGCTGAAGGTGACTGGAAACTGTGGCTTCTTCACGAAGTCCTTCTTTAAAAATTTAGCAGAAACAGCCATGTGAAGATCGTATGTTTCCTCAAGTGTTTCCTGTTTAAGAAGACGCACATTATCCGGTGTCACCCCTTCCTGCAAGTGGAAAGACAACCACTTGGCCATGTCGTCTGCTGAAGATGCGATCGCGCCGGCGGGCTCCGCTGGTGTGAGTCTGCGAAGAAGTTTTCTTATTTGTGAAGCGACTTTATTATTATTATTATTATTCCGTAAAGTCTGTCATCATCGCAAAAGTCATCTATCTTACCTGTAAATCGTTGTGTCAGACTGCACCACCTCATTTCTGAGCCGAACATAAGGCAAGGCGAAGTTGTCCGCATCCACCTCGACATTGTACCCGATGACCCGGCTGTCATTCATCTGCAACGGCTGAAAGATGCGCTGGTGGAGAAGCTCCTCCCACGAGGCTCCCCCCATTACCTCCGCGACTCTTCCGGCCAGAGTGTACATCCAGTTGTTGTCGCTCCACTCGTCACGAAAGGCCCCCGCCTCTGGTAAATACTGAAGACGACTGCATACAGAATACTTTATCATGTATGTACTACAGGAAAGATGGAAGATCTAATGGACTGCATTCTTTTCTAATGACGAGGTAAATGAAGTGCGAAAGAAACTATTCTCCAAATCTTGGGAAATATTCCTGCCATCATTTTTCTGGAGATATGGACATTGAGACATGAGCCTGCACAGAAAGAAGTCAGAAGACAGACGTCACGTACAGGTTGTACATGGAGATCTCTACCCTGTTAAGGTGACAGCCAAAGGTAAAGATGTGTAGACAGACCTGTCTTTACAATCGTGACCTCACGATCGTGACTTTTCTGTGCGTGCTGATGTATCGCGAGAACGAAACGGGGTGTATTTACCCAGATTTTGAGATAGTGTGCTTTAGGTAGACAATAGAAACAACTGTAGTTAAGCCACTTGATAGAAAACATATTATCCCACTAAACTTTTAAGTAGCTACGAACAAAAGACAAGAAAGAATCACAGCGAGGATGATTAACGACATTTAGTTTACTTCCTTGCGTCAACAGACAGACAGACAGACAGACAGACAGACAGACAGACAGACAGACAGACAGACAGACAGACAGAGGAAATGAAAGTGACATTAATTTTATTGCATCAGCAGACAGAAGGACGGTCAGACAGCAATTTCTGATGCTCCTCTACACAAGTGTGAACGATCATTTTAGGTCACACGAGGATAAAATCACTGGACGTCTGTTTTAAAGTCGTTCTTTTATTTGTACGTTTAATATTTCTTCTTCGTAACTTTCAATTTATCACTGACTGCCATGATTTCCTAGGTTAAATTTGCGGTTTGTTACGGAAACGACTTGCGGTTTTTACTTACTAACGTTGTCAGTGATCTTAGCTTCCAGGTAAAGCGGAATTATTTTTGCTTGCTAGACATAATAGAAAAGGACTTCAAGAATCACATCAACATTGAAGTACTACTGCAAAATAATGGTCTGACCATTATGCTTTCTTAAAAGTACCTCGTGAAAGTTTCTCTGGACATTTCTTCTGTAGCGCCAGCAAGAGACGGTATGTTGGAGTTAGCCAAACCCGTCCTGTGGACCAAAATGTCTTTGACAGTTGTGTAGTTGGTGATGTACTTGTTTGACAGCTTGAAGTCGCTGCCAAGAATGTCTTTGATCGGCGTCTTCCATGTGTACCCACTGCAGAAGTATCAAGAAAAGGATTGCAGGCGTGAATATAAATTTTCGTAATCGCTGAAGCAAAGCATACTACTAATTCAACGAGACAACAACAACAACAACAATAATAATAATAATAATAATAATAATAATAATAATAATAATAATAATAATAATAATAATATAATAATAATAATAAAATGTTGGAGAAACCATATAATTATTGGTAAATAAGTGGTCTACTTAATAAAGCAGCTTTCAAATATTTTGTTCTTTTCCTGTTTCTGTTCCTATGGCTGTCTGTAAGTTTCATGTAAGTTAAGTTTCGTATGTGTCGGTTACATTTACAAACATTATCAACATTTACAAAACACGCTTGAGGGAGGAAAAAGTGTGTCAAAGTTTGCAGAAAGTTTAAATGAATAAAAACGTGTTTCAACATGTTATCATTATCTCCCAGATTCTCACACATCCTCCGCAGCCTTGGCTATTTCTCAAAACCCCTCTTCACATAACCCTTCCCACCCACCCCTTACACGCAGCTTTGACTATTTCTCTACACCCTTCTTCCATGAACCCTTGCCACCCACCCAGAGAATACCATGAGCTTTACCGACGAGGAGGGGTACATAAAGGATGCTAAACATTTTAAGCATTTGTTAAAGCCCGTGGACATAGATTAATAAGCCATGCACAGAAGACAACAGATTTCAGAAGATTATTACATCATCTTTCATCAATTCTTATAAGCTCGTGACATATTTTATCTTACATTCGGAGATACAGAGGAATTTACTATACCTACAATACGGGTTTCGAACTGTTTGGTCTCAACATTAACCAAAGACAACTTAAATTTTACGTCCTTAAAACACTCTTGATTTTTTTAATGTAGATGGTCTAGGTGTCACTAGCAGTGTAACCTTTCAGCTTGGTGGTAAAGTTTAGACCACTACCCCCAAGAAGTTTTTGTGGTCTACCAGAGGCAGCACTAGTTTTGGCGACTCATTTGTGGATCTCGACATCGATGTCTGCTGTGCTGGAGAGGTAGGTCAGGGGTGCGGAACCTTTTTCCCTCCAATGGCCATTTTGATATTAATAATATCCTTCGTGGGTCGTACAAAAGTATTTACTTAAAAATGAGCTTGTTCTGTTTGTCAAGCTGTAGCTTCGCCATAGTGTATAACACTTTTGAAAGGTGTAGAGATTGCCTGGGACTGCTGTCCTCTGAGTCACCACAATCCGCCTTTTCGCACTTATGTGCCTTATGTGCACGTAAAACTAAGCTTTAATACTATAAAAAGAATAGCGAAACAATTAGTTGTAGTCTGTAAAATATATGTTGTAATTAAAAAGTTCATAGAGGAGTAATTAAACCTTATTTTTTAAGCGGCGAATTAAGAGACGACATTGTGTTCATGATTGCTCAGACAGGGCCGCCGAGAGCCAGCCCGGGCCCCGGGACAGATGACCTCTCCGGGCCCCTTGTAATTGTAATCGTAAATTATTTTCCCAGTATATAATGTATGTTTACAATTCGATTCTCAATATCTACATTTCATTCAGTAACGAAATATAGACTGCAAACATTAGGACAAGTGAACTATTATCTACATCACCACTTGAACATAAAGTTGTTTACACCTGAGTGGTTAGTAACTGAGGAAAAATTATGTAAAAGGAATAGACTTGTAGCACCCCGCTCCATAGAAAAAAAACCCCTCGAGTAAGGACTGTAAGGTCAGGAGCGATGTCAAAACCTCGACAGATTAGAATAACGGCTAGAGCCTAAAGACAGTACAACAATCATGTCCAACAACCTATTGCAGGTGTGATAAAGATAACTATTCGCCGTATATACAAGGACCGGTGTCGGGCATTACACAAACACAACACTGTCCGCTCGAGTAATAGAGGTCCATACAACACCGGGTGCACCCACTGCCTTCAAATTACACCAGTGGTGCTTTGCGGGCTTTACGACTCGCAAAAAGTTCGATAATACAATCGACATGATTGTTCTTGCGAGCCGACACTCCACTACCAGGACTCCTAAGCTGCTTCACCGATCTTGGCACATCGTTGACCGCAACAGGTGTAAAACAGGGAAAACAAAACAATGCTTGTTTACCTTTACTCCAAACTAGCCAGTCACGTCCTACAGTTTCGCCATTTTTCAATTTAATTTGAAGCAGCGAAACTGGAAATGAGCGTCCCGAAGAATCATCCAGAAAACATGCTGGTAAATTGCCGGGACCTCGTCGAATAGCTTCTTCAATATGATAGGCAGAATTAAGTGGTTTCTGTCTCTAGTAGTCCGACATCAAAGTCATTACAAAGACGAGTCGATGTCGTCTCCGTTAGGAGAGTTTCCTCTTCTGGTCCCTCGTCTTTGTGCCAGTAGGACAAGTCATTATGTCATCTTTAATTACTGAACAAGCCAGCTCTGGTAGACAGTCGCTGTTTCCAGCTTCCTGATTAACATCAGTGGATTTTGCTGCTGTTTCGCCTGCTTGGTCACAGTCGTCACTGGGCTGATGACAGTTACTAGAAGTAGCGGTAACTCTAGAGGTGAAGCCTACACTCTGTAGTGTTCTTTGACTGACGAGTAACTTTGCTTTTTTCTCGTGCTGCCCTTTCTTTTCTCTTTTGCGCTCCAGACTTGTGATGATACATGACAACTGAGGTGTAAGAACTAGCAAGTAACTGGAACGACCAAAATTAAAATATTTTTATATCTGTATGTGAAGAATTATAACGGGGAAAGGCCTGGTCCAATCAGCCTGAGGGGGAAAGGGGAACTCAGTTGGCTCGTCTCTTCAAATTTCAGCCTCTCACACCCAGTCACCCGCTAATTCTCACGTTCACACGCGTACACACAGGTAATCGCGTTCACCCACGTGTGCAAACAAAACTGACACACAGTCGTACAACATATAAAACTATAATTAATCAGAAAAGGAAAGGTTAGGTTGAACACATATACATCAGCTTATACAATACTACTCAATGCCTACGCAGTGGCCAATCAAAAGGCTGGTACAATATGCAAGTGTACACCTTCTAAGATAACATATGGATATGGTATACATACCAGAGGACACAGTCCGCCCCTGACCAACGTCCGCAAAACTGCTCTCAGACTGCTGCTCTGGTACAGCTCCTAGTCGTGGTCACTTAGCCCCGCGCTGGAGAAGAGCAGTGTCCTCTGCTACCCGCTCTGGGTCCTCGAATACACCACATGCACGTTTACTTCCACAGCACCCTATCTCCTCGGGTGGTGCGGATGGTTCATTCTACCGCTGCTGCGTCCCACTGCACCAGGTACTGAAACGCGGTGATAATCCGTTGATTCCGCAGACGGTTCAAGCGGCTCCGGCGGCACAAACTCTTCTCGTCGTTGTCTCACGCCTCTCACTGCCGGTACCCTGTCGTCTGCTTCTCTTGTTATCGGCGAACCCAATCTCTTGATTATCCAACACTCCCCCCTCTCTCTCTCTACAACCCACACCACAAGTACCAGCAAGTAGTGATGTTGTACGTCTTAACAGAACGGGTCCTCCTTTCCCAGACTTGCTGCATGTGCCTAACGATCACTCAGAGTGAGACGTCTCTGCTGAAAATTGAGGAAAGGCTTCAAACACACCTCTGTCCAAGCCTAATGTTACTAAACCACGTGACCCATCTAAACCAATCTGCTTACTTCTGACGTTGTTGTTGTTGTTGTTTATTTAGTTGGAAAGTGCTTCCACCTTGCGGTGATTTCGCACTATGGGGGGAAAGGGAGGGGGGAGGAAACCGGAGTACCCGGAGAAACCCCCGCCGCCCAGCCCTGCGAACAGGTGTCACATACAGAGAGTGTCCCGAGACGAGATCTGAACCCTGAGCCGCTCACTGCAGTGGTGACAAGCGAGTGTTTTAACCACTACACTACCGGGGGCCCCATTACTTCTGACCTATCAACCTTCGACTAAAATACCCAAGGTACCTACCCAAACCATCTTCTCACGGTCAGTCATCAAGAGCGCCATGATGTCGCGACACCTGTCTAGTTTCGTCGCTCAGCGCCGACGACTAGTCGGTAGCAATGAAACAACCGCCATTTTCCTCTGCGAATGATACTACTCTTTCAATGAGGGTATTTCATCAGGGTCGGTGACGTACGGTAACATCCAATCAGAATTTAGTAGCTTTCATACTGCGGACAGCTAGTCGGAAGCCGGGTACACGCGTAGAGGTCTTTTGAGTAGTTTCACTGTAAGCATCAGCCATGGCTAAAGAAAGTTTTGAAGCAAAAAGAAGTTCCGAGTGCAAAAAATCACTTATTCTGCTACCGGTTGTTGGCGATGTAACCACTATTTTACACAGGGAGCAGAAAAACAGCAAAATCAAAAAGCCATCAAGTTTGTACGCGATGGCCATGTAAAGCAAGTGTTCGTTGCTTCCAGCAGCCAGGAAACTTTCCTGATTAAATGCAGAGTTCTTGCTTCCATAAAGCAGATTTTTTATATGGTTTATGTAGAACTGTCTGCCGACGGATCGATGAAGGAAGCTTACTGCGAATGCGTTGCAGGATGAGTAAATTCTATTTATTAGTTTTTTTCCACAGCTAATATACTAAGAATCCATTCTCTTGAGCCTTCATTTCTGATCAAAGGGTGTGTCCTCAAACACATTAAACAGGTTTACATTATTTCAACAGCTGAGTTATCCAAATTAGTTCTGTATTCGTGGCTATTGGACTTAATGAGCAGTATACAGTACATTTACGGTAAAAGAAGAAAGCAGTGTACTTTATTTTTAAAACTATGTATTATAATATCCAAAGTTTTTTTTTTGCATTTTTTTCTACTGTACTAGGCAAACCGGTCAGTGATTTTTCATACCCAAGATGTAATGTTGTGACGTAGTCGATTGAAGACAGACGGGTCATTTATCTGAAATCCCGACACGAAGTGTCGACCGCATACTTTAGAGTGCGCTTTCGGCACAAAGTTCTCTCTTCGGATCGCTTGCAGCCACAGTTTTCTTCTTTTTTGAGCTTTTAGGCCTTTACCCATCGGGATACTAGAAAATATTAACGTTTCTCCTCTCTCTCTCTCTCTGTATTTTGATCTACGACTGTGGCAGTTTATAACACAACAGTGATCGTGCTTACCTATCTCGATCTGTAGTAAACACTAATGGCTGTACCCGCCTTCCGCTTTGACCACCGACGAGTGCGTACTGCGCATGCGCTGAATAATTGACGAAATACCCTCATTAACTTGCGGTTCTTGGCCTTCGGCCACGACCGGTCTTTCTCCTCAGAGCGGTCCCTTGTTGTGATAACGGCCGTCCCTCCTTCCGACCTAACCCTCGGCGCCAGGTCCATCTTACCGTAAACGACCCTATAGTCCAGCGTTTCTCAACCTTTTACTTGAGACGCCCCCCCAGACGAATAAAGGTACGTCCGCGCGCCCCCCTTAGCCACTAATACCTATATGAGATATGAGAAAATGACCGCCTTTGCGGCCCCCTTTTCAGCAGCTTGCGCCCCCCTTGGGGGGCGCGCCCCCCAGGTTGAGAACCGCGGCTATAGTCCCAAGCCCAACTAAGACTAGGTGCGACAACCACAATAAAACACGCGGCCCCGTCCCCGCAACAACCAACCTTGGCATGGTATTGCACAGGGTGGCCGACGCCGCGGTGGTCAGAGAAAGAACTGGCTTACGAACGTCAAAGACTGGACTGGTCGTCCTGTACAGGACCTGCTGACTATCGCCCACAGTAGACAAGAGTGGCGGCCCCTGTCAGCTGCCGCGTCCATCCATGTGATCCCCCCAACGCCAGGTGCCAGGCAAGGGACGACTGACTGACTGATTGCCACAGGCAATCACAGTAACTCAGTAACTATCTTCGGATATCGACCATTTTGCTCTGGTCTTGAACACCGTCTCTACACTTAAATTATCTTTCTCATGCCAACATCCTCTTTATCATCCTCCTCCAGCTCCAAACTTCCCTTGACAACACTGTGATCAATTTATAAGCCTATTTGCGGGACAGCAGTTTTTAAAATGTTTTTGCAATAATGTGTTCTATTTTGCTGGCTGCGATAGTATTACAGCATAATATAGTCTCATTGTATCAAGGATCTACTGTGTAGAGTTGTAGACTAATGTATTTGTTTGTTTGGTGATGGAGAAACGGTAAAAGAAAGTCTCAGTGGTTAGTAACTACGAAAAAAAAAACCAGCCTTGATATCTCTCGCTTACAGGCTGACGCCAGAGGCGGGTCCCATCCTCTCGGTTCACAGAGTGGCCACACATCAGTATCATACCTGCCTCTTCACTGTTAATTCCGATTTGCTTGCAGGGCCCACCCGGCGCCCCCTCACCCCCACCCCCCCTCATAGTGGCACATAAACCCAGCAATAGACGGTTCACACGTGATAAAATCTTTGGTGTCCGCGGCCTTCCGCCTCCAGGCTTGTCCAGCGAGACTATGACACCGGTGACTACCCTTCTCACGACAGGCCCCACTACCCCGAAATTGTATACTACAGACTTGAAACTCAACTTCTGCATGTGTAATGCTTGGGTGGGTGTTCTGTCCTCTGACCTTTCTTTAAAAGAAAAAGAAAAGGAGAAGAAAAAAAAAATCCACTGACCAAGGCCGGGCCCTCTTCACAGCCGCGGGCCCGGGTACACCAGACCCCCCCCTCTCGTCAGGCCTGTGCTCAGAAGCGGGTAGTCAAGTGGCTACAGCACTGGCACGCTGCTTTGATACCCGACTGGTGCAGCAAGTTTTCCTACCTCGCCCCACCCGCTGACCCAGCTTTTGGAACTGAAGTTGAAACTCCATGGAATAGTGGCAAAAGAATAGTAAGTAAAGAATAACGGCAGTATCCACACAAAAAGCTAACCCGTAGCCCGGGGGAAGCTGTAACCTCTAACGCCTCATAGACCTACGACATCCATAAAAAGTTAAATACGACATGATTGTGATTCATGAAAATTACGGTTGCACAAAGTCAGTTATTTTTTTCCCACTTTTAAACGTAATGTCATGAAATACTGTAGACAGCTTTCCTATTGACAAAGTATGTCCCACCTTTCAGTCCACACAGTATTCTGCGCCCCAACTCATATTACCACTAATCTCTGATAAAACAAAAACATTAAAATTCGTTTCTTTCAACTATAAAATATTTTATTGTTAAATGTATCATCAATATCATAAGTAATAAAAATTTAGAATGAAGCCGCACTTTGAACAACTGCTATAAATAAGCAGCTCTAGTCTTCATCTTTCTCGCCCTTTTATTTTAGGTATGTCCTTCCTTTTTTCTTCGTGTTTTCCATGTTTTTATTAGGAGTGGGAGGCCTTGAACGACATGAGCTACAAGGTAATTCTTGTGCAAGTCCTGTCTCGAATAAAATCTGTATCGAATAAAAGTATGTGTAAAGGGGGCACGTGAAGTATGGTATAATTAGAGAAGAAAGTGGAAGATACAAAATATAATGAATACTTAGGATGTGTGGTAAAATTCACAATGTGTTGCTTCCGGGACTACAACTGCTATGAAGAACACGTTCACACTTTCTAGGTAGTTCAACGGATTGGACTGTGACTGGATGAGAGGCAAGAGGACGACTTTGCATATTTTAAAGTTTAGTTTACAAACTTGTTTTTACAGACATTTAAGAAAAGCGTTCACGTGTTCTGGTTACGGTAATCTAGATAAACGTGTCGGACGGTGGCCGTATGTGCAATCATTCACATACATTCAGTTTTACACACAGTATTACTGCACCTTTTTCCGCACGAATTTGCAACAAGAAAACTAGACGGAAGTTTAAATGCATTTAAACATTTGTAGCAAGGTTCTTAAACACAATATAGCTATTCTTTATTAATCGAAATACAAGAGAAGAGACATTAAAGAAAAAAATAACAAATGTTTCATGTCAATCTAAAATAATTTTTAAAAGTACTTTTTGATTTGGACAAAATAAGAGCCGAAGACATGCACATTTATCAACTACTTAAATAAAACTATTTGAACTGGTGGTATGTAAAATCGAAAGAAATGGAAATGAACCATACCTTTCTCACGTAAAGAAGAAATATTAGCCCCTCCATTTAACGATGCATTTCACTTTAACGATGTATTTCATCACGGCCAACCGACCTTCTAGTAAATTAACTGATTTAAAAGGTCCAAGCCATTTTGACATAAAAAAAATTTTGAGCCATGGTCAAGAGGTCCTACATAGACCGGAAGTAACTGACACGATATCTTTCGTGCACCTAATTTAGGTTCATAATAGTCATAACATAAATTACTGCATTTTATGGGGCTCAAATTTTACAAAGGCGCAGTCAGATTCTTGAAATCTCAAAAAGCATACAAATAGTTTTACCGAACTAGTGAATACATACCTCATGCTTTCTGCCATCAGCATACCAAGGAGAGTTGAGGTGAAGTCATTGGTCACCGACCCAATGGCGAACAAGGTGGAGGAATCGACTGGTCGTTGCGATGCTTTGTCGGCCACGCCGAAACCTCGAGTCCAGGTCTCGTTGTCCTTGACGACAGCCAAGGAAAGGCTGACAACCCCGCGGCACTGCATGAGGTTCTCCACGAAGGCCTCAATTTTGGAAGTCAGTTCTGGAGTCAACACCTTGCCGTCAATTTTTATCAAGCGATCATTTCTTGATCCGAACCTGGTTTAATCAATGGGTTGCTCCTAATTAAAAGCCGGCCAACCACAAACTGGGTCGATGATCTAGGTTCTTTATCCTAATTCGACAAAACCAATAGCAGCTATCTCATCGAAGACCTCAAATAATTTCAAATAATTCCATGTCGAGAAAATTTATTCTCCTCTCGTTGAAAATCTGACGAAGTTGAGCAAAATCCTGAAGGACACTAATATGGGGTACAGTATCTAACAATTAGAATTGGACAGTGAAGAATAAAAGTTAAGAGATATATATGTAGAGAGAGAGAGAGAGAAATAAGTAGCAGATATATGTACATATGGTTGACCAGAATGAAATTGTCCCTAACATCATTCGTCATTTCTTTGACATTTGACATTAATTTTATTCATCAACCCCTTGAGGGGTAAAGTGAGATTTGGCTATACACAAAAGATTGCAGCATATGTGCGCCGTATACAACTGATGTTCCTGGTTTCTACATATGCAAAAAAGACGTTTTCGAAATGTGTACTTAATATACCATTTTCAAGCAGATTTATAGCAAGGAAATAAGAGGAAATTGATCCTGAAGAATACAATTTGATGTGAATAGTGAGTTTCTGTCTTAACGAGTATTCTTTTCAAAGATTTTATTCAAGACAATTATTCGTACATGAACTATGTGCCACTCACACTGTTAAACACGTTTCTTCTAAACATATGAAAACACAAGGAAATAGGGATTAAAGGAAAAAAAAATTAGGAGAGATAATGACAGAGGTTCCCATCTTTGATGGCACCAGCTGTTTTTACAAGAGTAATTTAAAAGGGGAGAGATTAAGACTGAAATGGCACCAGCTGTTTAATAACAACTGTTTAAAGGAGAAAGATGAAAGCTGGAGTTCCTATCCTTGATGGTGCCAGTTGTCTTCATAGCAGTCTTTCAAAGTGCAACCATAATAAATCACATCAGCAGATTTCTTTCTTCGCTGTTTTATATCATTTCAAATGGTATCTGATGGCATATAGCCATAAAGTATTTTATAGTTTAAGAAAGGGTTGTTTTTACTGATCGGTTTTATCAAAAATGAATTGGAATGTGTATTTGACCATAACATACCATTGGCTGAACAGAGCGAAATCTTACCGCGATCTTCGGCTGTCTAAATGACTTATTGACCACCTTTAGAAGTGTGAAATTAATAACAGACTTTTTGAACCTGGAATTCACCTTAGTCTTAATAAGCAAACAAGTAAAATGTGAAGGTCATGCCATAGCTTGTTTTTTTGTTAGGTTGTTGGGGGTTTTGGTAATGAAAATTTCACTTTTTTTGCAATGGCAGTGCCTGACTCCTGTCCCTCTCGCCACTTTACCTTTAACCCTTTATTGAGTCAGGTACCCATTACCGATAGCTGGGTGGACTGAGACGTTTGCTGCGCCATACGGGTATCGAGCCTGCGTGTCCCAGGATTTAGACAACAGTCCTCTAACCACTCGTATATACGCCTCAGAACAATCATATACAGAAACACCATCCATTGGTTTTCAAGACAATACTAAATAAAATAACAAAACAATTAACAGTTTTATTGTGTCTTTGTTTCATTGGGTGTTTTAGCCCGCTGCTTTATTACATTCGTCTAATGTATTTATAGTAGTATTTATTTTTGGTGTCTTGATGAAACGTTATCGTGAAATTTTGCGGTATATCCCTAGTAAAAAGTTTTGTTAATAACTAGCATTTCTGGATCTGTAACATTAGATAGCCGTTGACTTTAGAATTAAAACGATTAATAATTATCCCTTCAAAACAAAACATGTAGATCTCTTGTTTAAGATAGTTACTTTACAAGACCTTGAAGTCCTCGAAGGAGTGGACTTATTCATACAGAACCTGGTCACCACCACCAGGGTCTGTGAGAAATATTTTATTTATCAAATTACTTTGTTCTCAGAATAAAAAAATCAAGCCTGATAGAGAAAGTGCTCAAAATTTCCGTTCAATGAGACGACAGCAGCGTTGTATCAGCCTGCTCTGTCTGAAGCTCTACAGAAAAGTCCCAGACAGGTTGAGCGCTGTGTCGAGAGGCCACGGGCACTTTCTTTCGTCGTTAGCGCATGCGCAGTAGAGAACCTTTCTAACAAACAAAGAATTTTCAAATTAAATGTAGAATGGGGTGAAGTTTTATTTATATTTAAGTGAGGTAAAGCTCGGTGCAAGATATTAGTTCCCCAAATCAGGTGAATATATTGCTTGTTCTCGATAGTTCTCGGCGTACAACAGTTCATATATAACCATGCATAGTCCTCAGAATATTGTACTTGGATACGTTTAAACTGACAAGGCTTCTGTCAATGGACAGAATGGGAAAAAGTGAACCTATGGTAAGTACACACATGTACAAGCGTGAGGTCACGATTCTGACCTCATTGGCGATGTGTATAGGCGTGTGTCCATCTCCTGTCCTCGCTGCCTTACCTTTCCCAACCCTTTATTGAGTCACGTACCCATTACCGATAGCTGGGTGGACTGCGCCATACGGGTATCGAACCTGCGTGTCCCAGTCCTGGTATGTAGGAAGCCCGCCTGGACTATGGGACAGCTCGGTATCGTGGACTCCTGCAACCCATATCCCACGCGGTCTCGCGACAATAGCTTTCTGTATACGAGGCCAGTAACCACTCGGGTATCCCAGCTTTATCAGAGCAATCATATATACAATCAAAACCCATTGCATTTCAATAGTGTTCCAAACGAGGATCGTTTGTTAAAAAAAAATCCTGAAATATCATCTTATGCATGTTTCATAATATAAGGGTAGACATCGCTATCTGGATTTCTTATTCTTTGTTTGAAAAGAAAATGGAACAAACGGGTTTTAATTAATTATTTGTATATATATATATATATTTACATACATATACACCGGTCATCATTTTCAGTATCTTTTTTTTCTTTTGAAGTAAAGATAGGACATATTTAACATCCGTTTTGCAGACGACATAGATCTGATGGTAGTTATTATTAATGCAGAAACTGATGAAAACGTCTACTGCTGATAAAAAAGAACCACGAGCACTAAAAACATGTTTTGTTTGCGGTTTGTTTACCGGCGGCCTTTAATATGAGATTGGTAAGATCATTGAACTTCACTGATTTTCATGACTTTCAGAAGATAGCGCAATCTTTATCTCAGTCTCTGTGTGTGTGTGTGTGTGTGTGTGTGTGTGTGTGTGTGTGTGTGTGTGTTGCTAGCGAGGCAGTATGTCTGTCCAAATGTTAATGATGTGCCTATGTGATCCAGTACTTGGTTGCAGCTGCCACCAGCAAGTGTGGGCGAGTCTGGGTACTGCCCACCCTTTACTTGCCTGTGTGAGTGTTTCTGTGGGCATTCAACTGAGTGATAGAAACAAATCTGAGTGAACTAACAAAAAACCAGCTATTCTGTGACATCTTTGTTTCATTGGGTATTTTTGTCCTCTGCTTTATTACATTAATCTAAGGCCTGTGTAGTTGTCTTTATACCTGGTGTGAGGGCAAACCTTTATTTTAAAATGTTGCGATATACTCATAGTAAGAAATAACTAGCACTTTTAGAACTGTAATATTAGATAGCTTTTGACTTTACACTTACACCGATTGATAATTATCCCTTTAAAACAAACTTGTGTGCAACAGCTTCTTTACAAGACATTGAAGTCTTTGTGGGACTGTCCTTCGTCTGTTCCACTCGCTGTGGCACTTAACCCCCAGTATTAACGGACAAGCATACCCGCTGCTCAAATGGTACGAGGAATGTATAGATATATGCATATATGTGTGTGCATTTTACCTCCACACCCGTTCCACTTTCCAAAAAATTTACAGACAAAGAACATTTTATTAATGAATATTTATTTCAAAATAAACAAAAATCGATCGTGGAAGAAAAAAGTGCTGAAATTTTCAGTTCAATTAGGCTCACGGGTAGGTATCAACCTGCTCACTGTCAAGCTCTACTGAAAAGTCCATCCACGCACTTGTAGATAGGACATGGACACTTTCTTTCGCCGTCTTCGTATGTTCGATGGAGAACCTGTCTTACAAAAATAGAATTTTTGAGATAAATGTGTCCTGGAGTGACGCTTTATGCCTACAAGCTAGGTAAAGTTCAGTGCAAGGTACTATTTCTACAAATCAGGCTGAATAATGTGTGTTCCCTAAGTACATCATTTCAAGTCTAACTAAGCAGAGCCTTCAAAATTGTACATGTGCATGGATACGACTACGTTAACAATAAGAATAACAATATGTTAATAATAAGAAAAATGGGAAAATGACAATGGGACTCTAGAAAACGCTTGTACAAAGTGAAGTCACGACTCCTACCTCTCTCGTAATGATTGCAGGCGGGTACTTCGAAAACAGAAACGGGTGTTCAGCCAGATTTTAGAAGAAAGTCCCTAGCCCTTTTATCATTAATTACAAAGAAATTTGTTTTTCAATGGATCTTTAATGTACAAAATATAACTTGGAAGATTGTGTTTTCCTGGATTCTTTTAAATATGCTATTAAACCTCTAAATATTATATTTCTTTTACCCGAAGAAGCACGGGCTTTGTGAACATTTAAAATAGGTGGATGCAGAACAATACTTTTTTAATGTTATTCACATTTTGTAAGGTAAGCTTTGTATGATAATTTTTTAGGAGTTAGCATCCCTATACATGTTTATGGAACATGCCTATATAATAAACCTAAATATTCCTATAACAAATTTTTTTTCTTTGGAAATAAAAAATAATAAGCTACGCTTGCTACAATATTATTGCATTCTTTTTACGAAGTCGCATTAGTTGCTTTCATAGAGATGGTTATTACGTAGAGGTAAGTGCTAGAAAGTTAACGAGAAGACAGCAGTGTGTTCCCGCTGGTACCCTCACATTATGGAAAGTCTGAAAACTTGACCGCTCGCTGGTAAAGAGTAGTGTCGGCTACCCCATCATAGTCGAAGTTGGCCAGGAGCGACTGGTACTGCCCACCTTCACCTGGTGAGGTGAAGTTCATTTTGATGTAACTCATGTAGTATGGTGAATGTGTCACAAACTCCATTGGGCCATAGATGTCCGCCATTAGGACGTGGGTTTCTCTGGTCTTCCGCAGTTTTCCCGAGATGCGGCTGTAGTTGACGAGTAGTTCGCCGCTTGTCTCGCGGTAGATGACAATGTCCCCGAACAGCCTGTTGCCATATGTTCCTTCGAACAGTTGAGGATTTTCGACGAGACCTGGGACAATTCTAGGATCATCGGTAGTCTTGGAAGCGTTTTGATCTGGTGCACTAATACAGGATCCAAAGTACTCTCTGGAGATGGCTGAGTTTACCCAAGGATCTTCTCCAAGAAGTAGGTCAGCAATGTAGTAGAAGACCTCGTCGATTAACGCACTGTGAGACAGAGCGGTGGTGCTGATGTAGATCCCGATGTCAAGGTCTCTAATAAGGGCTGAGTAGGTTATGTAGCTGTAGCATATCCCTCTATGAAAAGCCACTTGGTAACCTGTTGACGCGAAAAAAACACAGTTTATGGCACCATCCCGTACCGTTCACATGACAGATATGTAAACATTACATAAGTATTAGGAAATCAAGCACAATCAAGCTTTGCGAGACGAAAAACAGACGTACATCCTACTCGAGAAATGGAAGAGACGTACTTTTAGCCTGCACATGCTAACCTTGGTAGTAGAATAAATGCCAACCAAATCCATAGCCATACATGGATAAGGTTACTGGGTACTTAGGCTTTTTTATGTATCGCCAGTTTAAATACTCGGGACGAAGAGCCATCTGCATCTTGTATGTTTCCTCAAGGGTTTCCTTCATAAGAAGAGGCACTCCATCGGGCGTCACCCCTTCTCGCAAGAGGAAAGACAACCACTTGGCCATGTCGTCTGCTGAGGATGCGATCGAAATCATGGGCTCCGATGGAGTCATTCTACGAAGAGACGACAACTCTTTACAAGACTTTTCTGGTAGCTGGTATCGTCAATTATCCTTAAACATTTTTACTGTGGGTTTTCAGTAAGCAAATTTCTATAAACATTAATGCTATTTACCGTAAGCATTGCTATGGTTTTCAGCAAGACCTCTTGGGGTTTTCTGTATAGATACGGCTTAATGTCAGCATTACTGGGGATTCTGTATCAGTACATATTTCTTTCAGTTATATGCCAAAGGTTTCTATTGCACCGCATTCTGTAAACATTACAATAGCTTAATGCAACCATCACTAGGGTAATGCAAATGAGTTCATGACAGTAGAAATACAAAGCTTTGAACACCCAAAGACTGTAAAGATCAAAAACTGCATGCAGTCCCTATGTCATGTCATGAAGTAAACTCTTACTGTAGTGAGAACGACTGTACACATCGTTACACATGTTACCTGTAAATCTCTTTGTCTGAAAGCACCACGTCATTCCGAAGCCAAACATAAGGCAAGGCGAAGTTGTCCGCATCCACCTCGACATTGTACCCGATGACCCGACTGTCATTCATCTGCAACGGCTGAAAGATGCGCTGGTGGAGAAGCTCCTCCCAGGAAGCTCCGCCCATTACCTCCGCGATCCTCCCCACCAGAGTGTACATCCAGAGGTTGTAGTTAAACTCTTCACGAAACTCCCACGTTACTGGTAAATACTGCAGCCGTCTGTAAACATGATGTTCAATGTTGTATTACATACGACAAAGCTAAAAGAGAACAATTTCTGATGCTCTTCCATGCAAGTGTGGACATTCTATTTACACCTCCGTGAGGACTAAAGTATCTTTACAGTCTTTTCATGTGTATTTTTTCCTATGTTTTCGTAGCTTTCGATATCTCATTTACTGCTTTGATTTCCTTATTGAAATTTTCGGTTTGTCACGGAAAAGACTTACACGTTTTCTTTATCTATTCTTACTAGAAGTGTGAGAGTGATGTGATGTTAGTGCTGTAGACATAACTAAAAGGACTACAATCATTACAGCAACATTAAAGTACTATTAAAATACTAAATTAAAAATCTGACCCTTCTGCTCTCTTTATGTACCTCGTAAAATTTTCTCTGGACATTTTAATGTGAGCATAAAATGGTAGCTCAACGTTTGCTAAACCTGTCCTGTGCACTAAAACGTCTTTGACTGTCATGTGCCTGGTGAGGTCCTTGTCTGCCAGCTTGAAGTCTTTGCCAAGGATCTTTCTGACTGTTGTCTTCCATGAGTATTCCCTGCAGAGACATCAAGTCGAAGAATGTCAACGTTGTTAATAAAAATTTTCTTAATCGCTGAAACAAAACAAATTCCACAAAACAAGAACAAAAACAACGAAAGCAACAACAACAACAATAATAGGTAATAATATGTGGTAGAAAACCTTAAAGTAAAGGCAAATGCGTGGTCTAGATAACGAAGTTACTTTTAAATACATTGTTCTTAAAGTTGTCAGTAATAAGTTTCATGTGTGTTGATGACAAAAATAGATAAAGAGTCTCAAAGCACGAAACACAATCCTCAAGCTTGATGGAAAAAATACTGTGTCAAAGTGCTCAGAAAGTTTAAGTGATAAGAAGCATGTTTTCATATACTGTAATCATTATTTCCCAGGTTGTCACGCTTCGTCACCTGCAAAATATGATAAGAGATAAGATATTCCAACCGCTCCTTGCTTTTACCCCACCAGCCTCCAACCCCACCATTGTGTATGGGTGTTGCAAGGAAGTGTACATAAGGGAAACTAAACTTACCAAGCTAACAAAAAATCGTATTCTCTTAAATCATTACAAATAGATTTATAAGTCATGCACAGAAGAGAAAACCCCTTTCCACCCACTTAGAAAACACCCCCAAATTTACAAAAACTAATGATTTATTGTGAGTGGTTGCTGCAAGAAAGGGCATATGAGAGATGCTATACTTTCAAAGCTAAATAACAAAAAATAAGTATTCATTAAAGCCCGCAGACATAGATTAATAAGCCTTGAACAGAAGACAAAATATTTGAGTATTATATAATGTTTTATACTGTATCATCAAGCTTATGACATATTCCATCTTGCATTTGGGCATAGAGAACGATTTTTTCGACACCTATACTAGTTGTATTCATCTCTTTCGTCTCTTTGTATTTAGCATTTCTTCTAAAAAATGTTTGAGAAAGAAAAGGAATAATAATTACTTGAAGTAATTCTACAAACATCACCACGCACCGACATCAACAGAGGCTAAAATCATGACCTCAACAATGCGACTAGCATATGCTTTCTGGGGCCAGTTGCACGGAAACTCGCTAGAGCGCTAAATATATCCCTCTATGCATTTTAGTGATTTGCTAGGTGTGGTTAAATTATAGTTCCTCGAATTTATGATGTTGGTATGTTCTGCAACGGCCTCCTTTGTTCGTCCATGTGAGGTCGATGAGGACCACATCTTCACAAAAGGAACTAAGCATTTGGTGTCAGTGATGACGGGCTGACAAATGGCTGACGAGTCCCATCTAAGTCTGAAAGAGTCTTCCTCGTGTGGAACATAGGTGAGAAGGTAGGGTGTTGGCACAGGTGGAAATTTTAACCATGTGTGATAGAAAAAAGAAACGCAAGGACAGAAAAGGGGCATTGTTTTCACAAAGCTGAGCCCGGAATGGGTGTGACATTTAAAACATCCTCCTCCTACTACCTAACAAAAATTAGAAGACGACTTTTAGATTTTACTTAACTAATCACGAGTCATGAAAACTGCAGTAGCATGAACACTGTTGTTAATTTCCTGCTGTTAAACAACAGTCTAAGACGGAGCACATCTAACTCTGGTGTTAAAATATATGTTTTAATAAGGCACAGTGAGATTCTTAAAATCTCAAGAAGCATGTAAATAGCTTGACCTTAGTAGTGAATACATACCGCTTTCTCTCCATCAGCATACCCAGGAGAGTTGAGGTGAAAGGCTCGGTGAACGATGCGATGTTAAACAAGGTAGAAGAAGTGACCGGTCGTCCCGAAGCTTTGTCGGCCAGGCCAAACCCTCCAGTCCAGGTCTCGTTGCCCTTAACGATGGCCAAAGAAAGGCCTACCACCTGACGGCACTGGATAAATTTCTCCACATACTCCTTAATTTTGGAAGTCAGTTCTGGAGTCAACACCTTTTCATCCGCGGCGGTCCAGAAACGGAGGCCACAGAGACACAGCAACGCCAGGACAGTCGACATTGTTCTTGTCTGAACACAGTCGTAGAATACTTGTACTCTACAGTCGTAGAGGCTGCCCTAGGATTCTCTACTGATGGGACGTCAACCTCTCACACGATCCTAAGTTTGAGGCTTTCTGTCTTGACGAGACACTTCTTGCCGGGTACCTGAGTGCTTGCGTCTGATGCTGCCACCCCGCAAAAGGTTCGTCTTGATGGACCTGATCACCTGGGCGCTAAGCTTTTCCTTCGAGCGCTTTTCAGGGTTGTGCAGGGGGTGGGGTGGGGTCTGCCGTTTGCCACGTCGCCACTTGTCTGGATGATGGTTTCAGCAGCCGTGTGATAGGGAAGTTAGGATTGGAATCATCTACGGCGTTGTGCTACCAGATGGGTTGGAATGGTGGTGTGTGATGGGGGATGAGAGGTGTAGAGGGCAGTAAGCATGCGCACCAAGAGTCTGACTGCATTGCACAGCGAGTGACGGTAATGAACTCCGCGCAAACACACCATCTGTACTGTAGGAGGAGCGACAGGGGCTGGGCACTGTGCACTGTGTTTTACAATCTCAATGTGACGAGCTTACCACTGACACCATTGATGAGCACTATTTGAAAAGATCACTGATAAGGCAAAGCACTTGCACGTTTTCGTTTGGATCTAGTTTTATATTGTGAGAGGGTTGTTCAAACATCGGACAGCATTCTACTGTGACTTCATCTGTGTTTCACGAAGACCTTTCTTCTCTTTTCGCCCAATTTGACTAAACGATCTTTCATTAAAATCCACAAGCCGACCACCAACGAGGTTGGTAGATGGTCGTTGGTGATCAGGTAGGGATAAAGAATAATAAGTGTGGTACTCCCCGCCCCTAAACAAAACAACTCCAAACAGTCAAAATGTCACGAGTCGTCTGCTATCATTAAGTGCACTACACTACCGAGCTCTTTATTTGAGTATCATTAAGACCTTGTGGCTTTTTACTATGTCTAGGGTCTTTAAATAAGAAACTATGCATCAACAGCACTTTGTGTCTGAAAGTATTAATTCAAAATAAATAAGGAGGGAATACAACACAAGTAAAGGAGTTGATCATTGCTATTATTGCACTGTTTGGCAATCCTGACATAAACTAAAGACATTAACTATCCTAGGTAGCATATTATCTTATATAAAGCTTTCTCAGACAGGAAACCACTCTAGACATACCGGGTGGTCACATAAAACCTGTACTTGCTGTCCATTTCATTTCACTTCTGATTCCGATTACTCGGAGACTTACTGGCAATACGTTCTCCATCCTGTAAATAAAGAATGTTATGTCTTTAAACGGTTATTTAGGGTACGCACGCGGAGCTTGCATTTGTGCATGCATCTACAAACATAACTTACTGCAGCCCCTAACCAACCACCTTAGGCTTGTTGAGTTACATTTTTTATTCATTAACAATTTCAAATTGTGCTTTCAGAACTGGTCAAGGGGTCTCCAAGAATTATTAAAATAAGAGTACTTAATCTCAGCAATTTTACGTTCACTCAAAATTCCATCAGGGCCTGCAGACGACCAAAGTGGTTGGTGAAAAAGGCTCTGTGGAAAACTCACAGTACCTGAAAACGATCTGGTAATCTTTTGATGGGGGTAGAATAGTTCATACTATTACAGACCCGAAGTTCAACATTAGCACAAGGGCGCCTGTCACCAATACAGTGAAGGTTGGCTGTCTTGGGTTCAGCTCTCGTCTCGGGCACACTGTTCTTTCTCTGCAGGTGAAAAGCTAAGGTAAGGTAAAGATCATCCCATAACCTTTTTCAGGTCGTTGGGGAGTGAGGTGTTAGAGACCCCACTTTTCTCGGGGCCAGCATTTACATGAGGGTGGTGCCAATCTCCTCTCCCTCGCTGCCTTACCTTCCACAACCCTCTAAAGAGTCAGGTACCCATTCCCGTCAGCTGGGTCGATTGGGGGAAGTATGCTGTGCTTATCGGGAATTGAACCAGCGCGCCCTCGGTTTGGACGCCAGCGCTCTAACCACTCGGCCATCCGCTTCCCCTGGCATCTGTTTACAGGGCTAGTTGCCTTGGCATGATACACCAATTCTCCAACCCCCCAACATACACACACACACACCCACATTAGCACAAAATTGTCCTATATATATATATATATATACACACACGCACAAGTCAGAAGACGGATTTTTGCAATAATAGTATGATATTCCACAACTCCAATATGTTGAGGTTGAAAATCAGATAAATCATAGAAACATAGTTGGTTATTTAGGATCCAAATATATGTGAAATTTGTCATCTATTATTACAAATTATACATTTATATATATATATATATAATGGTTTAGCATTGCAGTGGCCTGATATTTATGCCCGACTTGCTTTTGGTATTCTTAGTGTACTTTGCACTTCAAAGTTGTGAACACTTCAATTTCTGATTTTACTTGAGTGTGTTGGTAGGGGTGCACGTGTCTAAGTCGATGATCCACATTGTTTTCCTTAAAACATTTCTCGTGTGGGATTCTTGTATGATATGAACATCTTAAGAATAGACAATACAAAACAACAATAATGTATAGTAGGAGATTTTTATAACGTAAGTAATTAACTAGGTTACAGTGGTCACCATGGTACAAGATAATTCTACAATAGACTGTGCTAATTATTGTCAGATGCGCCGAGAGGCACATTTATTTATGCATATATTTATATAAAATCTCAATTAACATATTAATCTTCAGTGTATTGTAGAAAACATTAGAAATAATTCATATCGTAACTTTGATCGATTACAAAAAAGCAGAATCTCGATGTAATCAGTACAAAAATTACAGAAAAGGGAAGAAACATCAGATGGGCTTTTGACTTTTTCTGTAGACATAAGATGGACTTTAACAACAAATTTTGAATTTGTATTTTTCCATTACCCTGTGGTGGCACCTCATTATTATCTTTAAGCTTCCACTAATTCTTTATAATTTCACATCCAGGTTTGCTGTAATCACAAAAGAGACAAACAGAGAAAGAAAGCACAAACGAAGTAACCTCCCTCATTCATTTTTTTTACAAGATGCAAAATGCAAGACACTTTGTTACTTATTTATTATGTTCTTAGTTAAGATCAAATCTTCGATCGGCTCATACAAGTAGACTACTTTATAAGAACATGACGGTTAACATAATTAGAATACGAATGTTACTTAATTGCCAGGTGGAACTTCTTCAATGCATGCATGTTTCTTCCATTCATTTTCATCGACTTTCATTCACTAGAATTTTTAACAAAATATACCGAACGATCGTTACAGCAGTAAACAAGGAGACTATCTCTAACTTCAGTTGGTCGCCTCAGCTGTGGGAGCAGAAACAGTTGTTCGTGAGTAAACCAAAGTTTCTGTTGGACCTTGAGTCACGATGCTAAGCACAAGCTGCTGGTACTTTATGTTCTGATCTCCCCTTGTAAAAGTAAGGTTAAAGTACTGCACACTGTCTCCTGGATGTGCTAAGAAATCAAAAAGTCCGTACATTTCCATCATTAGAACATTGTGATCATTCGCCTTATGAAGTTTGCCCGTTATACGGCCATAGGTCACTAGCAGTTCATTGTTTCCATTTTGAGATACGACAATGTTTCCAAACAACTTGTTGTCATATTGTCATGTAAAGTAGCTGTAGTGAACAGGTGAGTATTTTCCAAAGAAGTCTTCATCTGTCACCTCAGCGTCGATACTCTTCCACGTTACCCTGAAGGTTGGTTTTGGACAAAGTGTCGTGCCATGTCAAGTTACCAAACCAGAGACACTTGGTTCCTGCTGTTTTACGTGCATGGTGACCGTCTCCGTACAGTGTCCCTGGTTTTGTTTATGAAAGATTCCCAGCAGCCTCCTCGGGAGCTTAGTCTGGAATGCTTGTATTCTCTTCTATGTATCAGCAAGCTGAAGACACGTGTGGCATCTGTAATCTGTAGAGCAAGATGACCACGAGGAACGGACAGTCTGAACCTGGTAGCAATCTTAATCCTATTTTGACACCAAGTCTTTGCTGCTGTCGCTGTCGTGATCCCTATGAGGATGATAGCCATACAGCTGCCATCTATGGAAAGGCTGTCTCCCAGGTACTTAAAACTGTTCACTTCCAAGAGCTGAACTACGTTCATGTATATCTCTGTTTTGCTGTTGTTGTTGATATAAACCAAGACTTTGCTTCTGTCACTGTTGGTCTTCATTCTCTTATCATTAGCACTATCTATTTGTGGCATCGTTCAGTTTTCTGTTATTGCCTGCCACCAAAGCTTTGTCGTCTGCAAGGCGTTGGTGAAATACCCTCCCATCGATGGAATTGGAAGTGTAATGGTCATGTAGGTTTTTTCCGAAGAAAATGTTGGACACTACAGACGATAAGGGATGACTGTTGACGGACTACTACTGTTCTGTAGAAGATAGTTCCCATGGGGCTATTCAGGAAAGTACTGCACTCTTTAGGCTCTTATATAGAGCTTCGATGACTTCAACGAGACCTTCTACGATACTGAATGATCGCTTCACATTAACAGTCTCTCATTCCAGACAGTCAACTACCTTTGTAAAGTCGAAGACGTTGTGGAAGAGACTCAGCAGATTATATTCAGGATGCAACAGTTGAAGATCTGTTCAACTGTGCTTTTTTCACGCACGCACGCACCCACCCACCCACCCACCCACCCACCCACCCACACACACACACACGCGCGCGCGCACACACACACACACACTAGAGTGCGAAAAAATATATTCTGATCATTGGATGCAGCTGTTGCCGATTTCTCACACCTGAATCCCGGTTCTCCAATTTCCCGGCTGACAAGACCAGATCTGTCAAAATTAATGAATTAAAAAAATTGTTTTATAACCTCTCTTTCTCCGTCTCTAGCTCCCTCGTATTCATAGACTTAAAACCTGCTATGAAGTTGAGATGGGAAAACTGCTGTCAGACGTCCACACGACACTAAGTTGTCTCGAAAGGACAAGAATAATTTCGTTCATCCTAGCATTGGTGGGTCTCTTTGTAGATACTTCTCATCCAAGTGTCTGGAGTATCCTGTGACAGTCCGGACTAAACACAATGTCGACCGTCCTGGAATTACTGGGTCTCTGTAGCCTCACTTTGTGGAGAAGGTATTCATCACCGAACTGACTTCCAAATGTAAGAGTGCGTGGAAAGCCTCATCCAGTACCACGGGGTTTTCGGCCTTTCTTTGGCTGTATTCTCAAATGCAACAGGACTTCGACTCGAGGACTCAGCATCACCGACAAATCCTCTGGACGAACTGTCAAATTCTCCACTTTCGGTTCGGTGACCAACGCCCTCGTCTCATCCATCCTGCCCGTGGTGATCGACGGCAGTCGGGGCTGAGGAGATCCATGCCAGGTTCCCATGGCAACCAATCGCGATCAGTCTGTACACAGCGGGTTATGTTTGTTTTACAGTTTTCTGTTTATGATGTGCATAAACTCGTTTGTTGTCTCCTTACCAGTACCTGTTTATCTTGTACACTCCGTGTCGGTGTGCGCGGGTGTGCGCGTATGTGTGTGAGTGAGTGTGGTAAATCAGATACACACTTGCTTCCTCATGCATACAATGAATTGAAAATAACACCTTGATGAGTCCCCTGCAGACGAAGGAGAAGGCGGAGACTTTCGATCTTTAGTTGCAGTCACGATGAACAATGGAGGCGTTTGACCATCAGCTTGTTAATTGTTATTCCCGAAGAACACTAATACTAGAAGCTTCGTACTTTATGCGTAAAACACGGACTTTCGAGACATTCTCTTTTTTCAAACTCTCATGGAGCCTAAACACAGTCATTCATTGTAATGTGACTCATTTAAATAATCTCATTTTCATCTTCGCATATGCGCGGAATTTTAAACGAGACATATTATTATCTCATTTTTCTGTGCTGGGTTTGATAAGTCTATAGACTGTCTACATCTTCGGCGATGCTCCTCGTCTTTTAAACTTCCGCTGATCAGCCAACTTTTGTTTCAGGCATCGCTAGCTGACTGTTTAAGCATTCAGATGATTCAGATCGCTTACGAATTTGTTAGAACTTCTAATCGTTTTTGTAAAAGGCAGCTTTCTTTTCCTTTAGGTCAGGGGTGGGCAATTGTTTTGGCTCAGGGGCCACATTGTGTCGGCGGAAGTTAGCGGAGGGCCGCACCTTTTTAAAACTGCCCAGTTCATTAAATATTGGCATTTCTTTTCCATTATAGAAACATTAAATAATAATAAACAATAAAGACAATTCATATCAATTTATTAATCTTATTCTTTAATCAGTTTAATGGGACAAATGCAGCCTGTCACAATTTTTCACAATCCTTTTAAAGTCTGGATTGAGGAATTGCTGGTAGATATCCTCAGCACTGCCTCCAAGTTGGTGTCAGTCAGTGCGCCTCTGTATTTTTTCTTGTTAATTTTCATACACGAAAAGCTTTGGTCGCATATGTACGTGGACCCAAACAGTGAAAACATCTTCATTGCAAATTTCCTCAGGTGAGGAAATTTGTCAGCAGACAAAGATTTGTAGAAATCCACTAGTTTCGCGGAACTGAACGCTTCCTTCATTGCATGATCTGACTGCAAGTCGATCAGCTCCAACTGCAGCTCATCAGGTGCTGCACCCGGATCAGCAGTGAATGGATAAGCCAGAATATTAAATTCTGGCTCAGTGTTCCTAAAATCTTGAAATCGTCTTTCCTTTTCTTCCTGATATGATAAAACTTATGTGTTAAAAAACTGTTATTTTATAAAACTAAGAAAAGAGAAATCTCTAGACTTGTAAAATTTCTTTATATCAATCTTTGAATAGTCATATACATTGTTTTCGCCATGACTTGGCATAAAACAACAATTAACTAACTAACTCCATTTCTTCCTCCAAGTTCTTCAAATAGCCCTTAACTTTGGTTGCTTTATTCCCAGGCACTTTCTGTTTTTCTAGCAAAGGGAAATGGCGGAACTTGCCTTCACCTGCTTGCTGAGCAAAGAGTCTCAGTTTTAACTTAAAAGCCTTCGCACATGTCCACATTTCATGAGCAAACAAACCTTTTCCCTGAAACGTCACATTCAGATAATTTAATTTCTCGAACATATCAACAGCAAACATGAAGTCGAACATCCACTCTTCACACCCCATTTTGGTTTTGAATTCACAAGAAATTTCCTTCATGTCCAGGAAAACAATGATTTCCTCCCTCAATGCCCAGACTCTTTTTAGCACTTTGCCCAGACTCAACCACCTAACATTGTTGTGGTAAAGAACGTCTTCATATTCTGCCGCCGAATCCTCCAGCAGAGACTTAAACTGCCGGTGGTTGAGCGCTTTTGATATAATAATATTCACAACACTTATCACAGGTTCAATCACATGCTTAATATCCAATGCTGATTTGCACAAACTTTCTTGATGCAAAATACAGTGAAATGATAAAATATCACTGCCTGGATTTTCAGTTGTTAATTTGTCTTTCAAACGTTTCACCATTCCTATGTTTTTGCCAGTGAAGGATTTAGCTCCATCTGTGGCGATACTGGCCATCCTATCCCACGACAATCCTCTTTTTCCACACAGTCTACTGCACACTCAAACAAGTCCTGACCAGTTGTTGTATTTTTCATTGATTCCATGCTTAACAATTCTTCTGTGATGGTAAAAGTATTGTCAATTCCACAGATAAAGATGAGAAGTTGTGTGGTGTCTTCATTATCTGTGCTCTCATCTAATGCCAATGAATACCACACAAAATCACGGCTTGCAGTGTCCAGCTGTTGTATGAGTTCATCGTTGATTACCTTTATGCGCCGCACGACAGTCCTTGACTGATAATGAAATGTTTTCAAATGTATTTCTGATTTCTGGACACACGACACTTGCGCAATCGACCATGCATTTATGAACTCCCCGTCTGAAAAGGGCTTGTTGCATTTTGCAATATTATATGCTGTCATGAAACTAGCCTCCCTTGCACTATCCTGGATGTTTGATTGTTTGGAAAATATAGTCTGTTGTTTCTTGAGCTTTGCAACATACTCCGCGGCTTTTTTCTTGCGTTCTTCTTCAGAAAATTTGCTGCCAAACTCGCGATGTTTCGTTTGATGGTGTCGCTTCAAATTAAACTCCTTGAAAACAACAGTCGTTTCGCAACACAGTAAGCACACTGCCTTATCGTCCGTTTGACAAAAGAAATATTTATGTGTCCATTCTTCATTAAACACTCGACATTCTGTATCAACTTTACGTTGTTTTTTTTTGGAAGGATTCATGCTTTTACTCATGTCAGCAACGTGTACTGATATGGGGGTTTCCGAGTGCTGCAGGCGGGGATTTCCGCACTGAGTACGCATGCGCGTTGCCGGCTCTCACGGTAAAACGCATAAAAGTGGAATCATAATTCGCGGCGGCACGAAACAAACTGAGTTTCGGTTGACAACTGTCAAATTTTGTGAATATTAAAAAAATCTTATGTTTTGGCGGGCCGTATGAAACGGCGAGGCGGGCCGGGTCCGGCCCGCGGGCCGTATTTTGCCCACCCCTGCTTGAGGTGATGTCTGTGTTCTTTTCTTTCTTTCGTGAATATTTCACGTGTCTCGTGTTCAATTGGCTTATTAAGTGTTATGCTCTCCAGTTTAACACACAGGTTTAGCAAAGATTTACTAAACGTATAAACTACTGAGTTTTTTGACTGTATTGCTAGGAGAGTCCTGTTCCATGTCACCACATTGTACTACATAAATCTTTTTTTCTAAAATGTGTGTGTGTGTGTGTGTGTGTGTGTGTGTGTGTGTGTGTGTGTGTGTGTGTGTGTGGTTTGTGGGGAGAGAGATTGTGTGAGAGATTATAATACGAAATGAGGAAATAAAAGAACAGACTAAAATGCGGCCATTTGATTTTCTTCAGTTATTATTTTTCCACGTTATTGCATTCGTCTTTTTTACGGCTTTGATTATTTCATCATAAATATTGCCTACATGATAAATCAAGATTTTTCACTAAATCTGGAAAACAATTTGTATCTTTTGAATCTCATTAACACTTATTAAATGTCCAGTAAAGGAAGTATCAGAAGCCTATGAGCGCCTTGACTGGTAACCTGCTGACAGTTTGTTCCTCTCAGTCTTTGCTAAGTCGTTCGTAAAGCAAAATGTCAACATCACCCAGACCAGGGGCGCTGACCTGAAGCTCCTGGTACCTTCCTCTCCGATCTGGCTCGGTAAAGGTCATGTTGATGTAGATTGTGTCATCCCCATGCCGGGTCAAGAACCTCATGGGACCGAACACCTCCATCATGAGCACGTCACTTCCGCTCGTCTTGTGCAGCATGCCGGTCAGGCGACCGTAGTCAACCACCAACTCCCCGCTTCCGTGTCTGGATATTTTGATGTTGCCGAACAACTTGTTGTTATAATCTCCTCCGTAGAGCTGTGGGTTTTCGATTGTACCCGGGACGATAACAGAGTTGTTGGAAGGGGCCGGACTAGTGGCATTATTCCAGGGCCGAGGAAACTGGCAAGCGTTGGTCGTAGTTAACCAAGGTTCTTCTCCAAGCAGGAGGTCAGCGATGTAGTAGAAGACTTCGTTGTATGTGACAGACGAACTGCTGTTGCCAGGGCCGTTTGTGCTAATGTAGATACCGATGTTAAGATCTTTAATTAAGGTCACATAGGAGATGTAGCTGTAGATTCCACCAGAGTGCCACGTCACCTGGTAACCTGTTGAGATTACAAGCCGCCAGAGATCGAAGCAAACTAGTAAATTCAAAAGCAACAAACGTGGAATTTTACAAGTTTAGAAAACAGAGAGATGCGCCATAGTGCAGATTCATGGCACATTTCAACGAAGCAGAGATGTGTAAAATTATAGAGATTTCTGGACAAAGTGAATCCACGGCGTTTGTACCCATTATCTTTAGGAACTAACTTCACCTGAGTGTGGAAGAGAACATTCAGCAACAGCACATTGTGTCTTGGTCTGATGTCTTTTACAGAAGATTGAATCTTTCCTCTTCTTATTCAGCTTATGCAGACGACGCCATATTTAGAACTACCACCCTTTCGTCGCTTCCTGTTTTCTCAACAAGTCCAGGAGTGGTTAAAAAAACATTAATATAATCGGACCTCTTCATCATAAAATACCACCAGGATATGTTTTGTGATAACTTAATGCTCTGTTTCCTGCGATTTTCCCTGAGCGCTCGTGTTGCCATTTAATGTATATCGCTTAATTAAATTAGTGACCACTAATGTAATGTGATACTTCACTAGATCACAATATTGATTACAGGATTCGAGACACAAATTACTGTATCTTCGTGGAGATCAGGCCTGACGAAAGGGGGGGGGAACAGGGGGGGTCTGGTGTAACATGCTGACATATCTGTCATGTAAACGGTACGGGATGGTGCCATAAACTCAGCTACATAACCTACTCAGCCCTTATTAGAGACCTTGACATCGGGATCTTCATCAGCACCACCGCTCTGTTTCACAGTGCGTTCATCGAAGAGGTCTTCTACTACATTGCTGACCTACTTCTTGGAGAAGATCCTTGGGTAAACTCAGCCATCTCCAGCGAGTACTTTGGATCCTGTATTAGTGCACCAGATCAAAACGCTTCCAAGACTACCGATGATCCTAGAATTGTCCCAGGTCTCGTCGAAAATCCTCAACTGTTCGAAGGAACATATGGCAACAGGCTGTTCGGGGACATTGTCATCTACCGCGAGACAAGCGGCGAACTACTTGTCAACTACAGCCGCATCTCGGGAAAACTGCGGAAGACCAGTGAAACCCACGTCCTAATGGCGGACATCTATGGCCCAATGGAGTTTGTGACACATTCACCACACTACATGATTTACATCAACATGAACTTCACCTCACCAGGTGAAGGTGGGCAGTACCAGTCGCTCCTGGCCAAGTTCTACCATGAAGGGGTAACCAACACTACTCTTTACCAGCGAGGGGTCAAGTTTTCAGACTTTCCATAATGTGAGGGTACCAGCGGGAACACACTGCTGTCTTCTCGTTGACTTTCTAGCACTTACCTCTACGTAATAACCATCTCTATGAAAGCAACTAATGCGACTTCGTAAAAAGAATGCAATAATATTGTAGCAAGCGTAGCTTATTATTTTTTATTTCCAAAGAAAAAAAATTTGTTATATGAATATTTAGGTTTATTATATAGGCATGTTCCATAAACATGTATAGGGATGCTAACTCCTAAAAAATTATCATATTCTTTCAAACTTTTTGCCTGAAAAAGCATGGACAGTTTCTCTTTATAGGCATTTTAACTAGGTGGTCGCAGAACAGCTTTCTTGGTGCACATATTTTAGTAGTTGGGGTACAACGCGACATGAACAACATCACGGAAATGATTGTCGACGCGCGTGCAAAGTAATTTAGATATCCCTACCATACTTTTCAGATACGCTGTGCACCTGTGCAAATGCTCTAGAATAAAATAAGCCTTTTGGAGACTGATACATTAGAAACAAATTTAGAAGTACATGGTTCATTGACAAATCCAATAAAAGTCACGGGTCTGAGTTTTGTGTGTGTAAGAATCAGTTAAAATATATAGGAAATATTTTGACTACAGTAACCTGAAAAAATAAACCTTACCTTACAAAATATGAATAAAATAAAAAAGAATTGTTCTGCATCCACCTAATTTAAATTTCCACAAAGCCCGTGCTTCTTAATATTTTTTTAAAATCCAGGAAAAACACCGTCTTCCGAGTTATATTTTTACATTAAAGGTCCATTGAAAAACTAATTTCTTTGTAATGAATGATAAAAAGGCTAGGTACTTTCTTCTAAAATCTGGCAGAACGCCCGTTTCTGTTTTCTGTTTCTGCCTGCAATCATTAAGAGAGAGGTAGGAGTCTTTCAGCACTTTTTTCTTCCACGATCGATTTTTGTTTATTTTGAAATAAATAGTCATTAATTAATTTGTTCTTCACAGACCTTCTTACACGGCTTTGTCTATAATTATTTTGGGAAAGTGGAACGGGTGTGGAGGCAAAATGCACACACATATATGCATGTATCTATACATTCCTCGTACCATTTGAGCAGCGGGTATGCTTGTCCGTTAATACTGGGTGTTAAGTGCCAGAGCGGGTGGAACAGACGAAGGACAGTCCCACAAAGACTTCAATGTCTTGTAAAGAAGCTGTTGCACACAAGTGTGTTTTAAAGGGATAATTATCAATCGTTGTAAGTGTTATATCAACAGCTATCTAATATTACAGTTCTAAAAGTGCTAGTTATTTTTTACTATGGGTATATCGCAGAATTTTAAAATAAAGTTTTGCCCTCACACCAGATATAAAAACCACTACACAGGCCTTAGATTAATATAATAAAGCAGAAAAGGAAAATGAAATGAAACAAGATGCCACAGAATCGGTAGTTTTTTGTTACTTCACTCAGATTTGTTTCTATCACTCAGTTGAATGCCCACAGAAACACTCACACAGGCAAAGGGTGGGCAGTACCCAGACTCGCCCACACTTGCTGGTGGGAGCTGCGACCAAGTACTGGATCACATAGGCACTTCATTAACATTTGGACAGACATACTGCCTCGCTAGCAACACACACACACACACACACACACACACGCACACACACACACGCGCACACACACACACACACACACACACACACACACACACACACACACACACACAGAGACTGGGAAGAAAGATTGCGCTATCTTCTGAAAGTCATGAAAATCAGTGAAGTTCAATGATCTTACCAACCTCATATTAAAGGCCGCCGGTAAACAGACCGCAAACAAAACATGTTTTTAGTGCTCGTGGTTCTTTTTTATCAGCAGTAGACGTTTTCCTCAGTTTCTGCATTAATAATAACTACCATCAGATCTATGTCGTCTGTAAAACGGATGTTAAATATGTCCTATCTTTACTTCAAAAGAAAAAAAAACGATACTGAAAATGATATTTGATGACCGGTGTGTGTATATATATATATATACAAATAATTAATTAAAACCCGTTTGTTCCATTTTCTTTCAAACAAAGAATAAGAAATCCAGATAGCGATGTCTACCCTTCTATTATGAAACATGCATAAGATGATATTTCAGGATTTTTTTTTTTTTACAAACGATCCTTGTTTGAAACAGTGTCATTCATAACAGAGCGAGCACTATTGAAAAGCAATGGATGATGGATACCCAAGTGGTTACTGGCCTCGTATACAGAAAGCTATTATCACGATACCGCGTGGAGAATGGGATGCAGGGGCTCACGATAGTCGGCTGTCTGCGTCCGACAGTCCAGGCGGGCTTCCTGCATACCCGGACTGGTGTCTAAATCCGGGGACACTCAGGTTCGATACCCGTATGGCGCAGCAAATTTATCAGTCCACCCAGCTATCGGTAATTATTACCTGACTCAATAAAGGGTTGGGAAGGGTAAGGCAGCGAGAAGGACAAGAGACGGACACCGCCATCGCAAAAATAACCCGGGAATGAGAGAAATGAGGTTTTCATTACCGAAAACTCTAACAACCTCAAAAAATGTGTTGCTTAATTTTAACTTTAACGTTATTGCTTATGACTCATGTGATTTGTGAGTTCGTAAAGTCTGTTATTAATATCAATTTCTAAACGTGGTCAATAAATCATTCAGACAGCCTCCCTCATGCCGGGAAGATGTCGCGCTGTTCAGCCAACACTATGTTATGGTCAAATACATATTCCAGTTCATTTTTGATAAAATCATTCAGTAAAAAAACCCTTTCTTAAGCTATAAAATACTTTATTGCTAAATATTCCATCCATCTGAAAGGATATAAAACAGCGAAGAAAGAAATCTGCGGATGTGGTTTATTACGGAGGCCGTACTTTGAACGACTGCAATAAAGACAACTGGCTCCATCCAACATAGAAGCTCCAGTCTTAATCTCTCTCCTTTTAAACTATTGTTATAAAACAGCTGGTGCCATTCTAGTCTTAATCTCTACCCTTTTAAACTACTGTTAGAAAACAGCTGTTACCATTCCAGTCTTAATCGCTTTCCTTTAAACTACTGTTGTATTGACTTCAGTATTGACTTCTCTGTCGTCTTTTTAACGTATTTCCTTCAATCCCTCCTTTCTTGTGCTATATGTGTTCAGAAGAAGCATTACGAAGAATTGTGCCTTCAGCAGCATGAACCGCACAAAATTATTTCTACGGATGATTGTCTCGAATAATATAAATTAAAACAGAACTCACTATTCACATAAAAATGTATTCTTAACGATCTATTTTTTTTCTTCTTTTCTTGTTAGAAATCTGTTTGAAAAAGATACATATAGCACACATTTCGAAAACTTCTTTTTTGCAATATACGGATCGACAGCACACCTAGGATACAATTTTTTTAAATAGGGAAAAGTGCTTTTAGGGACAAGATCATTTTTATGAATCAAAGGCTCATATATCTGCTTCTCATTTATCTAGAAATATAAATATATTACGTTTTATTCTTCATTGCTTAATTTTAATTAAGATATACTGTAGCCTATCTGCAGTGTCCTTCAGAATGTTGTTACACTTTGCTAGTTTTTGTAACCGGAGGAGAGCAAGGTTTCACGAAGTAAAAATTAATTAGAAATTATCTGAGGTCAACAGCCATCTTTGATAAGCTAGCTATAGGTTTGTTGAATTAGGATAGATCACCGATAACATGAAACCTGCTTGTTAACCAGCTTTTATTTCAGACCGACTCTTTGACTGAGCCAGGTTCAGATCGGGAAATGATCGCTTAATGATTAAGACTTTCCGACATTTTGTCTCTCCATTATCTCTTCACCTTCGCCCTCTATCCACACTAACCACTTTCAACCTTTCGACTTCACCAGTCTGAAAAGGCTATTGGTAGTGTCCTTCTGTCGGGCTCATGGAAAAATCAGTACACAGTCAAGTCCCAGAGCAGATGGTGTGTTTGCGCTGTCCAGACCCTGTGCTGAGAGTTTATTACCATCACTTGCCGTGCAGTGCAGTCAGACCGCTGTGTGCGCATGCTTACTGCCCTCTACCTCCCATACCCCACCACACACCGCCATTCCAACCCATCCGTAGACGATTTAAACCCCAGCTTCTCTATCACACGGCCGCTGAAATCACCATCCAGAGAAGTGGCGACGGGGAACCCTCTACTACAACATGAAAAATGCTCGAGCGAAAGCCTTAAAGCCCAACCCGACTGCTGAGCAAACATCGCTGAAAACAGAGCACAAAGTATCACAGAAACATATTCCGGGGGGTATTTTATGACAAAGAGGCATGAAAGATTTTATATTCATATTTTTCTCTTAAGAACACCTGGATTTGTCGAGACAAGAGAAAGTGACGAAACGGAAGTATTTCTAAAAATAGCTGAAGACGAAGAGAAAAGATGCAATCCTCGGTAAAAGAAAACTGACCAGGACACGTTGTGCTGTTGCTGAATGTTCTCTTGGATACTCAGATGGAGTTAGTTTGTACTCATGAAGGAAACCCTAAAGATAATGGCAGCAAACGCCAGTGGATTCATTTTGTTCAGAGATGTGTATATACAGGTCTCTACTTTGTTCAGACGTGCTATGTGAACTTCACGCCCACACCGTACTCAAGAATTTGCTCAAAATATTTCAAAATCGATTGTTATCCAGTCATTATGGTAACCGGTCGATTCGACTAGGGTCGACTTTCGTTATAAGGTGCATCTACAGCACCCCCCCCCCCCATCCCGCACTGTCTGACCAAGGCCTTCTCAATTAAGTGGGTCAGCGGCTGTGTGTCCGGTGTTCAAGGCCAGAACATCAGGTCTCCCCTGGCATCAGTTGAGTCTGGGAATTGCAGGCGCTTACGTAAGGGGAACCGCCGCCATCGCTTCAGGGCTACACCCCTTATGTGGAAGACCAGTCTAGTTAGTACTGGAGACTAACATTTGTTTTCATTACGTTTGGCTGCACCCCTGTTTCCATTAATTTGTTTATTCTACAGGGACGTTTATTTGTATGTGTTATCTTGACATTATTTTTGGCAGTGTTCGTCCTTTCTTCTTCTCTCTTACGATTTTCTTCCATCTTTAATAAACGTTTTTTACTGTTCCCACGTGTGCGCGTCAATACACTGAGGGACGGTTGGATGCGTCGCCGGCATCGGGCGTTTGAGTGTTTGTTGTTGAGTCTGTGTGGTTGAGAGCGTGCATGCGAGAGTGGAACGTGTGGAGCCCGATTGCTTAACGCGACAATTAGCACTACTTACATGAAACATTCAAATCACTTCAATATTTTTCCATTTCATGCGTCCTATAGACGACTTGACCGTTAGACGAAACGACTTAGTCGAACTGACCCTAGTCGATGCGACCCTAGTCAATATACAGTACAAGCAAGTCTTGGACTTTCAGTAAAACAAAGAAATCTTATTCCTACAGCAGTGCTTACTATACAACAGCACAATATTTTCAAAGTATTGTGTGAACGCTCGTCACTTCCTCGGCACTCGACCATTGCACTCAAACCTGTGGGACCCACCACGCTTACTTCTGACACTTCGTGGTGAAACAAAGGAGAAAGCGTCACTTTGCGCGTCGATATTAGGCAGTAAAGACCTGTCCTGGTGCTTAAACTTCAAAAGGACATTTCAAAAGCTGATGCAGAAAAATAAGTAAAAATGACAACAAAACAAAGGTAGCAAAAAATGGCACAGACAGATAAGATATTGGTGTGGATAAATACAAAACAGACAGCCAGAGACAAGTTTTTATTTTACAAACTCCGTGCCATAAAGTGGTATGAATAACACAAGGTAGTTACTCACTGATTGGAGTTTGGGACAATTATTATAATACATTTACATTTTTATGGTAAAAGAAGTGTTGGGCACTCTAACTGATCGACGTATCACGGCTCTGTGGTTAGTTAACCCTAAACTAATTCTACTGTAGTCCTTTCTACAAACATATTGGTATGGCAGCACTAACATAACATTTTAACAGTTTTAAGAATTTAAGAAAATGGTTTACGAATGCATTCAGAAAATTATTTTTATTTTTTTTGTTATAAAAGAGTAGTTATCAAAACTGTTCAATAGTCCGTATCTTTAAACATTGTAAACATTCAATGCTGTTCTTTGAATTGTGCTTCATGCACTTCAAGCTTTTGGTATAACATAACATAACCTGGCACAACATAATTTACAAATATCTTGTGGACTACTGGCAAACGCAGAATTCTTTACAATAAAAAGTTCTAGTTTTTAAGCAATAGTTTAACTGAGACTACTTTCTCTAAAGCTCTAGGTGCTTAAATGTCTATTGGGAAGCAAATCTCTTTTGAGTGGATTGAGAAAAATTCAGTGCGCAGTACTTCTTTAACTCTGGCTGAATACCCGCTTCTGTTCTCGAGACACACGCCTATACACATCGCCAATGAGGTCAGAATCGTGACCTCACGCTTGTACATGTGTGTACTTACCATGGGTTCACATTTTCCCATTCTATCTATTGGCAGAAGCCTTGTCAGTTTAAACGTATCCAAGTACAATATTCTGAGGACTATGCATGGTTATATTTGAACTGTTGTACGCCGAGAACTATCGAGAACAAGCGATATATTCACCTGATTTGGGGAACTAATATCTTGCACCGAGCTTTACCTCACTTAAATATAAATAAAACTGCACCCCATTCTACATTTAATTTGAAAATTATTTTTGTTAGAAAGCTTCTCCATCGCGACGAAAGAAAGTGCCCGTGGCCTCTCGACACAGCGCTTGACCTGTCTGGGACTTTTCTGTAGAGCTTCAGACAGAGCAGGCTGATACAACGCTGCTGACGTCTCATTGAACGGAAAATTTGAGCACTTTCTCTATCATGCTTGATTTTTTTTATTCTGAGAAAAAAAAATAATTTGATAAATAAAATATTTCTCACAGACCCTCCTACGTGTCCACCCAGCTATCGGTAATGGGTACCTGACGCGATAAAGGGTTAAAGGTAAAGTGGCGAGAGGGACAGGAGTCAGGCACTGCCATTGCAAAAAAAGTGAAATTTTCATTACCAAAACCCCCAACAACCTAACAAAAAAACAAGCTATGGCATGACCTTCACATTTTACTTGTTTGCTTATTAAGACTAAGGTGAATTCCAGGTTCAAAAAGTCTGTTATTAATTTCACACTTCTAAAGGTGGTCAATAAGTCATTTCGACAGCCGAAGATCGCGGTAAGATTTCGCTCTGTTCATCCAATGGTATGTTATGGTCAAATACACATTCCAATTCATCTTTGATAAAACAGATCAGTAAAAACAACCCTTTCTTAAACTATAAAATACTTTATGGCTATATGCCATCAGGTACCATCTGAAATGATATAAAACAGCGAAGAAAGAAATCTGCTGATGTGATTTATTATGGTTGCACTTTGAAAGACTGCTATAAAGACAACTGGCCCCATCAATGATAGGAACTCCAGCTTTCATCTTTCTCCTTTAAACAGTTGTTATTAAACAGCTGGTGCCATTTCAGTCTTAATCTCTCCCCTTTTAAATTACTCTTGTAAAAACAGCTGGTGCCATCAAAGATGGGAACCTCTGTCATTATCTCTCCTATTTTTTCTATTAATCCCTATTTCCTTGTGTTTCTATATGTTTAGAAGAAACGTGTTTAACAGTGTGAGTGGCACATAGTTCATGTACGAATAATTGTCTTGAATAAAATCTTTGAAAAGAATACTCGTTAAGAATATTCACTTTACCCCTCAAGGGGTTGATGAATAAAAATAAATGTCAAATGTCAAAGAAATGACGAATGATGTTAGAGACAATTTCATTCTGGTCAGCCATATGTACATATATCTGCTACTCATTTATCTCTCTCTACAGATATATTTCTTAACTTTTATTCCTCAATGTCCAATTCTAATTGTTAGATACTGTACCCTCTTTTAGTGTCCTCCAGGATTTTGTTTAACTTCGCCATATTTTCAACCAGAGGAGAATAAATTTTCTCGACATGGAATTATTTGAAATTATTTGAGGTGAACAACCATCTTCGATGAGATAGCTGCTATTGGTTTTGTCGAATTAGGATAAAGAACCTAGATCACCGACCCAGTTTTTGGTTGACCGGCTTTTAATTAGGAGCAACCCATTGATTAAACCAGGTTCGGATCAAGAAATGATCGCTTGATAAACATTTACCGACATTATTTTTGTCTCGTCACTATCTTTTCACCTTCTCTCCGTTCCACCCTCTACGCACACTCATCCCTTAAGACCTTTTGACCTCATCCATCTGCAAAGTCTCGTGAACAAGTCCTTCTGTACTCAGTACACAACGCCCAACCATAGTCACTCCCTAGGCACAGAGGGAAGCGGATGGCCGAGGGGTTAGAGCGCTGGTGTCCGAACCGACCTATCACTGGCGCAGGGATTATCCCAAATCACTGTACCAGTGTTATTAGCACATCAATATCTATATCATATTGACCTAGATCAAACGTCTCAACTTGTTCTATGGACATCTTCAAATACAAATCAAGAAACAAATGAACCTCCAGCAACGTGGCAACTGACCATAAGAGAGCGCTCAGTGGCGATTCAGTGTTGTGCGCATGCGCTAGAGGGGTTTCAGCACGGCGTCAGTCGACCCGTGTGTGTGCTCCCATTTGAAGCAATAGTTATCAACGCCCTAAGGACGGCGTTTCGCCGTGACGGCGGTTGATAAGCGCCGTGGTGTCCACGGCCGCCCGTGGACGGCGAAACGCCGGCCGGCGTCTCATTCGATACGTGTGTGTTGACCCATTGACTTCTTCAGTTATCAAAAAGGCACGGCGCCGCGAAGTGTGTGTGGCCAGCCTAAGGCAGCAAGGGAGAGGAGATTGGCACCACCCTCATGTAAATGCTGGCCCCTAGCAAAATGAGGTCTCTAACACCTCACTCCCCAACGACCTGAAAAGGTTATGGGATGACCTTTACCTTTTTATTTTTTTTTACAGAGAGTGTGTTTGCGCTGAGTGTAGACCACGTGCAGCGAGTTTATTACCATCACTCGCCGTGCAGTGTAGTCAGACCGCTGTGTGCGCATGCTTACTGCTCTCCAACCCATCTGGTCGCACAGCGCCGTAATTGATTCAAACCACCATCCGGGCAAAGAACGACGTGGCAAGCAGCAGATCCCACCCCCTGCACCGCGCCCTCCCTCAATCCGAGTGCTCGAGCGAAAACCTTGACCCTCAGGTGATCAGCTCTATAAAGACCAACTGTTTTACGATCTGGCAGTATCAGCCACAAGCACTCAGGTACCCGGTAAAGTGAGCCTCGTGAAAACAGACCGGTCAAAAAAGCTCCAGACGGTAACGCGTCAGAGGTTGAAGTGCCCAGTGTCATCAGTAGAGAACCCTTGGACAGCCTCTTCGACTGTAGAGTACAAAGAATCCAGGACTGTGTTCAGACAAGAACAATGTCGACTGTCCTCGCGTTGCTGTGTCTCTGTACCCTCACCTTGTGGACCACCGCGGACGGAGAGGTGTTGACTCCAGAACTGACTTCCAAAATTGAGGCCTTCGTGGAGAACCTCATGCAGTGCCGCGGGGTTGTCGGCCTTTCCTTGGCAGTCGTCAAGGACAACGAGACCTGGACTCGAGGGTTCGGCGTGGCCGACAAAGCTTCGCAACGACCAGTCGATTCCTCCACCTTGTTCGCCATTGGGTCGGTGACCAAGGCCTTCACCTCAACTCTCCTTGGTATTCTGATGGCAGAAAGCATGAGGTATGTATTCACTAGTTCGGTAAAACTATTTGTATGCTTTTTGAGATTTCAAGAATCTGTAAAATTTGAGCCCCATAAAACCTTAATTAGGTGCACGAAAGATATGCGCACAAAATTATCGTGTCAGTTACTTCCGGACCTCTTGACCATGGCTCAAAATTGTTTTTTTCTGTCAAAATGGCTCGGACCTTTTAAAATCAGTTAATTTACTAGAAGGTCGGTTGGCCGTGATGAAATGCATCGTTAAAGGGAGGGGCTAACATTTGTTCTTTACGTGAGAAAGGTATGGTTCAATTCCATTTCTTTTGATTTTAAATACCGCCAGTTCAAATAGTTTTATTTAAGTAGTTGGTAAATGTGCATGTCTTCGGCTCTTATTTTGTCCAAATCGAAAAGTACTTTTAAAAATTATTTTAGATTGATATGAAACATCTGTTAATTTTTTTCTTTAACGTCTCTTCTCTTGCGTCTAGTTTTCTTGTTGCAAATTCATGCAGAAAAAGGAGCAATTATACTGTGTGTAAAACTGAATGTATGTGAATGATTGCACATACGGCCACCATCCGACACGTTTATCTAGATTACCGTAACCAGAACACGTGAACGCTTTTCTTAAATGTCTGTAAAAACAAGTTTGTAAACTAAACTTTAAAATATGCAAAGTCGTCCTCTTGCCTCTCATTCAGTCACAGTCCAATCTGTTGAACTACCTAGAAAGTGTGAACGTGTTCTTCATAGCAGTTGTAGTCCCGGAAGCAACACATTGTGAATTTTACCACACATCTTAAGTATTCATTATATTTTGTATCTTTCACTTTCTTCTCCATTTATACCATACTTCACGTGCCCCCTTTACACATACTTTTATTCGATACAAATTTTATTCGAGACAGGACTTGCACAAGAATTACCTTGTAGCTCATGCCGTTCAAGGCCTCGACTCTTTCAATGCACTGCTAATAAAAAAACATGGAAAACACAAACAAAAAGGAAGGACATACCTAAAATAAAAGGACGAGAAAGATGAAGACTAGAGCTGCTTATTTATAGCAGTTGTTCAAAGTGTCATGAGATAACTCGAGGGGGTAGGTAACAATCTGCCCACTTAGTGTCTAGAGCGCCTTGTTGACAAGCCTGAGGCCCTTTGGCGAGGAAGTAGGGGGCATATGTTTTGGTATGGACGCCTACATGGACGCGTGGAACAGAAGGTGCTAAGTGATTTCGGCCGCCATGCGTGGCCGAGGGCTGGCTAAACGTCAACAAAGTCTGGGCAGAAGGGAGAAAGTTATCCTAAGGCGCGCACCTGGTTTTGCCGTCAGACCACGTAATAGGACAAGGGGGGATGGAGGTTTAGCCACCTGACCGCAACCACCTGTAGGCGTGGCCTGTGGTCAGAGAGAGATCTCCTCCTGTTGTTTGCCGACTCTAAATTGTAGCTGATTGGATGAAGAGTTATTGACCAATGGCATCCCTCGTTGTATGTATCTGTGAGAATGTGGAGAGATAAATAGAGAGACAAGAACACATTTCGGTGCTTTTCGGCGAACGTCTGAGTGGGGGAGCAACGGGTCACCAGCCAAAACGACTTCAGCTTTCTAACGCCAGCTACACTTCTGCCTCGGACCAAGTCTTAGCCACGAGGGCAAGACTCGGGAGGAAAGAAGTCGGGTTAGAGAACCTTGAGAGAAGGAGGCAAGTAATTGACGAGGTACTGTCAAGACTGCCTGCTGTTGTCGTGGAGAGGAAAGGGCTGTGTGACTGTGGGCTCGCTCTACCGGTGTGAGAGGTAGAGGCTCAACGTTGAGGCCGCCAGAAGTCGTCGGGTCTCAAGGACTGAGACCGTCTGTGGTGGTGTTTGCTTGGCGGCTGTACGAGGCATTACAGTCGTCGAGGAACCCACGTGTGTACCTCGAGTGGTACAAGGCTCGAATCAGGATCACCGGGAGAAGCAGTCGTCGCTCTCTGACGTGGTGACAGCTCGAGGGAGGAAGACGTCAGACCATCAGACATCACTTCGAAGGGAAATCGTCAGTGTGTCGTGGCAGTCAACTGAAGTATTGGACTCTCAACAAACCAGCTGTAACAGAGCTAAGTTGGTGTGCTTGCGAGTGTGTATGGTATTTGTAAAGAGAGGCAACAGCACTGTAACATCAGAAGTACGTTCTAGCACGGATAGTATTGGGACCCCCCTAGACGAGTCCATTTGATTGTGTTTTGCTTGAAATGTTTTGTATGAATAAACCTTTTCTTTATTGTTCCATTGAAATCACACGTGGTTGAGTATTGTGTTCGGGGAAGAGCAGGGGTGGGGGCTCGTGAGCCAAGTTGTGTAATTGAATGACCGACGTGTGATTATCGTGTGTTTTCCCCTGCAGTTAATGTTGACGTGGGCGGCTAGTGTTGAGTAACTAGTGCCCACGTGCCCATTCCCCAGGGCCAGTATTCACGTTCTGGTTGAAAGACCACGGATACTGTCACACAAAGTGCGGCTTCATTCTAAATTTTTATTACTGATGATATTGATGATATATTTAACAATAAATTATTTTATAGTTGAAAGAAACGAATTTTAATGTTTTTGTTTTATCAGAGATTAGTGGTAATATGAGTTGGAGCGCAGAATACTGTGTGGACTGAAAGGTGGGACATATTTTGTCAATAGGAAAGCTGTCTACAGTTTTTCATGACACTACGTTTAAAAGTGGGAAAAAATAACTGACTTTATGCAACCGTAATTTTCATGAATCACAAACAATCATGTCGTATTTAACTTTTTATGGGGCTTGTAGGTCGATGAGGCGTTGAGGTCACAGCTTCCCCCGGGCTACGGGTTAGCTTTTTCTATGGGTATTCCTTACCTACTTTTTTGCCACTATTCCATGGAGTTTCAACTCCAGTTCCAAAAGCTGGGTCAACGGGTGGGGCGAGGTAGGAAAACTTGCTGCACCAGTCGGGTATCAAAGCAGCGTGCCAGTGCTATAGCCACTTGACTACCCGCTTCTGAGCAATCATGAACACAATGTCATCTCTTAATTCGCCGCTTAAAAAATAAGGTTTAATTACTCCTCTATGAACTTTTTAATTACAATATAGATTTTACAGACTCCAACTAATTGTTTCGCTATTCTTTATATAGTAGTAAAGCTTAGTTTTACGTGCATATAAGGCACATAAGTGCGAAAAGGCGGATTGTGGTGACTCAGAGGACAACAGTTCCAGGCAATCTCTACACCTTTCAAAAGTGTTATACACTATGGCGAAGCTACAGCTTGACAAACAGAACAAGCTCATTTTTAAGTAAATACTTTTGTACGTCCCACGAAGGATGTTATTAATATCAAAATAGCCATTGGAGGGAAAAAGGTTCCGCACCCCTGACCTACCTCTCCAGCACAGCAGACATCGATGTCGAGATCCACAAATGAGTCGCCAAAACTAGTGCTGCCTCTGGTAGACCACAAAAACGTCTTGGGCTGAAAGGTTACACACTGCTAGTAACACCTAGACCATCAACATGAAAAAAAATTAAGATTGTTTTAAGGAAGTAAAATTCAAGTTGTCTTTGGTTAATGTTGAGACCAAACAGTTCGAAACACGTATTGTAGGTATAGTAAATTCCTCTGTATCTCCGAATGTAAGATAAAATATGTCATGAGCTTATAAGAATTGATGAAAGATGATGTAATAATCTTCTGAAATCTGTTGTCTTCTGTGCATGGCTTATTAATCTATGTCCACGGGCTTTAACAAATGCTTAAAATGTTTAGCATCCTTTATGTACCCCTCCTCGTAATACCCACTTACAATGAAACATTAGTCGGTAAAGCTCATGGTATTCTCTGGGTGGGTGGCAAGTGTTCATGGAAGAAGGGTGTAGAGAAATAGTCAAAGCTGCGTGTTAGGGGTGGGTGGGTGGGAAGGATTAAGTGAAGAGGGGTTTAGAGAAATAGCCAAGGCTGCGGAGGATGTGTGAGAATCTGGGAGATAATGATAACATGTTGAAACACGTTTTTATTCATTTAAACTTTCTGCAAACTTTGACACACTTTTTCCTCCCTCAAGCGTGCTTTGTAAATGTTGATAATGTTTGTAAATGTAATCGACACATACGAAATTTAACTTACATGAAACTTACAGACAGCCATAGGAACAGAAACAGAAAAAGAACAAAATATTTTAAAGCTGCTTTATTAAGTAGACCACTTATTTACCAATAATTATTTGGTTTTTCCAACTTCATATTATTGTTGTTGTTGTTGTTGTTGTTGTTGATGTATTTTTCGCGTGCTTTGCTTCAGCGATTACGAAAATTTATATTCACGCCTGCAATCCGTTTCTTGATACTTCTGCAGTGGGTACACATGGAAGACGCCGATCAAAGACATTCTTGGCAGCGACTTCAAGCTGTCAAACAAGTACATCACCAACTACACAACTGTCAAAGACATTTTGGTCCACAGGACGGGTTTGGCTAACTCCAACATACCGTCTCTTGCTGGCGCTACAGCGGAAATGTCCAGAGAAACTTTCACGAGGTACTTTTGAGAAAGCATAATGGTCAGACCATTATTTTGTAGTAGTACTTCAATGTTGATGTGATGCTTGAAGTCCTTTTCTATTATGCCATAGCAAGCAAAAATAATTCCGCTTTATCTGGAAGCTAAGATCACTGACAACGTTAGTAAGTAAAAACCGCAAGTCGTTTCCGTAACAAACCGCAAATTTAACTTAGGAAATCATGGAAGTCAGTGATAAATTGAAAATTACAAAGACGAAATATTAAAAGTACAAATAAAAGAAAGATTTTAAAACAAACGTCCAGTGATTTTATCCTCATGTGACCTAAAATGATCGTTCACACTTGTGTAGAGGAGCATCAGAAATTGCTGTCTGACCGTCCTTCTGTCTGTTGATGCAATAAAATTAATGTCACTCTCATTTCCTCTGTCTGTCTGTGTCTGTCTATCTGTCTGTCTGTCTTTCTGTCTGTCTGTCTGTGTTGATGCAAGGAAGTAAACTGAATGTCGTTAATTCTCTTGGTTTGAAAGGCCACGATCGTCGCTTTGCCGGGTAGCAGGGGCAACGCTAGTTTAATTACTTTTTATTGCAAAGTTCAACTTTTCTCTTTTCCAAAAATGTATAGGTTTCTTGGTCTCATGTTTATCTAGGAGCAGCAATAATAAAAAAACAAACTTAACCACTATCGTCTTCACAATCTTCTGTTATAAGCCAGTCATTGTAATGTTCATTTTTATCTTGAACCAAGAGGGTTAATCATCCTCTCTGTCTGTGATTCATTCTTATCTTTTGTTCGTAGTTTAGTGGGATAATATGTTTTCTATCAAGTGGCTTAACTACAGTTGTTTCTATTGTCTACCTAAAGCACAGTGCAAGACACTATCTGAAAATCTGGGTAAATACGCCCAGGGCCGGTTCTACCTATTAGGCAAACGAGACAATTGCCTAGGGCGCAGACTGAGGGGGGGGGGCGGAAAAAATGGCCTGCTCTTTTTTTTAAAGATGAATAATTTTAGGGAAAAATATAATTTTTACAGAATGATATTAGCAGGACACCTTTCCTCTGCTTGTAGACTGACCACCACGCTAGTTTCTCAGTACATGTATTACAGGAAAACCCCATTATCCCAGGGCGCGCTTGCAGTGACCAGCTAACCAGCAGGGAAGTAGAGGGCGGATGGGGCGGCAGAGGGGCGGGGAAGGGCGATGAGAGGGGCGGAGTTGGTGGATGGCAAAGGGGGTGGTGGCGCAGTCATGGAGGGGGGGGGCGCAAAAATGGCCTGTTTTTTGTTTTTAAGTGATGAAAAGTGTTAGGGAAAAAGATCTTTTTCACAGAATGATGTTAGCAAGACGCCTTTCCTCTGCTTGTAGGTTGACTTCACCACGCGAGTTTCTCAGTTCATGTATTACAGGAAAATCCCATCATTACAGGGCGCACTTGAAGTGACCACCTAACCAGCAGGGAAGAAGAGGGCGGAGGGGGCGGAGGTTAGACAGCAGAGGGATGGGAGAGGGGCGGCCGGGCGGGTTGGTGGATGGGGTCTGGTCAGGGCGGACCTTTACAATGGATGGGACCACATTCCACTAATACCAACCTCACCTTTCTCTCTTCTATCCTACTTTGAAAGAGGTTCCACACTTATGCATTGAAAACACTGCAGCTGAAATCATGGACAACAACACTGACGAGTTTGCTACGCGAGTTTCTTTTTGGTTATGACAACTGTTTTATGTTCAATATTTTTTACACTTACGAACTTTAAACCAAAAGGAACTTAGCTAATGTCACGATCGCCTTCTTAGTTAATAAGAGTATTAAAGTCTTTAGCAGACAAACATCAAGGTAGAGTCATTTGAAGTTTATAATATATCTATTTTTATTGTCAAATTTCAGATCAATTTATTTAATTCACTGTCCCGAACCTGTTTTCTCCTTAGTGCTGTGTACAGCAGTGACACTGATGGCCTATAGTCTTGTACTTACTGTTGTGACTCATGGTCGTGAATAGTTAACTTTCTTATTAATCATTAAATTTCGGTTCGATTGCATGGTGTATTACACTTAATTTAGTTGGCAAATTGTAATGTTTGTTTATTTTTATTATCTAAGAGTGCGTCTGTCTGTCTACAGTTTGAACAGATAGCTTGTTGTTATGCTCCATTGACAGAATAGTTGAAATTGGTTATTAAGTGATAATGCGTACTAAGACCTATAGTCTACATACTTCTCTTGTTTTCAACAAGCCCTATGCTGGACACCAAGTAGCGCTGACCATTGGAATGTGTTTGGGCAGCTGCATTGACACCATTATTTACAACTTTGCATTGTTAGCGTCTAGAAGACTCTCCCTTGACCGACCTCGTACTGCCCCGCCCACCTGTCAGGTGTGACTTTGGATGGGAACGCGATAGTTTCTATGATGGTGGTCTAGATGCTAGAAGCTGTGATAGCCAGAGTTTTAGACCACACAGCAAAATAAGACCAGAGCAAGGTGCTACAGATTTCTTGTCTCCATCAGTGAGCAGTCAGTCGTCACTCCATAAAACCTTTTACACGAGTGTTTGAACTCCCCCTACTCATAAGTGTAGGTCTGATTTGGTAGACATGCAAGTAGCCATGTGTGTATGATGCACGCCTGCAATTGAAAAACAGACGTACTTTTTCTTGACAAAAAGTAGTTCTTATTTATAAGTTATTAATAAAATCGGAGAGCAAATTCTTGAAAAAGATTTAATTTTAATAAGCCATTCCTTGACACTCCTGGGTTCTAACACCTCTGGTCGTAATGAGTTCTTGTAGAAAACCACTTTTCCACTATTTTTAAGCAGCAAACATGTAGTCAGTGCGGTTTTACTTGTTAGTTTGTCTGTAAGATGAGAAAGAAGAGAACGATTGAAAGCACTTGCCGATCGAGGTGCTAGTTGGAAAGGCCCAAAGGATGGCGATAAATCTGTCACAGTTAGTGACCAGTGGGATCAGATTAGAAGACTGGACTAAGAAGGTGGTGCGATGCTACTTGATAGTTGTCCGTGAGATGAGAAAGAGAGAGGAGAGAAAGATTGGAAGGACCTTAGTGGGGTGGCTTAGTGGAGAAAGGCAGAGATAAATCTACCACTGAAAAGAAAGTCAGATCACATTAACAGGGCTGGACAGCTGAGATGGGGGGGGGGAAGGTAGTTTTAACTTTAACAAACCCACAGGATGTTGTGAAAACCTCACTTTTCTGAGCGGCTGCATTTATCTCGTGCTGCTGTTTGAATTTACTTTGTGATCGTCTGTTCGGATGCTTGGAGCTATCATCCTTCCACAGCTGAATCAGTAAAGGTTGTGAACTGGATTTAGCCGTACAAGACTGAACAGTGCTACTGTACTACAGCCACTTCATGAGAGTTTGTAAAGATAAGTTCGCATGATTTTATACATTGTGACATAGCTGTATATATTTTATTAACACGATTTATGTCCTTCTTTACATTAATTTCATTTCCTTATTTCTTATAGTGCTTATTTTGATTGTGTGGATGCAACGGGTTGCGACAGCGGTGGTGTAACGTTTTGCAAAACTTTTCATTGCACAAACGTGTCCGTTACAGTCCTGTGGTCTTTAGCACATCACAATCGCGTTGAGACCGCCGCAATCATTACTGGTGATATTTAAGCCTAGCTTTCTTGTTTGAAATTTCTGTTAAAATAGAATTAAACGTATATTCATTCCAATATTTGTGTTGATAAATGGATAGCAAACGACTGTCTGGAGCTCAATATCGGAAGCGAAGAGCTGAAAAAGCCAAAGAGATGGCAAAACAAGAAAAGTCGCTGCATAAATATCTTCGCCAAGACAGTGTCACTGAGAGCCACAGCACTGCTGTTGTTTCTGTGCCTTCAACAAATGTTAGCGACCCTGTGGTGTCGACAAGTTACGGCGTTCCTGTGACTTTCACTACTTCCACTGCTCCAGTAGCTTCCACAACTTCCACTGCAGAATGTCAGAATCACACTGGTGTTGCGCGAGAACCTCATAAGGATTGTCAAAACAACAATGACAGCGAAGCCAATGTGGATAATGTTCAAATAGATAATGAAAATACCTATGGTGAGAATAAAGAGAAACAGTTAGAGCTGGATTATAATGACCCTGCTACCTGGTCTTGCAACGAAAGGCAGGTAACTGAACTCATTGTTCAGCATGGCCCACACCAGGTGCATGATTATAATTTTCCTAAAAATGAAAACAAAAGGAGGTTCTCTACAGTCCACTACAAAAGGAAACTGGCTAATGGGGAAGAGGTGCAACGCCAATGGTTAGTTTCTTCAAAGTTCAATGATGCAGTATTTTGTTTTTGCTGCAAGTTATTCAGCAATAAGTCTGACAGCTCATCTCTGCAGAAAGTTGGATCAAAGGACTGGAAAAACATTTCGACCATACTATCTTCACATGAAAAAAGTGCAGCACACTTAGAAAAGTACCAGACATGGAGAGAACTTGAGCTGCGATTACTACATGGTAAAACCATTGATGATGTCAACCAATACAAGATTAAGCAGGAAGAAGTCTCCTGGCGCCAAATACTGGAACGACTAATAGCTTTAGTGAGGATACTAGCAATGCAGAACCTTGCACTCCGTGGTGCAAATGACAACCTTCATAGTGCAGGAAATGGCAATTTCTTGAAGTTTGTCGAATATCTAGCATTTTTTGACCCTGTGATGAACGAACATTTGCGGAGAATTAAAGACAAGGAAACAATGATACACTATCTTGGAAAAGATATACAGAATGAATTAATACAGCTGCTGGCAAATGCAATAAAGCAGAAGATTTTAACAGCTGCTAGTCACGCTAAATATTATTCTGTCATCTTGGACTGCACACCAGATGTTAGTCACAATGAGCAAATGACAATGATTATTCGATTTGTTAATGTGGTGACCGCTTCTGAAAGTTCTAGGTCTCACATAGAAATAAAAGAGCATTTCCTAGGATTTGTACCATTGGTTGAAACTGGAAATGCATTTATGACAAAAGTTCTTCTCAAACAACTTCAAGAAATGGAACTGGACATAGATAACCTGCGCGGACAAGGCTATGACAATGGAAGCAACATGAAAGGCAAAGACAGTGGTGTACAAAAAAGGATCATAGATATAAACCCTCGTGCTTTTTTTGTCCCATGCAGTGCGCATTCTCTAAACCTTGTAGTAAACGATGCAGCTAAGAGTTGTCTAGAAGCTGTTAATTTCTTTGGATTAATTCAACAAATTTATAATTATTTCTCTGGTTCAACTAGACGTTGGGAAGTACTGAAAAATCATGTTCCGGATGTCACAGTGAAACCACTAAGTGAAACCAGATGGGCAAGTAGAATTGATGCTTTGAAACCTCTGAGATACCAGCTTGGTAAAATTTATGATGCTCTCATAGATATTTCTGAGAATGCAAGCTTTCAGGGATCATCAGGAAATGTAACAGGAGCTGAAGCTCAAGCCCTTGCTAATCGCATTTGCCAGTTCAGATTTGTTGCAGCACTAGTGATATGGTATAACATCTTGTTTGAAGTCAATGTTACCAGCAACTGTCTTCAAGACAAAGAAGCGGATTTAAAGACAGCAACAAAGCAGATGCAGCAAACCCTGGAATATCTCAAGAAGCAGAGAAGTGATAAGGGATTCAGGCAAGTGTTAGCAGATGCAACAGAGATTGCATGTGAGTTAGAAATACAGCCAAGCTTTGAGAAAGACCAAGTACCAAGAAAAAGACGAACTAAACGACAATTTGACTATGAGGCTGCCGACGACACAATAGAAGACCCTGCTGAAAATTTCAAAGTCAGTTTTTTTATGCTGTCGTAGACACGGCCACTGCATCCATTGAAGACAGATTTAAACAGATTCAGGAGCACAGTGCATTATTTGGATTTCTTTATGATATCCAAAACATTTCTGAAAAACCAACGAAGGACATTCTACTATCTTGCCAGGGCTTGGAAAAGGCGCTAATGCACAGAGACAGCAAAGACATTGACGCGGAGGAACTCTGTTCTGAATGACAGATTGTGGCTAGAAGGCTTCCCAAGCCTAAAATGAACCCCAAAGAAGTCTTAACATTCATTATCCAACATAAACTATTTAATATTGTGCCGAATGTTGTAGTGTCTCTCAGAATTTTATTGACCCTTCCAATTTCTGTTGCCGGTGCAGAACGGAGTTTCTCAAAATTAAAATTAATTAAAAATTATATGAGATCAACAATGTTGCAAGAGAGACTGACTGGGCTGGCCACCATATCTATTGAACATGACTTGGCAAATGCACTAAATCTGAAGGAACTGATAACTCGTTTTGCACAGCAAAAAGCAAGAAAAGTGAGGTTTTAAGCATCAATTTCATGACCAGGACTGAATAAATTGCAAACTAAATGATATAACATAGTTCACTTTTTGTGAGGTAGGGGGCGCAGAATTTTTATTTCGCCTAGGGCGCAACACAGCCTAGCGCCGGCCCTGAATACGCCCCCTTTCGTTCTCGCGATACATCAGCACACACAGAAAGGTCACGATCGTGAGGTCACGATTGTAAAGACAGGTCTGTCTACACATCTTTACCTTTGGCTGTCACCTTAACAGGGTAGAGATCTCCATGTACAACCTGTACGTGACGTCTGTCTTCTGCCTTCTTTCTGTGCAGGCTCATGTCTCAATGTCCATATCTCCAGAAAAATGATGCCAGGAATATTTCCCAAGATTTCGAGAATAGTTTCTTTTGCACTTAATTTACCTCGTCATTAGAAAAGAATACAGCCCACCAGATCTTCCATCTTTCCTGTAGTACATACATGATAAAGTATTCTGTATGCAGTCGTCTTCAGTATTTACCAGAGGCGGGGGCCTTTCGTGACGAGTGGAGCTACAACAACTGGATGTACACTCTGGCCGGAAGAGTCGCGGAGGTGATGGGGGGAGCCTCCTGGGAGGAGCTTCTCCACCAGCGCATCTTTCAGCCGTTGCAGATGAATGACAGCCGGGTCATCGGGTACAATGTCGAGGTGGATGCGAACAACTTCGCCTTGCCTTATGTTCGGCTCAGAAATGAGGTGGTGCAGTCTGACACAACGATTTACAGGTAAGATAGATGACTTTTGCGATGATGACAGACTTTACGGAATAATAATAATAATAAGCTTCAAAAATAAGAAAACTACTTCACAGACTCACACCAGCGGAGCCCGCCGGCGCGATCGCATCTTCAGCAGACGACATGGCCAAGTGGTTGTCTTTCCACTTGCAGGAAGGGGTGACACCGGATAATGTGCGTCTTCTTAAACAGGAAACACTTGAGGATACATACGATCTTCACATGGCTGTTTCTGCTGAATTTTTAAAGAAGGACTTCGTGAAGAAGCCACAGTTTCCAGTCACCTTCAGCAGCTTCGGCTATGGTTTCGCCTGGTTCATCTCCTCCTACAGAGGTGAGCATGTGTGGGCTAAACGTACTTCTTACCTGTTCTTACCTGCTTTCTTCTAATACAGGGTCTTGAGTAGGCCGCGTGGATTTACGGGTACATGGGCGTTTGGTTTGCTGTTTTCTCCTAAAGTTAGATTGTTAGCCGTATATACTTCCGATGCGATGCTTATATGTCTGTGGTGTCAGTGGTTATTACAATGCTATCATCTTCAACAGATTACCACGTAACATGGCATTCAGGAGGAATCCACAGCTATATCACTTACCTGGCCCTTATAAGAATACTTAACATCGGGATCTACATCAGCACCAGCGCTCCATTCAACAGCACTTCAGCTGTTACAGCCAATGAAGTCTTCTACTACATCGCTGACCTCCTCCTTGGTGAGGATCCTTGGCTAAATACAGCCAACTCCTGCCAGTTCCCTGGACCTTGGCTTCGTTCACCTGAACCTGACTCCTCTAGCCCTACTTATGAATCCATCGTTCTTCCAGGCCTCGTTGACAATCCTCAACTGTTCGAAGGAACATACGGTAACAGGCTGTTTGGGGACATTTCCATCTCCAGCGACACAAGCGGCGAACTACTGGTCAACTACAGGCGCATTTTGGGGAAACTGCACAAGACTCTTCAAACCCACGTCTTAGTGATGGAAATCAACGGTCCCCTTGAGTTTATGGCTCATCAAAGAGACACCGTGATATACATCAACATGACCTTCACCTCGCCAAATCAAGGTGGGGAGTACCAGTCGCTCCTAGTCAGCTCCCCTGGCTTGGGGGAACCTAATGTCCTTCTGTACCAAAGAAATGTCACCCTTTCAGACCGTGCTAGCAGAGACACAGACGTCTTACAGCGTAGCACCCTCAAACAGCTACTCGGGGGCAAAATCTATGAAAACATCTAAAGCAGGTTTGTATAAACAATCACAAAATATTATACAAAATGTACCTATTAATTAATTAATAAATTCCATAGAAGAGAACAATGATACATGGATGTTATATAGCTTTCTTTATATTGTTATTAATAGTGTTATTTAGAGTGGTTCCTCGGCACTCGAACTGTTCTATGTTCAGGCATTTTGGCTCTCGACTAACATTTTCAAGAAAATTCTTTTTTCGGTGTCGCGTAATGCCACACGCTCAACCCTCGCAAGCACGCTCACAACCACACAGTCACAGCACGCATTCGAACACCCGATGCTAGCGACGCGTCCAATCGCTCCCCAGTGCACAAAATTGACGCACGCACAGGGGAACAGTACAAAATGCAGTTTATTAATGAAAAAATAAATATATGGAGAAAGGAAGAACAAAATGGCGATCAAAGGCTCCCAAAGATAAAAGAAACTAGCGCGAACGACCAGGCCAACCCCCTCTCAACAAATTGGCAAAACAACCTAACGGGCACACACACACACCTTTCCTTCCCTCCCGCTACAACTAAAACTAAAGGGCTTCGCCCACGAGCAGCAACGCCACTGGATCTGGGGCGCCGAGAGGGGAATTTTCTGAGCGCGTTCTGTAGCTAGAGAGAGAAAAATAGAGAAAATTCCCCTCTTGGCGCCCCAGATCCAGTGGCGTTGCTGCTCGTGGGCGAAGCCCTTAACTAAAGGCCTGACAGGGGGTTAATCTCAGGCAGGTAACTGCTATGGGAGTGGTTTCAGAAGAAAAGGGGGGAGCACACTGCCTGAATCTTTCGCTGACCACTCTAGATGTCCACCAGCCGCTGTTTCTCAGTTCGCACAGACCAGTCTCTGCTCCTTTGTCGACCCCAGCCCGTCAGCCAACAGAGGCAGCGACCCGCTGTCCTGCTTTAACCTGAGCAAAGCTCGATGATCACACAGTCCACTCACAGGCCTGGAGAACGACGATGACGGCGTAGTCTGATGAAAATTTACGACGATTAAAAGACGTATACTGAAGACGATTGACGAGGTCTGGCGATTGACGATACTTGATGACTTTTCGGAAAACGATTAAAAAAAGCCTGTGGTGAGGATGGGACACAAAAACAGATAATGGCCTACGGCTACAAGCAAACTCCTTCTCCCAATCTCCCGCCTTTCTGCCTAGTTAATCCCCCACAGTACCTCTCTTACAAACCTCCTGCTGCCAACTAATGCCTCCCGCTTTATATATTCTCAACAACAACAACAACAACAACAACAACAACAAAACACACACACACACACACACACGTCTTCCCCCAGGCATATTTCGCATAACCGCACACTGGTCAGGTAGCCATTGGCCAAGTATACCTCTACTTACCCAACTGCTCGAGACGTGCGTCCTTCTGTCACTCACAGAAGAGACAGGAAACAGTACTGTGGCAAACTAAAGAAAACCCGTTCCACGCACAGTGTCCGCGACACTTTCGGATTTTCTCGCCAGTTGCCCAACTCCGACCCTCCGTCATCGCACGCGGCAATGACGAAAAAATAAAAACAATTAAAAACAAATTCCCCCCTCCGGCTGCCTCCTCCCGCCCCCCTCATAGACCTGTGCTAAGGCAGCATGAGACACGCGACATTCAGCCATTGTATGGAAAACTCGCGAATCTTCGGGCTGAAAAGTCACTTTGCCCGTCGATTTACCCAGTAAAGACCTCAACTGACGCCGAAACATTAAAAAAGGCCATTAAAAAAACTGATGTAGCGAAATGGGGAGCCAAGCAAGTCTCAAATGATCTGAGAGACAGACAAGATATTACTGGTGTTGATGAATGAAAAAACAAACAAACCGGAGACAAACTCTTCCTTTTACACACGCCGTGCAAGTGTCTACATAGCATAGGGTCTGATTGTCACTTTACCATTTTTCCCATTGGCAGAAGCCTTGTCAGCGTAAACCTATCCCTGGACAATTCTGATGCCTGTGGACGGTTATGCCAACAAAAATTCTTTGTTAGACAGGTTCTCCACATGCGCTCACGACGAAAGAAGGAAAGAAGCGCTTGACCTGTCTGGGACTTTTCATTCTGGCTTCAGAGTGAGCAGGCTGATACAACGCTGTCCACCCATGAGCTTCACTGAAGAGAAAATTTTAGGATTTTTTTTCTTCATACTTGATTCTTTATTATTTTGAGAAAAACAGTGATCTGAAAAATAAAATATTCATCACACGCCTTCCAATGTGTTCAACGCGGTTATCTTTATGTGCAATTCTTGTAAAAGTGACTCTGGTGTGGAAGCAAAATGTTTACATGCATCAATGTACTCATTGACGGTTATGCTTGTCCATTTGTACTGGTCGTCAATGGGAACAGAGGGCAGGATAGAGGCAGCGGCTGCAAATCTCGCCATTAGGCCTGTCTTGAGCAGCGGTTATCAGGTCCTGCATAAAACGACTCGTCCACTTCTTCGGGGATTTTCAAGGACATGTAAAGTAGCTGTAGTGAACAGGTGAGAATTTTCCGAAGAAGTCTTCATCTGTCACCTCAGCGTCGATACCCTTCCTTGGTGGGTCTCTCTGTAGATACTTCTCATCCAAACGTCGAGGGCATAATGTGACAGTCCAGACTAAACGCAATGTCGACCGTCCTGGAATTACTGGGTCTCTGTAGCCTCACTTTGTGGACAAGGTATTCATCATCGAACTGACTTCCAAATGTAAGAGTGCGTGGAAAGCCTCATCCAGTACCACGGGGTTTTCGGCCTTTCCTTGCCTGTATTCTCAAATGCAACAGGACTTCGACTCGAGGGCTCAGCATCACCGACAAATCCTCTGGACGACCTGTCAAATTCTCCACTTTCGGTTCGGTGACCAAGGCCCTCGTCTCATCCATCCTGGCCGTGGTGATCGACGGCAGTCGGGGCAGAGGAGATTCATGCCAGGTTCCCATGGCAACCAATCGCGATCTGTCTGTACACCGCGGGTTATGTTTTCTGTTTATGTTTATACTAGGAGCTTCGTACTTTTTTTTTTTCAAACTCTCATGGAGCCTAAACACAGTCATTCATTTTAATGTGGCTCATTTAAATAATCTCATTTTTATCTTCGCAAATGCACTGAATTTTAAACGAGACATATTATTATCTCTTTTTTCTGTGCTGGATTTGATAAGACTATAGACTGTCTACATCTTCGGCTATGCTCCTCGTCTTTTAAACTTCCGTTGATCAGCCAACTTTTGTTTCAGGCATCGTTAGTTTACTGTTTGAGCATTCAGATGCTTCAGATCGCTTACGAATTTGTGTTAGAACTTTTAACTAATCAGCAGCTTTCTTTTCCTTTAGGTGATGTCTGTGTTCTTTTCTTTCTTTCGTCAATATTTCACGTTTCTCGTAGTCCATTGTCTCATTAAGTGTTATGGTGTCCAGTTTAACACACAGATTTAGCAAAGATTTCCTAAACGTATAAACTCCTGAGTCTTTTGACTGTATTGCTAGGAGAGTCCTGTTCCATGTCATCACATATTACTACATAAATCTTGCATTTTTCTAAAATTTGTGTGTGTGTGTGTGTGTGTGTGTGTGTGTGTGTGTGTGTGTGTGGTTTGTGGGGAGAGAGATTTGTGTATTGGTGATGCGTTTTCAATATAGATGATTGTCACGGACCAGAAAATAATAATATGAAAGAAGGAAATGAAAGAACAGACTAAAATGCGGCCATTTGATTTTATTCAGTTATTATTTCTCCACGTTATTGCATTAGTCTTTTTACGGCTTTGATTATTTCATCAAAAATATTGCCTTCATGATTAATACAATTAATTCATAAGAGTTCGCCTGCTTCAGGGATTACAGAAAATATCTTTTAACTTTTCTTCACATTACATTTCGTTTACAAGGTAACGACACGATCAGACATACAATTCTCATCTTCACAGCAATGGTTAACTGTATCAGTTGTCAAAACCACCTGCTATTTTTCACGCAGCAAGAAATAAGGTCTATTTTTATGTATATGTACTTAATTTTGGTACTTTGATACATGTCTCTAACAAACATTTGCATTAACATGTACAATTCTTGCTGTAAGAAGCTGAAATGTTTCTGGAAGACTGATTTAAAATCTTTAAATACCTGGGGTCTCCCCATAGTATGAAATAAGCTAATAATAATAATAATAATAATAATAAATCAAGATTTTTCGCTAAATCTGAAAAACAATTTGTATCTTTTCAATCTCATTAACAATTATTAAATGTCCAGTGAATGAAGTATCAGAAGCCTATGAGCGCCTTGACTGGTAACCTGCTGACATTTCGTTCCTCTCAGTCTTTGCTAAGTCGTTCGTAAAGCAAAATGTCAACATCACCCAGACCAGGGGCGCTGACCTGAAGCTCCTGGTACCTTCCTCTCCGATCTGGCTCGGTAAAGGTCATGTTGATGTAGATTGTGTCATCCCCATGCCGGGTCAAGAACCTCATGGGACCGAACACCTCCATCATGAGCACGTCACTTCCGCTCGTCTTGTGCAGCATGCCGGTCAGGCGACCGTAGTCAACCACCAAGTCCCCGCTTCCGTGTCTGGATATTTTGATGTTGCCGAACAACTTGTTGTTATAATCTCCTTCGTAGAGCTGTGGGTTTTCGATTGTACCCGGGACGATAACAGAGTTGTTGGAAGAGGCCGGACTAGTGGCATTATTCCAGGGCCGAGGAAACTGGCAAGCGTTGGTCGTAGTTAACCAAGGTTCTTCTCCAAGCAGGAGGTCAGCGATGTAGTAGAAGACTTCGTTGTATGTGACAGACGAACTGCTGTTGCCAGGGCCGTTTGTGCTAATGTAGATACCGATATTAAGATCTTTAATTAAGGTCACATAGGAGATGTAGCTGTAGATTCCACCAGAGTGCCACGTCACCTGGTAACCTGTTGAGATTACAAGCCTCAAAAGATCGAAGCAAACTAGTAAATTCAGTAAATTTAAACGCAACAAACGTGGAATTGTACAAGTTTAGAAAGCAGAGAGGGGTGCCATACTGCAGATTCACGGCACATTTGAACGAAGCAGAGATGTGTATAATTATAGAGATTTCTGGACAAAGTGAATCCACGGCGTTTGTACCCATGTGTACGGGGCCGACTAAATGGCCGTGATATTAGCTGATGGCAAGGCACTAAACATAATTACCTCCCCTCCACCTTACCTCAGTATTACGCGGAACAACTATTACCTCCCCCTCCTCCTTCTCCTTACCTCGGTAGGACGCGGAAAACCAGGCGAAGCCGTAGCCAAAGCTGTTGAAAGTGGCTGGGAACTGCGGTCTCTTAATCTTCGGCTTTAGAAAAGCAGGCGACACGAGTATCTGAGGGCTGAAGATGTCTTGAATGGTTTTCTTGTCAAGCAGAGCCACTCCCTGTGGTGTCACCCCTCCCTGCAGATTAAAAGACACCCATCTGGCCATGTCGTCTGCCGAGGAGGCGATCGCCCCAGCGGGCTCTTCTGGCCAGATTCTGCGAAGGGGAAGGAATTGGTTTAAGGAAATTACTTCATGCTTTCAAATGCTTACAAGTTTATGAGTAATAAAAATTGAAAGGAGGTTCTCCGATTAATTATTTCTATTTTGATTACGGTTCAAGTGGACCAGCATGATGACAGTTTATTGTTTTTTGAAATATATTTTCCAAATTTTAAAGCATATAAGTTTGTTCTAAATAAAACCAATTAAGTCCGACACTCCATCGTTTCATAATCAATTGATCGAAAATGCAAAAGTTCAAAATACATTACTAACACAAGCCGCACACTTAATGAAAGATTAAAAATCGGATCAGTTATATAACTCACTGGAAAGATTGATATGATACTGCAATAATTAGCATTTCGCCTTCTAATTTCAAAGCCTTAAGTTCACGTGCATGTACACTCACACAATGCTATAAATAGGAGAGTTTACACAAGCATCGTAAACACGGCCAGGAATCACAAATTGTTAAGCGTACAGACCTCACATTCATGAAGCTCGAGTAACCATCCTGCTGCATGCTATGGCTGGGTTAATTTGCTACCGGAGAAACAGTTACAATCCCGTGATTTACGAGCTTACCAAATCTTTTTTCCACTTTGTAATTTATTCTTATATCTTTCCCCCTTGCAGGGTAAATGTTGCAAAATTTGTCGTTGGTCCAAGTGAGCAGAACCGAAAGCATATTCTTTTAGATCAAGTAAAGTACTGTACTGTACAAATATGAGGGTGTTTGTAACTTTTTTTATTGAATTTATATTTTGAAATTAACAGAAGCAATAAACAAACTGAATAGTGCAGTATACATGGTGTTCTCCCCGTTGTCCTCCGATGGCCATGAAAGGAAGCCCACAAGCATAACCCAGATCCCAGATAGCATTGAAACATTTTATAAATGTTTTATAAATGTTCTCACGAAATGTTCGAATAATGTTTGCAGAAAATGTTTTCGGAAATGTTTTTCTTGCCTATCTAAAATGTTTTAGTAATGTTTACATTCAAACTATTTTTAAACTTATTTTCTACCTTTTTAAAATGTTTTATAAACATTTACCTGTAAAACTTTCAATAGTTTTGCCACAATCTCGGGAAGCGTGACTGTCACTGTGACATGCACGGGCCAGACAAATGCGTGTTCTTTCACACAAAAAGAATAAAACGACTTGCCTGTGCTGATCTGCCTACTTTTACTAAAAACTAAAAGGACACAAAATAACATTAAAAACAAAAACTCCGATTGACACTTTTTCCTTTCTCATTCCTTCTTCCTCTCTCTAACTCTCTCACGTCAAACATCATCCATACGCATTCAGACGTCATTCTCTCATATCCACACAATCAAAATAAACATCATACACACATACTGACGTCATTCACGCGTCTTCAACCTCACCTAAATCTCTGACAAGTTCTTCTGAGCCAACAACAGAGAGAATTTCCAAGATAAAATCTGAACTCACCTGCTCGCTATAGAGGGAACAAGCGCGGTTTTTAAATACTACACTATAGTAGCATTTAGCATTCCGGTGCGGCAACTTAAAGTGACTTTTAATTTAGAATGGCGCCATCTGTTTAAGGACTCACTTGATATTCTGACTGTAGTTGTTATCTTCAACGTTTTGCCGTATTTTTACGAAGGTTCAATAAGAAAACGCTGATAACAATCTTGTTTTTGAAACGAAAATTATCTTCTCGGACCTTTAGCAAGGGAAACAATCCAACGTTGCGTCAATACGAATTGCAAGGCGTGTAACTGTGTTTTGAGATGGATGATTTTACAACAGTTTTCAAATCTACAAATCCAAACAAAACATATATTTTATTCGAATACACATTAGAGTTTTAATATTAATTAATAGTAAGCATCTTTATTCTGTTTTATAGCTTCCATCCTCTGTCGTTTCTCTCATACAACAATTTTACCTCATACTCAGTACATCATAATCCTATGTTATTCTTAAGAAGTTTTACTGCATTGCAAAAATGTTTCAGTTGTAAATGTTTATTCGGTAAATGTTTCTAAAATGTTTCTAAAATGTTTCAAAAATGTTTCATATCAAACTTTTGCATTATTACAACCATGTTAGCGTTTTTAAAACGTATAAAATGTTTCATTGCTATCTGGGGAGCTTGTGGGAGAAGATGGTGGTCTTTTAAGTAGGCCCAGAGCTGTATCAAAACTATTTTCTCTATGATCTTAGAGAGAAAAGACATCTTAAGAAGATTTCGGCAAATGTTTGCATAACATTTATTTAATATTTTTGATAAAATATTATGTTTCCTACCATTTAAAACGTTGGCAAAAATGTTTCAGTTTTAAATGTTTCTAAAATGTTTCATGTCAAACTTTTACATTATTACAACCATGTTAGCGTTTTTGAAACGTTTATAAAATGTTTCATTGCCATCTGGGAAGCTAATCTTTACTGTTGGCATGCTATCAGCTGCTTCGTGCACATGGCTATGCTGTACACTGAACAAAGGTTATCGGATTGAGCGGCTGTAAGTGGCTTGCAGGGTCAACACGAGTTCTACTGTGCTGTGTACTCTCACTATATTTATAGTCCGTCTGGGCTGTTGTCTCTCGCTTACCTGTAGATTGATGAATCAGACAGCACCAGATCATTGCCGAACTGAACGTAGGGCAAGGCCATTTCGTTGTCATTCGCCTGGACATCATACCCCAGCACACGGCTGTCAGTCATCTGCAATGGCTGATAGATTCGGGTTTGGAGGAGCTGCTCCCAAGATGCTCCGCCCATCACCTCCGCGACCCTCCCGGCCAGAGCGTACATCCAGTTGTTGTAGTTCCACACATCACGGAATGGTGTCGCCACAGGCAGGTACCGAAGCTGGCTACAAAAAAAAAACACACACACAAATGTAAACAACGACTATTGATTCTGTTTGCTGTTGCTAGTGGACTGTCGAAAAAGGGTGTATTTAATTTCAGGTAGATTTAGAGCCTTCTAGTATTTAAGTTTAGCCATCTGACTCTATTTTTAGAAACGAAACTTGAGAACACGACTGCCATGTTAAGGACCAACTTTCTTCAAAAACACGTGAGGCATGTGATTAATCTTCTACTCATACTTCCATACCTCGTAAACTCTCTTCTGGTCAGTGTGTCCGGGAACCCAGCGTACTGAGGGACGTTGGTGGTAAACAGACCTGTCCGGTGTAACAGAATGTCCTTGATTGTCACTTGATCGCTAAGATACCAGTCTGCCAGCTGAAAGTCCCTGCCGAAGATGTCCTTTAGTGGGGTTTGCCAGGTGTACTTGCTGCGAGTCACAAAGACAAATAAGAGTAGTGCAAATGTGTTATATGTGTTGAATGCTGGTCTTTCATGTGCACAGTGAAAACCATCAGCAACATTCAACCGAAGTAGTTGTCACAGAGCAAAATGAGTATTAAATATTGAACGTTGACAAAACGTTAGACAAGGAGATGGCCTACTAACTTGTCTATTACTTCTCTCGTCTTCCAATAACGCATACTGAAGAAGCTACCCAGAGAGCATTGAAGCATTTTATAAACGTTTGAAAAGCGCTAACATGGCTGTAATAATGTTAAAGTTTTAGATGAAACATTTTAGAAACATGTTAGGAACATTTACGGAATAAACACGTAAAAACTGAAACATTGTGCAAACATTTTAAATTGGTAGGAACAATAACATTGAAACAAAAATATTAAATAGATGTACTGTAAACGTGTACTAAAACTTCCGACCGTCGCATGGTTTTGAGCTGAGGCGCCGCCATTTTGTTTGCCGGTTTCTCAGTTCTACATGGATTTCTACTCCAACAACCGAAATGACAAGAAAATAGCAAGTAATATTCAAACTATAATGTGTATTCTAATAAAATATATATTTGTTTGGTACTATATGTTTGTATATAATGTGTAAATAATTTGTTGTTATTTCCGACTGCTGACTTCTTCACGTTATGAGTCAAATGCAGTTGCGATCTTTAATTTCATTAAAGTACATACAAAAAGCTATATTTCTGAAGAGCTACACCATCTGAATGTTTAAATACTGCTCTTTAAAACGGTGCATCACATATGGTTGTCTTTCGTATAGGTTAATAGTTATAAATATTCAAAATCTATCGATCGAATTGTTGAATCGCAGGCATTTATAATTCTGCCATAAGTAATGGATTAAAACTTAAAATTTCAGTTATTTACAGTTCTCACAAATAATATTTTAAAAGTTTATTATATATGTCTCATCGCTATGTGTGAGATTTGAAAACTGTTGTAAAAACGGTCATCTCGAAACACACCATGCACTTCGTATTGACGACACGTCGGGTTGTTTCCCTTGCTTAAACTCGGAGAAGTATTGTTTTAAAAACAAGATTTTTATCATCATTTTCTTAGTGAACCTTCGTAGAAATACGGGAAAAACGTTGAAGATAACAACTACAGTCAGAATATCAAGTGAGTCCTTAAACAGATTGCGCCATTCTAAATTAAAAGTCACTTAATCGCCATGCTATGTTGCCGAACCCGAATGCTAGATGCTACTGTCGTACAGTCTTAATAGCTGGCGTGTCGCTATTTAATCTTGAGGTCCCCGATGATGTAGTGGATCAAAACATTCACTTGTCAGGGCCACCACTCGCATGCTGTGTCAGCAGCTTCAGTACAGACAACCTGTCCAGTCTTTGAACCTCGTGACCCAGTTCTTTCTCTGACCACCGCAGATACACGTCGCCGTATGTGACACATGGTCGCTTGACTCCGGTTACCTCCAACTTACTTTCCAACTAAAACAACAAATTGTTCGGTCTTGAGTCTGAGGTCAGACTGTCGATGAGGGAGAAATGGCGCAACGTTCAAAGCACTAATTTTGGACTTTAGGGGCACGCTGTTTTTTTTTCCTCAGCACTTGGCATCTGTTAACACGGCTGGCTACCTTGCCGTGATGCAGCGTTAGTTGCTGGCTCGGCGTAAAACCACCTCGTCTCAGTGAGCAGCATATTAAAATCTCATAACAAAATTAAGTTTAACCTCTCTGGGTGAGAAAATTTGTTAAATGGTTCGATAAGTGTTTAAAAGTCAGAACAACTATTAAATGTTTGAAAAAAGGCTGTAAAAGGTCGACAAAAAGTTGGAATGCAAACATTAATAACACATTACTTTGATGGGCATGTTTGACCCTTGTAGGCCTTTCCCACAATCCCATCATCCCACTGTCTCCTACCTCCCATCTATCACTTGTTGTGTCTCAAGTACTTTGTGTACCTATGTTATTCGTATTTTCTTTGACTTTATTGCGAACTCACGTGTGCGATCACAAAGAGCGTGAAGGCAGGGAATTCATGTCGTCTGTCCACAAAAGGCTATAGGTCCTTAACCTCATTCATGAAATGTCAGGTCACGCAAAAGATCGTGCTTTGGTTACAGTATTATTTTTTAACGGGGAAGCGGATGACCAGGATAGTTAGAACAGCGGACGTCCAAACCCGTAGGCACGTACGCTTGTTCAAAACCCGTGCGATGCAGCAAACTTGCACCAGTTGACCAGCTGTGCAGAGAATACATGACACAGTAGAGGGTTGGAAGAGGTTAGGAAGGGGTAGGGAGTTGACTCTGAGAGGAGTGTGGACTTTATCTCGTTTTACTTCCCCGCGACCGGGAGGTAAAGTTATAAGGCTTTTTTATTCTTTGACGCAAATGATGTAAAAGCCGCTATAGACAGAGCATAATCTTCAATAAACGTTAAGTGCAAGCAATACTATATCTTCATTTCTGTTTGATAGGTCTACAATTCTCTTCCAAACGGTGACTTGGTTTCAAATCGTCAAAATAAATTAAGAAATGTACAGGTTGCGTAGACGCTTTACCAGGTTTCAGATACTTACCCTTTGCTCTCGTCTATCAGTATGCCTAACAGAGTGGTCGTGAAGGCCTTGGTCAGGGAGCCTATTCCAAACAACGTGGAGGAATTGACCCCTCGTCCGGATGCTTTGTCCGCCACGCCGAACCCTTGAGTCCAGGTCTCGTTGCCTTTGACGACGGCCAAGGACAGACCGACCACCCCACGGCACTGGATAAGGTTTTTCACGAACTCTTCGATTTTGGAAGTCAGTTCTGGAGTGAATACCTTGCCGTCTGCGGCGGTCCACAAGGTGAGGCTACAGAGACAAAGCAGAACCAGAGCAGTCGACATGGTGTCTGGTCCTGGCTGTCGCATTATCTTCCTTGAACGAGAAGTCTCTGTCTTTATAGCTCTCCTGAGTTCTGCTTATGTAACAGGTAGTCCTCTTTGCAGTGCATTGACCGGTCAACAACAAGATATTTTTAAGCTGTTGAAGATCCCCGCTTAACTACCATATCATATCACTTGACACAAGAGTACATTCAACTTGAGAAGTGTTATGTGACTCAGTGTGTTATCTGAAACGACAAAGCTCTCATCAGGTTGATAAGGCTGTGCGTGGAATTTGCACTTTACAGCAGACAATTTCCAAGGAATTATATACAGAGGATCACGATGCTCCTCACTCCCCTTTATGTTTGTCACTTTTTACCTATGTGAGCTAAGACATGATAATCATTTTAGGTAATTGTGTCGCTTTAGTCCTATAGTTAAGTAACCTAGCAACATGTCGTGGACCTAGCCCAGGTGTCTACCACTGATCGGGACGACATCCTGCCAGCGAGTTCCAGACAAAGAATCTGCTGGTGGAAGTTTGAGCACCATTTCAACACCAGAGGCACCAGCGGCTCCTAACCACACGCTAGGCCCTGTCCGTGGTCAGTAAGAAATTCATCTTTTAAAGCTAAGACTGGCAGGAGAGAAAGGCACACACAGTATAAGGATCTTCTTAACCGACAACAGTCGTAGCCAAGTGTTACCTTTGCTTGGCCAAGATTACAGTGACACACATACAAGTCTGTTAAGGGGGACATCTGTGTAAATCTTGTGCTTTTTTGTGGCTGAGAAGAGTTTATAGGTGAAAACAGACTGTCTCAGATATACATAGACAAATAGAATCAGAATTTCCCTGCTGTTCACAAAGACTATTATTCTTTTGGCGATTTCGATATGTAAAGCAGTGGAAGAGATGTGTGTTCGCTACTGGGCATGCGACCACACACACACACACACACACACACACACACACACACACACACACACACACACACACACACACACACACACACACACACACACACACAATAAAAGAAAACGAAGGAGAGATGGTTCACATTCAGTTCAGCTCAGAAGATAATATCTGTTTCAAATTGCTTGTTTTAATTCTTAGCAAACTTTTATTTCACACATGCGCTATGGATTATCTCCACGATGTTGTTGCTAGTCTATTTTCACTAAATTTGTATTGAAGACACTGCGCCTTTTGTTTAAAACGTATACATATTGAAGTACATACTCACATCTACATTTATGTGACTGCGCTAAAGTACATCACACTTGACTTCCTCTTGCTTTTGGAGTGTTCGTACTCCTTCGTCCCTTTCAACCATCTCCCCCCGACACAGCGCACTTCAGGTACATTGTTTTATTACCTCCCCTGCTATATAACTTCGGCATCGTGTTACTGACAGACACTACAATGAACGTTGGCCTATCAGCGCCATATAAAGGTATGCTGAGCACCTCTTGAACACTTTGCACTCTTTTTTTTGCGCTCTTCTTCAATTTGTTCCAGTGACCCCGGATGCTTAGGAACCTGCACAGTGATGTCTCTCATCTCATCCTAAACAGTGACTAAGGGATGGGCAGTGATCTTTTCAAAGACTTATTTTGGAAGTGATCCAAAACTAAAAGACAAAGTCCGCGAAAGCCTCAAGCTGCCAACATTCGACCTGAAAAGACAATGACTACATTCGCCGTACTAATCTTTCTCTGTAGCCTGACTTTCTGGACCGCCGCGGACGGCAAGGTGTTCACCCCAGAACTGACTACAAAAATTGAGCAGTTCGTCCAGAACCTAATCCAATGTCGTGGAGTTGTCGGCTTTTCGTTGGCCGTCGTCAAGGGCAACGAGACCTGGACGAGGGGGTTCGGCGTTGCTGACAAAACTTCTGGACGACCAGTCAACTCCTCCACGTTGTTTGGTGTCGGCTCGGTGACCAAAGCTTTCGCTTCCGCCATCTTGGCCATACTGATTGACGGCAGCCAGGGGTGAGTATGTTGCCAACACATGCTTTTTTGTGTAAAATTCATGAAGCAGTTTGAAGAGGAATAATGTCTCGGTTGCGCTTTAAGATATCTATCTATGACAAATTTTGTAAACTGGGGAGTTTTCGTCTTTGTGAGATACTGAACATTAGATGACCCAGTCTTTGTTACACTTATAATAACTGCAATATTTATTCTCTTTCATCACATATAATTCCTCAGAACTTGCAGAATATTCAGAATATTAGTATTTTCAGCATACCTTTAAGGGAAGAGAGTACTTTATTTCAAGCTGAAAAGTGTTTACAGTCAGCACAGCTGTACTGATTCATTTGTATCCATTATTCATTAAAAGTTTTTTATCGTTTTTCTTTTGTATGCTGTTTCCGCAGGTTCTGTCCCGTAACAGTGGCCAAGCTAAGAAATTTTGTAATGAGCACACCTCCCCAGCTATAATTTCCTATTGATGTTAATAAAGCCATGTAATTTCGCATAAAAAAGTTGATTTATACGAACACGAAGACCAGTTCTTATATTTAGATTTTTCCAAAGCCTTACACGACGTGCATTTGTCATGCGATACTTACCTTACCAGAGTATCACATTAAATCCATTGTAGCAGGCTATGTAAAGCCACAATTGTTTTAAAATCTGACTCGAGCATGTTGGTTGCTGACTTGGATGCATAACGTAGACTGCTCTTTGACCTCACCAACACTTCTTTTTAAAGCACACCCCTTTGAGTCACTTTACCTTTTTATTCTCCATAATCCGGGAAGCCTTTGTATTCTATTTTGATTGTGTAAATGCCTGCCAGCAGCCATGCAAAATCTGTAGAGCTATGAAATTAGATGGCGAAAAAGTTTGTTTCACTTGTTTGTGACTGTAAGTGGAAAAGTAAATGCAGACCGAGTTTGCATGAGGCGTTAACACTTGCAACTGTTTCCAGTCCCCATCCTAAAAACACGAAGGGGTCTGGGTGTGGAGCTGATTTGAATTTCTACCGACTGAGCAATGGATGGGGTTATTTACGGAGGGGGGTCTTGAGCAAAGGAAGACCAACGTCAGCTGAGTCCCGAGAGAGCTGATGGGTGGAAGGCTGGGTGAGAAGTTTGGAGAGGATGGGTGGAGATTCTCACATTCTTATGATCTCCTGCTTGGGATACAGAGGTGACAACTCGATATTACGTTTATCTCACAGTATCAAGTAACCATTTTAAAATAAATTTTAACTGATTTCCGGTTTCCTCCAGCCAAATATTATTGTTACTAATCGTGCTGCAACAAAATTCTCTTTCATTCCATATCCTTGTAATAGATTGTTATCTGTGCTCTCCACATCACGCACATAAAGTATTTGCCTTCATTGAAAACCCGAAACACAATCTGCGCAGTCGATGACATGGTCACGTGATTTCGACGTTTATCGTTTTAACATGTGGAGGACATTTTCTCCCTCCCCTTGACACTTTGACCCCACTCATCCCGTCCTCGCCAGCATGAAGTACACGTGAGCGTGGCTATTGACCTCGAAGTGGATGAAGCAGTGCTATAAACAGCGGGCATAAATTAGTATTGCCACCTTGTTTTCGGATAGAAAGCAGGTCCTGCTTAGGGTCTGTACCCAGGATTCCACAAAAGAAATCAGGTACATATTGCAGCTCGAAACTTTTTCAGATGGTGTACATAGGAGAGACGGCAAATTGTCGTGGAGATTCCTCGTTCTGGTTGATGACAGCTCTCAGACATAAACACACAAGCATCTGTGGGTACTAGAGAGAGATGTACCAACCATAAAGTCTCTTATTTCCGCTTGATGACAGTTCTTGCACATTAACATACACACCTATATCTGTATTCACTCTATACACACGAGAAATAGCTGGTTGTTGTAAAGACTCCTGGTTCTGCTGGATGGATGGCAGCTCTCGCACAGCCTCACAGACTCAACACCAATCTCCTCCTTCTCTTAAAGCTGCTCAGTTTGATGAACTAAGTTGTATCACGAGTTGCACAGTTGCTGAAAAGGCTGCTGGTGTTCGTGTTCAAGAATTATGTCGATGTAAAAGATAAGGGATTTAGGCTAGACTTAGGTAAGGTAGGATTAGGACTACTGTAAAAGTATTTCCGTAAGGTTGGTAAGTCGTTCTTTTCTGTGGATAGACTAACTTTTTGAACTGACTTATCTCTTTAGTGTACATGAATGTAATCCAAAACAAGAGATTTTTGACTTACACATACGAGACGGATTATAGCTAACAGATTAGGAACTGAACGACGCACCGTAGAAAACACACTTTTAGAATAAAAGCAGGTCTTTAGTAGATGACAAGAGAACACAACGCGAGGAATTTGATTTAACAGCACACCAGACGAGTTAGAACCAGAAGTTTGGTGAAAATTCTTCTTGGGAATTTCTGTCCATGTAAGGCTAATTAGTCGAGTGAAATCTCTAAAACTTTTTTAGGGAGAGAGATACATCTCGTATAAGCACTACACTGCTAATGTGTGTGTGTGTGTGTGTGTGTGTGTGTGTGTGTGTGTGTGCGTGCGTGCGTGCGTGCGTGCGTGCGTGCGTGCGTGCGTGCGTGTATGAAGGAAAGACCGACGGACTAACCGACAGGCAGGCAAATGTTTATTCGAGGCCCCATCTAAAAGCATTTACAGAACAATTATATATATATATAAATAGAAGAAAAGACTGTGGATATACATTCATATGAATAATTCTGTAATACGAAAAAAGAAAGATTTAGTCCACGCTTATATTTTGTCTTGTCCCAGGAGGTACACATGGGAGACTCCACTAAAGGACATCCTCGGCAAGGACTTCCAGCTGGAAGACGAGTTTCTATCCAGTCACGTGACGATCAAGGACGCCCTTTTACACAGGACTGGCCTGACCACCTCCAGTCTCGCGTTCTTTGCGGGTTTCCCGGCAGCCTTTACGAGAGAAGAGTTTACTCGGTAAGTTACAGGCGAGGAAGACAGCAAGTGCTAACATTATGATCAGCTCTGCATATACAAACACTGAAATGTCTTTGATGTATTTGCCTTCCGGATGATAAATCTCTTGAATGTTTAATAAATGTTTGTATACACGTGCACATGAATTATGTAAGACACAGCTGGTTTATGTTGGACTATCTGTGTAATAACAACTATTAAACAATAGCGATCGGCTGGGGGTTCTGAGGTCAATATTTTCATATCTTACGGTGCTCCACGGCACTGGACTGCAAACACCTTCTGCTTCATCCTAACACATAAGCCAGTGGATGCTCAGCAATCAGCATCTGTTATTACTGGACTAGAATACACTGTGTTCTCTATTCAGCAGAATTTTTTTCTTTCCTTTTTCCTTGTCCAACTCCATTGCAGAAGAGCAATTGTTGACTTCAACATATTCAAACAAAATGAAATAAAACTGAAATCGTTGTCTGAGTTTGTGCTTTTGGAAGGAGATAGCATAACCAGTTAATTATTCTATATTTACTCATTAAAAATATGTTTAATCATACGATTTACAAATGGGCAACAAAGTCTACTTATGAATATTTGTTTGTTATTTTTGTTTTTTTCAGTCGATTCAAGTTCCTGCCTGTGGTGGGATTATTTCGTGACGAGTGGCGCAACAACAACTGGATGTACGCCCTGGCCGGCAGGGTGGCAGAGGTGATGGGCGGAGCCTCCTGGGAGGAGCTTCTCCACCAGCTCATCTTTCAACCACTTCAGATGAATGACAGTCGGGTCATCTGGTACAATGTCCAGGTGGATGCGGACAACTTTGCCTTGCCCTATGTTCGTCTTGGCGATGTGTTGGTGATGTCAGACCCGGTAATTTACAAGTAAGCAAAGACAGACAGAGAAGTTTGTGAATAAATCGAGAACGTTGCTTAGACCTTTTATGAATGAAGTGCCTGACTAACTTAGTCATCAGTAAATTATTTGTTATCCAGGTCAAAGCTGCTGGTATACACATTATATATAAGTGTCTCCAAATAAAAAAATAAAGAATAGGTCTCACAACTAATATCCATTAATGTTAATCTTTAATGAGCGCGGTGTGTGACTTTACCTGTATTCTCAATGAGGACAACCGACATTGCATCAGTGAAGCGTGTCTTTAAATAAATTACAGACTCGCCCCAGCAGAGGCAGCTGGATCGATTGCCTCCTCAGCACACGACATGGCGAAGTGGATGTCTTTGCTCTTACGTGCAACACACCATGGAATGTTCTCACCACACGTCATCATCTCCCCTGGGTCGTTAAGCAATGCCTACGTCACGAGGCCTCACTTCCCAGTCACCTTTAACACCTATGGCTATGGCTATGCTTGGCTCGTCTCTTCTTACAGAGGTGAGCAGACCTGGACCGCAACAAAAGTCTAAGAAGCTTTTGACAAGTCCTTTGACTTTTGAATTTTGACCCAAAAAGTGTTATGTACAATAGTTTGTATCGTAAGTAATTGTGGTCCCACGAAATTAGTAATAAGCTCTTATAATGCTTAAATTTTGGTTAGTTCTGAGTTGATCCCCTTTTCAAGATATAGACATTACATATGAGAGTTTGGGTGTATGTAAAAATGCTGCAGATGAAATATAATTTGTATTTTTGATACCTGGCCTAGAAGATCTAAGAATCGGGTTACAATAAAACAACATAGCTTTTGCACTACAACAAGAGGTAAAGTCTTGAAATAGTCATTTTATGCGTTTTCATGTTTCAAGGGACGTCATTCCCATCTTGTGTTCTGCGTCGTGAACTAATTTCCCCCCCCTTTGTTTGAGATTAATCCCAAGAGCTGATTTTGTCCATTCCTTGATTGTGTGTGTGTGTGTGTGTGTGTGTGTGTGTGTGTGTGTGTGTGTGTGTGCACAGTTTAAAGTATTAGTCTAAATTTAGTGTTTAATATAAATTTTCTACTGAACATAGTATATAGGTGTTAATCAGTTTTAATTTTGAACCGGATATACAGTTGCTCGTTATGGTGAGGTAGCTAGTCACTAGCTAACTGTGGCGAACATTTGCTATCGACAGGTTACTCAGTGGTCTGGCACTCGGGGAGCATATTCAGCTACACCACGTATCTGATGCTGGTGCAAGACGCTGGGCTGGGCATCTTCATCAGCACCAACAGCGGTGACAGCGGCACTGAGATCTTTACTTTAGACGAGATATTCTTCTACATTGTAGACCTCTTCCTGGGAGAAGAGCCCTGGCTGAATACCACCAATGCTTGCCAATATCCTGAACCTTGGTTAAAGAAGACAAATCAGACATCTTCAAATCATACGACGGTCCTCCCAGGGGGGGTTTCAAAGTCTCGAGACTTTGCGGGAGAATATGGCAACAAGCTATTCGGAGAAATCACCATAATGCTGAATGGCAGCAATGAGTTGCTGGTCAGATACAATCGTATTACAGGCAAGCTTTACAGAACGAATGTGGACCACATTCTCATGATGGAGATCTCTGGCCCACTGGCGTTTTTGACACGAACAGCAAGAGGACTGCGGTACTTTAATATGACTTTCACTAGGCCAGACGAGAGAGGAAACTATCAGGACCTCCTGGTTAGTGCCCCATCTTTGCTCGGCACGGATGTGTTAGTTTATAAAAGGGGAGTTAAGATTGTAGATCCTCCAGGAGGTGATGTAAGTGAAAGTTCCACAATGCCTATTACATTTGGCTCTGTTTTTATCATACAGAGCATGATGGTGAACATTCTGACTAGGCAATGCCTCTGAAATCTGACTAAAGTTGTCTATCAGTAAAGTTTAGTATCAAAGACAGTCAAGATATTTTATCAAGAATCTTCAAATTATAAAGCAGACTCTACCAAACAGTAGATTGTAACCATATGTTGATGACTTAACACAGTAGATAAAAAATATTACACCTTGTGCAGATATAAACGCTGGAATGTCTTTGGTATTTACCTTCCTGACTACAAATCTGTTGAATGCTTTATATATGTTTGCATACACATGCGCATGCACATGGACATGAAGTATGTATTCGTCTCCTCCATTCTGTGCTATTTCAAACTAGCTCATTTTAAAACACACACACAGACACACACACACACACACACACACACACACACACGCACACACACATTTATATTACATGTTTGTATTCACACTATTTTGCATCACAGGTATACTTTTGAAATCTATGTAGAGGCAATAAAAATATGAAAAACAATCATGGGAAAACAGTTCTTCATAAAGGTAGCATGTACCTATAAACAAGCAGATGCATTGATTGTCATTGGTTGGTTGTATTGGTTAGTTAATTTAGTAGGAAAGTGCTTCTATCTTGAGATGTTTTCGCACCATGGAGTAGTAGAAGGGGGAGGAAACTGGAGTACCCGGAAAAAATCCCTGAGGCCCAACTTTGCGAATAGGTGTCACATTCAGAGAGCGCCCCGAGACGAGATTTGAACCCAGAGCCTCTTGCTGCAGGGATGAAAAGTTGATTCCTTAGGCCGCAACAGCAGTGATGCTAAGCGAGTGATTGAAATCGTGACTGGAAGGGCTTGCCATCACATTTTTGTTAATTTCATACACGCATAAAATGCGTTGTTTCGGATAAAAAATTAATGCAGACGATAGTTCATTCGTTTTTCTATCGAGTGATTTTCTTTTCATGACGATGTTTGCACGTTTTACAGACATTTTTTGCGTTTTCCCACGGTACCTGTCTTTCTGTTTGGAAAATGGCTAGGAAAACCCGGGGTAGAAAGTTCGACCAGCAGCTTTGAAAATTTATATTTATTAACATACAGTAAAGACAACCATCAGTAATACACCGTTTTTAAGAGCATTTTTAAAACATTCACTTTGTGTAAATTTTAAGATACATAGGTTTTGTCTTCGAGTATTAAAATCAAATGAAAGATTACGACTGTATGCGTTTTAGAACTTTTTAAGGTCGCCGGTCGGAAATTTAAAAAAAAATTATTTACACAATATATACCGACATAAAGTTCCAAACAAACATATGTTTTATTAGAATATAAATTAGAATGTTAATATTACTTACTATTTTCCTCTCCTTTGCGGTTGTTGAAGTAAAAATCCATGTCAAAGTGAGAGACAACAACGTGTTTCGATTCTTTAAAAATGGCGCTCGACCGTTTTCCTTTTTCACATTACGAATACTTGTGATTCATTGCCAGTTCAAGGGAGAGAATCATGGTAGACTATTTCCCAACTGTTTCTGTAGTTTCCTCCCTTATTTTATTTTCACACGCTTGTGAAAACGTGTTATCTTTCACAGCCAGAATTTCTTCTATGCGCTCATTCTCATTGCATTTTCTGTTAGGAATACTTTAAAAGTGTGTTTTTAGGCAAACACAAGGTAAGATGTTTCTTTTCTACACATTTTGATCTATCATTATCAATTTAAATAGTTCTTCTACCACTTTTAGTTATTTTTTTATGAATTTTTGAAAAGTGGGGACAGTCGTGCGAGGCAGAGACCCTACAGGCTTTTAGCAGCCACGAGTTCAATGTGATAAAAATAGGGACTCGTATATCACTCACTTCTTTCAACACCTTCACTGAACCTCACAAGTACGTGCTCTTTCACACAAAGTAAAAGAAACAAATGATTTGTCTGACGAATCTGTCTACTTTACTTATCACAAATAAAAAGAAAAACAAGAAAAATACACTTCAATGAGAAAGTCCGTTTATAACCAGTACTTACATCAAACTTTTTTTTAAAAGAATACAGTTCCTTCCCTCCGAGTCCTTCCTTGCTGCTATTATTAGAATACCTAAAGCCTTACTTAACTAATCATTCTATATAACTCCTAAATGCCCTACTCAACCAGTTCTTCTTTTCAATTCCTACTACACTCATTGTTTCTCGTCCTTACCCTCTTTCTTTTCCCAACCGACTAACTGCTCGCTCTCCCTCACGTCATTTCTTTGATTATTTTTTTTTACATCACCCATACACGTATTAAGACAAACTGACGTCATTCACGCTCTTTCGTTCTTTCACAATAATCCTTATAAAATTTATGCTCACTTAAACAATGCAGTCAATGGCAAATAACAATGATACCTGATATAATTAGAAATGTTTTTTAAGGACGGTAACAAATAAATTTTATCATAAAGAAGCACAGACCATCCTCTTTACAGAAATGTAAACAGGTAGCAGGAAGATTAGCTTTATTGTGCATTTCATATTTTAGTCAGCTATGGTATATCTATAGCAAGGCTATAGCTGACTCGTCGGAGATGCTTGCTCCCGCAAGTAAGAATCATGTTGCAGATGACTGTATACTAGCCTTTCTTCTTACTTTGACGGTAAAGAAAATATAGAAAAAGGGAGCTGAAAGTGTTACCTTCCAAAAATCCTTTAGAGACACGAGCTTCAGCCTTCTCACTGCTGTTTATTCGGGGCATTCCATTGGAATTCTTTTGTAATAATTCTACCTTCTTTATTCTGCATTATTACCTATATTTTAGTCAACACGTGTGTCACGTTAGCAATATATACTTTAGATCGACATAATTTAACCTAGAAGTGTATTTTATTTTGCATTAATGCCGTCATCTTTAGAAACTCGCAGGAAGCACCACTGCGCTCTCCGGGACTGCTACTGTTTACAATACTTTCTTTGTCTCTTTCTTCGCGAGAGCTCGCCCAGTCATCTGTAATGATCGACCAACAGACAGGCTCCCGTAGCACGTGATGGGAACCGTTGACTGTCCCTGAACCTATTTTGCGATTAGTTTTCCAACCTTAATTCGGTGTGGGGTTCTATTTTTACAACAGTAGTTTAAAAGATGAGATATTGAGACTGGACGTCCTATCTCTGATGGTGCCAGCTGTCTTTATAGCAGTCGTTTAAAGTTCGGCTTTAATAAAAAAAAATCACTTGGGAAGATTTTTCTTTGCTGTGATATCCTTTTAGATGATATCTGATGGCATATTTAGCAATAAAGCCTTTTTTTAGTGTAAGAGAAGAACGTTTTTGCCGAGTGATTAAATCACAAATGAATTGGATTGTGTGTTTGAACACAACGCACCGTTGGCTGAGCAGACAGACATATTATCGCCATGAAGAAGATTATCTGTTTCATTAGAAAGAGTTCTTCAAAAAACCCAATTAGAATAAATACCATTGACTTTGAAAAATCTGCCCTTGTTTTCCGGGGATAGAGAGTCACAAAAGAAAAGCTCCTTTTGATTTTTAAGGCCAGGCACGACATAACAGAATTTATTGTTTTGCAATTATTTGATCTGCCTTTAATTGCAATTTTTGAAAGTGTTTTGACATATGCGACGCGATCTTTTAGAAATGGTTACTTGATAGGAAGATCTACATTTCTAGGAAAGACTGAACCGTTAGGGCTGTATCGTGCACACATAAGGTTATAAGGTTTTGAACCGAAAAAACCGTAAGAAAAAAAAAGAAATTGAGACAACGAGCAAGGAACAGTTAAACGCTGAAAAATTCTTTCTCATCTAATTAGACAACCTAGCACACACTCACCAAACCTTTGTTCTTTAGACAGCTTGTGTGTAGGACTTTGGCCAGATACGTGTGTGCATAGGACAATTTAGTTCCTCCTTTTCTTTTTAATAATTAGCAGACTGACATGCAAAGAAATCACCATCAAGTAGTATTTCATTAGAGATAGATTCAAATCTACAAGCCTTTTGAATGAATTTTTGCTTGACAAGTCCCTGAAAATGCCTGAAGGAGTGGACTGGCCGTCTCATGCAGAACCTGATGACCACCACTCGTCAGGCCTAATGAAGAAATTTGCTCACTGCGTGTATCCCACCCGCTGTTCCCACTGACGACCCGTGCGAACGGACAAGAATATCCGCTCCTTGGTACGAGTCAAGGAATATATAGATGTATGTATACATGTGATAATGATGATGATGATGATGATGATGATGATGATGATGATGATGATGATGTCCATTTGTAGTGCGCAGGTATCCATTCAGAAGAATACTCATTGCGCAGCAAAAAATAAATAAATAAATAAATAAATAAACACCAGGAAAGTAAAAAATAAAGACAGAAGTGTTGCTTGGTTGTTTAAGTTTAAGTCCGTCTTAAATAAACAGCTGGGTCTTCAGTCTTTTTCGAAACGTGGTTGGTGAGGTGATGGTGGACAATGTGTATGCATTTTGCCTCTACATCGGTTCTACTTTCCCAAACATTGTAGATAAAGATAAACACGTAGGAAGGTTTGCCAGACATTTTTAATCATCAGATTATTTTTTCTCAAAATAAGGAACATCAAGCTTGAAAGAAAAACTGAAATTTTCAATGAGACTCATTGGAGGACAGCGTTGTATCAGCCTGCTCTCTGTGAAGCTCAACTCAAAAGTCACAGACAGGTCAGGCGCTTGTCGAGAGGATACGAGCATCTTCTTTTGTTGTCTTTGCTAACAAACACAGAAGATTCGAGTGTAATGGGGTGCAGTTAAATTTCTCAAAAATAACTACAGCTCAATGTGAGATATTATTTCACCAATTCAGGATGAATAACTCGTTTGTTTTCCTGAACTACAACATCTTAAGTCTAACAGCCATCAGAACTGTATATGGATGCGAATTCGTTGACCAGTCTTCTGTCAATAAGAATAATTAAAAAATGCCAATGGGACTGAAATAGTACCTAGCGATAAACTTTTTCTCACTCATTAAAAAGAAGTTGTTTTACTCGTGGATGTTTAAGATAAACAAAGAACTTGCAAGACGGAATTTTGGGTGAGTTCTTTAATTGCCGTTAAAACCGCTAAATATTACCATATTTATTTAAATATTTGATTGAAGAAGCACGAACTGTCTTTCTTTACAGAAATGGAAATTAGGTGGGCACAGAACAATCGTCTTTGATGTCATTCATATTTTATGAGGTGGGGTCTATTTTATTCACGTCAATGTTGTGAAAATATTTCCTAAAGTTTACATCTGATTTTTACAAAATTTTATAGACTTGTGATTGCATTTTATAATAAACCTCTCATACCTGTATCTGCAAAGGAAATTAGTTCTTCGCAGCGAAAAAAGAACTTTGGCGATGAATTGTGTACTTCTGAATTTATTGCGTACTTCTAAAATATATGAATGGTTCATTTCTTTACAGAACATATGCACAACATGATTTCATAATATGGAAAAAGATATCTAAATTATTGTGCAGACAGCCATTTACGTGGTGTAATTTATGTCGCATTATATCCTAGCTCACAATAATAAAGCTGATCTTATTGCCAGCGATTTAAGATGGATCGTCCGTGCTTCTTTAGTCGAAACTGCTGAAGGAAAATGATAATATTTAGCGGTTAGCATTCTTATATAAGCTTTCTATATCAGTGTTATTTTCTTTGGAAATAACCATTTACTAAAAGCTTCACTTGCAAACATATAGGGCATTGTTCTTACGAACTAACTTAAGTTGCTTTCAGAGCTATTTGCTACAAACTAGTTGTATTAAAGTGTTATAAAGTAAGAGAGGAGACGGTCGTGTGTCTCCGCTGGTACCCTTACTTTATGGGAGGTCTGAAATCGTCACCCCTCGCTGGTACAGAAGCGAGTCAGAGCTTAAGGTGACCAGGATTGACTGGTACTGACCATCCTGATCTGGTGAGGTGAATGTCATGTTGACATACCACACTTTGTTTAATGGATGTGTCACAAACTCCAGGGGACCGTTGACGTCCATCATTAGGACGTGGGTTTTGTTGGTCTTCTGCAGTTTGCCCAAGATGCGGCTGTAGTTGACAAGTAGTTCGCCGCTTGTGTCGCGGTAGATGACAATGTCCCCGAACAGCCTGTTACCATATGTTCCTTCAAACAGTTGAGGATTTTCGACGAGACCTGGGACAATTCTAGGATCATCGGTAGTCTTGGGAAGGTTTTGATCTGGTGCACGAGCACAGGATCCAAAATACTCGCTGGAGGTGGTTGTGTTTAGCCAAGGATCTTCTCCAAGGAGTAGGTCAGCGATGGTGAAGAGGATTTCGTCGATTGTAGACATCCTCGTTTCGGCAAGAGCAGTGGTGGTGATGAAGATTCCGATGTCAAAGTCTCTAATAAAGGCCAGATGGGTGTTGTAGCTCGCGTAGTATCCTTTATGCCAAATCACTTGGTAACCTGTTGACGCAATAAGCCGATAGTGTTATCGTATAGTTTACATGACAGATATCTCAGCATTACATAAGTATAAGTCTATGCGACCCACAATCGAACTTTGGGAGACGATAAACCAGACGTAGCCCTACATACTACTCGAGACCTGTGAAAACAGGTGAAATGTGTGTTAAGCCGACGCATGCTCACCTCGGTAATAAGATAAATGCCAACCAAATCCATAGCCGAACCAGCTGTAGGTTTCTGGGTACTCAGGCTTTTTCATGAAGTACCAGCTTAAAAACTCGGGACGAAGAGCCATATGCATCTTATATGTTTCCTCAAGGGTTTCCTTCATAAGAAGAGGCACTCCTTCTGGGGTCTTCCCTTCCCGCAAATGGAAAGACATCCACTTTGCCATGTCGTCTGCTGAGGATGCGATCGAGATCGCGGGCTCCAGAGGTGTGAGTCTGTGAAGAGAAGACACCAAGATTTAAGACTTCTCGCAGCTGGTGTCCTTGAACATTTTTACTATGGGTTTTTATTACGCATCCGTTAATAAATATTAATGATGTTTTTTTCTGTAAGCGATGAGACGAGTTTATTTATCTATTAGTATGATTTTCTGTGTTTTATTGCAGATTTATGTATTAGTACAGTTTTTTGTTGCCTCGGGTTTCTGAAACACTTGTTGCGGATTTTGTATAAAACAATTCTCGTCGGTATTACAACGGTTTCTGCATTACTACGCATCTCTTACCTGTAAATCTCTTTGTCTGAAAGCACCACTTCATTCCTAAGCCAAACATAAGGCAAAGCGAAGTTGTACGCATCCACCTCGACATTGTACCCGAGGACCCGGCTGTCATTCATCTGCAACGGCTGAAAGATGCGTTGGTGGAGAAGCTCCTCCCAGGATGCTCCACCCATCACCTCCGCGACCCTCCCGGCCAGTACGTACATCCAGTTGCTGTAGTTCCACTCGTCACGAAACTCCCTCGTTACTGGTAAATACTGCAGCCGTCTGTAAATATAATGTTGTATGTATAAACGACAAAACTTAAAGATCTACTGGGGAACAAATAGGTGAATTCAAGATACTACTTGCCAAAATCTGGTGAAATACCCGTTACGCTATTTCTGAGGATTCAGTTTTTTGACACATGAGCCTGAACAGAAAGAAGTCAGGAAGACAGACGTCACGTACAGGTTGTACATGGAGACATCTACGTTGTCAAGGCGACAGCCAACGGAAGAGCTGAGCTGACAGACATGTTTACAAACGTCACGTCAATAGTTTGCCTTCCTTCTGTGCGTGCTGATTTATCTCGAGAACGGAAAATTAACTTTGCGAAATAGTAACTTGCGCTGTGCTTCACCTAGGCATTATGAGACCTGCTAGTAGGTAAAGACAAACGACAAGAAAGAAACAGAGAATAATTAACATTAATCTACTACTTTGATTTCCTTATTTAAATTTTCGATAAATAATTTTCAGTCTTGTATCTCTTCTTATTAAAGATGTGTAATGCTTTGATTTCCTTATTTACATTTTCGGAAAAAAGATGTGTGGTATTGTACCTCTGCTTACTAAAGTTGTCAAGTTGATACTAGCCTCTTAGGCACAACTGAAAGGCCCACAAGTACTAACTACTTTCAAATAAAAGTGTGACCGTTCTCAGTTCTTCAAGTACCTCGTAAAATTTCTTCTGGACATTTCCTGGGTATAGCCAGCATATAATGGTACATAGTTGTTATTTGAACCCGTCTTGTGTGCCAAAATGTCCTCGACTGTCATGTAGTTGGTGATGTACTCGTTTTCCAGCTGAAAGTCGCTGCCAAGTATGTCTTTGATGGGTGTCTTCCATGTGTACCCGCTGCAGAGGCACCAAGCAAATGAACGTTACTGGCGTTAAAATTAATTTTCTTAACTTTTAAATCAAAATATACTTAACGAAACAATAATAATAATAATAATAGAATGTTTGGCAAATCTTTACGTACAAGCAAATGAGGGGTGACTTCCAAATAAATTTTTCTGTTTCTATTTCTGTTCTAGAAATGTCAGTAATAGGTTTCATGTTTGTTAATCACATGTACAAAAAATATTAAGATTTTGAAAGCAAAAACTTAATCCTAGGGCTTGATGGAGTAAAAGCTGTCAAAGTTCGCAGAAAGTTTAAATGAGAAGAAATGTGCTTCCATACGCCATAACCATTATCTCTTAGATCTCACACTTTGTCCCCTGCGAAATATTTTCACCATTCCTCGCTTTAACCCCATCAACCTTAATACTCACCCCTTCCTTTACGCGCAGTTTGGATTATTTCTCTACACCCCTCTTCCCTGACTCTTACCACACACACACACACACACACACACACTACATTCACAAAGACTAACGATTCCTCGTGAGAGGGTGCTGCAAGAAAAGGTACATAAGAGATACTGAACTTTTAAAGTTATACAAAAACAAGTAAGTGTTTATTAAAGCTCGCTGACATAAATCAATAGGCCATGAACCATAAAGACAGATTCAAAAGAATGATTCCGTGTTTTATCTTCTAACTTCAAGCTTATGACAAAGTCTTTCTCGGATTTGGACATAGAGAATAATTTACCTCACATACAGTAGTTATTTTCAACTAGTTTGTCTCTTCTTCTTTTTAGGTGGTCCGGTGGCGCAACGTTTAGCGCCTGTCACCAATACAGCAAAGGTTGGCTGTCCTAGGGTTCAGTTCTCGTCTCGGGCACGCTGTTCTTTCTGTGATATAGCTGGCTCGGCGTAAAACACTAATCCCCCCCCCGTCTTCTTCTTCTTTCTTCTTCTTAGTTTCAAAATTCTTTCAAGGAAAAAAAGACAATTACTTTAATCACCACGCACCGACCTAAAGAGAGGCTAAAATCGTGTCATCAAAAATGCGATTAATATGCGAATTGCGCTAAACGGATAGCTGTGCATTTTAGCGAATAGCCACGAACTTTGAACACGATCCCAGTGACCACATGTTCATTAGCCTTATCTGCGGAGATTTTTGACTTCACGTCTCGCCCTGACGATGTAAAAGCATCATTGTCGAAACGCAATGTCAAGGGTCATGAGTTCAACTCAGTTTTGAAACAAACTTGTACTGTTGCAGACATGAAGAAAGAGTTCCACGGAAAAAATTTCATTTATGCCAAATCATCAATTTACATTTGATTTACATTTTCGTCATATGTCAGTTGTGCAATGATTAAACTTTAAACTACGTTTTCTTCCTCGAACGAAAGTCTTATGATACTGGTATGTTCTACAACGGCCTCCTTTATTCGTACATGATGACCAAGTCTTCACAAAAATGAACTCGGCATTTGGTGTCAGTGATGACTGGCTTAGAGATGGCTGACGAGGCTAATCTGGCTCCGGAGGAGTCTCCCAAGTGTGGAGCATACGTGAGAAAGTAGGGTGTTGGCAAGGGTGGACATTCTAACTTTAAATGATGGGGGGGAAAAAACCAGGCAGGGGGAGACAAAAGGCTCTTGTCCCACAAAAACTAGGCCCTGGAAAGGCGTGCCTCATCCTCCCTACGAGCTAAACAAATTAGAAGACGACCTTTACTTTTTCCATGATAATTCATGATGCGTGAAAATTACAGCTGCATGAAGTCTGAAGCTCATTTCCTACTTTTAAAAAGTAGCATCAGCAAATCATGCAGACAGCTGTCCTAGCGACAAAGTTTGTCTCGCAGTTCAGTCCCCAGTATGCTGCGCTCGTACACACATTCTTAATGATCTCTGATTAAAAAAAAGCGTTGAATTCTTTAAACTATAAAATGCTTTCTTGTTGAATGTGTCATCAAGTATGTCATCACCCAGCGATCAGCCATGCTGACAAGAACCGTAGATGAACCGGAAGTATATCTTTCGCCCACTTAAGTATGAAAAAGTCCATAATAGTCTAATACATAGTCTAACTATGGTGTTGAAAAAATTGTTTTAATAAATCGCAATGGGATTCTTTAATTTTCAAGAAGAACGTAGATAGCTTTACCAAACTAGAGAATACATACTTCTTACTCTCCTCCATCAGCATAGCCAGGATAGTTGAGGTGAAGCCCTTGGTCACCGATGCGATGTTGAACAAGGAAGCAGAAGTGACCGGTCGTCCCGAAACTTTATCGGCCAAGCCAAACCCTTGAGTCCAGGTCTCGTCGCCCTTGACGACGGCCAAGGAAACGCCGACAACCCTACGACACATGATAAATTCCCTCGCGAGCTCCTCAAGTTTGAAAATCAGTTCTGGGGTAAACACTTTTTCGTCCGCAGCGGTCCAGAAGGTGAGGCTACAGAGACACAGCAACACCAGGACAGTCGACATTGTTCTTGTCTGAACACAGTCGTAGAGTCTTTGTACTCTACAGTCGTAGAGGCCGTCCTAGGATTCTGAAGTGGTGGCACTAGGTAAGTCAACCTCTCACACGTTCCTAAGTCTAGTTTCTGCCCAGTCTGTTTCAATAAGGTCCTTCACCGGGTACCTCAGTGCTTGTGGCTGATACTGCCTCGCCGTGAAACAGTTGGTTTTTATAGAGTTGATCACCTGGGCGTGAAGGCTTCCGCTCGAGCACATTTTGAGTTGGTATAGAGGGTGGGGAGAGGTTCGGGTCTGCCGCTTGCCACGTCATCACTTGTCCAGATGGTGGTTTCAGCAGCCATGTGATAGTGAAGTTGCCGTTCGATTTATCTACGGCGCTGTGGGACCATATGGGCTGGTGAGGTGTGGTGGGGTAGAAGGCAGTAAGCATGCGCACACAACGGTCTGACTGCAATGCACGGCGAGTGACGGTAATAAACTCGCTGCACGTGGTCTACACCCAGTGCCAACACACCATCTGCACTATGACGAGGGAGCGACTGTGCCTGGGCACTGGGTACTGGGTACTTAGCCCGACAGAAGGACATTTGTAGACGGGTGAGGTAGAGAATGTTGAGGGCAGGTAGAGTGCACAAGTGACGATTAACCACAAACTGGTTTCTTGTTGAGCGGTGATCAAGGTTTGGCATCCTTAGCCGCCAAAAGCTTTAGTTGACTCATTGAAGATGGTTGCTCCCGCAAGTGTGAATGATGTTGCAGATGACTTTATACTAGCCTTTCTCCTATTTTGACGGTAACGAAAATATAGAAAATGGAAGCTGAAAATGTTACCTTCCAAAACTTCTTTTGAGACACGAACTTCGAACTTTTCAATCAATCAATCAATCAATCAATCAATCAATCAATCAATCAATCAATCAATCAATCACGATGTTTTGGGTCATCTTCCATGATTCTGATCCATAAAGGAGTGTGCTGATCACATTTGAGTTGAAGATTCTCAGCTTGGTCTTCTGGCTGATGTTTTTTGCCTTCCATGTGTTCCTGAGTGAGGTGAAGGCCTGGCTGACTTTCGCCAGTCGGGCTCGAATCTCCACCTCCGCATCCCGGGTGTTTGACATCTTGGACTGAAGATAGGTTAAGCAGTCAACTTCCTCAATTTCTTCTCCATTTAGTTTGTTGTTTTCGAACCTTAATTAATTCGACTTGTGGTTCTTCCTAGTTAAGAATGAAACTGGGATCGATGTTGTTTACTGTCTACACGATCTTCCATAAAAATCCATGAACCGGCAAAAATCCTGACCACCAACGAGGTTGGAAAGACTATGCTCGTTATGGTGGGGGAAATGAATGATATGTGAGGTATTTACCCCCCCTACACCCTCAGACAAGAAAAACTCCACAAAATGGGCAAAATGCCTGACATCAGTAAACAGGGGGACCCGCACATCATTGCGCTAATCACGATGAAGGCTGCTTTAACCACTCAGATGACACATGTAGTAGAGGCGGTGGGAGTAATAAGTAAAGCGGGGTCAGCACCCCACCCCTACACATATACGAGAGTAGTCAATGACAGGACAATTTACAGGCGGCAAGGAAGAGACAATTTTACAATTTAAGCTAAATGTTTTTAAATTTGTGCAAGGTAGGTGTTGGGGAGTGGGGAGCATTTTTAATGACCCATTAAGATCGGCCACAGTCAGGAAGCAAACAAGGCAAGATTTTAAGTCTATTGTATTTGTTTTAATTTTCTTTGAAGCTCTCTGTCTAATGAGACAGACAGCCTTTCTCATGATGGTAATTTGTCTGTCCACTCAGTTAACAGTGCTTTGTGCTCAAACACACATTACAATTCACTTGTGATATAACCACTCGGCACAAAACTCTTCTCTTAAACTAAAAAATGCACCCTCCCCCTACACACATACCAGAGTAATCAATGACCGGACAATGTGCAGGTGGGGAGGAATAGGCAATTTAAAAATTTATGTTAAATGTTTTAGTACGTGCATTATGAAAGTGCATCCACTTAAATTTTTTACAACGCGAAGTTTTGTGGAGGGGAACCATTTTTAATGACACTTTAAGATCGGCCACACCCAGGAATGAGTCAGAATCCGTGGATACGAATTTGCTGGTCTTTAACTGAAATGCTGGCAGTTGAACTGTCATTAAACATACAAATACACATACTTATTCTCACACTCTCACACAGTACACACAATGACTCTTTCACACACAAGGAAAGAGGTATTAAAGGTAATATCTGGAAAAGACGACAGAGATAAGAACTAGGAGAAATAAATATCGAAGTTCCCGTCTTTGATGGCACCAGCTGTTTCTACAACAGTAGTTTACAAGGAGAGATATAAAGGCTGGAGTTCCTATCTTTGATGATGGCAGCTGTCTTTATAGCAGACTTTCAAAGTTCAACTTCCATAATAAATCTTATCAAATGGTTTCTTTCTTGGCTGAAGTGGAAATCGATCGTGAAGAGGACATTTTGATGTAAATAGTGACTTTCTTTATTTACGCATATTGTTTTCAGAAATGTTATTTTAGACAATTATTTGTGCAATAGTTTTCTTGTCACTCCTACTGTTTAAGATAACTTCTCGCATCGCACTTTTTTTTAAACACATGGAAACACAAGGAAGGAGGGATTGAAGAAAAGACCTGGAAAAGGCGATAAAGAAAACAACTAGGAAAAATTAATGTCGAAGTTCTCGTCTTTGACGGCACCAGCTGTTTCTACAACAGTAGTTTAAAATGAGAGCGATTAAAACTGGGGTTCATATCTTTGCTGGTGGTAGCTGTCTTTATAGCAGTAGTTTAAAGTAGCTTCAATAATAAATCAACTCTGTAGATTTTTCTTTGCTGCGTGATATCTTTTCAGATGGTATCTGATGGCATATAAGTAATAAAGTATTTTATATTTTAAGAAAGGATTTTTGTATTGATTGGTTTTATAGAAAATGAATAGGAATGTGAACGTATTAACAGACAGCAATTTGCATACTGATAGCTGAGTCTACTGAGAAGTAGCCATACCTGTACAGAACCAGCGTACCCCCGAATTTAAACACTAGCGCTTAGCCACTCGGGTATCCACCCCATAGCAATCACCTATACAAACATCATCCGTTGCTTTTCAGTAGTGCATGTTTTTTTTCAAGCAGAGGCAAGGATTGTTTGGCAAGAAATCCTGAAATATCGTTATTTTATGTATGTTTCTGCTTCAAGGGACGTCATCGCCATCTGGAGTTATCACTCTTTGTTTGAGCTGGAAGAAAATCCAAATTTGGAAGAAAATTGGAAGAAAATCTGATAGCAAATCCAGATTTTGATTTCTCTCTCTCTCTCTCTCTCTATATATATATATATATATACAATAATCATCTAATATTATTTTAAGTATTTTTAGGTAAACATAGTATTACCGTTGTCAGGACTTTGCTGGGAATTAACAGCAACATGATCCGCCGCCAACAGTTGCACTTGAGAGGTCTCTTTTCTTGGTAACTTGACCAGCTGCCCTAATTTTCGATCTGTTAGGACTAGCTCTTGTTCCCAAATCTGGTGTAGTAGGGGCTGTAATATCGCTGCTGTTATTTCTGGGTCTGCATTGAGTGCCCCTGAGTAGCATGCCATCAGGGCCAGCTGCTTTGCCATGCTTTTCATGCTTTTGATGGTCTTGATGATTTCTGTCTTATACGATGGGCTGGTGTTGACGTGGAGTTGTTTAGTTACTGGTGGTAGGTCAGGAAAAGATGGTGGACAAGGTGGATTCAGAATTTCTTCGAAGTGCTGATAGTATAGTTTTATGATACTGTAATGTTGATTGTAAAGACACGTTTACGTTTTAACAATCACACTGTTTCGGGTAAAATAACTTTATCATTTTGGTTATTATTTTAATTCTTCTGTTTGGCTTACACTAAACATCCCAGTCGAACCAAGCGGCTTTCTTTTAAGGTAAAAGATTCCGAGGAAATCAATTATTAATTTACGAACTACTCCCTTCTTTATACGTTTGAGAGAATTAAAAAGTTCGGGCTGGGGAAGCCAACGGAGGATAAAAGACATCTCACTCCTTGTCATGTGGCAACCTTAATGGGGAAGTAACAATCGTCGCAATTAGAGTCTAGAGTGACTTGTTGAGATCCCTTATGAAAGAAAGGGTGGGGGGCGTATGTGCCAACTTAGAGGTGTTGTGTGCAGTCGTCTCTCTCTCTCTCTCTCACGTGGTTGGCAGATCGAGCGGGAAGGACGACGGACAGTCGGACGAACACTTGGAGGGAAAGTCTTCGGTGTGGCGAGACTGTCGATTGGAGTACTGATCTCCACCTAACCACCATCGTGGACTCACAAATACAAGAACAGGTGTAACACCAAAGCTAAGTATGCATATGAGAGTGTATGGTAGATTTAGAGAGAGGTAACAGAACTAAAATATTTAAAGTACGTTTTATCACGGATAGTACTGGTCCCCCACCCCTAGACGAGTCCTTTTATTGTATTATGTATTTGCATGTTAAATAAATCTCTTATTATCATTCTACGTTCAATCACACGTCGTTGAGTCTTGTGTTCGGGGAACAGCTGGGGTGGGGGCTCGTGAGCCTCATAGTGAAAACTGAGAGATAGACATGTGATTATTGTACTATGGTTCCCCTCCACCTTATGTTGACGTGGGTAGCAAGAGTTCAAACCTAACTACCGCCCACGTACCCGGTTCCCCGGGGCCAGTGTTCACGTTTGGCTTAAAAGCAAGGAATACAGCAACACTCTCTAACGACTCTTTTTTATATAAAAGCTTATATTTTCCTACAATGTTAATATACATAAAAATGATCGGCTTAGAAGATTCCCTGACTAGAAAATAGTATCATGTTTAATCTTCACGTAAATGGATTTCACACACAAACGTTCAGATCGTAAATTATGCGTTGCCTCCTGAAGAGCGTCAGTCCCATGGGGTCTCTAAGGAAGCTGTTTGTTTAAAGTATATTTCTTCCGTTTGTATTTATAAGCATCCCTTCGGAGAACACCCACACCAAAAGGAAGAAATGGATCGTAATGAAGAGAATACAGGCGAAGTTCGATGTCGCACTCCCGCTGGTAAGTGGGTCTGACAGATCGGAAAAAGTAACTCCACGCTTGAAGACCATAATATCGCTGTCAGTCACTAAAAGCTCCTGGTATTTTCCGCTGTCGTCTGCCTTCGTGAAGGTGGTGTTGATGTACAAGACATCGTTTCCTACATGTGCCAAGAACTCGTAGGGGCCGATAATTTCCATCATTAGAACATGGTCTTCCTTCGTTTTATGCAACTTGCCCGTCACTCGTCGGTAGTTCACCAGCAGTTGGTTAGTTCCATTTTCAGTTACTATGATGTCCCCGTACAAAACGTTTCCGTACTGTCCAACGTAGTTTTGAAGTCCCTTGAGTTCGCCTTGAACCAAGAGTACGTCTTCTGCTGGTGGCTCATTTGTCACGTTCATCCACTCCTGAGGAAACTGGCAAGCGTTTGCATTATTTAACCAAGGGTCTTGTCTTAAAAGAAGGTCTGTTACATAGTAGACGACTTCTGAGCGAGCGAATGACGCGTTCCTATTGCCAGGCCCATTGGTGCTGATGAAGATACCAAGGTCGAGGTCGGGTAGAAGAGCCAAGTGCGTGAAGTAGCTGAATATTATTCCACCATGCCAGACCACCGAATACCCTGAAAGGAGAGAATAAAGGTCAGGGTTTCAATCTTTAAGCTGTCAGAAATGTACAACGTTTAACTCCATACCTCGATCTGTAATGCACTAAGTTGAAAACAAAGCCTGACATGTTAGGAAATTATCAAAGAATAAAGGCTAGCACGAGTGTCAAAAATGTTCAAATGAATGAAATGAATTAACTAAAAAACAACAACAACAACAACAACAACAACAACAACATAATCTAAGTGAAAAATGCCTGTCTGTTTACGAAACTCGAGTCTTTGAATACTACATTTTCCATCTGGGTTTTGGAAAGAGATCAAGACCTATCAGCGACATCTTAAAAGTCGGCTTGATGATTGGTCAACACCTAATTAGCAGATCCTCAAAGCTGTGGTACCGGTTATTGCCTTATGGGGCCTCAGTGGTTAAAATTTAGGTCTAAGTATGCATTCTTTGATAGCAAACATTATTTTAAAAATCGCTCTGCTTCTACTGGTAGTGAGACGTTCTGTTAATGTATCACCAGCTTTAAGTTGAATTTCATCTTTCACCTTTGTTACCCTTGTAAGAGACACAGGGAAAATATTTTGACCACTTTGCAACCATTTAAGAAATATTCCAAGCTTAGTGGACATAACGATGACGCCAGTGAGGAACTACGGCAACCATAACGGAGAAATCAGAAATACCAATATTTGATAACCCATCACGTAAAAAACAACAGAAATTAACTAAATATTGGAAAACAATTCGTAAAATCTCATTCACAATAGTTTAATCAAAGTGTAGATTTATGACTTTATGAAGAACTTTATTAAAAGGAAATTTATCCGTTATATAATGATGAAGAAAAAGAAAGAGTCTATGGGCAGTAAACGAGAGACTGCAGCCAGTAGATACTCTACAAGAAAATAATATAAATGCCTTAAGTATCTAACCTCCGACCTCATCTCTTTCTTGCTCTCTATTTTCTGTTTTCTTTCTTTCCTTTTCTTTTTTTTCTTTCTTTCTTTTTTTTGTTTTTTTTCTTTTTCTTTCTTTCCTGTCTTACTTTCTTTCTTTTTCTTTTCTGTGTGGTAGCGTCGATGATGTGGAGTGCCATCATTTTCCCTCGGACTACAGGAACATACTTGAGAATACCGACATTTCAAGTCCATCGCTATCTTTGTGTGCAGGTGAGTATACAGTAATTTGTATTACGGTGTAAACTGCGTAGAAAGGTGTGGAAACTGCTGGTTGTAACAATGTCACCCTGTAACAGGTATGTGCAAACAAGGCTGTACATCTGGATATTGTTTGAAGTACTTACGGTACCTCATCAGGAGATTGTTTAGGGTGTTGCAGTGCTGAATATCAGCCGCCATCCTGCATTAAACTATATACAACTGGTACATAAGGCGCAGGATACAAGGAAACGTGCGACAACTGTACATAAAATAGTCCGTGTATTCTCTCTACCGGCAGCTGTGAAAAAGAATGTGCTGCAGGATACAATCTACCCTAGTGTAAAGTATGGTCCCAACTGTAGCAGCACGTGCGGCAACTGCTCTGAGAGACAACATGCACCATTGTAACAGGAAAATGTCCAATCGACATCACGCTGGATATCAGGGAAGGTACTGTAATGACTCCTGCAGACCTGGTACAACGGCATGAGTTGCAACAACACATGCGACACCCACATAGAACACAGTCTGTGTAACATCGATGACGACAGGTGTGAGACAGGGTGTGCTGCAGGATTACAGTTACTTTTCTGTAAAGAAGCTTGCTATACGGGTTGGTTTGGCCTCGACTGTGATGATACATGTGGCAACTGCTCAGAGGGAATAACGTCCAACGTCGTATCAGGAGACTATCCACAGGACTGAAAATCTGGATATCAAGGAGTTTTCTATAGACCGTGCTGTAAAAATTTATTTATTTTTGTGAAGCGCCTTGAGCTTGCCTTTAGGATAGGTATAAGGCGCTATACGAGAGAACTTTATTATTGTTAACTGCTGGTACAAAAAAGAGTCAGAAAACCCATCCAGGTCAATGCTGTTTACCTCTGTAAGTGGCTGTTATCCACCCGTACCCATACCCGTAGTTGTTGACTGTGATCGGAAACTGTGGCTTCTTAATGTCATTAAACTCGGGCATGGCCATGTGTGGTGCGTACATTTCCTCTAGGGATGACTTCTTGAGCGTGACGTGACCCTCCGAGGTCGCTCCTCCTCGCAGGTGCCAAGACAACCACTTGGCCATGTCGTCAACGGACGAGGCGATGCCTCCAGCGGGTTCTATGGGATTCATCCTGTCGTAAGAAGTTTAGCCATGCACTTACAAATGCATCTGTTTGGTACACCTTCTTTCTTCCTGTAACTATCATATACTAATTATTTTTGTCACATCTTTTTTATGTCAACTTGAAATTTCGTCTAAAAGTCTTGTTACTAGTTCGGTATATTCTGTCTAATTTGTGTTTGTGTGTGTGCGTGCGTGCGTGCGTGCTCCCTCTACAACTGTTATTCTTTACTTACTTGTAAATTACCGGGTCGGACAGCACAATTTCATTCCTGAGCTGAACATAAGGCAAGGCAAAGTTGTCAGCATCCACCTCGACATTGTACCCGATGACCCGGCTTTCATTCATCTGCAACGGCTGAAAGATGCGCTGGTAGAGAAGCTCCTCCCAGGAGGCTCCGCCCATCACCTCCGCGACCCTCCCGACTAGTGCGTACATCCAGTTGCTGTAGCTCCACTCGTCGCGAAAGAGTCCGGACACCGGCAGAAACCGCAGCCGCCTAAAGACACAAATAAAATAGAACTTTCTTGTCTTACAAAAACTACATTAACATGTAAATAATATATTTTGTAGTGTAAACTAGTTTAATATTGTTAGCAAAATTTCAAACTTTCAAGAACAGTTCATTTATTTTCTAGTTTAGCATTTTAGCTGGTGGAGATGTTTTTTTTAAAATTCTGTATCAGGTACTGAACCCATTTACTAAAAATAAATGAAGTGCACGAAATTGTTTTTAAAAGGATCCAAGTTTCAGTTTCTGCTCTAAGCAGCTCACATCGTAAAACCCTTTCTTGTCATAGTGTCTGGGAAACCAGCGAAAAATGGAAGAGTGTTGGTGGCTAGGCCTGTCCTGTGTAGCAACAGGTCCTTGATTGTCACGTGACTGGTCAGATACTCGTCTGCCAGCTGAAACTCCTTTCCCAGAACGTCCTTCACCTTTGTATGCCAGGTGTACTTCCTGCAGAGATATCATGCAAAAAGAAGTTTGTCACGAAAGAGTTGACAGTTAGGCGCGTGTGAAACAATAACTGTTTTAGTAAGAAGCGCGTGCGTTAGTTTTCATACACACTCTCTCTCACACACACGTACACACACACTCACTCATCCACACGCACACACACAAAAACACTCACTCACTCACGCACACACACACTCACACAAACACTCACTCACCCACTCGCACACACACACACACACTCACACAAACACTCACTCACCCACTCGCACACACACAAGCAAACACTCACTCACTCACTCACAAACACACACACACACACACACACGCTCATATACCCAGCCATGGGATTAGTCTAGAACACTCTCTCTCTCGTTCTCTCTCTCTTACACACATACATATATATATATATACACACACACGCGTGCGCGCGGACACGCAATCATCTCTAGCTGTTTCTGTTTCACTCTTTTTCTCTCCCTCTCTCTCCCATACACACACTGTTTCTCTCTCACACACACACACACACACGCCCACGCATGCACAACACAACACACATAAAGTCTTTAGCCTTCTTGTTATCTTTGTCTCTCTCTCTCTCCCTTCTTTACTTTTCTTTCTCTCTCATACAAACAACCTCGAGGGTTCCTAGTGTTAGAATAATATGCCCTCCCCCACACTAATCTAACCAACATTAGGAGGCAGCCGCTTTCTCTGGCATTATTATTAGACTTTTTCTCGGTCACAAATCGCATTTCATGCCCTTAGTGATGTCAGTCTATTCCTGTCTCAAAAGATTTTTTTTTATTTTGCACTCACACCCTAATTCATCGCCAAGGGAAAACATAGGTCTTCAAAGGTTGTTCCATTGACTGGCATTATTTGCTCTAATATAGATGTGATATTCAGAGTGCCGCCAACGGAAAAATAGAGATCTGTTCGGCTAGTTATCAGTATGTCTCTGTCTGTATGCATAGCTTTTCGTTCGTTCCTTTCGATGTTCTCTTTGAATGAAATTTATAGCGGAAGGGAAGAAGGTTGGGATTTGATTATAGAGACTAAAGGTCTGACTCGTTTCCGCTCAAAATGCCTCGCGCCCCCCCCCCACACACACACACACACACACACGCACACACACACACACACACACACACACACAGAAAGACCATAGAACATAACAGCCTTGTGGTACTATCAACTGTATGCAAACAATTGTTTTGAAATTTTGAGCGGAAGCGATTTAGGACATCAGTATTTGTCATTTATGTCCAATTTGCCAGCTCACTTGCCTTTTCCTTTAAGTCTGCTTCTGGAACTTGAAGCTCCAGCCATGCAGTTCGTCAAGTAACGGCGTAGTAAAACTTATCCGAGTCGCTTTTCCTTGCTGCTATCTGCTTTTTTCAGCTGCTGTTTGTGGTCCGCCACTTCTTGAGTAATTAAACAGGTTTTTGGCCCCTTGCCATGCATGTCTGGCCTTCAGACAAACTCTTGAGCCAGAACTTTCGTGGGAAATCTTAGAGTGAGGGGAACAATAGCACTGCAGATGAAACTCGTGCAAACTGAGCACAACGAGTGGTAAGTGTCCGGACTAAACAAATACAATCCTGACGCACGGAGGTAATCACAGGTCACGAGGTCTCGCGATTTCCTTTCAAGTCAAGAGAAACAATGTAGGTTTTCAACTAAAACAGTACACAACAGGATTTGTGACTAGCGTAAACTTTACGAACATCTGTGTGCACAGAAACTGTTCTCGAAATTTCATTTCTCTCAAGAAAGAAGTGAAGAAAAGAAAGAGACAGAGGTGCCGAGACAGAATGTGTGGAGCTGGAAGGGATAAGGGGTAGAGAGGGAGAAGTAAACCGAGAAAGAGGTTTTGTTTTTCAAAGAGTTCAAATCTGGACAATACTTTCTTTGTAATAGTAAAAACATTAAAACTTGACTTTGTTTGTTTTACATTTTTTTATCTCATTGCCCCCATGATCAGCCTTTACGTTTATTTATGTATCCGTCTGTCTTATCAATATTACTTCCAATGTGTATGGTTTTTTAGTCATATTTCGAAGAGTTTATACTCCCTTTCCGAACGTGTTTCTCTCGCTTTCTAGTTCGCTCGCGGACGAATATACACCTAGTTACCCTATAACAGAATGATTGAATCTGAGATCTCCTTGACTAAGTACACCACATAAGTCTATGCAGTACAGAATGCCACTTTTTTTATTCACAGCTCACTCACTCACTCACTCACTCACTCACTCACTCACTCACTCACTCACACTTTCTCTCTTTTTGCTTCTGTCTCTCTCTCTTACTACAAAATGCTCTCGCAAGTGTAAGTTTATACAGTAACCACTGAAAAACTACAAAAGTTGCGACGAACACGTAAGTGTTGCTCCTCTTCAAAAGTCACAAAGTGCAAAAGGAATATGCGCACCCTTTGATACTACTTTTTTTTTTTTTTCAGTTCCCCACAACAGATGCTTGTCTTTCTTGGTGTAGCCGTCTAGACGTCCCTCAAGTGTTCTTTTCTTAGATGAGATTTTCTGTGCCGTTCAAAGTACATTTTCCATTACGAATTCCTAACTGATCGAGTGAAAAAGTTCTTTCCAAAACACGATACTGAACGTTTCTGAAGTAGTTTTATCTTCTTTTTATTCGTCCTCTGAACTGAGTCGATATTATCTGCCATAGATAAAAGATTCTTCATCAATGACCTGCATTCCACCGTTTCTTTTAGACAGTAAAAAAAATGGATTGGAAACTGTAGCAACAAAACTCGGAAACAGAGAAAGGAGTGAAGGAAAAACTGCGGAAAATATCTAAGTCACTTCTGATGGTTTTGGCTGGTAACTTTCAAAGTGGAACAACTTCAACCTTCAGATCATCGACATGGCAGTACTATGTAAATATTCCAGTTCCACTTAGACCACAGACATCCATACACTAATAATTAGCTTGTTTCGGCGGTATTAGTGGGAGCCTTGTTGGTCACCCGGTTACCACTGATCTGAACAAGAACATGGCTCATCTGACCAGGCCCGTTGTGTCTGGTTATTACATTAGAGAACAAGGGCCAGTTGCACAACACATTTCTAATTTTAAACACTTTTAGGCCTTAACTCTATTTAGATAATTAGTTTAAAGTGCACACCACAATTTTAGAATTTTTAAAAACTAAAACTGCTTTAAGTAAGATAAAATTGTTTAAGTGACTTTCCATCCTGTCAGTACAATTTTTATGTTTTTTTTTTTTTTTTGCAATGCATCAAAATGGCTAAGAAGAGATTTTGCTTCTTTAGAAGAGTTTTAAGGTTTAGAAACGTGTTGTGCAACTGGCCCCAGGATTTTAAAATTTATTAAAGAGGTAGTCCGACTTCACAGGCCGCATTATGCTTGGTGCCTAGTGTATTTTTCTCGGGTGTATAGGTTATTTATCAGAGAAAAGAAAAGAAGAATAAAAATTGATGTATGATACGTTCAGTTCGCCAAAACAGAACTGTCAGCCATTTTAATGCACAAACAGTCAAAGCATGATGTCGGAAACTACAGTCTACAATAGCAGTGTAATACGACGCACATACACTTACCTTGCATACGCACGACGCACATAACACACATACACAACGCTCGACGAGCCCCCGTAGATGGGAATGAAGGTGAAGAGATTTCTAGTTGATTTATGGAAGATGAAGAACTCGCTGCTCTGTCTTTTGTATCTGGCCATGGAACCGTCGTCTTTCTTCTTCTTTTTACGTCATTCTTTTCCCAAAATGACGACGAACAAATGACGCACACAAGACGTCAAACACAAGACACCATTCACACACACGAGACAATACAAGACCAACCCTAACTCATTACAAGCAGACATCGAAGGTTCGCGATTCCAAATTGACAGAGAGTCAGTGTTTTAGGCTCAGTGCAGGCTCAGTCTATAGAAATGATATCAATGACCAGCGGAAGATTGCAGGACGAACAGCAGAAACCGAAGAATTAGGCATTCAATAGACTGACCAACGCAAACACAGAAAAAAAGCAAATTATTATAAATCATTCCGTTGAAAATTAAGTGCAACTGTGAAACAGCTGGAAATGATTTCGTTTAAACTAGCCTCGTTAATATTAATGATTCTGAATATATTCTATGAGAGTTTGCAAAATGAGAATGTTGGAAAAAATCTGTTTTACGCAAAAAATATGAAGCTGCTGTTTCGAAGTAAGTAAACTGTCCTGTTTGAAGTTGGAATGGTATTTGTATAAGTGAGCAATCAAAGTGAACAAATATTTCAGCAAAAGACCGCAATAATTCCTTGCTGTTATTCGTGATAGAATTAAAACAAGTGCCGCTGTAAAAACTACATCTTACCTGTCCCATTCCAATAAAACTACGGCTCATAGATGCTGCTTGTATAACGGAAAATGTAAATTTGAAACATTGAGATTTTTAATTTTGCAATGAAAGACAACATTGCAGATGTCATGGCTTACATCGCCATTGCTGCTTATTCATCTTAGTATGTGTAGCATGTCGGTGATTCTGGGATAGACATACATAACAAGTTACGGATTTGGAGTTACAATTATTACAAAAAAGAGACCCTAAAATGTTGAAGGGAATAAACTGGTTGGGTAGAACACAAACCTGCAACAATTGGCATCTAGTCTCTTATCTGTAGAACACAAACTGAGTGTAAGTAAACTATATTCGTAAATAGTGCGAGGCAACATGTTACACACAGACTCTCTCACTGACACACACACACAGCCACCAACATGCACTAATACACACACATGCACGCATGAACACACACACACACACACACACACACACACACACACACACACACACACACACACAGAATAAGCAATAGAAACAGGTACTGCTAAAGAGACAGGGAAACAGACACAACAACCAAAAGTTGTTTGATGCACTTCGTAAACCGAAGACTGGGATGTAAACTGTCTGTGTATAGACTAATAGGGGTCGGTTGCTATGGAAACCTGACTGGGATCTACTCACCCCTGGCTTTCGTCGATCAACATGGCCAGGATGGTTGAGGTAAAAGCCTTGGTCACCGAGCCAATGCCGAACAACGTGGAGGAATTGACCGGTCGTCCGGATGCTTTGTCGGCCATCCCGAACCCCCGAGTCCAGGTCTCGTTGCCCTTGACGACGGCCAACGAAAGGCCGACGACATCACGGCACTGCATGAGGTTCTCCACGAACGCCTCGATTTTGGAAGTCAGTTCTGGAGTCAACACCTTGTCTTCCGCGGAGGTCCACAAGGTGAGGCTACAGAGACACAGCAACACCAGGACAGTCGACATTGTTCTTGTCCTGTCGAGACCCCCGAGTGTCATCTGGACGTCCCACAGCTGTTCTGTCGATTTCAACTGCATAGCAAATTTTTTTTTCAGACGGCACTGCTTTTAACACAGAAGAATTTTATGTGAAAAGACATCAGGAAAAATATCTGCACTCCAACTTGTAAAAGAAAATATGGCGCAACATACATTTCCCTGACAGTAAATGGCATCAGAATGAGCTTACAACTTTGGTTTGACAAGAAACAAGCCGCTTTTGAATGAAGTACATGGTATCTCTTTGGTGTCGACGGCGGCAGAAAGGCTCAACGTCTGCCAGCGACTGCGGCGACGCCGAATTCACAGGTGAGCGGAAACTAGGCGTAGCAGCAGAGCTGCGGCAGAGAAGGCGTGTGGGTGATAACAACATCTCCCCTTCCCGACATCAAGCATGCAATGTGATAATGTACCCTGATGACGCAAGTGGCACAACAGGCGGGCCTCTCTCTACTCGCGGCGATTCGTTGACAGTGGTGATGAATGACGAAGCGTATCAGTCAGTGATGTGATAAATAACGTACGTTACAGTGACGTGATGCCTGATATATATATATATATGTGTAGCATGTGTCCGTTCTAATCACTGAATCTGAGGGATTGATGAAACCTCGTCCTGTCGGCGTTTCTTTGCACCTGAGAGTGATTGTTGTGTATGAAATTGAAGGTGGGTTACATCTGAGAGTGATTGTTGTGTATGAAAGGGAAGGTGGGTTACACCTGAAAGCGATTGTGTATGAAAGGGAAGGTAGGTTTCACCTGAAAGGGATTGTTGTTTATGAAAGGGAAGGTAGGTTACACCTGAAAGTGATTGTGCATGAAATGGAAGGTGGGTTACACTTGAGAGTGATTGTTGTGTAAGAAAGGGAAGGTAGGTTACACCTGAAAGTGATTGTGTATGAAAGGGAAGGTAGGTTACACTTGAGAGTGATTGTTGTGTATGAAAGGGAAGGTAGGTTACACCTGAGAGTGATTGTTGTGTATGAAAGGGAAGGTGGATTACACGTACATGTTGACGCACATCACTTTGTCTACCTGATGTGTCACAAACTCGATGGGACAGTAGATTTCTATCATTTGAACGTGGGTTTGACTGGTCTTGTGCAGTTTGTCCAAGATGAAGCTATAGTTGACCAGTAGTTCGCCGTTTGTGTCGCAGGAGATGACAATGTCCCCGAACAGCCTGTTACGGTTCGTTCCTTCGAACAGTTTAGGTTTCTCAACGAGGCCTGGAACAACGATAGGAGCATAGGTAGTGTTGGAGGGGTCCTATTCTGGTACACGAAGCCAGGGTCCAGGGAACTGGCATGAAATGGTTGAGTTTAGCCAAAGATCCTCACCGAGGAGCAGGTCAGCGATGTAGTAAAAGACCTCATAAGCTGTAACGGTGCTGTTGAACGGAGCGCTGGTACTGATGTTAACAAATAATAATAATGTTGATGATGGACGGAAGAGAGGGTGGTGGAGGCAACCTTAAGTACAGGCGAGTTGTCTATTTAACGAAATAGCTTCCAAATATATTGTTCTGTTTATTATTACTCTTCCAAACGCTGTTAATAATAAGTTTCATGTGTGTCAATCACATGTAGAAAAGCTATCAAGATTTACAAAGATAAAAGAAATCTTCAGGTTTGAAGGAGGATAAAACGTGTAAACGTTTGCAGACATTTATAATAAGTCCCCTGCAAAATATTCCCACCGTTCCTTGCTTCAGCTCCTTGTGTGTGTGTGTGTGTGTGTGTGTGTGTGTGTGTGTGTGTGTGTGTGTGTGTGTGTGTGCGCATGCGTATTTGAATATAAACAGAGTCGTGCTGATACCTAGTATTGTATTGTAAAGCTCATGGAGTGTACAGAATACATATAAGTTTTATCCACTTGTAAAATGGCCCCATCACAGGCTCGGTTCTACTATTTCAGATGAAAGAGACAACTGTGTAGGGCGCAAGCACTGAGGTGAGGGAGTAGAGACGGTCTATTTTTTTCAATTTCTGAAGTGGCGAATATACAAAGCCCTCAATATTCACGTAGAAACATGTTTTATTCATCGCGAAAACTCTTGTTTTCCTTTGATAAATCTGAAAGAGGTACATGAAGTACAAATTTGTACAAAAGCCCCTTTTGCAGTAGGGCTGTGCCGCAGACTAAACACTAACAGCCTTCCGACAGTTCCGACCTATTTTCAAATATTACTGCTCTCTGTCTGTCTAAGGAACCAGTTTCCCACTACCACAGCTCTGCCCTCCCACCTCCAGTGCAGCCGTCCGTGGTGTTGGCTGTTATTCTCCAGCTTGTGAGTAAAGGTCTCACCATCTCCAGTAGCCTACCTCGCCCCCGGCACTGCGCCATATCTGCCGGCGGATGTCTGTTGGGCTTGTCTCTGGAGAAACTCGCTGATCATCGTCTTAACCCTTCACTGTTCATTGCTTCACGAAAACAAACTTCACGGCTGCATAAACTAGAGAACAAGAAAGATGAAAGAAATGAAACGAGACACCGAAAGTGAGATCGTCTTGCAGGAAGCTGACCGACGAGCGCAAAGTTGGAAAACGTTCAGAGGTCAAACAGTAGTACTAAGCTGGCAAGGATGGTTGGTGTGGGGGATTTCCACAAGCATGCACACGAGCGCGGGAGTGGAGTTCGTAAATTCACAAAAAGCACTTGCACGTCCATTCACATTCTCGTAACATGCACACAGGGGGTTTACACGCATGCGTGTTGGAGCGCTTTGCAGGTAAACACGCGGTCGTGAACGATCTTCCTTGACAATCGAGGTGGGGAACACATCAAAACAGCGAGAAGGTACAGGCAAGAACAGTATCTGTTTAAAACGAGCCCACCTGTTTAATCACAATTTGGGAGGCTGTCTTACAGCCTAGAGTCGCTTGTACCTTGAGTTAGCCCTGGCCATGTGCCACGTCTTTGTCAGTGTCAGGACGGTTAACAGTGGCAAAGCTCAGAACAATCAGACTTGGAAAGTAGAGCCATCAGGTTTGCTCTCAAGTAGAGACTGTACATGTCCTTTAAAGTTGACAAAGTCCTTCATCTTGCTATACACATTACACATTCCGGATATTCTGCTTGCTGATACAGATACTTCAAATCTCTTACAGATAAAACAAGTCACGTGACGCGGCAGGACACTTTGTCTAAGCACGTCCTTCAGGGAACCTTATAAGGGTGTCGACGCTGGTAAAGGTGAGGGAGTGGACTGGTTGTTCCATGCAGGACCTGATCACTACCACTCAAGACAGGCCTAAGGGGCGGGATTTTTTAGCCACTGCGTGTATCCTGCCCGCTGTTGCCCCTGACAACCAGTACTAACAGACAAGCATAACCGCTCCTCATCTGATCCCAGTCAAGGATTGTATACATGTATGTCTGCATGTGTTTGTAATTTTCCTCGTAGATGGTAGGAAATATATCAGTTCGGGCACCAGGTCGACTTTCTCAAGCTTAGTAGATAAAGACAGCCGCGATGAACATATAGGAAGGTCTCTGGTGAATAATTTATTTTTGCGTGTTTCTTAGGTTAAAAAAAATCGAGTGAAAAATCGCGCAGATTTCATCTCAGTGAGGCTCATTGGTTGACAGCGTTTTATCAACCTATTCTCTCTCTCTGAAGCCCTATTGAAAAGTCCCAGACAGGTCACGCTCTTGTCGGGAGGACACGGGCACTTTCTTTCGTCGTCTGCGCATGCGCGATTGCAAACCTGTCTAACATAACAGAGTTTGGGAGTTAAAGGTCTAGTGGTGTGAAGTTTTATTTTTGGAGAACTACATAAAGCTCAAGATACTATTTTCTCAGATCAGGGAAAAAAGCTCGCGTGTGTCATTAAGATAAACCAGTTTGAGCATCGCCATGCACAGCGATCAGAACTGCACGTGAGCAAACGCGTGTACAAACGTGACGTCACGACTCTGACCTCTCTGGTGGTGTTTGTAGGCGTGTTTCTTCAAAGGAAAAGGGCTTATTCAGCCAGATTTTTGGAAATAGTGCCTCGTGCTGAGCTTTTCTCAAGAACTAGAAAGAAATTTGCCTTCCACTAGACCTTAAAGCATATAGAACTTTGTTTTCGACAAAACTTTATAGCAAATACTTTCAGTTGAAAGAAAACATGTTTATTTACTGCCACAGTTTTTTTTTATTGCAACCAATTTTTCGTTGGTCTGTATTTCACAAGATATTTGCTGATTATAATATGCCAACAGATTGAATTGTTAAATTTTTGAAAACCGTTAAAATATTATGCTACGTTGGCACTGTCAAACTAATATGTCTGTAAAAACGACTACAGCAAAACTGGTTCCAGCTATATAACAAATACAATGGTACCTCGGTACTCGACCAGAATTTGTTCTGGAAGGTTGGTCGAGAGCCGACATACCACTTTTTCTCCAGTTGAAATGATTTAGATATATTCAACTGAATCAGGCACCCATCAACTGCTAGCTACCTTGTATTATTCATAATATTTTTATGGTACGGCGTATCTAAAAAGATGGGTTTGTCTCCGGCTCTCTGTTTAATTTACATAGACCAGTAAACTTCTCATGAACGAAACACAATTCTCTCAAAAAGAAAGGTCGAGGACTGAAATTTTCGAGCGTGCAGCAGTTTCAATGCCGAGGTACCACTGTTTATAGCATCATTTTTAACGACGTAAATAAAACTTTGTAACATCCATATATCATTCTTCTTGTCTATGGAAATAATCATTAATTAAAAACTAAATTTGTACACTATTTTGACATAGCCCATACAAATTAGCTTTTAATCCTTTCATAGACATTTGCTCAAAAGTAGATGTACCAAGGTGCCGTGAAGTAAGATAGAAGAAAGCTGTGTGCCTCCGCTGCTATCATTACTTTCTGCAAGGTCGGAAAAAGTCAGCCCTCGTTGGTACAGAAGCTCATCAGTTTCGCCCAAGTCAGGGGAGCTGACCAGGATTGACTGGTACTCCCCACCTTGACCTGGAGAGGTGAAGGTCATGTTGAGGTACATCACATTTTGTCCATCATATTTCATAAACTCCAGGGGGCCGTGCACGTCCAGCAGTAGGACGTGGGTTTGATTGGTCTTGTGTAGTTTGCCCAAAATGCGGCTGTAGTTCACCAGTAGTTGGCCACTTGTGTCGCTGGAGATGGCGATGTCCCCGAACAGCCTGTTACCGTATGTCCCTTCGAACAGTTGAGGTTTTTCCACGAGGCCTGGGACAACGATAGGAGCATAGGTAGTGTTCTGTTCTGGTGCACGAAGCCAGGGTCCAGGGAACTGGCAGGAAGTGGTTAAGTTTAGCCAAGGATCTTCACCAAGGAGCAAGTCGGCGATGTAGAAGAAGACCTCGCTGGCTGTAACACCTGAAGTGCTGTTGAACGGAGCGCTGGTACTGATATAGATCCCGATGTTAAGGTCTCTTATAAGAACCAGGTAAGTGATGTAGCTGTAGATTCCACCTGAATGCCACGTCACCTGGTAACCTGTTGACCTCACAAAACACAGGGTTGATGGTATCACACCGTAACGTTAACACAACAGATAAGTAAACATTGTTTGGGAAATAAGATTATACGACCCACAACCAAACTTTAGGAGAAAACAGCAAACCCAAACGTCCATGTACCCGTACCTCCACGCGGCCTACTCGAGACCCTGTGTTAGAAGAAAGCAGGTAAGAAGTACGTTTAGCCCACACTTGCTCACCTCGGTAGGAGGAGATGAACCAGGCGAAACCATAGCCGAAGCTGTTGAAGGTGACTGGAAACTGTGGCTTCTTCACAAAGTTCCTTTTTAAAAATTCCACAGAAATCGCCGTGTGCGGTTTGTATGATTCCTGAAGTGTTTCCTTCTTGAGAAGAGACAGTCCTTCCGGTGTCACCCCTTCCTGCAAGTGGAAGGACAACCACTTGGCCATGTCGTCTGCTGAAGATGCGATCGCCCCGGCGGGCTCCGCGGGTCCAATTCTGTGAAAAGAAAACTGAATACAACGGACTCTCCTCTTTACTGCAGTCTCATCAATTATCATTGGAGTTTTTTTTACTGTGGGTTTTCATTAAGGATTATTCTATGAACATTACATCAGTTTTTATAAGCATTGCTACGCCTGTCTGTAAATATTGTTACGGTTTGCTGTATGTTTTAATGGGTTTTTCTGTATTATTACTGTTTCCTGAGTTATTGCTGCGGATTTTTAAAAGTATTAGTACGGTTTCCTGTAAGTGTTCCTTGAGTTTTCTGTAAGTATTGCTAAGGTTTTGTGTTACAACGGGTTTCTCTAAGCGTTTCCAAGCATGACTATGGGAACATACGGGATTATCAACCACTGATGATAGTAGGAATACAAAATCTTCAACACTGAGAGAGTGTAACTATCGAATAAGACATACAGTCCTTTCGTTTTATCACCACGTGAACCTTGTTCGGGTAGGTTGTAGTTACAACTACCGTAGGTCGTCCATCGTCACAAATGTCAAGCCCCTTACCTGTAAATCGAGGTGTCGGACAGCACCACTTCATTTCTGAGTCGAACATAAGGCAAGGCGAAATTGTCCGCATCCACTCCGACATTGTACCCGATGACCCGGCTATGAATCATCTGCAACGGCTGAAAGATGCGTTGGTGGAGAAGCTCCTCCCAGGAGGCTCCGCCCATCACCTCCGCGACCCTCCCGGCCAGTGCGTACATCCAGTTGTTGTAGTTGTACTCGTCACGAAAGGCCCCCGCCTCTGGTAAATACTGAAGACGTCTGCATACAGAATACTCAAGAAATATATTTATAGAGCAAACCTTAAAGACCTAGTGGGGTGCATTTTTTCCTAATGCTAGGTAAATTCAGTGCTAGATGCTTTTTCTCAAAATCTGGTCGAGTACCCCTTCTCGGATTTTTCTAGAGATACATGTGTTAAGACATGAGATTGTCCAAAAGGAAGGCAGGAAGAAAAAGGACACACAGACTGTACATGGATACGCTTCTGTTGTCAAGGCAACAGTCAATGACCGGGCTGAGCACACATACCTATGTTTACAAACATGATGTCACGAGCTTCTGTGCGTGCTGATGTATCTCGAGAACGGAAGTGGCGTATTCACTCAGATTTGGAGATAAAGTATCTTGAACTGTGCTGTAGATGGACAATAGTATCTTCCACCATGTTTTAGATAATATTGCCCTGTGCTTTAGCCAGTCACTAGAAACAAATCACCCCCCTAAATCTTTAAGAAGAGACAAAAGACAAAATTAATAGAAACACAGAAATAGGGAATGATTTTCCATATTTAATTTAATTCACTGCGTCAAGGAAAGACAGACAGACAGACAGACAGACAGACAGACAGACAGACAGACAGACATGAGCAATGAGCATTCTTCCGAATGGATACCTGCGCATTACAAATGGACATCATCATCATCATCATCATCATCATCACAGACAGACAGACAGACAGACAGACAGACAGACAGACAGACAGACAGATTAATGACGTTTAGTTTTCTTCATTCCATCAATGGAAAGACAGACATATTGACTGGCGTCTCTGTTTAAAGTTTTTCACTTATTTTTGATTTCTTCTGTCTACCTTCTCACAACATTTGATTTTTCGCTTACTGTTTTGATTTACTAGTTGAAATTTTCAGTCGGTCGCGGAAACACCACTGGGAGTGGCTACCTGAGGTGTGTTACATCCACTACAGTTGTCAGAGTGATCTCAGCTTTTCAAAAGCTTTCCAAAAGTCACCCTGCCAGTTCACTCGCATATGAAGCAAAATTATTTTGTTTAGTAAACATGAATAACAAACATAAGTGTAATAATTCAGTGTCTGCTACAATTCAGTACTGCTACAAAATAGAGGTCGGCCTTTTTTTGTCTTCCGAAAAGTACCTCGTAAAATCTCTTCTGGACATTCCCGCTGCAGCTCCAGCAAAAAGCGGTATGTTAGGGTTAGCTAGACCTGTCCTGTGCACCAAAATATCTTTGACTGTCACGTGACTGTCGATGTACTTGTCTGCCATTTGGAAGTCGCTGCCAAGGATGTCTTTGATCGCTGTCTGCCATGTGTACCCACTGCAGAAATATCCAACAAACAAATGTTACCGGCGTTAAAATAAATTTTCTTAATCATTAAAAAATTCTTTAAATTCCACATCATCATCATCATCATCATCATCATCATCATCATCATCATCATCATCATCATCATCATCATCATCGTCGTCGTCGTCGTCGTCGTCGTCGTCGTCGTCGTCGTCGATTGGGGAGGAGGTGGTGAATAAAACTTTAAAGTTTAAAGTACAGGTGAGTTGTCTAGTTAACGAAATAACTTCCAAATATATAGTTTTTTATTTTTCTTTTAAAACCTGTCAGTAGTAAGTTTTCTGTGTATCAATTACATGTACAGAAATATAACGATTTACAGACTGAAAGAAATCTTCAGGCTTAAAGAGAAAAAAAACTGTGTTGAATGTCGAATTACGCAGAAAGTTTAAATGAGAGGCAGTAATCATCATCTCCCAGGTTCTCACCTGTGAAATATTCTTCCCTGTGAAATATTATTTTCTCTCTGTGTGTGTGTGTGTGTGTGTGTGTGTGTGTGTGTGTGTGTGTGTGTGTGTGTGTGTGTGTGTGAAGCCACGTGTCGTTCCTGGACTGGGACAGCGCTCTGTATCCGTGTCGCCGGGGGAAGCAGTCGTCGCTGTCGGACGCGGTTTGCGGACCAAGCGGAGAAGTGACGACGGACATCGAGAGGAGAGTCAGCGACTGTCAGCTAGAGACCTACTACTCACCTCCTCACAAGAACGGACTCGCTATGTGAGAGATTGTGACACAGGACGAATTTGCAGGACGAGAGCATCAGCAGCAGCTGGCAGAGCTAAACTGATGTTCATATGTACGTAAGAGTGGATGGTGGTTTAACGGACAATAATACTGGAAGGGCAGATAACACGAATAGTACTGGGACCCAAATTTAGGTTTGCCAAGTCGTTGTGTATTTACATAATGGGAATGTTTATTAAATAGTAATTGTAGTACTTTAAGTCTCACGTCCTAAAGTCATCGGGGAAGATCAGGAGTGGGGTCTCGTGTGGTAGAACTTCTAGTGACTGGCGTGTGACCGTTGTACTTAACGTTTTCCTGCGGGTGTATGTTAAAGTAAGGGGCAAGAGTTACATTACAACTGTCACTAACATGCCCACGTCTCCGGAGCCAGTATTTGCGTTCGACACAAAAACGAAGGAACATTTTAACAGTTTTTCTTTTGAAAGAAAGAAAGAAAGAAAGAAAGAAAGAAAGAAAGAAAGAAAGAAAGAAAGAAAAGTAATAAACAAAGAAAAATGGGAAAACAAAGAAAAATAATTGCTTTAAGTAATTCTATAAACATCACAGCACAAAAAGAGGCTAGAATCGTGACATCCAAAATATCCACGAGTACGGCTAACATATGATTCTTGGAGCCATGTGCACTCTTCTCGCTAGAGTGCTAGGAGGATTATTATGGGTATTTTAGCGACCAGCCACGTACTTAAAGTCCGGCCACCGGGATCACATGTTAATTAACCTGATCTGCGAGAGTTTTAATGTCACCTCACGCCTTCACGATGTAAGTGCATCAATGTCAGGATGACAAGTCGAGGGTCATGAGGTCAACTCTGTTTGTTTTTTTTGAATTGCACTTTTATAGACACGAAAAGAAGTGTTCCATCAAGAAAAAGTCATTGATGCCAATCGCCAGTCTCTGCGTTTAAGCAAAAATTAATTTAATCTTTCGTTACACTTCACCAATCCAATGGCAAAACTTTTAAAAAGTTTTCTTCCTCAAACACAGCCATCAGTGCTGACATCTTTAACCTAAACTTATAGAAGTGGTTTTCTCCATGTACTCAGATCTTCTTACTCTTGTATGTGTTATGTGCAAGTGTCTGCCTCTCTTCTAAAATATCCCCCTCTTAGGTCGGGTTCTACATTTGAACTAGGCAACTAGGTAATTGTCTAAGGCGCAAGCACAGGAGGAGGTGAAGGTGCAGAAATAGTCTGCGGATTTTTTTTATTTTTAAATTGGTGAAGTTATATCAGGACAGTGTGTACGTGATTGCTCTGGAGCGGATAGTTGAGTCGTTAGAGCTCTGGCACATGGATTTGATGCCCGAATGGCTCAGCGAACTTTTCCCCCCCCCCAACAACCTCTCCTCTCTGTCGATTCAGGTGTCGGGAATGGACATACGACTCCACTAAATGTTGGTGAACGGACAAACAGGGAAAGTCTACAATAAAAACAGCTGATACCATCAAATTTAGGTACCCCAGTTTTCATCTTTCCCCTTTTTCCCTCTAGCCATTTTTAGTATTTCCTTCCCTTCTTACTTTGTTTTCTATGTGTTCAGGAGGGCGTCAAGAAATCAGGTGCTTTAAACGGTGGCAATGATATGCATGTACAAACTGTCTCCAATAAAATCTCTGACAAAAATTATGTAAATTTTCAAAGAACCTCCCTACTCACGGGGGAAAAAATGTTTTATTCTTCCCGAACACTTGTTAACTTACGAAAAATCTGCTTGAAAAAGACATGAAGTAGAAATGACGTACAAAAACTTCTTTCGCAGCATGGCTCTGCCAGGGACTCCACACTAGTCTACAACAACGACCCACTTTCAAATATTCCTGCTTCAAGTCTAAATCCTCACTTACTCACCACCACAACTTACTCCTCCCTCCCTCCCTCCCACCCTCACAGCAGGCACCCGTGGGGTTGGCTGTTATTCTGCAGCTGGTGAGTGAAGATCACATACCCTCCAGTCGCGTTATTCGCCTCTTGGCACTGCGCCATATCTTCCGCCGCATGTCTGTTGAGCTTGTCTCTGGAGAAACTCATCGTATTAACCATTTACTGCTAATTTCTTCACGAAAGCAAGCTAAATTCGCGGCTACGGGAACCAGAGATCAACAGGGAGGGAACCAATAAAATGAGAAACCGGAAGTGACGCCAAGACGTCGTCCCCAGGAAGCTGACAGATGAGCGCAAAGTTGGAAAAGTTCAGAGGTCAAACAGAAGTGCTAAGGGAAGGGGATGGCTGGTGCGGGGGGGGGATTTCGACAGACATGCGCAAGAGCGTGAGTGGCGCTCGTAAATTCACAAAAAGCACTTGCACGTCCATTCACATTCACGTAACATGCACACAGGCGCGTTCACACGCATGCGTGTTCAAGCGCTTTGCACGTAAACACGCGGTCGTGGACGGTCTTCCTTGACATCCGAGGTGGGGAACACAAAACAGCGAGAAGTTTGCCGGTAAAGAGCAGTATCTTAAACACTTGTCCACTTGTTTAATCACGGTTAGGACGCAGGTCTCACAACAGGATGATGATGATGTGGTCGCTCGTAATTTGTGCCAACCCCGGGTGTGTGCCAAGACTTTGTCAGGTCCAGGACGGATTCTAGTGGCAAAGCTTAGTGCAAGCTCTGAACAATCAGATGCGAATGGTCCTAACTTTCTGCCGTCAAACAATTTTGTTTCCGAACACCATTCGCTTTGCACCTTTGAGTCTTCTATGCTTCTCTTTTTGCTGAGTGCCTTCGAGACTATTTTTGGTTGTAAGACACTTATATCTTACTATGAGTATGCTAGGAAGTATACTTGCACTTCAATTCACATCTTCCAAACTGTGCATGTGTTGTCATGGAACAGTTTGTTCGTTTTCTAGTCTTTATGCCTTCACAATTTTATCGTTTTCGTGTTTATATCTGCCTTTATCCTCGCTACAAATACTTTCACCGAAAGGTCTAGGACTGGATGAGGTTTGTTCTTTAGAATGTTTACGGTACAAGACTGTGTTTTAAAGGGTTGTAATAAGAGAAGGAATAGATAGATTAGGCAGTCTTCTACGAAATCCCTTGTCAGTAATGTTCCCCCGAAAGGCATTTATGGTCTCAAACATGGGCAGACAAGCACAAAATTCAAATTGGCAGCAGACTTTAAAGTTTTCTCCCTTTAAATTCAGAAAAGAAAAACCCACTCGACATCTACCTCATCTGCCTCAAGTCAAACCGTCACACAGGTGTGTGTGTGTGTGTGTGTGTGTGTGTGTGTGTGAGAGAGAGAGAGAGAGAGAGACAGAAAGAACGAGAGAGAGTGTGTGTATGTTCGCGCATGCGCATTTTAATAAGTATTCTATATATACACACATATGTAAATGTGAACGATTTCTCAGATTGAAGTCTGTCCCTCCCGGACCATTATGGCAGCAGAGACAAAAAACATCCGACAAAGTCAAACCATTTCTTTTGTTCCAGAGGGACAGTGGGATGAAGCCCTTAAGACTATTCACGACAGTGACGAATGAAACTCCCGTCTATAAATGCCGCCCAGGAAGAAGGGAACGCAGAAGTTAACGAAACTATTCAGTGCACGGGGAGCACGTGACGTCAGAGGTGTTATCACACGACCAGCATACGAGTCACACAAGCGGGCAGCAGGCGGTGTGAACGAACATGTGATGAACATTTTGTGAAGTTTGTTCGTTCGAGTATTATTGATATCATATGACTTGCTAGTTGTCAGTAGCGGGGGATGACTTCTGTGTCATTACTAAAACAAGATGGATGACAGTGCGTGTAATTTGTAAAGGAGAGCCTAGAAAAACTTATATTCACTATTGCTTCTCCTGTTTGTTTTTTTTCCTTTTTTATTAGTTTTTGTTTTCGTTGATTGTTATTGTTTTTGGGGAGTGTTGTTTTTTTACCATTCGTTTGTTTATCGTTTCATTTATTTTTGTTCTTGTGTTTATTTTTTTTCCTTTTTTCCTACATTTCTTTTATCGTTTTCACTCCCTCTTTCTATTGTTTTCTCTTTCTCTCTGTCTCTTCTCCTTAGGTGCTATTCATGTGCCTTAGTATCTGACTACATGTGTGTTGTATCCGTGGCAAGATGTGAACTCAGATTTTGGCTTCATTAGTGCTCACCATCCTGTCTCATTTTTTGTCTGCCTTGACAGGGTTCCTCCTTAAACAGAACTCAGTTCAGATAACACCGTACGGAAAACGTTTGAAACCTTGATAATTAATCCAAGACGCAGCGGTCATGTTTTATAACATTTCTCATCATGACATGCACATACACAAAATTTGAGATAAGCTCTTTTTGTAGCTGTTCTCTCCGATCTAACATTTAAAGGAGAAAGAGAAAATGATTTGTCCTATCCGTCTGTTCGTCTTCATAATCTCCCCTCAGAAAAGTGTTTGAGCTTTTATATTGCGAGACCGGCTTATTTCTAGACGGTTCTGCTTCACTCTCTCTTCCCCCTTTCTTTCACACACACACACATCTTTCTTTTTAAACTTTTTTTTCTTTCTTTCAGTGAGCAGCACTCGATCTCGAGCTGACACCCTCGCTCCACCTCGTCTTTTGATGTCTTGAATCTCAGATCCGATTGACTTCTCTACTTACTCCGCTGTGTGACTGGTGAAAAGCAAGCTCTATGCATGCATGCATGATATGCCACCCGAGAAGGACATTGCACACGGCCTTGGGCTCGATTTAATAATGCGGGTAACACGTGTCTGTATTGTGATAGTCAAGAACGTTGCACAGTTCACATGCACTGGGCTTCCAGTACGCATGCGCATTACGACACACTCATGACGGTTACAGCAATGAACTAACTGAAGGTTGCACCCTACGAGCGTCGGTGTAATTGTGTTACAGTTTTAATATTTATATATATAATTCATTTTTCTTTTTATATTTATATCTAATTTTTGTTTATAATTTTTATAATTTACTTTTTCTTTGTTATCTTCCGTTTCTTTTCTTCTCGCCTTCCTGTCTTTTTCTTTCCTTATCTTTATATTTCTCTTTTCTCTTTTTTTTTCATTTCTATATCTTTCTTTTTTACATTATTTCCGTCCGTCTGAGAGTTCTAATTTGTTCAGACTATTCTTGTGGTTATGAGTACCTCTAGGTTCCCTCGACCTTTCTGGTGATTTACTTCCATGGCACAAATGAAATATACAAATATAACGACTAGGTAGGATGTGTGGTAAAGGTCCCACTGTGCTACTTATGGAAGTACATCTGTTGTAAAGAATAGTTTCTCACAGAGATGTGTGTAGACAGATCTCTGGTTCTCGCTATCTGTGCGGTTGTATGGAGTAGGTTGGAAGAGAGGGGAGAGGAGGACTGCAGATATTTTTAAATATAGCTTTTTTTAAGAAAAGCGTTCACGTGTTGTGGTTAAGGTTATCTAGATTAAGGTGTCTGGCGGTGGCCATATGTGCAACCATTCACATACTTTCACAGTTTTACACAGAGCATGACCTGGAGAACACGTTCTCGAATATTCTCAAATATGTTCTAAAGCGTATTCACAGTTTCGCGGTGTGATATTTATTCAGTATTGTTGTGTGGTTTTCCTTTACACAGCGGGGAAAAATTAGATATAACCATCTTTTATCCTACATGAAATCAGGCTATACACAGTCAAACGAACTGAGAAATTCCAGGTCGACAAGTGCGAGTAGAATGTGTTCGTCTTTAGACACAACACAACAAACTGCTTTCTGTTGATCGCTTCTCACTCGTTTTCTTTAATGAGTATCTAAATATATATATATATATAGTTTTCTTTTGAAAGAGGGAATGAAGCTCCCAAAAATAATATGCAACAATTCAAATAAAATTACTCAGCCTGAAAGTTATATATTGTTAGTCTGCTCCAGTGATCTTAAACTAAGATCAGTTCTGCACTGACGTTGACTTTGAATGGAGACTGTGATGAACAAGTGTTGTCTCACTCTGCTTGTTACAGTGACAAATAGCTAGCGGCCACAGCTTGTTACAGTGACAAATAGCTAGCGGCCACAGCTTGTTACAGTGACAAATAGCTAGCGGCCACAGCTTGTTACAGTGACAAATAGCTAACGGCCACAGCTTGTTACAATGACAAACGAGCTAACGGTTACAGCTTTTTACAATGACAAACGAGCTAACGGCCACAGCTTGTTACAATGACAAACAAGCTAACGGCCACAGCTTGTTACAATGACAAACGAGCTAACGGCCACAGCTTGTTACAGTGACAAACGAGCTAACGGCCACAGCTTGTTACAGTGACAAACGAGCTAACGGTCACTGCTTGTTACAATGACAAATACCGAACAGCCACAGCTTGTTTTAAAATGACAAAAGACCTACTGGTCACATCTTGTTATAATGACAAATGACCTAACGGTCACTGCTTGTTTGTTTACTGTGTACAGTCGCTGTGCGTGTTTGTGTTCAACTGTCGCACTGTCTTACTGATGATCTTTTGTAGCACCTTTCTGGGAGATAATAATTTGTTACTTTCCAGAATAATAAGCTCCCTTAAATGTCAGAAAAATAATACCCTTAAACATGCTGGACCGCTGTGTACAGTTATGCATGAAAGGAATCTTCACCCCCAACTCTGTGTTTGGCCTCTTCCGGTGTTGAAGTGGGTTCATCGCTACTGGTGCAACACCAAAACAATGTCTGTGTTCACTACAAAAGAAATTGTCGTGGGATCAATGTACGCAAACTACATTCAGCCTCAGCTTGAAATGCCCGTCCTTGCTTCTCGTGAATGTGTCTAAAGAGAGTAAATAAAAAAATACTGCAACTATTATGGACGAGGAAATTCGCAGCACCTCTAGTTTCAGCAAAATTATTATACTTCGGTGGCACCAGCATTCAATTTCAGAAATCTTTCTTCTACAAAATGTCAATGTGCAGCTACTTGCTCATTTTAGTATCAAATATTCAGATGAGTATAACTGGCTTGCCATCTTAAAGCTCAGCACGTTGGAACCTTCAAAGGATTGATGAAAACGAATAGCTGTGTACGATTGTATTGCATGTATTACTGACAAAGACCGTTTTGTTAACAAAAATATTACCAAGCATTTGAAATACTGCTGTCAATCAAGGTTATCCCTGGTATCCATATTGCATACCCTTATTTCATATTTTCCGTTGAGCCAGCAAATGAAATTAGTAATAAAAAATAAAAAAAATCATTTTTGTGTGCAATACAAATTTCTCAAAATGAGCCATTATGTCGTCAGCGTTTACTAAAAAAAAAATAAAATAATAAAAAGTCTTTTCTGAGTAGAATACGATTATAGCCAAAAATATTTACATTTTAAATCACCTGTCAAACTACTGAAATAAAGCGGTTTTGACCAGCAGTGTGTAAAAAGCATAAGAAATGGAAATTCAACTATGACTTCCTTGAGTTAAGAAGGAACTTTTGCCCCTCTCGTTCCCGTAGGCTACTACCCAGTTGTCAACTGCTTGACCAACTTTAAATAAACAAATTTAAATAGGTATGACCTACTTTTACATTTTTCAAAAACTTCAAAAGACCGTTTTTAAACCGGAAGTTACTGACACGATAATTTTGTTCTCATGTCCTTCGCGCACGAAATTACAAAAAGCTCAATAATAATCTAAAGCACTGCGCATCTGCACATAGTTTACTAAAGCGCATTCACATTCTTGAAGTGAAAAAACAAGCATGCAAGTAGATTTATCTAACTAACAACTACATACCTCTTGCTCTCATCCATTAGCATCCCCAGGATGGTGGCTGTAAAGGCTTTGGTCACCGACCCGACGGCAAACAAGGTGGAGGAATTGACCGGTCGTCCAGAGGTTTTGTCGGCCACGCCGAACCCTCGAGTCCAGGTCTCGTTGCCCTTGACGACGGCCAAGGAAAGGCTGACAACCCCGCGGCACTGAATGAGGTTCTCCACGAACGCCTCAATTTTGGAAGTCAGTTCTGGAGTCAGCACCTTGCCGTCCGCGGTGGTCCACAAGGTGAGGCTACAGAGACACAGCAACACCAGGACAGTCGACATTGTTCTGGTCTGAGCACAGTCTTTGTGCTCTACAGTCGTAGAGGCTCTCCTATGATTCTCTACTGACACCGTGTACATCAGCCTCTCACACGTTCTTGTCTGGAGCTTTCTGCCCAGTCTGTTTTGCCGACACACTCTTTTCCGGGTACTTCAGTGGAGGCGGCTGATACTGCCACGCCGCAAAACATTTCGTCTTTATAATGCTGGGCTTTTTGCTCTACCACTTTTCGGGTTGTGGTGGGAAGGTGGGGTATGCTGGTCACATGACAAGGCAGAACGAACAGACTAACAAACCCCCCGACCTCTAGGATGCCGTACTAGAAGCGTAAGGAGGGTTTTGTTTTCCTGACTCGTATGTAAGATTCGCTGTAGGGGCAGTGGTACCCGTCGTTAACACACCAGTGGTACCTGTCGTCATCGAGGAACAAACTGGGTGCTGCTTTTTGCCTACGGTAGTTCAACACATCGAGGGATCGTACCTCGCCAGTCACCGCTTGTCGCGACGGTGGTTTCAGTGGCCGTGGAACAGCGGAGATGCAGTTCGAATCATCTCCAGCGCTGTGCGAGCAGATGTACCACGCGCACACAGCGGTCTGACTGCACTGCACGACGGGTAAAGGCAAGAAAACTGCAGCGCGGGGTCTACACTCGGCGCAAACACGCCATCCACACTGTGACTGGGGGGAGCGGCTGTCCTTCTGTGTGACTCGGTATTGTGTGCTGAGTTTTCTTGCACTCGGACTCTTCAAGGAGGCTATGCAGACGTGGGGGTGGTGGGGGGGGGTCGAAAGATTGAAAGGAGTGAGGGTGGGTAAAGAGCAGAGGTGGAACGGAGAGAAGGTGGAGAGATAGTGGAGAGACGGGATGTCGGTAAGTGTTTATCATCAGAGGATCCTGCGGGCTAAGTGCATGGGCGTAGAATGTGTTTAATTATGCACGTGTGGCGATGACATGCATGAATGCTTTAACGTTTACACGCGTGCGCGCGCGCGCGCGTGTGTGTGTGTGTGTGTGTGTATTCGCACATCCAAGCAAGAGATTAAGAAAGATAGATAGGTACAGATGTCCAGGAACAGTTAATAAGCCTGAACATCAACATGCTTTGGTGTTTCTAAGAAGCTTCACAGTAAGAGTGCGAATGGGCTTAGAGCCTCGAACTGACACCAGAGATGGAGTGTGTGGGGGAAGCTTCACTGCCCTCTCTCTCTCTACAGTCGACCATCCTGTCGTCTGCTTCCATAAGACACAGTAGCCCTCGCCGCCTACACAACTTATCAACCGGCGCTGACTACGTCAGGTGGTTTAGTTATGACAACTCGTGCCTCGAGTAAAGACTTCATCGTAGCAGTTCAGTGGCACCTTCGCGTTTATTTATCCAGTATCAACTCATCCATCCTCTCTCTAGTTCTTTTTTACGCACACACAGACATACACAAGAACACACACACACAAGAACACAAACGCACACACAATATATATATATATATATATAATGCATGCTTGTTCTGACACATACACTCACCTACTTCCTTATGTATCCAGTATCAACTCATCCATCCTCTCTCTAGTTCTTCTTTACGCACACACAGATATACACAAGGACACACACAAACACACACACACACACACACAAGAACACAAACGCACACACAATATATATATATATATATAATGCATGCTTGTTCTGACACATACACTCACCTACTTCCTTATGTATCCAGTATCAACTCATCCATCCTCTCTCTAGTTCTTCTTTACGCACACACAGACATACACAAGGACACACACACACACACACACAAGAACACAAACGCACACACAATATGTATATATAATGCATGCTTGTTCTGACACATACACTCACCTACTTCCTACCCGAAAGGCGGATAGAATGGAGAGAAAGAGACCAGTAGAAGTCAGGGCCGGGTTGCATGTAAGGTCTTAAGTCAAACTTAACTTTAAGCCTACAGTTTAAGGCATAGTTCCAGAAACCGCTGCTGGCTGATGAGCACGAAAATTCTTGAAAGTGGGTCCTCAGTCACCGGTCTCAAGTAGCAAATCGACAATTCAGACCAACCATGCTGCTCGACCAGCACTTGAGATCGGCCATTTAAAACATGTTTAAGATTTCACATGCAGCGTGGCCCAGAAAAAAAGCATAGCAGCCAAGTGAGCTCACGGAGACGGTGCTCATACATGAAGTTCTGCCATTCTTTTCGTATTCTACGACTGACCTGATATATGGTAGGATATATTCTTCTTATGCAGTGTCTCAACTAAGAGATCCTTTCGAAATCTGAACCTCCATTCGGAAGTCAATGAGTCGCTCTTAATTAAAATCCCCAAAACCACAAACTGGTTTCTTGTTTATCATTTGTAAGGATCGCGCAGTAGACTACAGGTTCCCATAGCACGTGATGGTCAACACCTGTCAGCATTACAGTGAGAATTGTTGTCCCGGGTTCAGATTTCGTCTCAGGCATACTGTTAACAAGGCTGGCTGCTTTGCCTTGATATAGCTTTAGTTGATGGCTCGGCGTAAAACACCAATTCCCTCCTCCACCGTTTAAATGCCACCATCCATCCCCCATTCATGTCCAGATCTCAATATTATTTTGAGAGGGTTCAAGCAGCGGACACAGCTCTACTGTGACATGATTTTTTTCACACAAGAACTTGCTTCTTTTTTCCCCCTTGAAAAAAATCAACGAACAGATAAAAAAAAATCCTGACCACCAACGATGATGGGAGAAGTTGAGAATAAGGTACTTCTCCTACCCCTCCCTTCTTCCCCCGCCCCCCCAAAAAAAAACAACCTCCACACAACGATCAGAATGTCACGTGTCGTCTGATGTAAGGTAAATAGAAGCTGTGCACCGTCGCGCTTGTCATAATAAAAGTTCTTCTTACCTCTCAGGTGACACATGCGGTGAGGTGGGAAAGGGGATCAGAACAGTCAACAACAGGATAAGGTACAGGCGAGGAAGCGAGGGGCCATTTCGAAAGTTAGGTTATATTCTTGTGTAAGTGTGTTAGGGACGTGCATCCACATAAATGTTCTCAACGCTGAATGTTGTTGGGGAGTATGTACAATATTAATGACAGTTCATTCTGAGTTCGAGCACATTCAGGAGTGAGTCAAGGTTCAGGCATGTCTATAGTTGTCTGAAACTAAAGTACTGGCAATGTAACTAACTGCATTGACACATATACACACGCGCACTCTCTCTCTCTCATTGTGGTTCAGGTCACGTGATACAGGCATGTCACAGAGGTTGGTAACTAAACTACACTCACGCCGGACGTACGCATTCTTTATCAGCAACAAGATGATTGTCTGTTTGACTGTCTATGTCGGGATGTACTAGCTTCCTGAACACACCATGAATCACATACTTGTACTCAGCTCCTGTCTACGTTTAAAACTCATTGGAATCCGACACCAGACAAGTAATGACACCAGTCATGTGGTGTGGAACGTCCAGGCGGAAAGATGGACACCTTCAAGGGCGGGGTAGAAAGAATTAACATGAAAATACTACTGCAACAAAATCAACAACAACAAAAATGGCTAAATTGTTTTCTTTTTTATTGAGGGGGGGTGCATTCTGCTCTTGCCAAAAATTTGCAAGGTAAAAGCGAATTGTCTTTATGAATTACCTGATATACATTTTTAATATATATATATATATTGGGATTTTTTTTAATCGGTTAAAATTAGTCCTATGCCTTGTAAAGTCCTGTTACAAAAGCTCAGGCCAGTTTTACTAAGCTCTTTGGTTGAATGGAGAATCGACTGGTGCCATCCACCCTTCCGACACCCTCCCTCCCTTCCTTAAAACCAAGAGCAGTGTAACCTTAGTGAAATCTCAGGTTTATTTAATGGACCCTTCTGAATTTAATTAGTCACTGCACTTGTCACAGATAGAAAATCACTTGCCAGGGCTACTTTCTGCCGCTCTTCTACCTGTGATTTTATCGCCAATTTTTTTGTTTGTCATGTCATCCGCGTTGAATGGGTGTACCAAAACAGGGAAACATTTTTGATGTCTTCTAAACTGACGGTATGACAGTTGTGTTCAGCAACAAAGTTGGCGGGAGTGGGGAAGGTGATGATGTTTTACGCCGAGCCAGCAGCTAAGGCTATATATCAAGATAAAGCAGCCGACCTTGTAAACAGGTGCATCAGATGAAAAGTGTAGAGGGACAACCAATCCGGCCAAGATTAGCGAAGATGTTACCAGCATTTCTCTTACCTCTCTATCCCTCTCTCCGAACTTGGTTGGTCACTAGCTTTCTCCCTCTTCTTCGTTGATGTACGTCATGATCTATAAGCTCCGTGTTGCTTCTGTAAACCAGATTTCTCCCCTGTTCTTTATTAACGCGAATTATGGCGCCCACAGCAAATACAAGGACTGGAACAGTAGACCTGATTTATGGTTGTGAGGTGTAGTGTTAGTGAAGGTTTTGGTCATTGACAGCCTATAGCTTAATCCCACTTTAGTGATGTTGCAAACCTCGATACGAGGGTTTCGATGAAGATGGGAAATCGCCCTTTATGTCAGCTGAAATGATAAAAACTAATCTAAGTGCTCCTGTGAAGAACCTCATGATTACAACATCGGCGTGTGGCGCGGTGTTCTTTCCCCAATCCACTTGCTGTGGAACGAAATGCGACTTTTTAATAGGTTTGGAGTGGATAAAAAAAAATGGGTACCGCCTTCACAAAAAATATAGATGAAACCAACGGGTTTTTTTCAAAATGTCCGTCTGCTGAGCAAATCATTCTCACCCTCACCCTCCTCATCCTCACCCTCCACGATTTTGTGATTTTGCAACTTTTCGTTCATGAAGTGTTTATCGCAACATATCCCTCGGGTAAACAATTTTCATGAGCTCGACATATTGTCCATCGCGACAGCTGCTGGTACATCGATCAAGAACACCGTTTCATTTGGGATAAATTAATTTTTAATATAGGTTATACTTTGTGCGCTATTCAGCGTGGTATTTGTCCAGAGCAACATTTAGGATGTTAAAATAGTAGCTTGTTTGCTGGAAACAATTGAGCATCATAGCATAACCCATTCACCCCCGCTAACGAAGCTTCAAAAGCGAGATTTTTCGGCACAACTTTGAAGAGCGCATGCCTTTGATTATAAAAGGGTCTATAAGCAAGTCTAAAAACTGAATCTTGTCTTCTGCAAATACTTTTATTAATATGCCAAATAAAGAGAGCGAGTCCATTTTACACCACTTCATCACTACTACACCATCACTGGTCCTACCGTCACTGTCCTCCAACAAAAATTTCAATTTTCTCGTCATCGATCTCCAAAATGCATTTGACGAACGAGTTTAACAGTTTAACGATGCAAGTGAAATGAATGAAAAGAATGAAAGCAAAACAGTTCAGATCCAGTCAACTCCTACGTCAAACCGCCGTCTCCTTTATTTCTGCTCTCTCTCTGGTGAGGCTCTGAAAGTAACTCACCGCCGCGCGGTTCCTGTAAAGGCGGGCTATCTCCAGGGGAGTTTGTCCCATGTTAGTAAGAGCACTGAGACTGGCTCCACGCTGAACCAGGAGGGTGACCATAGGCAGAGAGTCACAGGGGCCGCCGTGCATGCAGGCGATATGCAGAGCCGTGTATTGAGACAGGAAATAAATTCTGTTGTTGGGATTGGCGCCGTAGTCGAGCAGCAGTCTGGCCACGTCCGGCCGGTTTACCATCACAGCTACAACTAGGGGTGTGATCGAGGAGCTGCTGATTGTGTCCAGATTGTAACCTTTCTCCAGAATTGTCTCCACCAGATCCTGTATACTTTGCAGACTGGAGAACGGGCAAGAAATCTCGAGACGGAGTGACTTGAAGAGCGCATCCCTCTCTTCGTCAGCCGTCCTGCTGGGGTACAACATCCTCGGTGATGTACTCTGGGGCGAACTTAAACTGGTTTCTTGTTTCTCTGGTTTCACTGGCGATTTCGCTGCCGAATCTTCGCTCTTGCTAGTCGCCTGGCCTCCACCGGTGATGGACATTCTGCTCAACACCAGAACGCTACCACCTGAGGGAGAGGCGCTCTTCGTCATGTAACTGCGAGGGGAGGTACGTGGCGGCTCCTGCGGCACCCTAACCTGTTCTTGTGAAGAGCTTTCCTCCTCGGAGATCCCTGCAGCCTCTTCGAGGCGGAAACTTTCAGTGAGTTCTTCGAAGCTCATCGCCCTCTCTATGGGAAATTCGACTGCGCTTTCTATGAATTCTCCGGCTCTCGTGATCTCTTCCCGATGCTTGCACGCAAGGCAGACTGGGGAACCAATGGCAGCAGCACTGTGGGAAGCAACATCCGGAGACTTTGCCTTTGGCCTGGCGGAAGGTCTAGGGGGTCTAGGGGGTGTCTTATGCTCCTCTTTCTTTTCTGCAGCTGGTGCAGTCGCTAATGAGGCATCCTTTGGATCTTCAGCATCTGAGTGACCAGTTGCTCTTGGACTTCGACCCTTTTGCGGCGATTTCTTTTCCTTATCATCCTTTGATTGCATTTCGTCTTACAAGTCAACCTGCAAATAAAGGAAAAGTGTTAAAAGGTTCTCTCTCCGTCTGCAGTCCCAAGCTTTAATTAGCCTCTAGCAAAACTCGACATAGTAGATACAAACGTATACAAATACAAGTAACAAGATTCCACCGAATTTGGAATCAAAGATCGAATCAAATCATTCCAGAGACGACGAACTTAAGTGGGTTTAGTACAGCGATAATTATTGAAAATACTGTTTTAAATCACCTCATAAGCCCTTTTCCCAAGTCCGTACACATCAGGGAATTGTTTACACGTACAATCTGGAACCACACTAGTCAATTACTTTTATATGAAGTCCTTATATAAAATTATCCTTCTCCTGATACCAACCGCCCTTACGACTTTCCCTAATAGCCGTTTTTAAATGGACCAAATGCCGAAGCGTCAAATCCCTAAAGTGCCCCAAAGTTCCGTTGTTTTCGCAAACAGGTTTGGTCTTAGCATGTTGACCAATTCCTGAATGTCCCGAACGCTCACTGGTTTCTTGTGACCTTCACCCAACTTTGCCCATCCAGGTCAAATTTTGACATTTTCTCGGCAGAGAAGTGACTTAAGTGCTCGTACCATTTCGTCTGTTCAGTAATTTGCCTTTAACCCAAAGACTAATATATGAAGTAAGTATAATATAGAAACACTTCTAGTATAATCAGCATAAAATAACCTCAAAAAAACTGAAACACGCACCAAACAGATAAATTAGATGTGAACCCACAATTTTGAATAAAGCCTTTACTACTGCCTACAAACAGCTTCACCAAAACTATGTGCGACTTGCTAGGATCCTATCATTAACTAGTTGGAAACAGTCTTCACCGCCTCATTAGATAATCGCAATATTTCTGAGAGAGCAGTGAATACAGAGCATTCATTAGTAAACGTTCCGTAAATTTTAAACTCCACACAGCTTGCTTTTGTTTTACCAGACATTCTGACTTTTTATCGAGCTTTTCGACAAATATTAGCCATTTTAAGTGAATTCTTGCTCTGAATTCAACAGATTGTACCTGGGTTTCAGCGCGGAATAACTGGTAAAAAAATGTCTCTAACATATTAAGACGATTACACGAATTGTCGAAGCAGAAAGAACTTTCGAACATTGGAGCACATTATAGGGAGGGGGGGACATACTAGTAAACCCCACGTGGTTTCGTGTAAACTGTGGTCAAGAATTTCATGACAAAATTCAAGACAAACGATTTATTTAGAGTACATCTTATTAGCTAAAACCTCTAGTAAAACGGTGATCTATCACAACCTACGAAATGGACCTTAAAGCCAGGTAGTTTCTATACCTGTAGCAGCAGAACGAAGATGTCTCAAACTTCCGGTCTAGTCATTCCAGAGTCTTTACCTTTATAGGATGACCCAACAAAACCCCAACCCATGCTGCAAAATGGTTTTTTTTTCACATCCGAAAGTTGGAGAACATGTATACTAGTTGTAATTTCGAAAATTATAATTTCAATTTAATATTAATTTAGAGAATTAGATGGGGTAGAGATATTGCGTTGCACACCTGTACACATTTTGTCAGTATCCTGAAGTTGTACAACCTGTTTGTCATACAAATCTCATACAAATGTCAAACGTTTGGCTCAGTAATGTTAACCTGTCTCTTTAGGTGCAAAGCCAGCAAAAGCACAGTAGTTGTCAATATGCAAAGCGAGTTGATCTCCGCTGTTAACAACGTTCACGACTGTCGGTTTGTGACAGACAGGATAAAATAATAGAAATTAATACATTCTCGCTAAAACCTATTTCTCTCACCTTAGCTGCTTTTCTCGGAAAGGTCCAAGCAGTAGTCCAGTTCTCTAAGCGGTTAGAGTTAGTACAGGTAGAAAAGGTACATATTTTGCAACCACTGCCAACAGGGAATAGTGATGAAAATGTTTTGATAGTCGTCTATGGGAAAATGAAAAGAAAAGAAATGAGCCCTGTTCAGTCACAGGCACAGGAAGAAAACAATTCCGTTTCGTTCGTGCAAAACTCACAGGCACGGGGAGCTCCTGAAAGTATATTAAAAGGTCCATGAATACATAATCCTGGGTTCACTCATGCACAAACTTACATGTCCTACCAACGTACACGTACATGTGTGTGTGTGTGTGTGTGTGTGAGAGAGAGAGAGAGAGAGTGAGCACGGAAAGCGCGTTTGTGCACGCAGGGCATCAGGACACACACGTGATATTGTCTTACGGACTTCTGCAGGAAAAAGAATGGTGACGCTATGATTATGTGAAAAAAAACTGCATTCAAAATTTAAAGATTGTTTAGCCCTGGATTTTGGCTTTCTTTGTTGAAGGATTCATCTTTAGAAATATTTTGTGAAGAGCTTTGAAATGTTAATCCTTTTTTTTATCTGCACGATCACGAAGATCGTGCTGAGTCGGACAAACTCAATTTATGCTCATATGATCCCCCATCCCTACTTTTTCTGGCTGAGACAGTTCACGCAAAGAAGTCACCACTAGTAGGTGGTGTTGATCTGCTCCCCTTTAACATCAGTCTCAGGAAAATCCTTCTCACGACTTTTCTTTTTCGCTCGTGCTTCTTTTTTCACCTGAGCGCGCGGGGGGGGGGGGCAGACACAGGCAACGACCACTGCTTGGTGGGGAGGGGGGTTCTTTTTCGAATCTTGTCAGAACTGCGCTAAAAGGGATGTAAACAACGAAACTACTTCTGGTTGCCATCTGGAATAAATAAAGTTTTATCTTACTAGACCGCGACTGACGGGTTTTGTGTTGCAAAGCTGTCTACTTTCTTTTTTTGTGGGAATTGATAACCGTGCAAAACGCTGGGGAAACACGGCCTAACTGACGCCTCAACCGTAAACCACTTGAGTTCACGTGTGCAGCACCTTGTCGCAAGAAGCGACATATATGGCGATAATGAAAATGATGAGTTACACAAAGATTAGAGATGAAGACCGTAGGACAAGACTCCCACAGCACACTTACAGCTGTGGAAAGGGAAATGAAAGGGTACAAAACAAATAAGGACTGTGAGCCTACAGGTAACTGTCAAAGGTGCAGTCAGTGAAATGTAAGTGGTTCATCGGGTGAAGGGCACGGCATGAAGCCCACCTACCGCCATTCCACCCCGCGTTGTAGTTTTATCTTCCCCTCAGGTACCATAAGCTGGTTGGGCGGGAGGAGTTTTCCTGTAATAGGTGAAATCAAACCTCGAACCAGCAGCCTTTAGTTTCAAAGTCGACCTCATTGAGTTCTCTCCTCCATGTAATCAATCCCCTTACAGGTCGTGCCGGTCACTTTGTGACACAAAATACAAGCTGACGCAGTGTACGAAACTGTACATGGGTATACAGCATGGGTATACTTAAAAACCCATAGAGACTACACAACTGAATCACACACATGGAAACAAAGTTAAACCTTGGTATATAATTTTTGATGCCGAATGAGGATGGGAAAATTTTTTGTGACGCACATCGACAAAAGTACAGCGCATAATTGTAATATTGAGTCATTACATTAAGAGCAGTGAAAAACATGTAATGTGTAATGGGAAGCTTGTAATGTGTAGTGCTAGACATGTAGTGTGTAGTGAGAAGCTTTTAATGTGTAGTGAGAAGATTATAACATGCAGTTCAAAACATGTAATGTGTAATGACAAGCTTGTAATGTGCAGTGCTAAACATGTAATGTGTAGTGACTCGCTTGTAACGTGTGGTGCGATACATATAACGCAATGCGAAACGTAATGCGTAGTGAGAAGCTTTAACGTGTAGTGCTAATCATGTAATGTAATGTGTAGAGTGATACATGTAATGTGTAGTGACCAGCTTGTAACATGTAGTTTAAAAATGTAATGTGTAGTGAGAAGCTTTAACGTGTAGTCCTAAACATGTAATGTGTAGTGAGTAGCTTGTAACATGTAGTGCTAACAATGTAATGTGTAGTAAGAAGCTTGTAACATGTAGTTTAAAACATGTAATGTGTAGTGAGTAGCTTGTAACATGTAGTGCGAAACATGTAATGTGTAGTAAGAAGCTTGTAACATGTAGTTTAAAACATGTAATGTGTAGTGAGAAGCTTGTAATGTATGATGCGATACATAAAAACGCAGTGTGAAACGTAAAGTGCAGTGTGATACATGTAACGGGTAGCGAGAAAATTGTAACGTGTAGTTTGATACATGTAACGTCTATTGAGAAGCTTGTAACGTATGATGCGATACATAAAACGCAATGCGAAACGTAACGTGTAGTGCGAAACATGTAATGTGTAGTAAGAAGCTTGTAACATGTAGTTTAAAACATGTAATGTGTAGTGAGAAGCTTGTAACGTATAATGCGATACATAAAAACGCAGTGTGAAACGTAACGTGTAGTGTGATACATGTAACGGGTAGCGAGAAACTTGTAACGTGTAGTTTGATACATGTAACGTCTATTGAGAAGCTTGTAACGTATGATGCGATACATAAAACGCAATGCGAAACGTAACGTGTAGTGTGATACATGTAATTCATAGTGAGAATATACGGGTAGTGCTAATCATGTAATGTGTAGTGAGTAGCGTGTAACATGTAGTGCTAAACATGTAATGTGTAGTGAGAAGCTTGTAGCATGTAGTGCTAAACATGTAATGTGTAGTGAGTAGCTTGTAACATGTAGTGCTAAACATGTAATGTGTAGTGAGTAGCTTGTAAAATGTAGTGCTAAACATGTAATGTGTAGTGAGTAGCTTGTAACATGTAGCTTAAAACATGTAATGTGTAGTGAGTAGCTTGTAACATGTAGTGCTAAACATGTAATGTGTAGTGAGAAGCTTGTAGCATGTAGTGCTAAACATGTAATGTGTAGTGAGTAGCTTGTAACATGTAGTGCTAAACATGTAATGTGTAGTGAGAAGCTTGTAGCATGTAGTGCTAAACATGTAATGTGTAGTGAGAATCTTGTAGCATGTAGTGCTAAACATGTAATGTGTAGTGAGTAGCTTGTAACATGTAGTGCTAAACATGTAATGTGTAGTGAGAATGTAAACATGTAATGTGTAGCGTCAAGCTTGTAACATGTAGTGCGATGCATACAACGCACAGAAAGGTAACGTGTAGTTAGAAGCATGTAACGTGTTGTGAGAAGCATGTAACGTGTAGTGAGAAACGTAACACAACATGAGAAATCATATCTGCCCCTAAACAGCTGTTATGATGAAGCACATTTCTAGTTGCAAGGAGACATCCGGGCCGAAGCTTGCAAGATGACTGGCTTCCAACAGTCAAAAGCAACGGCGTCAACGACAGTTACCTAGGTAATATGATTTTTATTTTAAAAAGAAAGAGGATTGTCAAAATGATCGGCGAACAAGCTATAAAGGAATAAAAATAGAAACCAGTAAAAATACGAAGCAGGTTTATTTTTCAAATCTCGTAATGGATATATGAGCGTAGCAAAGATCCACACTACTGCAGTAAAGAGCAGAAGCTAAGTAACTGAAAGAAGAAGGAAACAATGGCGGGTTCGCTTGAGGCAGTCCGGATGGGATGATGGTACAAGATTTCCTTAGAGCTTTTGATTCACGAACTTCGTGGAACAAACGAGTTTTGTGGCCCCCGCTGAATGGGCGCCAGTCCAGCCCGACCGACATCGTTATCGCCACGACACAGTCTTCCGTCGATAGAAATCGGCCCGCATGGACCCAGTGAGTGGAGTGAAGGGCTCACAATCCATTTGGAACAGTTTTTGTTTTTAATCAGCTAATCGCACTCCCTACAACATCGGATAGGGGCGGCCTGGAAAAAGACTGCTTTCTCCTTTAGAGTTTTCTTAGTTACAGTAGTCGCTCTTCGATAAAGTGTATTCTCTGAAACCAGTAACACAAAGTCAGCATTGAAAGAGGGTGAGAGAAATTTGGTTTATGTCGAACCAGCAGCTAAGGTTACATCATGGCAAGGCAGTAGGTCCTATGAATAGGCGCCATATACCAAAAGAAAAAAACAAATAAAAAACCCCAAAAACGGCATTCCCGAGACGAGATCTGAACCCCTGACGGTCGATTCTCTCGCTTAACCATTGCGCCAACGGGGAGAGATGTCTGTGAACAAAAGCGTTTGGTCTGAAAGATCCCTCGATTGCTTGCTCACGTGGCTATCTGTTTTCTCTCCGTTCATTTCGGTTTTAATCTACTTTCCTCCATAGGTGAAGCAAATTACTTGTGCACAGGAAACTTGCCGGTTTGTATCACAAACCATGCAATTTGTAAACGTGCAGTTTTTTTTTTTTTTTTTGCGACATTCACAAGATATCCTTCAGCTCTCTGCTCAAGAAACGTCTGTCACACTTTGTAACCAATTGAGGAAATGCCTCAAATACTACCCCCCCACCCCTTTATACAGCGAAACTCTCCCCATCTCTTGCACTCTCGGTCAACAGAAAGGGTCAAGAGTCTACGCCTGTCTCCACACCATCCCCGCCATCCATAAGTAGGTCTTGTCTACAGATCACTTCTCTGTAACCCTCGATCCTCATCTGTCATCTAAGTCCATCTTCAAGCGTCATCGCAAAGGATTAGAAGCCCCGAAGCCTTAGCTGTCTACCCTTGCAAGCAAGTGAACCCTTCAAGTACAGCGACTGTCCACATACAGACATCAGATGTTCCCTCCTCTTCTCCAGTTTCAGTCGCTTCTCCGCCTTACTCTGAATCTGATCAGAAACAAATGACTTTTGTAAGGTAAGTCTAATGAACACAAGGCAGCTTCCATGAGCAAGACGATGTACATTTAATTTAGTGAATAATTCCTGCTTTCAATATCCATGCAACACATGTAATCAATATAAGCCCTCTACTGGCTATTATCACACTATAATTATTTTTTTCTGCTACTGCCCAATCCTAATATAATATTTATTCCGGAAAATGTGCAGACAAGCACGCAAACACAGAGGAACTGTTTCAATGATTATCAAAATTTATTATTAAAAACAGTTCTTGAATATCGTCATTTTGAACATGAGCAATCTTTCCAAACGTGTAGCTCCATTTCAAAAGAAGAATGGAAAAAAAAACCGCACAAATAAATATTATCACCGTTATTCACTTGTCCAAAAACTGTTTAACAACAGTCTGTATTAAAAACACACGCTGCTCACAGGATGCTAGATGACAGAAGCTGGTACCAATCCTGGAATCATTTACCAAAGGTAGCTAAAGGTGAATGTCATCCCCTAATCTAGAAACAACACTTTCTGTGGGGCGAGCTTTCGGTGGGGGCGGTACCCATTTCCTCTCCTTCGACTCTAAATGGAGTCAGGTACCCACTCCCAACAGCTGGGTTGACTAGGGGGAAATCTGCTGCACCACATGCTATCGAACTGTCATCCCTCTGGCTTCAGAGGCCAGCACTCTAACCGCTTGGCTTTCTGCTTCCCCATAAACGGTGGCTACATTTTAGATAACAGATGAAATGACTCGATCTTCGAGGTATGCGGTCTTGAAGGCAAAAAGGTTAAAATTCAGAACAGCGTCCAGAATTATGGAGTAGATAAAAAATAAAAACCCTGAAATGGTTTTAGAATAATATACCCATCTCTTCAAAAAATTGTCCATCTCTTCTATTTATGTCTTTTGAAATAAGTTATAGCCACCAACGCTGCTATCAACAACTTTCTTCCCGAGTGAAGAGCAGAAGACAGAAGGGGTGAAGTGTTTTGAGAAAAAAGTCGTTTTAACTCATTTCAAACTAAGATGCATATATAGTAGTTTTTCCAGTTGGAGCTAATATTTAGGCTTCTTTGGTGACCCCTCTGCACCAGGAACTTTTCGCTTCGCGAATGATTCTTTTGATCTGCTGAAGTTCTGTCTAGTTTTAACTTTTCATCCTTAATATTTGATTGAAAGAGCTAATGGCTGCTTTGTATGTTGTCAACTGTTCTTGATGATAAAAATCAATGAGCTTAACCTTAAGGCTGGGATTTGGTAAATTTTGTTTTTTGATTGGTGTTTTACGCCGAGCCAGCTACTAAGGCTATATCACGACAAGGCAGCCAGCCCTGTAAACAGATGCCACATGCAGAGAAAGAACAGCGTGCCCGAGACGAGAACTGAACCTAGGACAGCCAACCTTCACTGTATTGGTGACAGGCGCTAACCGTTGCGCCACCGGACCACCTCTGGGATTTGGTAAACTTGAGCTAGCTTCTAACACCAGTCCAATAGACACACGTCAACATGAAAGATTTACTCAAACACCACCTTTCTCCTTTTTTCGGCTTCTTTAGTTCCCGTTTCCCTTGACGCAAATAAGAAAGGATTTTGGGTTAGCTTGTTGATCACAATATCATTCGTTGTCGTCGTGGTGGTGATCTAAGAAAACAAATCAACAATTGTATTTTATAAACTTTGGTTTCGCTTACTAATGCAGATGGATTTGTGCATTGCTTTCCACACACACTTCTCTCTCTCAGTCACTCCACACTTGCTCCCTCGATATTATTCTCATCTACGTCCTGTGACGGGGTCGTCCTACATGGTCTTGCGGTACTTCTAGGTTCAGCCTCTTAAACAGGGTGGTTGTGCGCATTCACGCTACCAATTTTCAGAAATAATGTACAAATGTCAGATTTGAAAAGCATTTTGTAAAATATCGGACAGAATGTTTACCTCTTCCAGCAGTGAAAAAAAGACTTTTGCAGCTTAATTGACTTTCTCCTTCAGAAGAAATAGTTAAGATCGTCCCAGAGTTGAAGCAGGCTTTGTGTAGCAGTTTTCCATCCAATCATACTGGATGAACTGCTTTTAAGTGTCGACAGCCATGACTTTTCCGAGATGGCATCACGCATCGTTTGGCTGCTAAACTTGCTGAGTCTGATGAACGCATTGAGCAGTTGATCAATGATGACGATGATGTTCATTTTTAATTTTTAAAACTCTTTGCTGTTGTTCTTCAGGCTGTCCCGATTATTAGTTATTTTTTACAGCTTGCTATTAAAAGCTGGATTGGTTGCTAATCTGTCTTGAAAACAGAAACATTTAGTATACATATATGTTAACAAATATATTTTACAAATGTTTGTCTTAGAATTAAAGTTTTAGTACATATTATGTGGTTCTACAAACTGGTTCGAGATTCAAGGTTTACCAACATCTCACATTGATCTTTCATCTCAACTTTTTTTTTTAATTTAATTTTCTGAATTTTGTTGTCAGTATCTCTTCTTTTACACCATGTTATTTTCTTACATTGACCTCAATATAGTCTACAACCAAAAAGAAGGAATGTTCTGCCACTTTGCACTGACTGGCGACCAAAGACAAAAACAAGAGACAATACTGGGTATCAAGCAAACACTGTTTAATAACCAAACACAATTCCGACGAAGGAAAGAACAGAACAGAATTTACATATATTTACAAATAAAATGACACGATCTTCGAGGAATGCAGAGTTGAAGGCAAGAAGTTGAAGTTAAAACAGCATCCTGAATTATGGAGTAGATTTTAAAAATACTTTATAGTTAATCCTGAAATGGTTTTGAAATTATATGCCTATCTCTTCCAAAAATTGTCCATCTCTTGTATTTATGTCTTAAAAAAAAAAAGTTATATCAACCTATGCAGGTGTCCAGAAGTTTCACAGAGAACAGTTGTCAGTTGCTACTATCAACACCTTTCTTCCCAAACAAGGAGCACTAGACAGAAGGGGTGAAGTGTTTTGGGAAAAAAGTTGTTTTCACTCATTTAACCCTCTTAGTCCTGGATAAAAATATTTCTATGTTCAAAAACATGGGCTTAAAATTTACGATTTTGACGATAGTGAAACTGGAGAGCCACGATCGTGGAACACGAGCCACGATAGTAAGCGTATCGTTGCTCATTGTGTTCTGCCAGTAGCGCCACAATCATGGCCCATCGTGCAAAGAGAGAATCATAATCATGGAGCACAGCCACGTTTGTGGCTCATCACAGTCTGCCGGGTAAGCCAGTAAACTGGCTCTTCGGACTAAGAAAATAACCAAAGATGCACCGTACTTTTTTCTAGTTACTGGAGCTAATATTTAAGCTTCTTTGAAGACCCCTCTGCACCAGGAGCTTTTCGCTTCTCGATAATTTTGTTGATCTGCTGAAGTTCTCTGTCTAGTTTTGACTTTTCATCCTTGGGTCCAGCTCTTCGTGTTTTACGACCATCGGACATCTTCACACCATACTGGAATGCTGCCCTGAAATGCAAGAATGCAAAATTATAAAGTTAGTTAATTTTTGTTTTATGCCAAGTCAGCAACTAAGGTTATCTCATGGCAAAAACAATGTACATGACTATTCAAAGGTTAACATAAAGAAATTGTACCAGTATAGAGATTTCACTTTTCTTAGTTTTGTAAAATAAAAGTTTTTAAACACATAAGGTCTGTCATATCAGGTGAAACATCTGAATGGACTTTACATATGCCAGGATTGATTTGGAAGAGTGTTTGACAAAAAGGTCAGCAAGAGTCTATGCTGTAAAATAGTTTTGACGGATTGTAGCTAATTTTGAACAGGAGATGAGCAAATGTTCTATGGTCTTTACACCACAATTATAAAACCTTTCCCATACTGTAAAAGTATTTAATGATACAAAACTTGGGAGAAATCCACAAAAAAATTACTGACTTTGGTAATGCTTCCCGGCTGGACATGTAGGAACTGTATTCTTCTTGCGTGTCAAAGTCCCAGCGTCCAACTGGCCCCTTCTTGTTGCCCTGGTCCATCTTTGTGTAGTCTGCTTCCTCATCAGAGTCATCAATAGCATCAGCTGATTCCATCATCCTGCACAAGCCATCAGCAATTGTCAATTTTTTTAAAATGGGATTTCATTATTGCCTGTCAAATTTATTTGCGTGTACTGCCACTGACCTAACCCTAACCCTGCCAACAATATTCCCTACCCATTCTGAATGGTTACCATAAATGTAATCAACATTCCATCACAATTCTTAAGATCCCAGTGTAATAACAGACATCAGCTTCTGTAAAATAGAACCCTGACCGAACTAAGAAATATTTGCAACACAGATGATGAAGCTTTCTACTCACCCAGGGTAACACTCAGCATAGCTGTCAATCTCCGTCTTCGCCTTAAGTTTCTTTAGCCGCTCTTCCTCTGCTCTGGCTGCCGCCCTAAAATGCAATTAAGACTTCTTTTTAAAGAGTGTAAAAATGGTACTGGATTTATTGTATAATATTCTTCCCCTTTACACAAAACAAAGAAAATATATATAACAAATATAACAAACACAATGCCCTCTAGTCAACCTTCTATACTGGGCTTAAAATAGTGTAACATCCCAAGAAAGGGAAGTTTTGCAGGAACAATGGTACTGGCATATTACCAAAATCATGAAATGTACATTTTTTTATGTGCATGACAAAGTGTGTAATACAAGCCAGAGATTTTATATATATTTATCAATGCTTTCATTAATGCTGACATATTATTGCATAGCCAATAAATCCTCATATCAAAAATGACATTGATGACTTCCACTTGTAAAGTTCTATGTTGACCTACGTTCATGGAAGGAAAAACTTGCATGTAGTTGAACAGTTACCTTTTTTTATCTTCTTCGATGTCAGCGTAACCCTGAAATACAATTAGGATATGATACAATAAAAATCATGATAAAGCCTATTTAAGATATTTTTCTGTAGCATAACCTAAATATTATACCACACTGCCTTCTAAACCACCCTCTCCACAGGCCTTAAAATGGTCAACTATCAAATGACATATTAATATCTCTTTACAGTTCAAATGTTTTTGCTCATTCACAAAGTAAAAGTGATTTTTTATTATAAACAATCAATGGAGCTGTAAAGAGTTAAGGTAATCAAGTTCAGGGAAAAAAGGATAAGCTAAACCATATTGTATTTGATACAAATTACCAGGTATATGCAGTTACCAACAGATGGGAATGTGACAGCAGCAAATGGCAATTTGCATTCAAAAAAGACAAAACCTTCTCCACAGCAAAAGCATACTTACACACTTATCTGCAGAAGAGTGACTTCTTAGTAGGTGAAGAGAGAAGGAAAGCAAGAAAGCGAGCAAGCAAGAAATCAAGAAAGAAAGATCTTTAACTCCAAATGAGCATGATGTGGCATGTAATATTCATCCACAGCTGACCTTAAATCGATCGTTGATGGACCGCACCAAATCTTTGGCTGTCTGTTGAGGCTTATCTTTGTCTTCATCCTCAAGAAAGAATAAAGAGAAGAAATTCAAAAAAAATCTCAAGGAATCAACTACCAAGGAACAAGACATATCAATGAGCTGAATTGTGAAGCTCTTCTTTGCCACATTTCAATTCATACCTAAAAGACACGTCAGTTGAATGCACAGTTAAAGCATGCTTGCAAACGTGCATGCACATACATGTATATGACTCAAATTTTTCTCACTTTCACCAATTCCTAAAAATGATTCCTAAATAAGACTCCTGCTTTTCAGACTGAAAACTTATTGAAACTGTTGTCTAAAAGCATACAGATGACACTAGCTTGTAACATTACTGTTCTACTTTTATGGTGTTGGATTGGTGTACAAATCCTAGTCTGGAATGTGCCTCTAAATGATATAATCACATGACCAAAGATGCTCACCTCTTCAGCCGGCTTCTCAAAGTAGGGCTTTCTGGCTGGCTTTTCCTTCTCAGCTGGTTCTTCCCTATCTCGCCCCCTCTCTCGTTCACGATCACGCCCCCTGTCTCTGCCACGATCTCGATCACGCTCATAATCACGTCTGTCTCGTTCATGCTCTCGATTGCGATCGCGGTCTTTACGATCTTTGTCTCTGTCCCTGTCCTCCCTGTCACGAGGACGATCTTTGTCACCACGCTCTTTCTTCTCCTTGGGTTTGGCAAAAGAGGGCATGTATTCACCTATCTCTCCGTAGATGCTGAAAAACAAAGTCATTGTTCTATTTACCCTGGGGATAGAATCAAGTGGGTTTTCTTAAAGGAAAATTGTATAAGTTTGTAGGCTCTGAGAGTTTTGAACTCCTGAAGACATTATAGCAAGCAATGTGTGTATTCTACATCCATACAAACAACAACTCCATTAGCACTGCAGCAGGTTCTGATGCGAAGCCACAGACACTAATGGACTGGCTGTAATCAGACAGGTAGGACTGCAACCAGCCTAGAACTGTGCCAGAGAAGCACATGGATTTCTGGAAATCAATAACTAGGTATGAAGTTTTGATTAGAAATTTTGATTAGTACCTTTCATCAGCCCCCAAAAATTTTTCTTTTGGTTTCTCATCCTCTTTCAGTTTTCCTGAATGCAAACAAATAAGACAAGTAAATACAAAGTATAAGGTATCTACTAAGAATATTTCTTGCTCTTGTGCGGGAATCTGTTTCAACTTCAGACTTTTTGACTTATTAATATTTAATTTTAAAAAAGAGCTAATGACTGCTTTGTATTTTGTCAACTTTTCTTGATAACAATCAATAAGCTTAACCTTAAGGCTGGGATATAGTAAACTTTTGCTAGCTTCTAGCATCAGTTCAATAGACACATGTCAACATGAAAGATTTACTCAAATACCACCTTTCTCCTTCTTTTTTAACTTCTTTAGTTCCCGTTTTCCTTGACGCAAATAAGAAAGGATTTGCGTTAGCTTGTTGATAACAATGTCATTCGTTGTCAACGTTGTAGTGCTCTGAGAAAACAAATCAACAATTGTATATTATAAACTTTGGTTCTGCTTTATGTTTGCTTACTAATGCAAATGGATTTGTGCTTTGCTTTACACACACACACTTCTCTCTCAGTCACTCCACACTTGCTCCCTCTAACAGATGATAGCAAGATTACAGAAGAATGAGTGACTCATAAAAATTGGTTACAGAAAAGGACACAAAAAAACAAAGTGACATCTAACCTCGTAGCTTGGGCAGTCAGCTTTGCTCCGTATGATGGTGTTGGGAATGTCAAAATCCCCATATTCATCTTCCAGGTCCACAGCATAAGCCATGCGTTTAGGAAGAAATAGTTCATTACGCTCTGGGAGTCGATTTTTGAACAATGTGCGATAGATGTTGCGCCCTGGCAAAAACAAAATATGCAACATATTTATATATATACACACACACACACACACAAATATATATACAAACATTATTCTAGATCCAAAAAAATAAAATTGCAAAAAAAATACAACTAAACTTTTTTTTCCATAGGGATGCAGGAACATCTATTGCTTTGGCAGCCAGCCTTATTCATGTTAATGTTTCCACACATTATCAAAATATAAATGAATTCCCATTAACTGATTTTTGTCACATTCTTATTTCTGATTCATCACTGCCAAAGTGTTGTATAAAAAAATACACAGGACTTGGTTCCTGCCACGTCAAATGGAGCTTATTATCTCCCTTGATCGTTAGGCCTCTTGAAATTCTAAATGTGTTGACTAACCTAACCAAAATAATTTGTATGTTAGTAAGCTTTTTTCTCAATTGCCATATTGCAGTTTTACAAGGGCTCACACTTACCCAGTTTTGTTTTGAACTGGATCTTTTCTTCTGGGTCCTCTTCTTCCCTGAATTTTGTTACAACAATCATTTAACACCTCATTGAAAGTGAAAGCACACACACGTACACACACTGGGGATGCAGTCACTAGACCTAGCAGAGAAATTTTCACAGCAATCTAACATTCCAAACAAGATCTCATGATCTCTATTTTGAAGATTTGCTAGATAATTTACAATTTAAAAAGATCCTAAGAGCCTGTAGCAATTTTCTTTCATCTGTAGCCATATTAAAGCAGCTCCCCTACCATAACACACTCTACTTATATGTGCTTATATGTCTGTGCATGGATATGAGTGGTTTTCTAAACGACATTGTCTGTGTATACAACTACTTATGTGCCATTGTGTACAATTAAATATGTGGTAGAGGAAGATCCTGTACACAAAAGAGGCTTCTATTTATTTATACACACAGCAAAATAAAAAGCATGTAATTACTTGTTTTGAGTCACCGCCATTTCCATTTTGTCCTCTTCTTCTTTTTCTTTACTGCTAATTTCTGCTCGAACCTTAAACATAAAAGTCACCTTTTTGCCTTTGAATGATATTAAAATATAAAGAAAAGCCATAGTTAAGAAATTCTTTCAAAAAGACATGCTAAAAATTGGGGAATTTTTACTGTAAAGCTCTTAATTTAGTCATGGATGACTAGAAAATTATAAACCTAACCATACTCATGTACATGTATTAATACACACACAAAAATATATATGCACAAGTAACCGCTTGCTAAGAGAATAACACCTTGTCTAGCAGAGCATAGTCCAGACCCTTCACCAAGTGAGTGTGCTCCATGTCACCACCCAGGTATTTTGACTCCTGAATCATCTGCTTCCTTCTCTCAGCATAGTTCTGCACACTGAAGAAAGAAAAAAAAGGAGATTAAAAATTTTCACAATACCAATTCCCATTAGTATAATTAGATGTGGAGTAGACAGGTTAACTGTAAGAGCTGTGGCATCCCACCCCATTGGCATGGACACTAGACAGTTTGAGACCCAATGCCAAGCACAATTAGACAATCTGGATTCCCAGTCGATTCGACTAGGGTCAGCTCGACCAAGTCGTTTCGCCTATAGGTCGGTTCGACTAGTGTCGATTTGTCTACAGATGTCTGCAGTCTACATGCTATTAATGGCATGTCAGACTGTAACAGTGTCACGGGTCAGTGACTATTGACATAAACCCAATAAAACAAATGTAGCACTCTACACTCACTGTTCCTTTGTGACCATCCAATGCTGTGATTGTTCTTCGATGGCCTGTCCAAAGATATTGCAATGCAGAAAGTTGCATTTCTTCAGAGCATGTCAGGCACGCAACGTCCGACGGAAAAGGTGTTCATGTTTACTCAACTATGTTTATGTGTTCAGCATTGTATTGAGCGTACGGTCAGAGCGACGTTGTTACATATCTGCATAGCGCATCTCTCATACAGTTAGACTTATTAAACGATAATATTGTGCATTATTTACAGTTAAACTGTATTAGGGATTTAAATCACTTTTTTTAATTTTAGTGTGTCATTAGCACTGTGTTCTCTGTTATTAGACGGTAATATTGTGCCTTTAAATCACAATCCTTATTTACAATTTCATTCGCTCCATTCTGTGTTATTAGACGGTAATACTATGCTTGTATATGTTACATGATAGATTTAAATCATTTAATAAAATTACTTCAATTTTTTTTAATTTCATATGTCCTACAGATGAATCGGCATTAGCAGAACCGACCGTTAGACAAAACGACTTAGTTGAAATGACGTTAGTCGAATCGACCGGTTACCGCCAATCTGATATGCTAAACTTTTCCCAGTGGATCTAGCTGTGCAGCGTCCCAACAACAGCAGTTAGCACCCACTTTATAGGGTAAAGACAGAAGAAAAGGTGACTATCATAAGAAAGAACAAGTTAACAATCACACTGCTGTTGAATATTAATAAATTAATGTTAAAACAATAAGAACTACTTGTTGTAATGTAATCAGCAATGTTACTGCAAAATTCTGAAAGATTTGAAAATTAAAGCAGAATAACAATGTAATCAATAAAGAAGGAACATGACATTCTTACGATTTAGCATCAGGAGCCACTGCTCTGTAGTCAGCAGTTGTGCTCATCTGCTCTGGTTCATCTCTGTTTTGACCATCACGTCGCTCCCTTGCCTGAAAAGTAAATAAAGATTCAGTGAAACAGATTACTTACATTTTCACAATTTTTGGTATCTTCAAACTGAGAATTTGAATACATAGCTGAATGATGAAAAAGAAAAAAAAATCTTCCTCTCTTTAAATTTCCTGGCACTTAACTGTAAAATTTACAATACCAGTCTGCCTCCTTCACCTGGCTTTGTGATTGACACTGTTGTCTGCATCTAATATATGTGCACTAGAAAAAAGCACAGATGGAGTAAAATAAATGCCCTTTGTCTGCAATCAATATATGTGCACCAGAAGACAGTGGGATGGACTTAAATAACCATACTGTCTGCACCCAATATATGTGTACCAATGACAGCATGGAGGAACTTTCTTTGTCTGCACTTATGTGAACCAGAAGACAGTGGGAATGCACTTTAAGAAACATACTCTGTCCCTGTATTTTGATGCTAGCTCCTTCTGCCTTTCTTCTTCATCTCTCTTTAGTTTAGCATAGTAGCTGGAAAAAAACACAAAAGATTATACAAGTTACATAGCCACAGACAGTCTCCAAAATAGTAAGTGATCCTTCACTGCAAGCCTGTCAATTTAAAGGATTAGAAGGGTGCTAAGTTTTTTCTAAGGAAGAGGTAAAGCTCAAGGCACTAGTTCCCCAAATCCTCTGCTCTCGTGATAAACGCTGACAATCATCATTGTGTACAGAAAGAGGTCAAAATCGTGGATTCATGACAGCCTCTTTACATACATTACCAACTCTCTCACTTGCTGGGGCCTTCATAATATTACTGTGTCCATGCACTATTCTATCCATGTACTATTGTGTGGTTGACATCTTTCTATGCATGGTGATTTCTTAGTATGCATCTCAAGAATGGAAGCAGGTTATAACTCATATTTGGGGAAACTGTATTTCGCACTATGCTCCGCTCAATCATTAGGAAAAAACTTTGCACCCAACTACTCCTTTAAGAGCAGATCTTATACATGACAGGCACAACTAAACACTTAATTGTTCTTTTTGCTAAACATAAAAAATATATAAAGATATAAATCAAACACTTTCTAGGAAATACTAGCATAGATAGCTGACAACATCAAGTAAGCTCTACAGCTCATATGGCACCCCTCCACCAGCATCAAATAGAACAGAAACTCACCTCTTTTTCTTCTTCCTCCTAGTGGCAGCATCTTCTTCCTCATCTACTTTGACCTCTGCCCTAAATAATTTTAACAAATTGGACTTTTTGGTAAAAATCATGCTGTCTCTTCACAAGCAAATTTAAATAAAAGAGTTGTTCAATGCCTTTATACAAGCGAGCTGGACGTGAAGCTCTTCTAAGATGACTCCTTAAGTCATTCACTATGTAAGGCAAAAGTATAATAATTAAATACTTTATTAGAACATATGTTAGAATTGAAACAATTAGTACCTTTATATTGTCATTTTTAGCTGTTGTAATGCAATTTCATTTCTAAGTAACCGGCTACTGTCAAAAACATGGCTTGACCTAGATCTAGGCATGAACCCTGCCTACTTCCAATGATAACAAAATGCCAAATTGCTTGCTTTAAGGGAAGAAATTCACAGTAAAATAATCCTTGAAGGAGCCAACAGATTCTTCCCTTTTTTATTCATTTATATTTGCAAAGAAGCTATTTTTGTTTAGAAAGAGGGCAGCTTAATGTTTGAACAATGAATGACGTAACTGGAAATAGGCAGTTGAATTTGCAAATGTATAATGTTTGAACAACACATTGTTCTGTTGATAATGTCTGACATTATTAGCTACTTGTAACTGGTGACTGATTTGTCTTTTGGACCTGGAGTTGATTAAGCAATTGGTGTTGGGATGATAAGGTCTTAAATGGGACAATATGGTCAATAAAGGGTCAAATCGATATGGGCAAAGAAACAGCTTTCAAGGAAGTTTAAAGGCAGTTCATTAACGACACACAATTCCACGTCCCGCCCCACGGTGCTCCCCTCTCAATAATCAATTGTACCCGCTCTCCCCTCTGCAAAAATAACATTGGCATATGATGCGGCATGTTACCCTATAGGAAAGTTGTGCCCAGGCAGGTAGTTGATAAGGGTGATGTAATATGCTTTCAAGTCAAACTGACCAGTTACCAGAGCAAAATGCAAGAAAAATATTCAATGACATTTCACTAGTTGCTTGTGGTAAAATTATGTAGGTATACCAAAGTCTGAATAAAGAACTCTTATAACAAGTTTTAGCAGCTAAAGTTGTTTCCCTTTTATCATTTTTGGTGGTTAAATGCTTACTCTCGCTTTGCTTGGCTGATAGTTGCACTGTATGAATTTGATGGCCCACGTGGTGTCATCAACATCTTACGAAAATCTTCATTGGTGAGAGGATGTCTGAAAAAAATGGATTTTGCAGCAATATATTTATATATATATATATATAAACACACACAGACACAAAAGGTTTGGATAAAAGATCTAAAACTAGGAATTTACAATTTACACCTAACCTCTCCCTGATCCAAAATGACTTTGCTAACATTATTTATATAAGTAATCAGATTACATCCACTAGGCCTACAGAGTTCATGATCAATCAATACTTACGCATCCTCCATGTGGTCATCCTTTAGCCCCATGGGGGGCAGAGGATTAGAAAACATGTCCATTTCTCCTGCAAATGTTATGGGCTTATTACAATTTGCATGAAGACATAATGATGCCATTCAATAATACTTCTTTAATGATCTACCCAGAATGAAGAAAACAAATCAAACAGTCTTGACACGCTGCTTCTGCAAGTGAAATATTTACAGTCAAACCTTTATATCTAAGCTCCTGATGTTCAAGTTCCTAAAATGAATTCTTTCCGAAAAAACAAAACCTGTAATCTGCTAACCATGAGCTCCTGAAATTAAAATAAAAATACGTCCCAAGCTATGGTGGTGCACATATCTGATTATGTAATCTTTATTTGTAACAAGGTTTAATAAGAAAATGTAAAGAACTCGCGCTTTCATTTCACGACTGAATTCGTCATGAATGCAAAGTGCTTGCAATACTCTACTATGAATGCGAAAGCAAATTTTCCACACTAATCTACGAAAGTTAATAGTATTATACAACTGTAAATGCTTACTTTCAGGCATGATTGCAATTAAAGACGCTTACTGCTTAAATACCACTGCTAATACAAGTATTGCTACAATCACAAACAGAACTGTGAAAGCAGTGACACAATTCGCATTCACGTGACTTAGGGTCACGTCCGGCGAGATTTGAATAAATGAACAAAATAATGAACAATTATTAATTCACGAGGGTACCAGAATTAGCAAAAATTATTTTTTACATCGAGTCTTCGAAATAATTAGTAGAAATAAAAAAGTTACATAAATATAGAACGAGGCAACAAAAACATAGACTTCGCACAGCGAGTAACGATTGGTTCACAGACTTACAGAGATCATAGAAGGCTGTGGATTGGTCTGTCCACAAACGCGACGACAAACAGCGGCGGTCTGTTTAAAACAAAATCTTTGGATCATTTACAAATGTCGTTTTCAAAAGCACCTGTCAAACGTTTTAATGATGTTTCAGGTGAGATCTGCTATTTAACCCTATATAACATAAGTTATCTGAGTCTACGCGTTGTACTTTTGCAGACAATTCGCTAAACACGTTGCAAAGACCGAGTGGGTTCTTTCGTTGTTGTAGGCCTAATTGTTTTGTTTGTCCGCATGTTCCGGTATCTTTCTAAACTGCCGATTTCACATTTGCAGGCTGCGCTCCACCTGTTGGAGCATATGATCCTAAAGAGGAAAGAAATGTGAAAGGAGTATACATCGAGAAAACAGATCGCTTTAAACATCCAAAAGGCAGGAGCTTTATACTTCTATTTATACGCCTAAATCTTATTTTCATTATTTCTTTTACTGCGTCTGTTTCTTTGAATATATCATCAATTCACTTGCCAGTTACAATAACATAGGAATACACAAACAAGAAACAGAGTTATTCCGAGAATGGCCAACATAAAAATCATTGCATATCACTTTGTCAGACCAACTGCACATGGTACTGTGCACAATCTACTGTGGCTTTGTCAGTCAGTCACTTAGTCCTTGACTGGTACTGGTTTTGGGGACTAAGATGGAGAGCACATGGATAGATGCAGCAGCTGACAAGGCCCACCACTCATGCCTGTCTGGGTATACCTACTACGCAGTTAGATCGACTCCAAAGAGTTCAGAACACAGCTGCCAGGATTGTCACCCATGCAAAGTTGTCCACTGAGCACATCACCCCTATACTGCAGAGCTTTCACTGGCTCCCAGTGAACAAGCATCTTGATTACAAAGTGCTTTCAGTCCTGCATATTCAAAACTGCTCCTGACTATTTGCAAGAGGTAGTTCCTCCTTACAGCCGTCATGTTGCCTGCGCTCTGGCTCCCAGTCACGTTTCTGTCTCCCTGCAGTGGAAGACACAAACAAGAAGCGCACTGTAGCCAGGGCCTTAACAAACGCTGCACCTAAGCTATGGAATGCTCTGCCATCATCACTGTCCACCATCACCACAGCAGCCATGTTTTGGGAAAGATCGACTGAAGACTTATTTGTTTACTAAAGACAGACCTAAACAACCTAGCACCACTTCTGTCTTTATTATTTTTTACTTTCCTGTTGTTTTATGTTTTTTCATCTCCTGTTTTTGCTGCGCAATGAGCATTCTTTTGAATGGATTCCTGCGCATTATAAATCGACATCATCATTATCATCAATGGTAAGCAGAACCTGCACAGGATGACGAGTCCACTCCTTTGCCGGTTCTTCCTCTGACCACTGCGCCATTGACCACTCTTCAAGGTACCTTGAAGGATATTTTTCAACAATGTGTCATGCCAGGTCAGATGGTTAAACCAGACCAACTTAACACTGCTTAACTGTTGCAAGTAGGGGTTTCTGGTGTCCTGTGAGTGTCCTATAGCAACTATGCTTCATACTAAGTCATAATGTTTATTTATGGAGTGCCCTACCTCACCAAAGATATGCTTCACATTGATGAAGTCATATAAGCAAACACTTTATGGTCAACCTCTAATGTGCCTTACTAATTCATTCACCATCCTTCTAATCATCACTTTAGTGCACTCTCTTTCTTGCGCTGTCACAACTTCTGATAAGTGTCAGTATCACAATCAGACTTGAGAGGAGTCCTACTAACAGCTGAGATCTGGGTCAAGTATGTCTGCTTTTTACCATCAGATTATGTCATGCACTTGACAAATAAGGGTTCCTGGTGTCCTATAAGTGTGGTGATCGAGCTTCGTACAAGTCATTGATTTATGTTCTCTGTACAAGATTTGGAGCAGCCTGTTCAGGCAATTGTTCTTGAATGCATAGATTCTCCTCTTTATATTGGCAAGCATAGTCCACTTTTCACATCTGTAAAACAAGATCGCCACTACAGAGACTTGTACATATTATACTTCATAGTATACCTGATGTTATAAATGTTCCAGACCCTGTCAAGTCTAGCTATTGCTGCGGTTACTGTCACAATACTGATGTGGATATCTTTGAGTCATACTCCATTCATGTAGATATCTGCTTTGCCATTGCCAATGACAATGACTTTATTCGTGTCAATGATGGTCTCCATTCCATATGTGATAGAACTGTCAGTCTGTTGGTGAGGTCTTGCAGTTCTCTGACAGGACCTGCTGTCACCCTCTTCAGTGCTAAATGTCTGCATTACATGTCATTGTCCCTACAATTTTTTAGAAGGGGAAAGAAACTGGTACATTCTCACAAAATTTAGACACTTTGACATATGCCCCTTTGTTGTTGGGACTAATAATGATATTAATGATTTGTATAGTGCTTTGCCAATGATTTGCTCAGAGCACTTTACAGAAATGATATACAGACTGAATCACTAACAACCATGCACTCATATTTGCATATAACAGACATGCTTACTTCTACAACAGACATCTGCTCATGCACAAAATAAACTACAGGCGCAAGTTGTGCATCCTCATGGTCAGGACAGGGTCTCACAGAAGTCACCATTCTGAAAAGATTTGTCATAGCCCTCTTAGCGCGATAAGCCACTGATTCTCTCTTTGCACGATGAGCCACGATCGTGAGCACGAGCGTGGCTCTGCAGTTTCACTGTCGTCTTCAAAATCATAAATTTTAAGCCCATATTTTTGAACAAAGAAATATTTCTAGACGCGCTAAGGAGGTTAAGTTTGGACTTGAAGGTGGTAAGAGAGAGTGACAAAGGCTGACAGGTAATCAGTTCCATGTTGATGGTGCTTGGTAGGAGAACAAGCCTCTATCTATACATCTTTATCTTAGCTAGTGGGGCTTGAAGAAGCTTGGTGTCGAAAGATGAGCGAAGATGATGAGCGGGTATATAGATGGGAGTTCGGAGAGGTACTGAGGACCAGTGCCAGAAACAGCGGAGTAAGTCAAAGTGGAAAGGTTGTAGACTGTGCAATCTGCAGTTGCCGGCAAGTGAAGAGACTGAATGATAGGTGATATATGTTCACATCTAGATGGCCTGCAGATAAAGAGAGCAAGATTATTCTGGATCCTTTGAAGTCTGTTGAGTAATAAGGATGCTTATAAAGTGCAGAATAGTAGCACATGGCCAGGCTGTCTGCACTTTACCAGGCCATGAATATGAACTAAAACTGATAAGGGAAGGTTGTAAAATAGTAGATCTCTCTCTCTCTCTCTCTTTTGTAATTTATTGAATGAAACCTGCATGCTGCTGTGATACTGTTTCTTGTCATATGCCTTGATTATTGGTCTCGGCTTCTGTGACTAGTTCATTGTGCTCAGAAAAGTTGACGTTGACAAAAACATATTCAGATATTGTAATGTTTTTGTTTTTCATCTACCTGCAGATGTTGCTCCTAATTCTGATTATATGGAAAACTTCCATCATTCTCAGCTGACTTCCAGCACTCCCAGAAAGTGTGGCTCCGCAAACAGTTCCTCATCTTCTGAGGTGACACTTCATTTCCTGTTGACATTCTAGAAATACAGTGCTTAGAACTACTTCCATATTGTAAATGACATTGACAATTGTTGAACAAGATTTGAAGTTGCCAGACATAAACCATTCCTATTAACCATTCATCACCTGAAAAAGAATGAAATAAAAAGAAAGTACCTCTTTAAGAGTCCTGTGGCTAACTGCATAACGCATTTCTAAAACTTAAAACTGTTTGAAAAATTGTCCTGATGAGAACGAACGTCTGAAAACAGTTTTAGGTTAAAAGAAAAATCCAAGATGACTTTGCACAGTGTTTCTATAAAACTTGTTATCTAATTCGATCTAAGGACTTTAAATGTTCAAAATTAAAAATGTGTTGCCCAGTTGGCCCCAGGATCTTCATATTAAAATCTTAGATGTAAGATCTTAGGAGTGAAGCTAGCAGAAGTTACAGAGTTCTTGATGTTGATGCCTTCTCTGTCATTTGGACAGCCTAAGTTTTGCTTTGAGTACCTTGTTCTTTCTGGGTCTTTTACCCTGTCATAGTTTAAGTTAATGTCTGGTAGCACTTGTGGTTTGTGTGCGCTTGTTTGACATATTGTGGAACAGTCCCCATCTGCCTTTTAATGTGACATTGCAGTCATCCAACAAAAGTGTAGCATGGAAGTCAGCACATTTCGGTGACCATACTGGACGAATTAAAGACCTTGAAATGGAGGTGAGTTTTTCAAACTCTTTCAATTGTTTTTGTCAAAAAAAATCAATAAAAAATGTTCTAGTTCTTAGAAAAAAACCCTGCTCTTTCCTTTTTAAAACTCTGGATATAAGAAACTCTGCATATCAAGAATGCATGATTAGATACAATGTTTTAATGTATAACTATTTGTTATTAATATGATTCCTGCAGGTCCGGCGACTTCTGCATGTGAAAGGAGAGCAGGATCGCGAGCTGCGACAGCTGCGTGAAAAGTGTCAGAATCTTGGAGAACGACTAAACAATGACAATGTCGATCACACACTGTGCCTTGCTCGTGCAGCCACTTTGGAGGCGGAAACCAAGGAGGTAAAGTCACGGCTGGAGGCTTTAGACATGAAGTGAGGTAGTCCGCTGACTGTTCAGCTTGGGTTGGGAAGACTGTCTACATCAATCAACACCAACATTGTTTGTGACAGTCAATGGATGGTCAGAACTAATATCTTAAAAGGTTAATATGATGTGCAATGAGAAGCAAATCTCAACAACAGTTTGTGAGTGAGAGGTGGGTATGTTAGCATGTTCATGGAAATACTTTCCTGTTCAGACAAGCAAGTTTTCCAGAAATGTAGGAGGCAAAAAAACTGTTTTTCAAGCGAAAAAAGACTTCAAAAGAGGGAATAATTTATGGCAGATTTAATGCAATTCTGTTCAGTGTCAACTAATTTATAAAATTTATCTCAGATAGCAGTAAACAGTGATTTTCATCTGGTCAGCATATAATTAAAGAAGCATTTTGTTTTAGAATAGCAGCGCCATGATAAACATTAAAAGATAAGTAAGGTTGTTTTCATGGAAGTACTGTATTTTATAGGTTTTTTTGACTCAACAGTTGCTTGTAGAGATGCAACAGAAGCAAGAAAAGCTTGAACAAAGTTTGAGACAAGAGCATGAAGCACAATCCAAGGAACTTTGGCAAGAGTTAGAAGCAGTAAAGGAAAAGCATGACCACGCACAGCAGAAAGTGCAGAAGGCACAGCAGGAAGTGGACATCCTTCAGCAAATGCTGCAACAAAGCCAAGAGCACTGCAGCTCTTGCCAGCAGAAGCTGCAGGCACTGCAAGAAGAGCACAGCAAGACACAGCAACAGATCCACAGCCTTCAACAGGAAAGAGAGCTGCTGCAGCATACCCTGGAGCATCAAAGAGATATGTGCGCTGTGACAGAACAGCAACTACAAGCAGCACTACAGGCGCGAGACCAGTGGAAGGAGCAGATGGAGCAGGCACAGCAGAAGTGTTATGATCTGCAACAGCAGTTGCACCAAATGCAAGAGGACCACAGCAATGTCCAAGAGCAGTTACAAGAAGAGCTGCACAACACAAAAGAAAACTTTGCTAAACTGCAGCAAAGTGGGTTAGTGCAGCTATTTCATGCTACTAAAATTTCTTAAAAACAAAACGAGGAAATCCAGTATTTATGCTAGACTTCCTTGAAGATTTGGCTTTGTTTCTTGCTTGTTGTTTTGGTTTTGTTTGTTTGTTTAGTAAATCATTGCTTTTAAAGGCTAATTTCAGCAGTTAATCCCTTTTCTGATCACAGTATTTCTGTGGAGGAGGAAAGCAAGAATTTGAAACTGGCCAAAAAGGACCTTGAAGTGCGTGGGGACCTTATGTTTGATGCTATTAGGTATGACTCTTGCATGGAAAAATCTATGCTGGTAGGGAGCAGAAGGTGGTTTGTAATGACTTGTTTTGTTGCATTTAGGTAGGATGGAAAATGTCAGTTGAAGGAGAAAGGTTTAAACAGTATAAAAATGGGTTTGGGTGTATCCTTGATAAGTGATATCTTTGTCCCACGTACTCAGAAATATATTGTTTCTTTCAACACAGACTGACTGCTAGGTAAAAGCATGTGCAAGACTGGCTGAAATCGAAAATATTCACATTCATTAATAAAATAAGTTGTTGCATGTGCTTCATCACTTTAAATTTACCCTGTCTTCAATGCCACTCTCACATGGTTACATTTTTTTTTAATTTTTATCCTGTTCATAGTCCAGCTTAATTTGAATACGTCTGTCTTCTAGACAGAAATAGCATTAAGTCTAATCCCTACCGACTATTTTAAAAAAATTCTATCCACCAACTATTCCTCTTAGAGGCATGGGGATTAGTAAAGAGGATCTGGGCAGCTTAAAAAGCTTTAGCCTATAAATAATAAACTTCACTTCATGTTTGTTTTTGTTTTTTTGCAATACTGCATTTATCTGCATCATGCTTGGCACAGGTCTTTCAAGGAAAAAGCAGACAGTGAGACTGATGCCATGAGGCAGCAGCTGTTTGAAGAGGAGGCTGAAAACGCTCTGTTAAAGGAGCACGTAGAGCAGCTAGAACGGTGAGTACTAGGGTACTGTCACACCCAGGACACATGCATTCATTCAAGTAGGTGTATTATATTCTGCAGAAGAGGCTGGAGAAAATGACCTTGTATGTGTTTTACTTCCAGTCAGTTGCTTTGGTTGCTGTATGTTTCTGTAAGATTTAGCAGATATAGTGAATTAATGATTTATCTACGTCATTAAAAATAGAGAAGCAACAGTAACATTTTGAGATAGATGAGTCTGTTGTGGAGATAATTTGTTTTTTGCAAATGTCCAAAATTACCTTTGAAATCTTGAAAATAATCTGCTACAGGGAGCATTAGAAAGCAACAAGTTTATCAATATCTGTAGGGAGCTTTTGATTCTGATTGTTTTGTTTTGCAGAGAAAATAAAATGCAAAATGAAAACATTCAATCGCTGACAGTAAAGCTTGAAGTCCTGAAGGAAAAGTTAGGTGAGATTTCCTTCCCATCCAAGTCAATCTTTTCGGTCTGCTTATAATGTTCTCCACTCCGTGCCACACACCAGATGAGTGAAATTCAGCAGATCATCTTCTTTTCAGACCCCACCATTTTGAATTCTCTGCCCCTTTCTCTTCAAACTGTGTCTATATTTGAAGCCCTCAAATCCAGCTTGAAAACCCATCTCTTTTATCTTGCATAATCCACCAGACTATTCTGCTCACTTCTCAGTATGACTTCATACATGCTTACATTTGCTATTGTGTCATCCGCTTGCTGTTGGATACCTTTCTTGTATAGTTGACTGTCAGTTTGTAGTCTTTCATGTTCAGTGCACTAAGGTTGTATATACATGAGAAAGTGGACTTTACAAATTCAGTAATTATAAAAGACAAAATCACTTTTTTGTGGAAGTGTTTGGTACTGAGTCTAGATGCTGTGTAGTGTTTTTGTGCTTTCCAAGTCTCAGTAATCTGTTACTTAGATAACATAACCAGAATTTCCATGAATTTTATGCATGCAACAGCTGCTGATTGCATAATTTCTTATTCTTTTTAGCTTCCCAAAAAGTTCAGGAAGAGAAAACCTGCTCACAGTTCAAAATGCAAGTTAATGTACTGCAACACAATTTCCAAACGCTTCAGGATGAACTGGAGTGCACAAAACTGATGAACAAAGATTTAGTTCAAAGCCTGACACAGCTAAAGGTAGGGCATTAGCATGTGAACCCTAATAAGAATTGGTCTGTCTTTTAGAAGCGATCCACAGTCATTAAAGTTTGCATTAGAAACTTTCTAGATCGTTAAAAACAAAAAAAAACTTACAATAGAGGAAAGAAAAGCTTTGCAAATGATGAGAACAACAGGAAATCTTTATTGATCACAGTTCAGAAAATTTAATTTTCTTGTTTACTTCATGCGTTAGTTGACTATTTAATAGGGCTAACTAGATTTAACTTTTAAGGGATTTGTAAAAATTGCCCTGAGGCTAATAACTACTTAGTCCAATAACTTCTCTGCCAGGATGAACTATCATGTACAAAAAGTCGTGAGCAAGGCAAAGAAACAGAGCTGGAAGTTCTAAACCATGCTAAGCTTGACCTGGAGGCAGTCATCAAAAGTCTCATGGTAGATCTCCATGCTGTGCAACAAAAAGAGGAAGAATCGCAGAGTGAAGTGCTTCATCTTCAGACACAGGCGCAGCTGCTCCAGGTGACCTTGGCTGACCAAAAGCAAGAAAAGCTGAAGGAAAAGTTGAAAAGGTGAGAAAATTGGGCCAACTGCATAAAAATTTCACTGTAAATCTTCAAAACTGTTAAACTTTGGTAGACAAATGACAATGCTAATATTAAGAATTAACAAGGGATTTTCTTCACAGAGTAACTGAAGAACGACACAAGCTGGTTGAAAAACACTGTGAAGAACTGCAGAGTGTGAAGAAAGCTTTGGCTCTGGATCGCCAGGAAATGGATGCCAAGATGTCTGAACTTGCTTTACGATTAGACCGAAGCCAGAACTTAAACAGTCAAATGAAAGATGAACTGAAGAAGTGAGTTGGTTATTGATTCTGTCTCAGGACAGGAAGTTTTCAAACAATCCGTAAAAGGTTACCTGCTGCTATCGTCAGATGTGTTGATCCTTGTATGCTAGTATACACAACAGACAATGTGTCCTTATGTGCGACAATACTAGTGCGACATTTTTCCCCTGCTCAATTTTTTCTAAAGGACAATCGGTAATTTAGAAAATAGTGCACTTGGCCACATGCTTTTATTGCATATCACTGGTCCCTTTTCTGCAGGCTTCTGGCAGACAAAGAAAAATTGCAGCAACAGACCAGACAACAAATCTCTGAGCTGGAAAAACAGGTGAAGAAAAGCCAGGATGAATTTCAAACACATCAGTCAGAGTTCAGAGAAAAGGAAGATGAGCGGCATCTTGAGCTTATGGCTTTACACAAGGAACTGAAGAGGTTTGTGCAGTGTTAAAAGTATGTTTGAATGTGTGTGGGTCTAGGTGGGTACCATGCCAGCCAGGTGCTGGTAGAAACCTGCTTTTTCATTTCTTTTTTTTTTTCGTGCTCTTACTTTTCTTTCCAGCAAGTAAAGAAGTCTTCAGGAACTGAATGCAGCATTAGTTGACTTTTTTTATACATGTTCTATTATTTATTAGTATATGAACAAAAATGAAGGTGAATTTTTAATAAGAAAAATTTAACCTTTGCTTGAAGAAGGTAACCTTCTCTTATGTACTGCAGTGGCATACAGGTTTTCACTGAAAGTAAACAAAAGTTATTTACTAGGTCCATGCTGGTACATTTGATAGCATTTTGACAACATTTCATGATAGGCTGAAAGGTCAAGAGGAAGAGTTTCAGTCTGCTTTGAGCAATAGCGAGGAGTTGGCCCAGCAGTACAAGAAGCAATTCCTGCAGCAGAGTGAAAAATACTCCGAACTTGAGAACGAAATGCGAGACATGGAGGCTGAGAAGACCATGCTTCAGAGTCAAATTGACAGGTGGAGAGTGCCTTTTCAATGACCATCACAAATATTACCTAGTTAAAATGAAATAATAATAATAATAATAATAATGTGAACTTATAACGTGCAGCATCATGACCAAGATAGATTGGATTCTCTGCGCAGACCAATAATGATAAATGAAAGATAACAGTGAATGGTGAAATACATATAGGCACTGAACAACATAAAGATGAGGTACAAGAGTAGAAAGTAAAGCAATGATAGCATCTTTTTGGATAGCAGTTGTTTGCCATGGTGTAGCCACATGTATGTTGTCTTTGAATATATAGTTCATGTTCGCCCTGCGATATTGGTTGTATATATTATTGTTATTTATTTTATTTATTCATTATTTTGGACACAGTATTTTAACAGAAAACAAACGCATAGTGTCAGATATGGAAGGGCAGCTGGAAGGGATGCGAGATGCAGCATTGGAGGAGCGCAGTGGGTTTGAACGTATCATAAGTGAAATGTCTGAAAAGATTCAGCAGCTGGAGGATGCTGAAACACTTTTAAAGGAACAAGAAAAGTATGCTTCATCCTTAAATACACCTTAAAGCTTGTGGTGGTCTGCTTATGTCCATTATTATCTGTCATCAAGAATTAAAAAACGGGGAATTAAGGAAGATGATTCTACAGAAGACAGCTAAGTGTTTTTCGAGAAACCAAAAGTTCCTACTGAAGATGGTTAACCGCAGTTTTAATCAGTAATGAATGCACTTCCTATTGATCACAAAAAGCGACTATACTGCATTATGGTCCAGTTGAATAAAGTGTTAACTCTGGTTTTTGTGCTATGTCTGCTCAACAAAACACTGATATCACTAGCTTGGCAGTAATTTGACTTCACTCACACATGTGCCAGAATGGTACCGTGCATACATACTTATGTGAAGTAAATTTTTGCAGCTGGAAAAGCAAATATGATGAGTTATATATTCGTGTGGAACCTTTTATGGAGCAGCTCGATGCATTCGCAGCAGAACGGGAACTTCTGATTGGTAAGTTTTGAAAAAGTGTTTTGTTTTTAGAATACATTTTGTCTATAGTCTGTTACTTTTTCTCTCAATATTTCAGACCCTTGCTAATGTTTTCTTGTTGTTTAATCATGTTATGATTGTATTCCTACCCCTTTCAAAACTGCTTATGCAGGTGAATGTCTTTTTTATTTTTCTTACATAAACTGCAAGCAAATGAAATACTTCATCAATACTTTTTTGTCATAGTCTAACAACTTTCTATATGAGTACTTGCTTTTGAATACACATTGAGTTGCATTTATATATGAAAAGAATGGTCTCTTATTAAAAACAATTCACTTGATTTTAAATATCTAACAGATAAGTCAAAGAATTAATGTGAGAGATGTTTGCAGGTCAAAGACAGCAGGATGAGGCAGAAGTTGCTAAACTGATGGAGAAGTGTGCCAAGCTGCTTGGCCATCAAAACCACCGCCAGAAAATCCAGTACATCAACAAGATGAAGGACGAATTCATGAAGTGCCGCAAGGTTTGTTCTAATCTCAGTGTTTTGTCACCGTATCTCAACTCTGTTTTTGCGTTGAGAGTAAACCACACCTGCTATGCACTAGAAGAATTTTAAACCACCAGTTTTGTTTTTATACAAACCTGTGCTGCCAAACCTGTAATCTTTGTGCTGTAGCCTTTTGTGCCAAGTACTCATCTGGCAAACAAAAATAGAAATGCAGGAAAGTGAATGCTGGTGCGTATTTGTCCATATACATGTGTACTTGTTCATGTAATAAATCCATGGGCTCATGTGTGTCATGTTTTTTGAACAGGAAAAAGAAGGATTAAAGGAAAAAGTTGCCAAACAGAACAATGAAATACAGAAACTTGAAAGACGACTACAGACCCTTGAGGGTAAAAAGCTAGTTGACCCGCTGCACCTTCGAAAAGATAAGCAGCCACTTAGATCTCCACTTAGGCCGGGTGAGTGCTTTTCCAGCAACTTTAACTCACCAGAGTTGCTGTCCCTGAAGGCAATCCCTTCACAGTGGACATAAATTTTGGTGTCCTTATAGTGTCCCAAATAAATTTATAACAAAGTTATAAATAATCAGAAACTATACAACAGTTATTTACATACGGAAATGCATTTTTGTGGAAAACTTTTATATTTATCTTAGTCAATCTGTAAGAGGCAAATGGAAGGGACAAAAAAAAAAATTGCACGTGAAGTAGGCTTGCACACAATAACTGGTCCTGTCCTCCGATCGCTTGCACAGAACTGTAGCTTAGTACCGTCGGCCTGCTTACCTATATAGGTCAAGACTATTCTTCAAGGCACCTTGGAGGATAGTCAACCCTGCAGTGGCCAGAGAAAGAACTGGCTTGCGAATGCCAAAGGCTGGGCTGGTTGTCCTATACAGAACCTGGTGACTATCACCCACAATAGGCAAGAGTGGCAGGTCCTGTCAGCTGCCATGCTTTTCCATGTGCTCCCCCCACTGAAAAGGAACGACTGGCTGACTGAATCATTACGGGAAACGCTTTATTGTGGGGATTATGGCTAATGTCAGAAGGATTATACAATCACACAGCTTTGTTTTCTTTCTTACAATCTTATGATCTTCAGTTTTATTTTTGCTATTGGATAGAATTCAAATTGAGGATCGGTTGTTCATTTACTAGTGGTGTGTCAGGAAATCGTTGAAGCATCAGCACTTCCAGCTGAGACTTGTCACTATTTCCAGGATGGGGAAAAAGGGGAAGTGGGGGACATCATGAGAAAGGGTCCTTAATGTTTTAAAATTCTACGAAAGAACAGGAGTGCTGCTCTACCCCCTGGACCACACCTGGCAAGATCAGAGTCTGATTAACACAAGATCTGGGGAGTTGACAGGGTTTGCTAGGAAGCAAAGAAATGGCAATTTTTTTTTAATGATGTCATGTCAGTTGAGGTTAGAATAGGATGAACTTGGAAACCAATAATGAAGACACTGGCAAGAATGTGTCATTTATTTGTGACTGTTTTGGTAAGAAGTGTTTTGCATCATATTTTGATGTAATCAAATATCAGAAAGAAATGTGAAACTGGAGAAAAATGGTTTCATTTTGATCCTCTTTTACCCCAAAGAATCCCCCATCTTATCCCACTTTTTTTTTTCTTTCAAGGAATCCCTTGCTTTTTTTTAGAAGGCCCCTGCTTTGAAGTCCTAGAATAATCTCTGAATTATTAAGAAATAAAACACCAACAATAATAAAATCCATTCCAACAACAGTCAAATCTTAACTTGGAGGAAAAACGAAGAATTAACCTTTCATTTTTCACTTGGTCTCTGACTGAATAAACTTACCAGGAAGGAAGTAGGTGGTCGTGTAAAATCAAATTCTCACAGGACATATCTCTCTTTTCATGGTTAGATGAAGGTAACTGCAGAAAACAACTTAGCAAGTTAATCTGCACTTATTTCTCTTAATATTTGTATGATGGATAATTTTGGAAAAAAAAGTATTAACTATGATAGAGTAACCTCAATGCTGGGGAATTCATCAACACCCATGGATGAAACGACTTTAGTTAGTTAATGACTCATGAATTGACCTGTTTTTACCTGCTTAAATCTTTATAATTCAGTTCCTTTTTGGGAATAGAAACAGTAATATTATTTGTAATCAGTTTTAAGTTCATTTGATTCGTAAAACCCAATTACTCCACATTTGAAAAATATACTTGCTGTTCTCTTTCAGCAAATACCAACATCCAGTAGGTGTTTGTCAAGACCACAGTTTGGAGGTGCAGGGTATATTTATCCTCAGAGCAGTATCTTACTAATGTATGTGATGGGGTTTGGGATACAGGGGTGCTCATAATTTGACAGTTTGAATGCATGAGCAAAGGATAAGAAAATAACTGAAGGAAACAACTATGTGTCCTGCTAGCTTGCAACAAAATTCAGGCGCTGTCTAGTGCAGTCTGCAATGAATGGTAAAGTTTAAAGTCTTGATGTACATAATTGTGAATTTTAAACTATGCTCATTTCATTGTACATTGTTTCATTTCAATCTCATGCTCACAACATGATCTCATTTGCTATAACTACATTTTGCTGTATAAATGATGGTAATTTCTCCTTCACAGCAACATTTAAAATGGTGGGAGTGAGATATGTGTCCACTTGAAGTGTGTGCAAACTTTGAAAAGATATTGATGCTGAGACCAGTTTTGAACTGCCACACTTTGTTTTTTGTTTTAATACATATCAGGGAACAGAGACTGGTTGGCTAAACAAAAACCATGATGATACATTTGACTTAAGGGTCATGTTTGCTTGGAAGTCTGAAAAAGGAACACTTGTGAAAGGATGTGATGTTTATCAGAGAATGTGTACTGAAAGGTCAACTAGACTACTAAGTTTGTTTTTCACACAGGATGTAGCATTGACATTGTGACAAAGCCTGTCTGTGCACAGTCATCTGATGTAAGGGTTTTGACTTGCTTCTGTGCATGACAAGGACTCACATAGCTTGAGAGCAGAAGATAGTTATTCATTCAGGGTTGTTAAAATAGTCCCTTGTGCCAAGTTTTCCCCCACCACTAATGAACTTTTCCTCTCTGGCATACCTTTATATGCCTGGTGTACTTAAATAATTTGCTGTATATGTTATATGGTAAGGTGTTTAATCAACTGTGCAATTTTATTGTGTACTAAATCTGTAATATTTCTCTGTAAATTTCATTTTTACTGGAGTTATCAGTTGCAGTATATACTCTAGAATAGGACTGAATGCAAGTATTTTGAAAAAGATTTTATGGTAAATGTTATCTTACATATGGTACACTGTTTAAGGTTGTCACATTGGTGACCTGTTTGAAACCACAAATTTAAAAGTGGTTGTTTGTATCCAGCAAATGTGTCACATGTGAATCATGAAATTCATAAAGCTAAAAGGGCTTCTTTCTACCTCAACATTTTTTCACAGCCATTCAGAGTGCAAGTAAAGTCCATGGTAAATTACATTCATTTTAAGCTTGTAATTAGTGATTATTTTTGGCAGCAGAGAGTGATGCCATGTTTCTTCCAAATTCTTAGAAGAATGGTATACTTTAGCTGATATAAAAACAGTTTTTTTTTTTCAAAATACTAGTAATATGCATTACAGTTCGCAGCATAATTCATCATTAAATATCTACAGCCTTGCCCAAACTAGGCTTTGTTGTTTCATTGAGAGTGACATTTTCTGTTCTTTTTATTTGAAAACAAGTCACTAAGTCCCCATTCGAAGACGGTTTAACCCCATCATATTCACCTAATGAACAATCAAGACTGTCCCTTTGTACACCATGGTGTACCTCTAAGCAGAGCTCTATTAAGCAAAATATTAAATCAGGCCAAACGGGAAGCGACCAACAGGCTGTCACCAGCTGATGTCACAAGCAACATGTCATTAGTATTTTGAGGCGCTGTGGAGGGAGAAAAAATCGGAAAGTACTGGCATCGGTGTGTTGTTGTGTATTCAGCGTAAACATCATGAAGCTTAATTGGTTAGCCACCACATCCATTTAGACGAAAACATGGGACGCGAGGCAGCATTTTACTATCTTTGCCTTGCTTTAAACACTAAAACGTAGGTGAAGATCTCTTGATGTTGCAATCGATTGTTTACCTTCACTAAAGGCCTCCTTTACCGGACACATTATCTCAGAGATAACCATGGCAAGTTATTGTAATAATAAGAAGTGTCATTTAAAAAAATCTTGCCAAACCAAGTCGTATTTAACGGCGCTCGCATTCATATCGCTTACCCACTGGCTAAGATAATCTAGGTTAGGTAAGGAATCAGACTTATTCCGGAGCCACTAAGGTGGGCAACTAAACCTCCAGCATAGCGGAAATTAAAGTAACAGAAAGCAAACTCTGTGGGGTGTGGATAATGCGTCGTAACTACGGAGACAAGAAGTTTGTCCTTGTTTTCCCCAAACGCCGGGGCAACGACTTACCTTCGCTTTATGAATACAACCCAAGGTGGATAAAATAATATTTGAATAGACATGCCTAGAAGTCATTGATGGTAGCGAATTCCAGAGTTTGGTTCCAGCATAAGAGAAAGATCGCTCGCCAAACGTTTCGCAGGTAGTGTGGTCTGCCGAGGAATTTAGATGTCTCGATAGTTCACAGTCGAGACAAGTCCTGTCCGGTTAAGAAAGCTTTTTCTTTTACTCTGAAGCCGGTGAACGCGCGCAGCAGGTAAACAAAGCATCGTGCATATAAAACTGAGGTGCACGTGACACACGGACATTTCTCCTCCCTCGTCGAAACAGTCGTCTATGTGCAAAGCTTTAAGTCGTAAGAAACAGCTGATAACTTTTACGGTGTTGCCAAGAAAACCCCAGCTTTAGAACGGTTTGTGTGAAGCTGGCGGAACTAGTAGCTGGAGGGTTAAAGACGACAGATGTCATTTCATGGGCATGTGCAGATAAAATGTTATTCTGACCTCATAATGTTAGTGAACTGTCAGCATGGAGTTCGCCCCCCTCTCCCCTACCAAACCTGATCATCTTCTTACGCTACTGAATTCCCATCTTGCTGTAGGCTTTCTATCCCTATGTCAGACTGTAACCCAAATCTGACAGGGATTTGCATGCTTTCTTTACACGGAGAAATAAGGATATGTTACACCAAGGAGGGTGTGTGTGTGTGCATGTGATCTGTATGTGTGCTTGCAAGAGAATATGGGACCTTGTGTTAATATGGACATTATACATTTCCGTGTCTCTGCTTTTTCACTTATTTGAATATATGAGTCACGTGTTAGTATCGTTACACAACTATGCTATAATGCCACGCTAGCTCTAAACTACATTTACCATCGCACTTTATTTGCTGACAGACAAAACAACTTTAGGCTAGAATAAAAACTAAGAGGATAATGACTATTAATATAATTGCTATTGTTGTATATCTTGTTTACCACTAGTGATGTAAATTTAATCATAACTATATGAAGTATATTATTGATGACAGAAGCAAGGGTTTAAAAGCACAAATGACACAGCATGTTTTCTTTATATGATTTGTACTAGAATCAAAAGTTCTGACACAAGCTGGTTAGTAACTGAGCCTCTCATTCCTAGCTGACAGACATATGTCTCATCCTCCCTCTTCCTAAGTCTTACATACTTTGATAAATGGATGCCCTCTGGATTACAGCCAGTTACAATTTTCAGCTGGTGTTGCTTTAATGTTAAAAGTTGTTGTGGTATATTTGACAGAATTGCATTAACCTTATAATCAGGAGCTTTGGTATTGTTATTACTCACTTCCCCCCCCCGCCCCCCCATGAAATGGGCCTAGGCCTAATCAATAACAAGTTGGAGTTCGAGCTCATGTAATCAAGTTATAATAAGTTACTCCATTGTTCTGAAAGTGCATTGTTGGGTCTCGTGGTCAATGTCGAAGCACCCTCTATGCTACACCAGCATTGTCACCTTATGAACGTCGTCTGGCAGAAGGCACGGTCGGAGATTTTCATGTAAGAAAGTTTAGCTAGAATCCCAAGTGCAGTCCCAAGCTGTTTTCTGGACACCATTCGCATGTTTCAATCGTTGGGCGAGGGACGAGGGTAACGCTCCAAATAGAAATGTGGTTTGTTCTCAACTGTGTTGCCCTAAAACTTCAAATTCTGTATTCCGACGAATTTTTCTTTTTACTGGCCTACACTTGAAATTCAAGACATTACTTATACCGATCTTTGCTTCAAAGTCCGGTGCTGGCTGGAAGGGAGTGAACGTAAATAAGATTAAGAAAATTGAAACTTATTGTTTTTGAGAACAGCATCCATTATTGTTATGTTTGTGTGTTTTTCTTTTTAGAAAAAGGCTTTAGCCCACCTTTAATGGTGGGGAAAAGTGCTATACAAACCATCTTTATTATTATTATTATTAAATGAGATTTTATGGCACCTTTTTCCCATCAAAGAATTGCGTCACCCTTTTTCCACCTTATCCATCTACACCCCAAAAAACTGTTATCCAGACATCCACAGAAGACTCGAATGAATCTGATAGGAACTAAACGGTCCAAGATGAATCATTACGAGAAGTACATCGTCGGAAAATATGGGCGGTTGATATTTCTTGTAAAGCGTAGTATGACAAAAAATTCAATGTTAAGCCACAATAAAACAACTGCCAATAGCCGGGATTGCCAAAGGCACTGAGAGTTGAACCGTGGGTCAAGTCTAGTCATCGCTCACCTGAAGTTACGTGCGCAGTGAGATCGCATTACGAGTTACGCAAAAGGCGTTACACCCTCCTGTTGCACTGTAGCACACGTGACCCGGACAAACAGTCTGGGAATAGGACCACAACACCCCGAACAAAGACAAAACCGATGACTAGAAAATATTTGTGTGTTTTAAATATACTATACTATACAGATCTTGACTACTGTACATATTGGCACGTGCATTTACACGCAGATCATCCAGTGTATTTCTTTACTACAGATATTTAAATACAATACTTTTAGGTGGTGGACTACATTACATTTAACCTGCAGATCGATCGTCTTGCCACCATAAGCAAATGAAAGGGCAGTTACAAGTGGTAAAATCTGGCTGGTTAATTTTGTTTACAGGGTGTACACAAAACTAGCTTAAAGAGATGGTTTGGCAGACAGTGTTGTCTCCTGCCTGGTATATATACAAACTTTATAACAGCGTCTGCTTGGAATTGTTTGCTGCAATTTTAAGTAAATTCGTATTTGCTATAAAGCTATCCCGAAGCTGTATATAAATCCTAATCAAAAGCTCATAGACACCACCCTGTCTGTCTTGGGTTAGTCGGGTCCAAGCTGCCGACAAAAAGTAAGTCGCCATAAAAGATGTGAATAGTGAAATGTCTTGGTCAGCTCTGGAATTACAGAGGCGAGACGCTTTCGCCCCGACAAGGCTCAACTGGTGAAGTTCAGGCCCAATCGATTCTGTAATGTCTGTGATTTAATCTTACTTTTATTATGCCAGGATCTGAAATACTTATACAAGTCATTGCAAAACTCCTGACACTATATTCTGCTATGTGGTGACTGAGTTTTGTCACGCTTTGATGTACATGCAGCTGTGTGTGTGTGTGTGTGTGTGTGTGTGTGTGTGTGTGTGTGTGTGTGTGTGTGTGTGTGTGTGAAAGTGTCTCGCGGATACATTGTTGCGTCTTTTCATATTGTTAGGATTACTGTAGAACTTCCTTCAAACGCTTTGTTTGCCAAGGACGCAGGTGGGCTGACAGCGGTGTGCGCGCGCGTTTTTGTTGTTACCGATGGTTCTGCGCGCATGTGTGTGTGTGTGTGTGTGTGTGTTTTAGGGTGAGGTAATGCGCATTCAGATGTCACGATCGTTTTAAGATCTTTTATTCTTTCAGCTAGTTGCATTTCTGTACTTTGTTGTTGGTGGTACATTGAAAGTCATGACATAGCGACGCAAAGAATGGACGCAGTCAACCGCACACCCCTTCCATAACTTTCCGCCCCGATGCCTACCATTAATGGTGGGTATATTTAGCCTTGGAGAAACCAACGACAGCGGCATCACAGTGTCAGAGTTTAAGCAGAGCCATAGATTCACCTTCGCCGACATCTTACATCCTCACAAGAACTCGAGGATGACAACTGGACACTCGCCAGACGAACTGGTCCACAACCCACAGACTTCATCCTGCTACCTGTCAACATAGCATAAAGAAAGCCAACGCCAACACATATCCAGACACTGAGAGAGACAGCGACCATGAGTTTGTCTTAACCATCCTGAAGTTCAAGCTAATGATGAAGCGTTGCTCCGACATCCTCTCAAGTTCACTTTGATGTGGACACGTTGCACGACCCAAATGTTGCACAAGTCTTTAAGACTGTGATGTATACACCCTCGCTGGAAATATCAAAGAGGTGTTACTTTCAAAAGCCCAGGAAGTGCTAGAGCGAGGAAGAAAGAAGAAACCTGAGTCAGTGAGACCTGTCGTCTCGTCAAACAGTTGTGGTACATCGAGTACACATGATGATAGGGAAAACTTTCGATCGAGAGTAGAACGCCGCACCGAAGAGAAGACACTTTATGGAAAAGCAGAGTCTTTGTGGATTCCAAGGTCGGCTAAGTGCGGGTGTGCACTAAACGAAAAAAAAACCCCCACCCACAACATGAGATAATAGACTAGATAGCACACCCGAAGAGTCAGAGATAGAATTTGAGATAAAATTCTCCTTAGGAACTTCCGCACTTTTTTCCCTGGAATAACAAAGAGGAACAGACTAATAGGCGATAGGGATTTTTTTTAAGTCATGAACACTTTATTTTATGATCAAATGAAGTTCAGCATCCAGAAATCTCTAACATGTTACAATGTACAATGCGATAGGGATTTAGTAGCCACGGCTAACCGACGGTTCGGTCACAGTGTTTAGTTAGCCATGCAAAGCGGTTCGGTCCGGTTCCGCCTTATTGGGGATAGGAATAATCAGGCTAAAAATATCTTAAACCTGTTTCTAACAATGTTTTCACCTCGGTTGATGAAGTTAAAATTAGCCAAAAGCGTTTGGTGGGATTTGAACGTTACAGGGCAAAAAGCTAAAATCTTGTGGAAGAGCAAGAAAATCCTTTCTCTCTATATATAATTATATCTTACACACAAATAATTCCAGTTGTGTAAATTATTTCTATTGATGCCCCAAAATTGCTCATAAGCTTCATTTTAGAGAAGAACATAGCGCCTCAGATTTCTAGACGCCGCACGGATACATTTACGTTGTGAAAGGCTCAGCCAATGGGAGCATTGGCATATCGTGACGTCACGATTTTGCTTATTGATACTTGTAGGCGCGTGCCTTAAGAACGGAAGGAGGTTGTTTACAAAGATTTGGAGAAATAGTATCTTTCTCTGAGCTTTAACCAGTTATTACAAACATTATGCGCCCTCTGGTCTCAGACTGAACCCTGACATTGGGGTCAAACGTGACTCAACTGAAAATGTGTGATTATGTTTGTCAGCTGTTCTTTAACCGTCCACATAAGCTACGAAGTGTCTATACGGTGGTCAGCAATAGTTTGTTAAATGACTTCGTGGATTTCATACTAATGTATCTAGGAGAGTGGAATGTGTATGATTGTGACCTGTGCATACACTAGATAAGACCAATAAGACTTGAGCCCCTGATGTTTGTCCTGTTATCTGTCACAGGGCTTGTGTGAGGTCTGGTATAATTACACATCTATTCAATAGCCAAATATAGTTTGGGGTTTTTTCCAAATCAGTGTAGTTTGCAAAGAATTTTGCCTGATCATAGCACAAAAAACTCTTTTGTCTGCAGATACAAACCATCAGCTGTTTATTGTCTCATTCGTGCACACAAAGAGGTCCGTACGTGGGATGCCATTATACATGATGTCATATATATATATATATTCTCTCTTCTTTTCCACTAGTTGTAGACTTGATGGCGTAAATGTGCTCGTTCCGATATGACACCGCAGTTAACATCGTACTTTGTCTGTCGTTCGAATTTCGAAGGTTCGCGTGCAAGAGAGGGATTTTCTCTTCATATTTCTGGAGTTCGTATCTTGTAATAAACTAAACTATTTCCAAATAATTTTTTTTACTCGGGTAGGTCTTTAAAATTAGTTGTTGACACGCGTAAGAGAAGCTTAAACGACATGGTTATCCATGTACGTGGAATGTTTTCATTCTGCTCATCTTTAGGTGGTGAACCACGTCCTTAAACTGGCCTAGTTCGTGACCTGCATTATTAAGTCTGAACTCTTCACGCCGGCAAGTCTGTTGGCTTAATGTTTACTTTACTGCGATAATCAAGAACTCAATAGAAGACGGTGCAAATAAACTGCTTTAAAATGTTCAGCAAGACAGTGTCGTAAGAGCTGTTCTTTAGTATACAATGTCTGGCTCACTTGTTTTACAACAATATATAAATGTTAACTTTTCCGTGTTGGCAAAACCAGAGAAAGACAATAGCTGGGGAGACAACTGATGGTCTTGTCAGTGAGAAGAAAAATAAAACGAGATGGATTCAGAGGCCATACGCAAGCGGCTTCTCGTGGACTAACTCTCGAAGTTAAGATGATTTTTAAATATTTTCTAGGACACGTGTATAAGTGTATTGTGACAGTTGTTCTTGACGGCTTGCGCATTCAGATGCAGGAGTAAAAAAAAAAATACCGCTACCACTGCTTGCTGGTGTAAGACCTTTTTGCGTCTTGGAACTTATTTTATAGGGTGATGAGGTTTGTAACCAGTACAAACATCACACGACCCGTGTCATCGAGCCTTCATCACAACGCAATATCGAGAGCCCTCGCCGAGCAGATCATACTCATACAGCTGCAAATGCCAAAACCAAGCTGATTTCTAGAGCCATCGCCCAGGCTAGCATGCAACTCCGAGCCTGTTGAACGACCAAATTGTGAGCTACGACCACAATAAATACCAACACTTAGCCGACCATAGAACGACCAGACCGAGACCTGGGTACATCGAGCGATCACTGCTGCCAACACTAAACTCATCATTACACCAGCGCCAACACCGAGTCCAACATTTCCGACAGCCAACATGCTTCCAGAAGCAAGCAGAACATACGACTTGCACTGCTGCGCCCCAACGACTTCATCTGAAGCCAGTTCCCATGGCAACACCCGGACACTGGGTGACGTAAGCAAACAATTTCTGTTCGTTGCAGCCATACTGGCTGTCGTCGCACTGGTGTTGATGTTCTCCTGGGTTCTTAACGTCCACATCCGACATCGAGACATCGTCCGCAGGATCTACACTGGCTGGGGCAGGCGGTCCACAGACTCCAACCCCTACACGTATGAAAGTCTATCAGACAGAAGTCTTCGAGAGAATCCGTCGGACAGGTGTCTTCGGCAAACCCCGCTGGACAACACCAGTCCAACATTGTCAGACAAAAATCTCCGGCAGTTAAAGGTAACGATACTGGAGGTCGAAGAAAGAGAAATTACAGGCTTACACGACTGCAAATGAGTTGGTTTAATTTGGTGTAACATAAATATTAAAAAAAAAACTATTTTCCGCTTGTAAGTCTTTGACCGTCTCAACTCTCACCTCAGCTTCGGAAAAAGGCGAAACCCTCATTATTTTGAGTGACCTCACAGATGAGGCTCGCAGATTGGGCCACGTGCTCGACAGTCTCGTATATGTTGTGGCAGTCGCTGACCTCAGAACTGTGAATGTAGGTCGATCCACGTGTTCTTTTTGCAAAAGGATTAAATATTTTCAACGCATATTTGTCACAAACTAATGACAATTTTCTTAATTTACCCGCGTGGTTGAGCCGATGTTTGGGCCCTCGAACAAATCCCTTTCAGGTGATACTATCTACGAGTTTTGCTCCTTTCCTTTTGCAAGATCATCATTTTGATGATGTAAATGAATAATAAGTTGAACGTGTTAAAAATCTCTAAGCAGTTACATTTGCACACAAAGCCATATTCAGCGCTGAAAACAGGCTTAGAGATGTTATCATCAGAGAACTTGTCTTCATCTGACTCATGGAAAAATATGTTTACACCTGTGTATTTGTGCACGATTAATATGCGATCTGTGAACACAAACATCACATGCATAGCGCACAAGCATGCCAATAAAGTTGTCGATGACAAGCAGGCCTGAGGAGAGGAGAGGGGGGGTGGCTGATGTACCCGGTCCCAGGCAGTGAAGGGGGCCCGACCTTGGTCAGTGTATTTCTTTTCTTTTTCTTTTAAATAATTTCTGGAGTAAGAATACCATAGCATTACACATGGAGAAGTCGAGTTTCAAATCTGTAATGTTCTATTTCCAAGACTGCTGGAGTAGTGAAGTATTCTGTGTGTGTGTGTGTGTGTGTGTTGATTTAAAAGGAAGATTCGATTGTTGCCGCACGCATTTTTCCGTTGTTATGTGAAATGAAAAAAACAAGATAGTTGATGTTCTCTGATGTGCACACCACCAAATTTTTTTAGTTTAATAAGGTGTATAGATGTATAGTGGTTTTTAACTGAAGTGTAATGGTGTGAGTCTTTGAGGTGGCTTTCAGAAGACACTAAAGACCCTCGTTTTGGTCATCCAGGGTTTTTTTTGCAGCCATTTCCATCTGTTTTGGCTTCGCGCGTGAATTTTACTTGCGGTGACTGCGGTCGCTGTATGAAACAGGCGGTGAATAATAATAATAATAATAATAATAATAATAATAATAATAATAATAATGACAACTACAGTATAAATCACATATTTTCCCGCTTGGTGGAGAGTTTAGTGGGCTTTAGCTAAAGCACTAAAACAAATACAGTAACACAGCTGCAAAACTGCAAAATCATTTTACATAATTTGTCCTTATTCACTGACCACCTACCTGTACACACCTGTAAACTGCTCATCTCGTGCAGTACTGTAGATGTTAGTTTTGTTGTTGTCTATATTACATTAATAACAACATGCAGGCATTGTGCCAAATTGGTTGCTGATTAAATTACCTTGAGTTGATTTATATTCTACTGACTGTCTGTGTTGCCACACGTGTTTGTACAAGTGAAATACAACTGTGAGCTGGATGAAGACTAATGTTTATTACCTGTACAATGGCGCAACACTTCAGTAGAGCTGTCTACCTGTTACAATTCACTAAAGAGAAGATTAGTCTTTTGATTCGTGGAATGAACTGATTTTTGTTTGTTTGTAAATTTCAGCAATATGTGCAGTGGTCACAAGTGGTTTCAGATAGATACACAATGTGTACCTAAGTACAGGTATATGAGTACATGTAATGGGTGCATGTGTAAGTGCATGTGTATATGTTTAATTATATGTATATTCATAAATGTGTATACATGTGTACATGTATGTTTATATATATAAATGTACACATGCATATGTAGGTGTATGTGTGTGTGTGTGTGTGTGTGTGTGTGTGTGTGTGTGTGTGTGTGTGTGTGTGTGTGTGTGTGTGTGTGTGTGTGAAAGAATATGCATATGCACGTGTGCATGTATATATGAATAAAAGCATGTGGAGGTGTGTTTTCATGTCGTGCATTCAAGCAGAGAAGCGCTGCCGTACATATTGAAAGAAATGGACAAAAGAAACATAATGCTATTAATTCATGATGAAACATTTTATGTGCAGCAAATGGCAGTGAAAAAAAGAACACTTTGGGTTCACTGAAATCTTGACAACTTGCCAGCTTTATTGTAGCACACAGCACACGACTCCACTTGGGAAAAACATTGTGGATGGTGCATGACTAGATTGTTTGACTTCTAGTGCCCCGCCCCCTCCCCCTCCCCCCTCTTACATGCTTCCACACGAGTTTTGTGAGTAGATTCGTTTTGCAAGGAGCATTATTGATGTGCTCGTACAACCTGTTGGTTTAACTGCCTTACAAGCTGACGGTGTTGTTCGACGGACCCAGTGCATTATGGGGTTAGAAGATAGACAGGGTTTTATCTTTATTCTGTTACTAGTTCTGTATTTACATTTTTTTGTAACTGAGCACACTTCCCCAGTACAATTGCCCGCTAAGATTAGTCAAGTCGGTCATTTGTCGTGGTACCCCCTTCTTTAAAAAGCGTGACATAACCTGTGAAATTCGCCCTTTCATCCCTTCTTGCTATCCTTACTCTGTGATCATTTTCTTTTCTCTACCCACCCATCGCTTCCTTTCTTTCTCCTACAGGTTAACGATTCAGAGAGTATGTTAGGCCAACCACAATAGAGCAAATGTTGTCTAATAACGACTCGTTCCCCTTCTGACTTACCCTATGAACTTGAGCGCAGGATGAACTTTTTTTGGGGAAATGAATGAGTTTTCGGGGAAATAGATGCAGAAGTGGGGGGGGGAGGGAAGAGACAAGTTCGTGATGCAGAGCTTCGCTAGACTCATTAATTACTGCATCGTGTGAGTGTGTCAGCTAGCTAGCACAGCAACAACAATAACAAAGTCTCTGCAGTGCGAAGAAGAGTTTGAACAAAGAGTGGAGATGGTGTTGTACCTGTCGAGTTTAACACCTTGAATGTGCTCAGAAGTTAACACTATGACAATCCTTCAGATTTTTTTCTGAACTTCTGTTGAAACATGATTACTTCATTTACCAGGATGTGGTTTAAATCTGTCCTTGGTGTTATATTACATACTTTAAAACTGTCCTTTGTGATTAATTAGGTGCTATACCTCTGTTCTTTGTGCTCGAGGACATGCTCTAAAAGTGTCCTTTGTGCTAGGTGATATGCTTTACAGTTGTAGCTCCAGAGAACGTGCTGCTAAACATTTTAGAAGGACAGGTAGTGTTTGGCATTACGATCAGTGCATATCAGTTATTCTTACAACACTGCAAGCCCTGACCGTTCCCACCACCAGGTTAATTTGGTGTACCGTGGTTTTGCCAACAGTTAATTGAAAGCTGCGTGGTGCTAATAATAACCAGTCACAACGCACTACTCCATTGTACACAAAGTCAACAAACAATGAAGCTGGAAAAAACTTGGAATCATGTGTTTTAAAAACTTCCTACATCATGCTGTTACAATTCTCGAACAATGCCCTCGGCGGTGACCTTTGAACTTGAAATATCATCCAAATTCGCTTTGGAATAAATTTGGAATAAATTAAAAACTCAAGCAGTCGAAAAAAAGTTAATGAGTTATTTGTCGCAGATTCGAGCGCTTATGAGACTGTTGATAATATATGGAAGAGGTAATCACACTTGTGAGTATAGGTATCCACAGTATAACAGCAAACTGTTCTCAGTGGAGCACAGACTCGCGCGCTTACTCGCTTATCTTTCAGTTTACTTTAAAAATAGTATTCAGGGACACCGTTTCAAAAGAACATCAAGAGTCAGGATTTACATGCGAAAAAAAATTTGTTTGAATAAGTTATCGTCAGCGCTGTTCTCTAGCTATACGAAGTTTTTAAAGGTAACTACAGGAAGGTCGGTATAATTTTAAACTGGCCAAACAATAAAACCCTAAGGCGTTGACATGCGTCTATTGACATTTAAACTTCTGTTGGATTCAGGACAGCTTCCAAACAGTGTTGTCCAGAAACAAGAGCGCTATTTCCAGTTCGCAGCTTTGCAAGTCCTATCGTTTGAAGCGAAACAATTTTTCATTGCAATGTACATCAACAGTTTACTTTTCGACAAGAACAGACTATTTTGTTTTCTCCAAACTAAAAGCAAGCTGAAACCCCTTCATGGGACGGGATCAAGCGACGTGCACAACACAAAGGTCATCACACTCATGTCCCTAGCACCGCCTACCATTGCCACCGTGTCGGCCGAATGCGCCTCCCACTGCTACTCAGCCCTCAGCCCTCAGCCCTCAGCCACTCCCCCCCCCATATCAAAGTTGAACCGAGCTGTATTCTGTATTGATAAGAGTGCATCTGATGCACATTTGCATAGCATGAATTAAATTCTTGATATAGTCCGTACAGCGTAGGTAGCTATAATATACTGCATGAAGTGCATCTTGACAGTGTGCATACAGTGAATGTAGCTATAATATGCTGCATGAAGTGCATCTTGATATTGTGCATACAGTGAATGTAGCTATAATATACTGCATGAAGTGCATCTTGATATAGTGCACACAGTGTATGTAGCTATAATATGCTGCATGAAGTGCATCTTGACATAGTGCATACAGTGTATGTAGCTATTATATACTGCATGAAGTAAATTCTTGATATAATGCATACACTGTATGTAGCTTCAATATACTGCATGAAGTAAACTGTGATAATGCATATAGTGTCTATTGCTATAGTGTAGAGCGTAAATTGAATCTTGATATCATGCACAGGGTATATGTATAGTGAATGAAGTGTATCTGAATATAGTGCATGCAGGGTATGTAGCTACAATATACTGCATGAAGTAAACCATGATAATGTATATAGTGTCTATTGCTATAGTGTAGAGCGTAAATCTTGATATCATGCACAGGGTATATGTATAGTGAATGAAGTACGTGTATCTGAATATAGTGCATACAGGGTATATTTCTATAGTGTAGTTGCCAGGGTTCGATCGTCGTGGTCTGCCAGGCAAACGTCTTACAGGCAAGGGGAAGAGAGAATAAGCAGGCTCTTGACGCCATGTCACTCATCACGTGACCTTATCCTCATCAACCCTGACGTTTGACGAGCAAGTTGTTTTTGATTCCACATCCATCGCGGACACCCAGGAATGGAAACAAGCATGCATTTCGAGCGGCAACCAGCACCACGTGCACACACAATGCAACGCACATTTCCTCAGAAACGCTGGCGCTGGGCGTGAATAAGCTGTAAATTCTATTAATAACCCTGACGTGTTGTGGGAGCCCCGATAGGTCAACTCGTTTCTGATAAATGCATGAGCGTCGTCACGTGACCTGAGTCAGGGTAGTTAGAAAGATATCGCCACTTAGAGAAGTCAGCAGTATGTGTTGTTGCAAGGCGCAGACAGCTACCATACTCTGCCTTTACTCACATTCGATGTTTTGTGAGTCTTCTTTGTAGACTGTGCACGTACCGACGGTTATCTGTATCTGTGAAGTGTGAACTGTGATTGTGCACGTACTAACTGCATTTGTCTGTGAAGCATTCTGTGTGACTGTACACTGAAGAAATTCGTGCTTGTGAACGAACACCTCGAATAATTCTACTGGGACTGGAGATAAGTACTTTGTGACAAGACTCGCCAGCCATGAAGTCTAGCAAAAATGGTGAACGTTGAACTTTGACTACGTGGTCGGGTGAAGTTGCTGTGACGACTGCGAAGTTTACAGGAGGAAACACTTTAGGCCGAGTGAACTGTTGGATCCGTGACGAGTGTTTATAAACTTCGACTGTCTACTGCAATTTGTCCTTATCTTGTGTCATAGTCGTCGCATGGACAGGCTGATGAATTTGTGTGAGTTTGCAGAACGAGAACTGAATAATTTTTCTATGATCAGCTTGGCTGAAAATATGGAAACACTGAATGTCTGCTCACTTGCATGCTGTATAGAGACTGAATATCTGACATATGTTAATTTCTTCTATGCTTACCACAACCACCCTTATCTTATGCCTACGATTTATCACACCCAAACTCCAGACATTACTCTGCCTTACTGAAAAACTTTGGCTGCTGGTGCCTGTTAAACTGTCAACTTGGGTGAATCAAACCCAACCAAAATCCGGTCCAGGAAAGAGGGAGAGGAGAGTTCTTGACTCGGGCAGACAACGTGGTTGGTTTAGAATCTGTCAACCATCACCACATCCACCGACGACGAAAACAAAAAAACATCCTGCGACGAGGACGACGTCTGAAGTCTGCCAGCAGCTTCCTGACAACTCTGTCGTTGGACCGACCTCCCTCAGGAAAGTCCGGTGAAGTCTCTGCTGTTGTTGCCACCTGCACCGCCATGTCACTGAATTCGTCTGGCGGCGACGGCGCCTCGAGCGTCCTGCACGTGCCCTCCAGCGACCTCGACTACGAGCGCCGACTGATCGTCCTCATCGCCTCTGCCATCGGCTGCGTCGCCATGGCTGGCATTTTCACTTACATCATGTGGGGTCTCTGTAAGAATCGTCGGACAATACAGAAAATCTACGATAAGCAAGCAAACCCTAAGAAGTGGCCAAGAGATGAAAACGAGGCTGAAAATGGCTTGACAGAAGGAGCAGACTTGCTGGACAAGAAGTCGTCGAAGACAAAGAACGAACACAGCTCAGAAGAGACTAATACAATGCTAGTGGAGGAGAAGGGAGGTGAGAACCCAGGGCAGACCGTTTTGTTGCTGTTGGACGAAGACAAAAGTTCACGAGAAGTCTTGCTGATGGGGATGAGTATGAGTAAGAGTCGAGTTTAGGCGAAGCCCCTTTGAATTCTGGGAATCAAGAATCCATAGAACTAAAAGGAAACGAAACTGTATGTATGTCTCAGATCTGATGCTTAACTGTAACATTTTTGTGTAAAGGCATAGGTGACTGAAAAATCAGGTAGACTGGATATTATCGAACAATAGGTAAGAAGGACAAACACCTGTACATACAAATGGACGAAGAGGCAAACATGAAAAATATACAAACACACGCACATGCTGAAATGTTCCAACACACACTCATTCACTAATATGCACGCACTAACAGGAATTAAATTATTATTTCATCATAACTTTAAAACAATAATAATAATATAATAGCTACCAACACAGTTGAAAACTAAAGCTAGCTGCTTGCATGTTCTTTCTAATTCCTGCGAATCCCTTCAGACTCTTGCTTCTTTACATGGATTATGAGATAAGATTATTAAACAACATATGTATTTACAGTTTATTTGAACTTTGTATGTAAATCATCAATAACACGAACTCTAAATATTTTTATACTTTACATTGATTTTCTTCTCATATAACTTTTAAAACTTAGTTTGCTTGTGTTTTGTGTGTTGATGTTGCTCCACATTATGCAAAAAATAACTTTAAAACGCAATATGTCAAATGTGTTAAATGCTTAAATATATTAATATTAATTAAATAGCTATTATTATATTAATGAATATTTATATATTAATCAATGGATGTGTGTGTGCGTGCGTGTGCGTATTTTACTTTCTTCTGCCTTAGTAAGTTGCGTGGCCCTCTTGCAGTGAAATATATTACCGCTTGCATTTTTTTTTCTTACAGTAAAGAATGATTTTAACAGCTTAAATTAAAATTTTACATGTTTAATTATCAATTTGACATTTGGAATAAATTCGCTAGTGTTTTATTTGAAGGCATATAGTTTGAAACTTTGTGTGTGTGTGTGTGTGTGTGTGTGTGTGTGTGTGTGTGTGTGTGTGTGTGTGTGTGTGTGTGTGTGAAGAGCGAGAGCTTTCCTTGGCTGCAGATATGGTTTTTTAATGTTTGTTTACAAGTGCGCACATCTACACAACACGTTTCTAAGCCTTAAAACTGTTTTAGAGAAGCAAAATCTCTTCTTAGCCATTTTGATGCATTGCAGAAGAACATACAAAAAATTGTACTGACAGGACGGAAAGTCAGACTTAAACAACTTTATCTTACTTAAAGCAGTTTTAGTTGTAACAATTCTAAAATTGCGGTGTGCACTTTAAACTAATTATCTAAATAGAGTTAGGGCCTAAAAGTGTTTAAAATTAGAAACGTGTTGTGCAACTGGCCCCTGAACACTAAGCTCTACACCTTCGCCCCATGTATTTGCGTATGTATACAACACTGTTTAATCTTATTCACATTGTTCAAACAAAAAAAAATCTCGTTGAGTGAAGAAATTTTAAAATATTTTATCCTGACAGGATTATCAGTTAACGAGAGACCAGGTTGGCCAGATGCCAACCTCGGAGTTTCCGAGAAATATTCTAGTCACACCACCATATACAATCTACTGCAGGAAGCTTCAAGGCAGTCACTTCTGAGCAGCTCTTGAAAGCAGTCCTTCACTAGAGACAGTGTGGTTTGGTGTCAACTCTAAAAGAAAAACATTAGATATATTGAAACATTTTTAAACTTTTTTTTAAATTTGCTGCTGGCTAGGTTTGGTGCGACTTCCTTTCACACAGGAACTTTTGAAACTTTGAAGGTTCGTTATAGGTGGGGGAGGAAAACTGGCACTTCTCACCTACCTGTGTACTACCACTCGGAGTTCAATGCAGACTTTGTTTAAAGATTTCAACATGTTTGCACTTAGCTTCGTTCAAATATTCCTTGTGCAAAATTTCATTTTTCCACCATGGAATGCCCATTCTAATCACAAATGGACATATTTTACAGAGTATAAAGTTGCTGCGTACTGGCATTCATATAAATGACTTTGTCAAGTGAGATACTTGTCTGTTAGAAATACGAGCAAAGACTGCTTGAGTCAACTCCAGCAGAGCTTTTAAGGTGTTAACTTCATGAAAAGGCTGACCCTTGGTCCCTGATCTCACCTAGAGGCTCACTGTCCTTCAGAGGTCTGGTTCCATCCACGTCTCTTACAGACTCTAGCGAAAAACCTGGGTCAGTGCTCTCGAGGTCAACAGCATCAAGTGGTCATTCCAGAGATAAATCTCCAGCACGACCGGACACGACAGCAGTCAAGACTGTTGTGAACACGTTTTCTACGTATACACCAAGTACCTGATGCGTGTGGCTTCGGATGCCGCACATGTGATCAAACAATTTTTTTACAAAATCAGCAGAAGACGACAGAGGGACGACATAATCTGGGAACTGGCCAGTGCATGCTGGTCATATCTAGACAGACGCTAACAAACTACTGTCACTGCTTCGACCGACTGCTTGATATTCTCAGAAAACAACCGATGGCGGGGAACACTTCAGATTATCTCCCCTTGAACAACATCTCGAGGCCTGTCGATGCTGTAGACAGGCTCTTGTGGACCGACTTCGAGGCTTGGCCGCTGCTGCAGGCTTTACTGATGGTGCTGGGCGTCCTTGCCCTCGTCATCGTCGTCTGGGTGATGGTGGCGAACGTCCTGAACCGACAGGTCATCTGTAGGATCCGAGAGAGGGAAACGGACCCCACGAAGTGGAAATCGGACATGGCTTAACTTCCCTGTTGTCAGTGTGGTGATGGCAGTGAGACACACACACACACACACACACACACACACACACACACACACACACACACACGTACACACACACGAACATAAACACGTGCGAGCGCACGCACATACAAGTCTACAGATGCAGTATGATACAGACACACACAGAGAAACGCACACATGCACGCGCGTGATTAACACTATAGCTATCAATGCACGAGTGCGCAGACACGCCCGCAAACACATGCACGCAAGCACGCACATACATACATGGACTTTCTCTCCGACAAAAACGTTTTTTCCTTCCATTTTATATTTTTCTCTGACGCTTGTAATCGCAGCAACTGTAGTAATAACAGTCATGGTGATGGTATGTGTAGTAGCTTTATTCTGATTGTAACAATTGTAATATCAGCAGTAATAGTGGTGATATCTATAGTAAGTTTATTCTGATTGTAACAATTGTAATATCAGCAGTAATAGTGGTGATATCTATGGCAAGTTTATTCTGACTGTAAGAATTGTAATATCAGCAGTAATAGTGGTGATATCTATGGTAAGTTTATTCTGACTGTAAGAATTGTAATATCAGCAGTAATAGTTGTAGTATCTATAGTAACTTTGACTGTAACAACTGTAATATCAGCAGTAACGGTGGTGGTATCTATAGCAACTTTAGTCTGATTGTAACAACGAAATACCAACAGCAGAACATCGATGTAAGCTTTTTCCTTTTTAATTTTATTGTAATTTAATTCCTCGAGCCTAGCAAACCATTTCAATATGCAGTTTGTGTACATTGTGTGTGGGGAGACAGACAGACAGACAGACTAATGAAATGTTAATCTTTGTGTCTAAACTAATACTTGTTATTTTGTTTGTATACTTGTATATTTTTATCCCATCAAGTAGAATTTTGTCTTTTAATGAGTTGCTCTGGGCTGTTGGTGAACAGTGGATTGACTGGATTGTCATAAAAGCTACTAACTTTATTTTAGGCTTATTCTTGTGCTTATATTTTGTCTCCTCAAAGAATTTTTACAATGGGACTCGTGAAATGTATCACTGTTGCAAATTATTTCATGACAATGAGAGCGGTGGTCACGTGTAGCTCTGCTCCTTGTAGTTGACAAAGGTGCACACTTATAGTCGTGCTTATCTGGTGTATGTACATACAGGGGTTGTTTGCTTTTACACCAAATTTATTGAACGAGAAGATTAAAAGTGCATGCTAGAAATAAGATAGGTGGCTTTCAGTTTAGGGTGTTCGTTGAGAGAAAAAGTGCTTACTTTAAATACAGTTTGGGCGGAAAGGGTTCAAGACTTGAAAAAGTCTCAAAAAATAAATTAGCACCAACAAAAACATCTAAAACGAGGTTACATAAGCTGGTCTATAATCCAGTATACATTAAATCTAAGTCTGGCTTATATTTCTATGTATTTTTGTATATTACTACCTGTATAAATACTTATATTTGTTTCCTATGGCTTTTTAATAAAAGGGAGAAAATTTATTGGTGAGGGTTTGTTTTTCATAGTTGTTTCAAAATTATTTTCCATATTTTTATTACAACCTCTACATAAACTGTGTTTGAAACAATATAAAGCAATGAAACTCTTATTATGTATCAAATACCACTTAACTAGAGTTTTAGCAACGGATATGACATCTGCGAACAATAAACGGGGATAATTGCTGGAATGATGCAGGGTATCACCACACTTTTGGAAACATTTTCTTTTCTTTAGCAAATAACCGCGCGTGCGTACACACACACACACACACACACACACACACACACACACACACACACATGACCACCCCTCGAAAAAGTCGATGTTTCTGCCATGAGAATGAAATGTTCGAATTTCTTTGCTTGGTCGCTAACTAATTGGAAACAAACTTAAAAAGTTTCTAGTTAATAAACACTACTTCGGGCATTTGTATGATAATAGACACACTGCCCACGACTACTACACATCCAGTCCCTGTATTTCATCGCTACATTCCCTCCCCTCGGGACTTGTTCACCATGACGATGATAGTCTTCGTTTCCACATCGCATAGAAACGTGAGTAAATCCCATAATACAAATATAACAGCTCGTAAAGGACAATGTATAAAGTCTGGACACTAACTATTGAGACAATTCCTGGACAAAATAGCTTCAGATCACGACAATACCAGTCTATGTATTTTGATGAGTACTTCCCTATGACTGGTTAGTAGAAGGCCAAACACTTATAAACGAAGGCCTCAAAAATACCAACAATTATTACTAAGGGTTAGACAACCTGTTACATTTTATAGATGAGAAAGACTGAACAGAGACTCCTCTACACGTATTCTTTCCCTCTACAGGTAGTATGTTGTTTGCGATGACGATACACCTTTATGCATCTAAGTCTGTACCACTACTCTATTCATATTTTATATTTATATATATGTGTGTTACTTTGGAATACCTAAACCTATACATGCCTTCTTCGTGTCTTCTACCACTCTATATCTTCATTCCGTGTCTGTCACTCATTATAGAGGTAAACACACCTTCACATAGAGACCACTACTTAGGCATCACAACCAGTTTATAACGGCACCAGTTTGTGTTTTTCTCTGCCGATAACACAGCGACGATGAGCGTGAAGGAAATGGCTGTTGCAAGAAAAACACAAGCAACAAACTAAAATTCTTCATATATTTGTTGCTGCTGTTTAGACTATTTCCCTAATGACAGTATTTATTGACAAACAATAATCCGACAACAGATGTGGATAAAAATTACCGTCAGGCGCGAGTCGCAGTGTATGAGTCAGAAGTTTTGTTACAAGAAAATGTACAAGTAGAATTTCCGAAAAATAACAGCTGTTGACAAAAAAGTGGCTGACATCACTATTACCTAAGACGCCAACTCTACATTAGTAGACTACTAAATGTAATTTGTCAATCGTGGCTTTTTATGTTCGTATACGCAATGTTTTTTGGAAAATTCAGTATGGCTCTCCCGTTACTAGAATGTAGAGAGAGGCCATGAAAATAAGACACTTAAAAGTTGGCTTGAATAGTGGTACATTCTTTTCCGTTCTCAAGATAGCAGTCTACAAAAATAACCACTGAAAGAGGTCAAGGGCCTTTGACCAGAATTGCTCATGGGTAGGCAAGAGTCAGTGGGAGAACTGGAACCGTATGTTAATTAGGCGTGTTCGGGGACGTTAGTGACGTCACCGGGGGACTTATCGGCAGACAGTAAATAAATTTATCATCCTCTGTGCAGTGTGTGTGCTGGAAGTGTTTCTCAGAAACAAAGGAAAGGTGTACTCACTTAGATTTCGAAAAAAAAACGATCTTGTAGTGCCCGGTTCGTGAGCAGTTTGGCACGGTTGCAAGGTTTCATGTATAATGGATGAAGTAATCAGAAATGTCAACGCTTGAGAACGGATCACTTAAAACTGCAAAACAAGTTTTTAATAGGCAGATTTCTGATCGAATTCATGCTAAAATGTTCGATAACTGTTTTGTCTGCTGAAAACCGAAGTGTAAGCTTAATTAAGTGAGGTGCAACAAGTATAGGAAAGAGGGCGTGGGTCCTTCACTAAAAGGGCAAAGTGTTCGAAAATCGTGATCTCTCTCTACTTATCTGGGAATTAGCAAGATATGTTTACTTTACGGTGTAGTAACCTACAAAATACTTTTTGCGAATGTTTATTTTCCTTTTACATTGTTGTCTCGTGCTGTGTCTAAATATAGCACACAGTCATGTAGATTTCTCAGGAACAATGCTCAGGACAAAAGTTACAGCAAGTGCTCAGGACCGATTACAAAAGCTTAAAAGCCCTCGATGTTGAGTCATTCCGTCTGATCTCGCTCGTGATCACATAGCCTTTACGAAACATAATAAGCCTGGTGCCTATACATATATCTCGACCGTCTCTTATTCTGGACCTGGTCCAAAGCCACTGTTTGTTAAGTTGCACGTGCTTGACCGTCGTACAGAAAAAGGGACTCAAGTCTATTCGAAAAGTCATCGTCTGAAGAAGTAAAAAGGAAGGTCTCCCTACAGAGACACCTATTGTTATCGAAATTGTTTGAAATAGTTTCTCCATCTCCACTGTTGCTGGATTTCTACATTTGGCAGTGGCATTTGTGGATAAGTTTGACGAGGCCTTGTTAGGTCAAGCTGTTTACAACACCTGACTGTCATTATGTTTTTGACAAACAAAATATTATCAAGTCTACTCTGCCTGTTTCCAGAAACAAAAGGTCTCGCCGTTGGGAAGCACACTTCCTCCCAAAGTTTTCAGCACCCAGGATACTGTTATCGTAATTAAACACCTGTGCAGTGGCAAAAAGTAAGTGCATGAGTATTTTCAAACAACTTGATCGAACGACATTGTTAAGCTTCTTGAGCAACAGATTAATGACAGCGGCAATACTTTACTGATCCTTGTAAAAAAACGTATACAATAAGAGCTTATCAATAATATCAACCACATAAATATCACAATTACTCGTCCACTCGAATATAAAATAATTACAAAATAGCTACTTATCCACTCATCAGACAAGTAATGTGACGAAAGGGTTACTCGTGAGACAGCAAGTAATAATATCAAGGAAGTAAAATCGTGATACAGGGTAATCATAATACACCATAACATTAATTCTTCTTGGTTTAACAGTTGCTGACTTTCCGGAAGTTGTTCCTAGTCTTGGAAGAGGGTTCACCAGGGCAAGTAACCTGTCCGACATCACTTCGTTGTCTCCCGGCCCTGAGTGTCGACGTTACCCTCTTTCTTCTTGTCCAGTTCCAGAGATACAAGTTTGGTGCAAGGGTTCAGGACAGATCGAGACTTCGCCGAGGTTGTGAGGTCACGGAGCAAGAGGTTGAGTTTCCGTTGACTGAGGAGGACAGGTCGGGGAAGGTCGGCATCTTGGACAAGATGGTGGCGCTTCAAGTGGGACTCATGGCCCTGGGTTTGCTTGCAATCCTTATAATGATCTTTGTCACCTGCAGGCTCTTGTGCATTGGGGACGTCGTCCAGCGTTTGCGAAGAAGGGGCTTAATTATTTGAAACAGGAAAGAAAGCGGGGAAGCTGAAGATATAAACATGACTCGAGAACGCTTAACTATATATTTAATAATATAGCTTAAATAGCTTAGTGCACATGAGTTTGTGCGTCGATGGTTGTTTCTTCACAGGTGTGATACTCTGCAAATAAAGATAAGAAAATGTAGCCCTGCTCACTCACACGTTGTACAACAAAGTCATTTATCTTGCCCGTGTGTTCAAACATTCATTCTGTCAACGTGTCTTTCACATACACACGCGTGTGCACACACACACACACACACACACACACACACACACACACACACAACACACACACACACACACACAACACACACATCTCTTTCTCCCCATTGAAATACTGCTTGAGTCCTCCCCCATTTTGAATCTCGCTTTATTACTTCTAGAACCCTCTGGAATCTCTATTTTTATTCTGCGTTTTTGCTATTTTTACATACTGAATTTTGAAGAATGTGTTCAATCTGCATCGAATTGCTCAAATGTACTGATTGTGCAATGTTGATATTATGGGTTAGTGGGGAAAAATTTACTCCTGAGAAGTCCGCACTGTTTTCTGAAGTTTAGTTCTAAGGAATGGTTACAGGTCAACACAATTTTGTGATGTAGGGATTTTAACAGCATGTTGCGGAATCCGGTTTTATCACATCTTTATGCGAAAAAATATTTTTTAATTAACTCTGTGTGAAGATTATTTTGTGCCATTTATACGTTTATGTATATGTGTGTGTGTCTGTATACATGTGTGCAATAATATTATTATTAAATTATTATTTTTGTGTATGTTGGTGTATGCGCGAGTGTGTGTGTGTGTGTGTGTGTGTGTGTGTGTGTGTGTGTGTGTGTGTGTGTGTGTGTGTGTGTGTGTGTGTGTGTGTTCACGCGCGCCCGTGTGGACAGCGCTTCATATTTTTGCCTGTTTCTAACATTATCCACCTGGACTTTCAGCAACAGCTACTCACCAAGCCACTCACACCACTTCGCAAACTGTGCGATGTTTAAGACTTCACAGTTAAAGTTTGTTCTATTCAGTACAGCGTCCGGAAAATGTTTTGGTTTGTATTCAGTACAGCGACTGTATAATTAATGCTGGTCACCGGATACAAGAGCTGCCCTCCGTCAAGACTGTACAAACATTCTTTATTTTTTGAAGTTGAAGACCTAGCACCCACTGTTCTAAAAGTTTCCTGCACAGAGAACATGGTTACTTCATGTGTGTGTGTGTGTGTGTGTGTGTGTGTGTGTGTGTGTGTGTGTGTGTGTGTGTGTGTGTGGGTGTGGGTGTGGGTTTCAAGGCTCTTTCTTTGTCCTCGTCTCACTGTTTTTCTCTCTCTCCACCCTTTTCTCTTTGGTCTGTCTCAAGCTTGGTGCAGGCAATGCATTTCACTTCTCGAATGAGAAGATTCCATGTGAACATGCATGCTTCTGTTGTCCATATAAAACGAAACAGAAATATCAAAACAGCATTCATTCATTCAGCCTTTCCCTCCCTTTGCACTAGTGAACCTTTACTGTTCTGCACTCGACTAGACATCGGGAGTGGGGAGGGGATGGGGCAAGAGATAGAAGCAGCGGTTAACAGGACTCACCACAGACACTTTTCTTGAACGACTGTAAGCAAGTCCTGCACGGCAACGAAAAGTCAAACAAACAAACAAACAAACAAACAAACAAACAAAAAGACTTTATGGACGAACCTTATTCTCTTGTCAATAACTTTAATCATAGCAAAGCTGTACATTGCTCTTTAGAAGGACATCACACACAAAAGTGTAATGTCCTCTGTAAAGACACGAAAACTGTAATGTCCTTTATAAAGGCGTCACACAAAAATGTGCCTCGCCCTTTATCAATCTATATATATATATATATGTCCTTATAAAACAGGGTTGAGTGTTACAGCCAATACTTTGTCCCCGATGAGGAGCAGCTGCAGGCCCTGTCATTGGCCCCTCCCTCATACACATCCATCTCCCCTCAGTCGGACGAGGCAGCAGATCAAAGGTGAGTACAGCAACAGCTCGCATTGCAAGCAAAGTGTGAGCAGGCGAGGCGACCAGGGACCCGGATACCCAGTGGCTGTCTGTCAGGCCCCACCCCAGTGAAGGATGGGTATGAATGCAGGTCATCTATGAGTCCGACGATGACATCTTTGCAAAGGCCTTGGAAAGACGTCTACGGCAGACATGGACATAGTAGACAATCTGGTGGATATTTTTAGATATCATCATTGATATAAAACAGACATCTACCGTGCAATGAGTGTATAAAGACAGCGCTGCCAATGTTCGCATACTTCTCTAACTTTCTGTGGTAACAGCAGTAGTAGCAAAAATGCAATAAACTGCTTCCCGGTGTTCGAGTGGAGAAAAGTACCTGATGGCACTGGCCAGCACTTTAAGATTAATTGCTGCCTGCTGATCACAGGTTATTACAGTACAGTGTTTATACAGTTTGTACTGCACATTACAATTTCTTTTACCCCGTCTTTCTTTTTATTTTCATTTTTTTAACTGTATGTCACGCTGAAATCATTGACAATGAGTTGACCCCTTCCTCCTTACTCTGTTGCTATGGTGAACACCTAACAATTCTGGTACTTGGTAAATAAACTTCTGTTTATGAAACGTTGCTTCTCTGCACAGAGTCAGTTTCTGTCAGGTACGTTCCTGAGTCGACCAGTTGTGGCTTATTGTACAGACAGCACGTGCCTGACTCCATGAGATACAGCTTCTGATGACACTCGCGGAGAACTTTAGGGTCTATCCTGTCGAACGACACCGCGATGGAACCGTCTGGGACTTTGTAATATTCCGACGACGCAAACTTGGTGGACATGGTGACGGGCAAGGAAAATCGACTGCCGCCCTTGGCGTCTGACGTCACTTCCGGCAAGTGCGCACTGGCGTTGCTCAGCCAGGTGGAGACGCTGTCGTAGTGGCGGTTGTTGAGGCCCTGCAGCCCGCGCCTCTTGCATTGTCTGTGGAAACACACGACGAGGAGGACGATGATGGCGATGGTGGTCACGCCCATGACGACCGGGATGGCAAAGAGAACCACAGTATCGTTCTCGAGCTGCACTTGCGCGCGCATGTCCTTCTTCCGGTCTGTCTCCTGGCGCGGGCTCGCCAGTGAGGTCAAGGCCGTGTGCGTTCGCGGGGGTGGGGCTGGGAGATTGGCTAATTGGTTGAAAGTAAAAAAGGCATTTATTACTTATTGTTGTGATAGTAAACAAAGCAAGCTCAAGAATGGTTTGTTTCATTTATGTGATTAAACGATAATTGATTGATGATGAGGAGGAGAATGAATTAAAACATCGCTCACCTCCAGAGTTTGCAAACTTTTGTGAGAGCGGTTGGCACTGCCAGTCCGGCTCCTCGTCCTGACATCTTGGTTCTCTCTCTGCCACCCCGGGTGTCTCTGGATAGCAGTAAGAACACTTGACACATCGGTGAGTTTGCGGGTCGATAAATTCACCTGCGAAGAGATTGTAGATGTGAAACGATTATTTCAGATGTGAAAACGTTTACTTCAGAGGCTGCCGTGACTAATTAAAATACTGCAGACCGTCCTCCTCAGCTTCAGCATGATCCTTAGGTCCGCGATGTGCTGATGAGAAAATCCCTATCTCCTTTTATGATCACAAGAGCAGAACCGGTGTCTACAGCTCGTTTTGCATTGACAGGGTTAGGTCTATTAGCTTATAGTTCACTATAGTAAAATCGAGCACATTTTTTTAATTAATCATTCTCATGAGGTTAGGGTTAACCCCTCTAATGGCTTCTGCATGAGGAAAGGTCATCAAACACTTTCAGTGGCAAACATTTCTTTAAAAAAGCTGTTATGTACTTAGTCCTTTAAAAATGCAACAGTTCAGCAACAACAACAACAACAACAAACCTTAGTAGAAAATAGTATGTCACCGTAAAATGGCAAATGATCCTGAATTGTAAGGATAATAGTCAATTATTCATTCTTGTAGCTCCTGATAGCTTAGACTGGGCGCGCAATGAGAGTTCTTCAGTCATTGTATAACAAGCCCATGGATCCTCGCTTTGGCGATCTTCTGTTTTAGAGTCGAAAAGGGACCCATTGGAAACAGAAAGAAGCATTCGTAGAAGTAACTTTAGGCTTGACCTTCTTACCTTTCCTGCAGCTTCCACACCTGACGTCCCCGTTACGCCTGCAAGGACGAAGCACGACCTCCTGTGCCCCGCATTTGCTGCAGGAGATACAAGGGGCAGGGCTCGACGACCACGTGGCCATATAGGTGCCCTCGGCACACAAGTGGCAGACGGTGTCGTACTGCCGGGTGCACAGGCCAGCCCTGTAGGTGCCCGGCGGGCACAGCGAACACGGACGACAAGGGAAACCTAAGCCCGGCGAGTAATAGCCCTCTGCGCATGCGTTACACGTCGTGTCCTTTTTGCGCGTGCAGGGGCTGAGGGTCTCTGTTCCCGCTGGGCAGCGCGAACAGGGGCTGCACGTCCTGTTGTCCGCTGAGACGAAGTGACCTCCCTTGCACCGTTCACATTGCGTGTCTTTGGTCTTCGTGCACGTGCGACGCTCGCGCTCTCCAGGAAGACAAGAGGAGCACGGGATGCAGCGCCGCCGGTCGGAGCTGGAGTAGGTTCCAGACGGGCAGGGGGAGCAAACCGCGTCTTGAGCGCCGCTGCACGATGACGTCTGCAGCACGGAGCCTGCGCGACATCTGCGGCATCGCTGACACGACCCAGTGGTGTTGCTGAAGAAGAAGCCCCCCGCGCATGGCAAGCAGACCGTGTCGCTTACCACCGAGCAGTTCTGGACCAGCGTCTGACTAGAATCGCACGCGGAGCATGGGCGACAGCTGGCGCCCCCTCCAGGCGAGAAGGTACCAGGGGGACACAATCTACACACAGTGTCTGCAAGTCCCGTACAGGGGCTGGTCTCTTGGTGGCCCGCAGGGCACAGGCTGCAAAGGAAGCAGAGAGTGTTGTGTCTAGGGGTGCACTTCCGGCCTTTAAAGAACCCTGGCGGGCACTTCCGGCAGCGCCTGCATGCCGGCCAGGAGGACTGGGAGAAATGACCGCGGGAACAAGGTTGGCACAGCGCGTCCCGTTCTGAGGAGCAGGCTCTTGTCTCGTATGTGCCAGCGGAACACACCGTGCACGGCGTGCAGTCACTTCCGTTTCCGGTGGAAAAGTAGTTTGCTGGGCATGCGCTGCAAGTGGTGTCAGCTTCTTCAGAGCAGGGCGAGGTGGTGAGGAAACCCGCAGGACACACCCCGCACTGACGACAGATGTTGACCTCCCCTTCCCTGGAGGCGAAAAAGCCCTCGTCACACACTCTCTTGACGATGTTTTCAGCCGGGATCTGCAAAAACGATCATCATCATCATCATCATCATCATCATCATCATCATCATCATCATCATCATCATCATCATCATTTGTGTGTGAACGAAAACGAAAGAATGGAATTGTGTGAAGGTCGACTCAAAAAAGCATAGCAAAGATAATGACAAACGTAACTAGCGACGACGATAACGAAAATAACGACGACTACGACCTTATTGACGATGGTGATTGGTATTAGTGTTTCAAGTAAAGTGAGAACTTTCATTGCACTCGTCATCACAGTGGCTGTCGCTTCTGACTTGATGCAGCACCTGGCTCGTGTCTATTTCCTGTAACACCTGGTTGAACCAGAGGATCTGCACTCACTGTGGTGCACAGCAAAAACTCAGGGTTTCGAAAGATCACAACATTCTTCACAGGTCAGTGACGAAAGGGTTGGGTAACAGGGTAAAGCGACCTACAGCAGACGATCCCAATGTGTAGACGGTGACTTGGAGCCTCTCAGGTTTAAAGCTGAAAATAGCCTTAGCGGGCCTACAGCCCAGTGTGACTAGACCGCGAAACCGAAACTTCAACATTTCTGGCTTGGAATTCGCTTCCCGCTTTGCACACAGTCAAGGACCTTGACACCGAGTGAGAGAGAGGGAGGGAGCTGACAGTTTCATAGGAGTTGTGTAGTGTTTCGAGGGACACGCAGTCTAAATAGGCCACCTAGCGGCTCAATGCAAACATCAAAGAGAGGCACACCTTTGCACAATTTACTTGTGCGTGCATCAAAGCCTGCAAATACACGTGCACTGACTCACAAAACAAGACACTCACTATACACCACACACTCACAAAACAAGATACTCTACACAACACTATACACCAGATACTCACAAAACAAGAAACTTTCTACAAGACACCATACACCAGATACAAAACAAGACACTCACTATACACCACACACTTACAAAGCAAGAAACTCTTCACAAGACACGCACTATACACCACACACTTACCAAACAAGATACTCTACATAACACTATACACCACACACCAGATACAAAACAAGACACTCACTATACAACACACACTCACAAAGCAAGACACTCTAACACTAACTCTACATAAGACTCACAGAACACGACACTCTACACAAGACACTCACTATACACCAGACACTCACAGAACACGACACTCTACACAAGACACTCACTATACACCAGACACTCACAGAACACGACACTCTACACAAGACACTCACTATACACCAGACACTCACAGAACTAGACACTCTACACAAGACACTCACTATACACCTTGTGTAAGGGCAGAAAAGGTCTTAATGGATGTAACAGAGTTTATTATCAGCGCACTGTGCTCTATAACATCTAGTAGACATTGGAAGACCCTTTGTATCACTTGTGGACATAACTACCTACCTTCCCCCCCCCCGTTTCCTGATACAAGCCCTAAGATATTTTTCAAGGTTTGTGGAGAGGGAGTGTGTGATTTGGCTGGTTGACTAATTCTTCAGTGCTTATGTATCGTGATCCCTGTGAGCTCAAGGAATGGAGTAGTGAAAGACTTGGATGTTAAGGTTGTTAGCGGAGAGTCTAGTCTCAGACTTCCATCTTTCTCACCAACTAACTCTCTGGATCCTGGACTTTTTAACAAACAGACAGCAGAGAGTTTCTGTTAATGGTCTTCTCTCAGACCCTGTTGTCACCTATACAGGTTCCCCTCAAGGCTGATGTTTGCCTCCATTACTGTTCATACTCTATACTAACAGCTGTAGAAGCACTACTGATAGAAGCTTTCTGATAATTTGCTGATGACTCTGCCCTCCTGTCACTTCTGTATGATAATGAACCTCTTCACAGTGGCGCTCTTCCTGACTTTGTCCGCTGGTGTGACGAGGACTTCCTTGTCTTGAAAGCCTCAAAGACTAACGAATTGATCTTCGACTTTCGGGTGAACAAGCCTGAGACAGTCATCAGTACTGTCCATGATGATGCCATCGAGGTCGTCGACTCTTACAAATATGTAGGTACCATCTTCGACAACAAGCTTAAATGGGACATCAACACTGACATGATCCTCCGTAAGAGTCAACAACGCCTGTACCTCAAATCTTTCTCTGTCAGCTCTGTCATCCTCACTCGGTTCTATCAGTCCTTCATTGAAAGTCTCATCCCTTTTTCTTTCATCTCCTGGTTCCACAACCTCTCCCTAGAGAACAGGAACAGTCTTGTCTCCCTTGTTTATATCTGTTCTAAGATCACCGGAATCAGGCAGAGGGACATGACAGCTTTCTGTCATCAGCAAATCCTTAGGAAGGCAGCCTTTATCCTCTCTATTTCTGATCACGTGTTGGCATGTGTGTTTTCACTCTTGTCATCCTCTCTATTTCTGATCACGTGTTGGCATGTGTGTTTTCACTCTTGTCATCCTTTCTATTTCTGATCATGTGTTGGCATGTGTGTTGTCACTCTTGTCATCCTCTCTATTTGTCATCATGTGTTGGCATGTGAGTTGTCACTCTTGTCATCCTCTCTATTTCTGATCATGTCTTGGCATGTGTGTGTGTATTATCTCTTCTATATCATGTATAAACTGCTAGTATGAGCACTACCTGAATTGCCCTTGGGGATAAATAAATTTGTGTTGTATTGTAAGGTGACTTGGAGGCTCCATGCAGTGAACATGCCAACAGATCCCACAAACATCAGACAATCTCGCTTAAGGGAGTGGGGGTCATTTATTTCAAAGTGCCAAGCCTGGACTGCAGAAATGTCTGCTGAAAATAATGCGAATATTAATAGTCCCTCCCTTTTCATGCAGTACATAGTTTGACTGTTATTACAGGTTAACTTCATAAACTTATTGCCTGGACTAATCACAGTGCTATAAGATATTGCAAGTCCCTGTGTGTCGGTGCAAAGTGATTGATCTCCAGGTGAAGCGGCTTCTGTGTACAGGGCAATTTCCAAAGTCATAAAATACAAAACTAATCCAACAAACAACTACTTTTTCAAATAACCGTAAAATGTGTCAATAATGCAGCTTTCTTCTGAGAAAATGACTTGTGAAAAACTGTTTATTTTTGCATCAATCCCAACTCCTGTTAGAAACGAACACGACGGTGTTTAGTCTGACACTGGACAAATATCAAGTGACATATCAGTTCCCTGTCAGTTCCCTGCAGAGTGTCATGTCAATCCCACCTCAGTCGACACAAAACAGTCAGAGAGCTTACGAACTGTCCTAAAGGCAAGTTGTTACACCTGTGGCACATCCTTAGTCAACTGTTTTGCAGTGGTATCGCATGTGATCCCTAATTACCTGGTCGAACGATATCACTTTCTATTATTGCTCTAATATCGATGGACGATCCTTGGTCGTTGCCTTCATCATCTCCAATCTCTCTACTCGTAGTGACTACCGTCCATCAGAATTCTCATCCTTACACCCCATCCCTGCTCGCCTCTCAGCCTGGGAATTATGAATGTTCAAAATATTATCAACCATTGGCACATGCCATGCCATGTAAACAACTCATGGTTATTGAAACGAGCGGCAGGTGCGTGGGGTGAGGTATGAGGGTCAAAGTGCCATCATGTTTCGGGTTGTGTCTGTCGGGATTTAAACTGACTCAAAAAAAAAACCACTGGCCATACGATTGCAAAACTCGAAATGCAAACTAACAGAAGACGTTCAAAGACAAAGAACATATTCAATCGAATTTATGTTTGCATAAAATGACATCGGTCAGAAACAAGATAGGGCTGGACACTATAAGAAGCACAGAATGATAATGTGTAGCTCACCAGCAGAGAGTTGCTCAAGACGAGAGTAACCAACAAGGTAGCAGGTCGCTTCATCTTGTCGAGTTCCTTGTGCGGCTGAACTTAACCCGAGTCCTGCGCTGACATCGTCGTGGTTGTAACTGGCAGTTGCCTGAGGAACATCACTGAACCACTCCCATCTCTCTCCATTCCAGCCCCCGCTCCCTCCCACCTCACCCTTAACCCCCGTAAACGGGGTGTGTGTGGTTTTTTTTTTTTTTTTTTTAGTTCGCCAAAGGGCCGCTGGACTCACCGTTTGTCAAAATAGGTCTGACTCGAACGATAAGTAGAACGGGACTTCCCCAGCTCTATTTTTAGCCTAAGATAACAGTTATGTCGGGTCTAGCGGTTAGATTCTTTACTTTCAAGCATTTATGTGATATGTGATGATGATTACATTAGGGCCGGCATTTCCACACAGACACTCACACACATATACTCATATTTAGATCATGAATAAAGATAACAAAGTAGTTTTACCTATTTATAGACCAGCTTCAAAAATAGAGCCTTGGTCATTCCGTGTGACCAAAGTTATTATATGACGGAAATATTTGAAATAGAAAACTTTTCCAGGCTCGGTCAAACGTTTCATTATATTTGGCAAACATTCATCCTTGCGTTGTAGGTGCATGCACGCAAAGTTTCGTGTGGTGGTGTGTATGTGTGCGTGTGGTGTGTATGTGTGCGTGTGGTGTGTATGTGTGCGTGTGGTGTGTATGTGTAGTGTATTATAAAGAGCGCAGGGCCTTAATGTAGGGCTTGGCAACTATTTATTTGTCACGGTGGTAGTTGGTTGGCTTTACAAACAGGTGAAGGTTGAGAGACGTGGGTGTCTGAGACCCGATGACCTACTGTTCACGTGATGTAATCGGACCTTGTGCAAAATTCCTGAACATGATCCCCTTTATTCTGCCACCTCCGTGTCTTTCTCTCATCTGTCCTTCCGCACTGCACCGCTTGTATGTGAGTGGGTCTTAGTGAACTTACCTTCCTATAGTACACACCCACTGCCCACAATACGCATTCATTGCCCACAATACACACTGACTGCCCACAATCCAACTCACTGCCCACAATACACATTCACTGCCCACAATACACATTCACTGCCCACAATCCAACTCACTGCCCACAATACACATTCACTGCCCACAATACACATTCACTGCCCACAATACACATTCATTGCACACAATACACACTCACTGCCCACAATACACATTCACTGTCCACAATACACATTCATTGCTCACAATACAGATTCACTACTCACAAAACACATTCACTGTCCACAATACACATTCATTGCTCACAATACACATTCACTGCCCACAATACACATTCACTGCCCACAATACACACTCATTGTCCACAATCCGACTCACTGCCCACAATACACACTCACTGTCTACAATCCAACTAATTGCCAACAATACACACTCACTGCCCATAATACACACTCACTGCCCACAATACACACTCACTGCCCATAATACACACTCACTGCCCACAATACACACTCACTGCCCATAATACACACTCACTGCCCATAATACACACTCACTGCCCACAATCCAACTCACTACCCACAATACACACTCACTGCCCACAATCTAACTCACTACCCACAATACACACTCACTGCCCACAATCCAACTCACTACCCACAATACACACTCACTTTCCACAATACACACCCACTGTCTACAATACACACTGACTGCTCACAATCCAACTCACTGTCCACAATCCAACTCACTGTCTACAATACATACTCACTGTCCACAATACACACCCAATGTCTACAATACATACTCACTGTCCACAATACACACCCAATGTCTACAATACATACTCACTGTCCACAATACACACCCAATGTCTACAATACATACTCACTGTCCACAATACACACCCAATGTCTACAATACATACTCACTGTCCACAATACACACCCAATGTCTACAATACATACTCACTGTCCACAATACACACCCAATGTCTACAATACATACTCACTGTCCACAATACACACCCAATGTCTACAATACATACTCACTGTCCACAATACACACCCAATGTCTACAATACATACTCACTGTCCACAATACACACCCAATGTCTACAATACATACTCACTGTCCACAATACACACCCACTGTCCACAATACACACTCACTGCTCACAATACACACTCACTATCCATAATCCAACTCACTGTCCCCAATACACACCTTCCAATGACAAAACAAGTCAGGTAAGTAATCACTGGGCTTCACCATGTTGCATACAATATAATGTTCCAGTTTCCTTTGATGGGTTTTGATGTAATTTTGCGTCTTTTGCCAAGCAGCAACACCTGGGGCTGGAATCCCCGTAGAGACTGTAGCTCACATACAGACAAGACAAACCGATAACTGCTTACCTGAACACCTGTACCCGCCACGGACACAATAGACCATATGGACACCATTTATTCTGCATCTCAATTCACGCATTACAGTGCAAAGGACAGAGGTTGTCGGGATAATCAATGTGTGCTACAGACATGACAGGAATTCCAGCCCGAGGTGAGGCGGAGGGAAAGATAAGGGGTAATTATGGGGTAGAAGCATGCTGCTGCACTCGAGGTTTCTGTACTTCTTGTATGCTTCAACCACAGGGAGCGACTTCAAACGGTGCAGCTATAATTCGAAAGCAAGACGCTGACCTACAGGGTACCTGTAGACCTCCGAGGTCTGCTAGTAACATTAGAGGGTCCGGCTTTGCTTGTGGGCTGAGTGTTTGTAATATTAAAGGGCTGCACGCTACTTTCGGTTTGTAGCTACCCCCTGGTCATAACTACCCCCCCCCCCTCCTAGTCCTCTTCTCCGCTGGCCCCACTTGCCTGCCCCTGTCAATAAGCCTACACTGCTTTAGGTAACTGTTCCTGTTAATAAGCTTTAGATTAATGCCCATATCAATAAGCCTACACAGCTTCAGGTTACTGTGTTTTGTGTAGAGCTGTAAGGATTATGAGTCATTCGGCTTAGGCTGCTGGCTGCTGGGGTTTCCAGTGAATCATATTTGACTGTGAAGTAACAATGAGGCGATTTACTAATCTCTTCCTTGATGCACACAGTCTCTCTCTCTCTCTCTTATGTCATTTCCCTGTGCTTTGTCTGGTCTGGCGGCAGTCTTGGCCATATTTCCGCTTAAAGAGGAAAAACCAGCGATCAAGGCCACAGGAGGTTTTTTTTTTTTTGAGGTTAGGTGTAGGTTGGTTACTATTCATAGCACAACGACACTGCACGTAGAATATACAGAAAATCAACAGTCACGGAGAAAATGCCACGTCACTCAAGCTTGAGAGCACGTCAGCGTGCATACACGAGAATACGCACGCACGCACGCACGCCCACACACACACACACACACACACACACACACACACACACACACACAAATACTTGTTCTCTGATAATGAAATTACTGGACAATATTGCCGCATGTGAGACTACGGGACACCTTCTGACATGTTTCCCTCGTAAAAAGTTGCTGGCCACATGTGTGACTGATGTGTGTCCGGCTAGAAAGGGTTTTGTTTCCTTGTTCCTTGCATCTGTAAACACAGAGCACCCAGTGAAATTATGTGGGATAGGAAAAACAAACAGAAAAATAAAACATTTATTCTGTTTTACGTGGCCGTCATAGTCAGCATCATCTTGTTTCCTCCCCTCAGTGGTAGAGAGCTCACTATCTTGACCACACCTCCCAGGACTCGGGTGGACAGCAAAGATACCCCTGCAGTGCATTAGATCTTCTGCCAATAAACCCAGTTGTCCGGAATGGAGACCTGAGTCCATAAATGGCTGGAGATGGTAAAGCACTGAGAGGTGGAGGGGATGAGCACCGCCTTCACACAAAAAAAACTGGCTCCAGAAAAGTGCGGTTACTAACACTTCACCTCTCAGAGAGCTAACAAAAAAGGAAAAACGTCTGACACACACTGGGTGTTAACTAACGGGTCTTGATTAATGACCGTTAGTAACTCGTTGAGTTCAGAGATCTGACAGTGTCAACTTCCAAAGGGAACACAGAAGGTTTCGTTATCCAAAACAATAAATAATTCTTCTATTTCAGACTGAGTAATGCTAAACAACGATACAACCTACCCTAAAACACTAACGGCGACACACGCCCGCTTCAACTTTAAAATAAAACTCAACGGCGACACACGCCTACAATACTCTAACCTACTCCTTCCTCTCTCTCTCTCTCTTTCAACGATCACACTCACGTTACCCATGCGCTCTCTTGCTCGAACATTTTACATCAAAGCTTGCGTCATTCATCCAGCCTTGCGTCATTCACCGAGGCTCACGTCATTCACACTTGCTCACGCGCTCGCTACGATCGACCTAGACCCACTAAAACATTTCATTCGTAACACTGGGAGTGGCAAAGCTGTCGTCCAAGGCCCTGTTGCATAGCAGGGGGGCTAGATGCTGGGTAAATGGTTATACCTAGCTTCTTTTTCCTGGCCATTTACCTGTTTGGTGTTAACCATCCAGCTGAGGACGCACTGTTACCTGGTCCATGACGACTCATAGAGAGTCTTGCAAACAAAACAATAAGAAAATATCACCTCCCACACTTCCAGGAATGTCAGCGATTCCTGCCCTTTAGTCGGTGTAACACGTTCTCAAAACTGTATCGTGTTCTTGTAATACCTGTGGATCGGTATATTTTTCTTGTCCTACCTGTCACTGTCAAGTTTTTTTTCTTGCCACAACTGTCATTCTGCACAGCGTTCCTGTCACCTTGTACGAAGTTCTCGCCATGTTAGTCCCCGTGTGTAGGTTTGTCATACCTGTCAGTCTTTGTAGTCATTCTGTACAGCTGTCAGTCTCTATAATCTTTCTGTACTAGCTGTCTTACTGCAGAAATGCAATAACGACGTTTTGGGCAAGTCGATCAGTAACAGTTCTTTGCGTTATTAATTATATGTTTCTTCGAAACAGCTGTTGCACAAAGACCAGTCACTGCAAGACCCGAGATTTGTGTTTTAGTCTCTAGTTATATATAAGTAATTTGAGACGCCATCATTCTGAACCAGATACACAAAACATGGTGCCTTCGAACCATGTACAAAAAGGTCAGGTAATGACAAGAGTGAGACTTTGATTGAATTTGATCAGCTCAAAGCACGATAGTGCATGCATTGTGTCCTAGCCTCTACATGCATGCATGTGCAGAGTGCCTCACTTGAGGATTTCCACTCCGACAAATATCTCTGGTGAGTTTTCATTTGAATCTTGCCTTTAATTTTTGTCCTTTTGCAATGTGTGTGTGTGTGAGAGAGAGAGAGAGAGAGAGAGAGAGAGAGCATGAAAGAAAGAATTTTCTAAATTTCAAAAGAAAATCTATCGTATTTGTTATTAGTATTATAGCTTAGTTATTGTTTAAACATATATCTGATATCCCCATAGATGTCTAATTGCAGATAGCGATTTTTCTTTTCATGAAACTAATCTACCCCGTTAGTATCCTGTCGTAAAGATTTGATCGTAATTGTATTTTTGTTTTCACCTTTCTCTAAGACATATATATCATCATCATCATCAGTCCTCGTTGTGCCGTCTGGCGCGTGAGGCGACAGCTAGGGACCTCCATCTGGTTCTGTCTGCTGCTGTTCTGGGGGCTGTCTCGAGTGACAGGCCTGTGTTCTTGAGGTCTTTTTCGATGGATCGCCTCCACGTCTCTCTGTACATATATGTTATATAGCAGGGTTACACGTCTGTGCTTTTAATTTTTCTTTTTTGGTTGTTGCAATCATTTTAAGCCTCTCGCTTGTTGTAGAATTTGTTTTAAACTCTTTGTTCAACAAATGTACGGAATCATGATCAGATTTTTTTAACTAAAGAGGAAGGTAGAAATTCTATTTCGTGTCAAATGTGTGCCATTGTGGCAGCCATGTGGATGCCTGCACTGAGTTGTATTCAGTACTGGTCTGCACAGCACCTGTCTGACCGTCTCCTGCCAACCCTGAGAGTCTGCAGATTCTTTTTCGTTGGTGACCTCTTGACCTCGACACACCCTGGCGCTTGTAGCACAACATGTTTCTAAACCTTAAAACTGTTCTAAAGACGAAAAATCTCTTCTCTGCCATTTAGATGCATTGCACAAGAACATACAAAAAAATTGTACTAACAGGACGGAAAGTCACACTTAAACAACTTTATCTTACTTAAAGCAGTTTTAGATTAAAACATTTTTAATTGTGGTGTGCACTTTAAAAAGATTTAAGGCCTGAAAGTGTTTAAAATTAGAAATGTGTTGTGCAACTGGCCCCTGAAATATAAATTGGAGATGCAAAAGTCGTGGTAGGTGAAAAGCTCGAGCAGTAGTTTGCTATTCTCGTTGATTTTGCCGAGACCAAATTTCCCAAGGCAGCATAGTCATTATTCTCTTCTCTTGTGTGATCGAGTTTGCCATGTGCTTTCCCTGGAGGACGGAAACATCTAGGTGTAGTCTCCTGCGTTCATTGTTAATGACAGCTAGTTGGGATTGTCGACTGTGAATATTTGCAGAGGCCGGGCAACATTGTCCAGACATTCCAGCAACCCAATTTTAGAGCTAGTTTCATAAGTTACGTTGATTTCCTTCCTGGTGCAAAGGTTTCATTCTGCTATTAGGAAGTTACTTAATCCCCACGCACTTAACTAATAAGGACAGAAAACCATAGCGGGGCAGCGCCACACTGGCGAGAGGCTGCTAAGGTGATAACTGTTCAGTTGGTTACGAGAGTTCTTCCCACCGTCAAGAGTAATCCCTGACTTGGGGGGGATGACTTATAACGCATGACTAATTTTTTTTTCTCTCGGTTCCTGAAACATTCTTGTAGCACTGCAACTGAGCGAATATATCTGTGCATCCGGTCATATGGTAGATTTTCAACCTTGCCCGCTTAACAGCCAAAACATGGGTTCACGAAACTTCTCATTAGAGACATGGATTTTGCAGATGAAGCACTACACACACCCAGCATGCCTTTCACTCACTTTTGGACCGCTTCTCTATGGCCTGCAAAAGTGTTTGGGTAAAGCATCAGCCTGTAAAATATTAGAATTATGGGACAGATCACAGATGCATCGCCAGCCTTCACCATCGATAACTATGAAGTCGAAGTTGTTCATCAGTTCACCTACCATCACCGACAACATCTCCCTGGACACGGACATCGACCAGCGGGCTGGAACGATAGCTACAACACTTTCCCGTCTTACCACTCGGGTGTCGAGCACTGTCAAGATGGCGATCAAGACTAAGATGGCAATGTACAATGCCTGCGTCATCAGCACTCAGCTGTATGGAAGCGATATGCACCTGACCGTGCAAGATGGAGGAGACCTTTTGGCCCAACATCTTGAGTCAGGGGAAGAAAAGCTACTGAATGCTAAAGTGGACGAACATGCACGCGGAAAAAAGTGCAGACATTCAACAAACTCACAACCACAGGCTACAGCACTCAGGTGTGTCCACTGTGACAATGACTGTTAGGTGCGCGCAGGTCTCTTTCAGCCATATGTGCAGCTGCCACAGCCAAGCAGTATACACCATCCATGGGCAACCGACGGAGGTTGTTGTTGTTATTATTATTATGCGAGCTCAGGCCGCTGCACACGAACGACTACAAACGAGTCAACAATCAAACAAACAAGAAACATAAGCGTCACGAGCAGATGGCAATATGACAAAAACATGTGTCTAAGTGCATGTATGAATAACTGAGGAGTGAGGGGAAGAGTAGTTTTGATCATGCAAGATATTTCCTAATGGTGGGGATTATAAAGCCGGGTTTGAAGGCTTCCAACGTAGACACAGCAGAAAGAGGCAGAGAAGTCCAAACACTGGAGCCTGAGAAGGAATAGGAGTGTTTGAAACATGTAAGTACAGAAAAATGTGAGGACAGAAGACTGTGCGACAGTCATCGAGAAAGGAAGAGATGTGTTGATTTTGACGGTTAGAAGGAAAGCAGTGGATTGATTCTGACGACTCGAGCGGGTGGTCAGAAGAGAAAGGATGGGTCGGTTGATATTTCGGTTTACACGAAGATGTAATGGAAATCCGTAGTTAACGATAATAAAATAATAGAGGTCGAAATATTAACTTTCCTTAAACAGCATCACACAGGCTTTCTTTCTTTGTTATTTATTTATTTATTTATGTTTGTGTTTATTTATTTCAAAATGCAATTCAGAAGCGACATGAAATGCAGACTGTCAAATATGTTTTCTTTTCGCAGCCATGTGCCCATCCAAAGCACAGCAAGTCATTAGTGGTCACGTGATCAGCCAGCACGACATGGGTAAAAGCGACACCCTGTCCAGGAGGATCAAGCACGGCCTGTGTGTGTCGGCTTACCTCCTTTTGATCTACATCAACGTCGTCTTCGTCGTCGATAGCGCGGACAACACCACAGCACCCTACCCTTCCCAAACATACGGGCTCCTCGGCTCGGCGCTTCTGTACATCTTACGCCTCCTGCCTCTCCTCCCTCTTCTGTTCTGCGTCTTTAACTTCCTGGGCATCGTCTGCATCAACACGTTCCCGGCGAAGCCCCGACTGCAGTACTCGCCATTGGTCTGCGCGTTCATTTGTTTTCGGGTCGTGACCCGGGGCCAGTACCGGACATTAGTCCTAGACAACGTCGAGAAAAACATGGATACGTGCGGGCGCGTGGGGCTGAAAAATTTCATGTTTGAGGTGGTGACAGACAAGGCATTGAACCTGCCCAGGATGGAAAGAGTGCGTGAGGTGGTGGTCCCCCCGGACTTTCGACCCAAGAACGGTTCGCTATTCAAGGCTCGAGCCTTGCAGTACTGCCTAGAGCCGGGCGTGGACACACTGGGCGACGAGGACTGGATCGTGCATCTGGACGAAGAGACCCTCCTCACGGAGGACGCCGTCGTGGGCATCGTCAACTTCACATCCTCAGGCGGCCGGCACCAGTTCGGGCAGGGGGTGGTGACCTACAGCAAGGTGGGCATTGTCAACTGGTTCACGACACTGGCTGAGACTGTACGGGTGGGCGTCGACCTGGGCGTCATCCGCTTCACCCTCAAGGTTCTGCACAAGCCGGTGTTTGGATGGAAGGGCTCCTTCGTTGTAGCCAAAGCTGCTGCGGAGAGGAGCATCTCGTTCGACCACGGGCCTGAGGCCTCGGTGGCGGAGGATTGCTTCTTTGCCATGGTGGCCTTTGCGCGCGGGTTTAGCTTCGACTTTGTGGAGGGCGAGATGCTGGAGCAGAGCGCCTTCACCATTCCCGATTTCGTCCGGCAAAGGCAGCGCTGGGCGCAGGGCATCTTCCTCACGGCCTGCAGCAGTAAGGTACCGCTGCCATACCGAATAGGCCCCATCCTCATGTCGGCCAGTGCACTGATGGCCCCCTTGGGTGCGTTGAACGTGCCACTGGCGGTCGTCTGCCCGGTGCCCGTTTGGCCCGCCGTCAACGCAGCTTTTGCTTTCATCTCCAGCACCTTCTTGTTCCTCTACATTCTGGGCACGGTCAAGTCCTTCAGTCCTACACGCTATGGACTCTGGCGGTGTGGCCTACTAGTCCTGGTGGTTGTTCTCACCTCTGTCGTGATCCTTCTGCTGGAAATGGTCGCCTTTCTACTGGGCATCTGGATGCCCAATAAAGAGTTCTTTGTAGTACAGAAAGAGAGGCGAGAAAAAACAGATCACGTTTAATGTTAATCGTGATGAGGTTGACTTTGATGCGAATGGTGATGGTGACGAGATTAAGTTTGATTTAAGTTTGATGCGAATATTGATGGTGATGAGGTTAAGTTTGAAGTGGATGTGGATGTGGAAGATGTTATGGTTAGGAGATTAAGCTTGAAGTAGATGTAGATGTTCATATTGGTGAGGCTAAGTTTGATGCGAGTATGGATGTTGAGGGCGATGAGGTTCAGCTTGATGTGAATGGGAATGTGGATGGTGATGGCAAGTTTGATGTGGATGTGGAAGGTGATGACGTTAAGTTTGTTATAGATGTGGATGTTGATATTTGTGAGGTTACGTTTAATTCAAATATGAATGCTGATGATGATGAGGTTAAGATTAATGTGGATGGGGATGTTGATGGCTCATCGAGGTATTTATAATTCGTCGTGCGCATGTGGGAGCAAGTGTGTGTATGACTTATTACACTCTACAATAGCCGCCCGTTCATGCTTAAATTAAAGTTTAGTATATCTGAATAGTCAGCAAAGAGAGGAAAATGACATAATAGGCTAACCGCATCTTAACCTGCTCTATAGGAAATATTTCTAAAAGGGAGAGAGTCAGCAGTGGACGTCAAAACCTCGAGACAGAGAAACGGCTTAATGTCAGAACAATATTTATTTTCTACAAGCTATTGCATGTGTGATAAAGGTGACTTTAAGCAGTATATACAATACAATAAACATTGTTGGGCATTACACAAATACAGCATCAATACAGCACTGTCTTCTCGAGGCTTGGAACTAATTCTTTGCAGGCTTGACGACTCGCCAAAAGTTCGATCACGTTGTCGGTCGATTGTTGTGACGAGCCGAGCCTCCACTGCCAATACTCTTAAGCTGTTCAACCAATTTTGATGCATCGTTGATCACAACACGACCTAACTATGGCCAGTATGCTGAGCAAAGTACCGACAAATCGAAGTATCGCTGTTATATTTGTGAACAGTACGTCCGTTTTCACGTTGTGTAGGCTGTTAATCAATTCCAAGGGTGTCAGTGCCAAAAATCATCATCATCATCATCATCATCATCATCATCATCATCATCATCATCAAAAAGTTTAATACATGCAACCGCTCACGCAGTCACTGCACACAAAACTTAGTCACTCGGTCAAATCAAACGGAAAAAGGCCTGCAGAGGAAAAAATAAAATCGGGTGTCTTTATTGCCCTCTGAGCACACTGTTAAACACCCGCATAAGTTAGTTACAGTTAGACTCCACTGCAATCACCCACAAATGCTAAAAGAATTGTTACTGCTACGTACAACGGAGCACATCAAGTATGTTTTTTCATAAACTTAATAAAAGCAAGGCAAACGTAGCAACAGGTGAAAAGAAAATTAAAACAACAGCACGCTAACACATACACACACACACACACACACACACACACACACACACCTGGTCAAATACGAAAATAAAATAAAAAGAAGACAACAAAGAAAATACACAAATAAAAAGACCGTTATTAACCGATTCGTACACCTAGATTATTTTAAAATAAGAAAATTCCTACCATTTGAGTCTTTCCTGGTCTGTATGTCTAAAAGAATGCCTAAAGCCCTACTCATTAAATTCGCTCTAATTCCTACTCGCCCTACTCCACTAATTCTTCTTCCTAAATCCCTTCCCTACGCTCTGTTGTTCCTTCCTAAACCTCTTTCTTCTCCTGACTACCGACCCCCCGCTCGCGCTTCTCTCTCACGTCATTTCCTTCATTTTTACATCATTCATACACGTCTTCCGAACAGCTGACGTCATTCACGCTCTCTCGTTCTTCCACACTAGTCCTTATAAAATTTAAACTTAATCAAACAATACAGCAAATAACTATGATACCTGACAGTGGTCTACACGTCCATCACACACCTTCCTCTTTTCTGTCTACCCAGATAACACCAGCAGTCTCTATGCACTGGCAGATAACCCCAGCTGTCTCTAAGCCTCCACGCACGACAAATAATTATCGGTGTCCAGCGGCTTCCCGACATCAGTGGCGTCCAGCTTGACGCAAACATGATAACACTGACCACAACTCCCTCCCCAATCCTACTACCCCGCCGGTTCACCCGACTGCTCCATCCGGTCTGGGAATAGTACATGCATAATTCTTTGGTGTTCTTTCCTCCAGACATCTGTTGAAAAAAGAAAAAAAATAGCCGTGGGCCTGGGCACACCAGCTGATGCATCATGTTAGCTGTCGGGTTGCCTAGATAATGAAAAGCATCTGCAGCTCGTGCATGCACCCTGCTTGCAACAGCCATTCGGTGTAAGCTGGTCTGGCGGTGTGACCTGGCAGATACTCTGTCGAAAACTAATAATAATCGGATTTGTAAAGTGCACTTCACCGTGCGGATACGAGATTAATGCGGTGCACATGAAAGACTACAAACGAACCGACGAATCATACAACAAACATAAGTGTCAGCAAACAGGTAACTCAGTGGCGTAGGAAGGAGTTGCAGCGACACCTCAAAACAGATACTGAGGAGGCAAGAATGTAAACGTAGTTCACTGTCATCATGAAGTTTCTCCCCCACCCCTCCTAAAGCCGAGCATCTTCCTACGCCACTGTAACTATGACCCCCCCCCCTTTCCAAAAAAATGTGCAAGAATGAAGAATTGAAGGGTGAGGGCAGTACTCTTGATATTGCGAGGTATGAGTTTTGAGGCCTAATTTAAAGACTTCAAATGTAGACACAGTTCGAACAGAAACCAGAAAATAATTCCGTTATGCTTGAGAAGACAAATTATCGTCTGCCGAACTACTCTCGCCTGACGGGTGGCACAGAGATGAGAGCAACACAAGTAGACCGTAGAGACCGACGTGGGTGGTAAAGCGTCAGCAGCTCAGACAGGTATGAATGGGGTAGAACCAGTTTTAAAATTAAAGCAGGGTCTTTTGTGAATTGCAAGGTTGGTGTAATAGAGGTGTGTAGTAGATGGGGGGGGGAAACGCGAGGCTTTAGACCCGACGAGTAGAAGATAAAATTTTAGTGAAAATTATTCTCTGCCGTAGAACAAAAAAAAAGTATCTGACTGGTCGGGGCTTGGGCTTTTAGAAGCCGCGACTAACTGATGGTTCGGCCACAGTGTTTAGTCATTTAAAGCATATCAGTCCGTCAAATAAATTTAATGCTGTACTAGTCACAGCTGTGTCCGCATTGCTCAGATGATTTAGCGCATATTCACACTCATGACAATGACCAACTTTATTTGTCCCAGTGGGCAATTTGAATATAGGAATGTGCTCTAGTTCAACAATGAATGGAAAATGTTTAAACAGTAAATGTGTTCACATGTGTGTACATGCTATAGCGAAAAAGAAAAAGACACACCAGTAGAAAGTTTTGAAAAAAAAACTTACGTATGCCTATGAAATGTGTGGGCTTCCAAGTTTTGCAACGCAGTCGTTAGCAAGGGACATCAATTCAGCCACCATCGTTCAACAAATGTCTAGCTACCTCCCTTTGAACACAACCAGTGACTAGTACGCCTACCTTTTACAGACGCACAAGAGAATCGCTTCACTGGAAATTAAATAATCTCAATAGAAAAATATTGCTTAAAGAAAAACAGCTACCTCATTTAAGAATTTGTTTGGTTGTTTTTATTTATCCACTTATTTATTAAAGAAACGCCAGACATTTGGGCGAACTGCGCGACATGAAATTTCAAGGAAAAATAATCCAGTTACATTTTCGGCTGCTGTGTCGGTTGTGTCCCATCGATCAACGTTTTGTTCAGCATGAATTTCCACACAGGATCGCAGTTGCTGCGCTAGCCTTCTTATCGACAGTGCTCCTGTCTTGTTGGTGACTCGCACCTCCACTTGAGCAATTAAGCTGTTAATTAACAAACTGGCGAATACTTATACAGGGACGTTGACCTACCCCCCCCCCCCAACACAGTGTCCACTCTCCCGCTTCTAAACCTCTCTCCAGCAGACTTTCGACAGATTGGCAGTATGTTCTACCCCTCAAAATCTTTTAACTGTGGTGATATGCTTTTCCATTCAAATAAGTATTTTTGTAAGTTATAGTGCCCGCGTGTGTGTGCATGTGTGTGCGTGTGTGTGCGTGCGTGCTTACACATGTAAGGGGGCGTGAGGTTCTTGTGAATGCGTCCGACCTCGAACGTGTTGACTCCGGGACAATCGCTTAACCCCCTCACACCTCCATTTTGGCGACAGCAAATTTAACGGCCAAACACAGCAGACTCACCACTTTGTCAGTTTACATTTTACTTCCTGTCGTCTGCTTGACATTTCTGAGACAACCGCAGTGTCAACGTATTGGAGTGACAGTTTAAAAAAAAAAAACCTAAAAGTTATCGCCACCCTGGAGAAAATAAGATCGCCTGCTGTCACGTTTGTCACGAGACTAGCCGTTGGCTGGACGAATCCACTCAATGAAAAAGGAAAAGGGGTCGAGGGTTACAAGTCGTCTGCTCGGCTCTCTAGTTGAAACGGTACAGACAAAGGCGCCTTGGAATCTTTTGGAGGCGGTACCTGAAAATGCCAAGTGAGTACAAATTATTCAAGGCATTAAGTATAAAATACACGACCGCCATTTAAATTTTACTTGAGACGAGCTTTGTCTGACATACTTTTTACTGGTTACTGTTCAATTGGTGCTGCGTTATCAGGTACATGGGTTCGTTTATCTTAAACGACACAAACACAAACACTGATTCAAGAGATAATTTCGCTTTATGACATCGCAGTACTTATTACGATCTAGGAAATAACTAGCTTTTTCGTCAAACTGACACCAATTTTCAAAAGACTGTCCAAGGTAACTTTTCACTACAGTCGCCTGCACTGACTTTAGCTTGGTCATCACTGTAATTAGCCCTCGTTAAATGTCGTCTGCTTGTATAGTGCCGAAATAGTCATTCCGAAACATGTATATCCATTTTATAACTTCTCCAGCTTCCAGCATTATATGCAGGCATCATATTGGGGTCACTAGTGATGCTAGTTCATGTCTTGGTTCTTTTCCATGTATGGGTCAATGCTTTCTTCTTATCGCTGCGAAAAAGATGATTTTGTGAGGACAATCGCAATTGTGGCAACGACCAGGATGAAAAAAGGTCTTGTTGAAGATTTAAACATACAGTTTAATTTTTCAGAACAAAATTCATATTGTTTGCAATTTTTATTGTTTTCTATCCTGGTTTCGTTTTTCTTCGTAGAATTGGCACATGGACATTTCTGATAGTAGTAAACAATATGCTTTTACAGTAAGGGGCCGTATTCCATGTGTTGAATATAAGTATAAAAAAAACGTGTACTTGACAGCAAAGTCCAAACATCGATGGACTATCCAGTATATTTGTAAGCAGTAAAGTGATTCTTGTTCGCTTACACACTGGGGCAATTGCTATCAGGAAGTGTTCTCGGGATATACCAATGCCATCAGTCAAACTGAGCTGTTAAATGCTAACCACAAAGTGCTGATCATGAAGACAGTCGACTGCCACCAGCAAAACTTATGCGACAGAGGTCGTGGAAAACTAGTCAACTGCCCCCCCCCCTTCCCCCCAAAAAAAAGGTCAAACCACGTACGTGATGATGAGGAGGAGGAGGGGGAGAAAAATAGAGGGAAGAAGAACAGGAGGAGAGAAAGGATTGTTGCTCTCTTTGGTTTTGCTCTATCCCAATGTGTGTGTGTTGGGGAAGGAGGGAACTGGGTGCTTGGGTGTGTGGTGATGTTTACCACAGGAATGCAAATGTTAGCCGACGAGCACGATCGAAAGGCGCAGTGTTTTGAATGTTTTCGAAGCTTGTTCTTTTTCTCAGACTGTGTGACTTTTCCCGGCTTCGTTTGGCGTTTGGTGCTTATCCAGCAGCATACCCCCCCTGCGGCCCCTTTCGGATTCCCCTAGGCACACATGCGAAGTGATGCGTTTGGGCGACCGATCGACTTTAACCCCCAGGATGATTACACGTTATGTGTGCGTGCGTGCGCGCGCGCGCTTCTTGTCCCTTCGGTGTCCTCGAAGACTTCCAAACTCTACCCTCTCTATCCTTTTTACTATGTGTCTTTACTTCAAAACTTTCGCTTTCACCGCCATTTCTCTCTCTCTCTCATTCTAAAAAGTTTGTGAATGTGAATGTGGCTGTGGCTGTTCACCAAGGCCTGAAGTCTTGTCTACAAATGTACCATCAAAAGTGTCAAATTTTCAGTTGCTTCTTATTTAATATTAAAGGGTATGTTTATATGTTCCTCTAGTTTTCAACGGAGTTAATGTTAAAAGTCTAGTGTCTCATCTTTTGAAAGACAAGTCTCTCGCCAGCGTGTTTTTTTTTTTTTTTTTGCAGTCACTGTAGTTGTTATCAGAGAGGCTGATGCAGTGGTCTCGATAAGCGCTAATAACTCTGTAAGTGTCACTACGATGACGCTACCACCATCGCCACCACACCACCACTATATTGTAATACTGTGCTCTAGACACGGCTAGTACTGTTAAGAGCGGAGACTAACGGCTGCGGTACTGGTATCGGATGATGACTACAAGGCCTTTGGTGTAGCTGTGTTTCAGGCATCATGCGATGCTTGCCAAGGTTGGTGGGGAGGACGGGGGAGGAGCATCCTCAATTTGTACGCGAGTCTGGGCAAATAATGAGGCTCCTGGGCTGCTGACTATCAGGGACAGCCTCTTGCGTGCTTATCCGTCTAGCACAGAGAGAGTATTGCCGCGGTCAAACGACTGTTTCTTAGGTGTGGAAAATGCCAGCAACATCAAGGTCCCATAACCTCTGATGACACATGCCGAGGGATGATGGTGGCGTGACCTTTCACATTTCTATACAGACATGATTAACTTCCTTGGGGTCATCCGACATCACCCTGGACATAGTGTACAGAGGTGCTTTGTCTACGAGAGAGGGAATTAGTGTTTTACACCGAGCCAGCAACTAAGTCCATATCACCGCAAGGCAGATTCCACATGCAGATTATGTCTACGAGGGACTTGCCGGTTTTTCAACGGCTAATGTATATAACAATTTCTTCTCGTGGTTGTCTCCTAACATTTTACCCTTCATAACTAGATATAAGATTTTATATTTGTTTCGGTTTGTTTGGGGTTTTTCATACCCCATATTGTTGTTTTTGTTGTGTTTATTTCTTTGACCATGAGAGAAAAACACCCACTTTTGTAACTGGTGTCTTATTTTCCCCCAGAAGATTAATGATATGTGAAATCATTATTCAATAATTTGTTTGTTTCATTTACTTCATATATTGTATATCTTGTATAAAGCATGGAGGCGGGACATGATATGGGCATGTTACGTTCTTCTTCACAACGAGTCTTTCTTATTTTTTAATGATGGCGGCTTCTTTTCTCTTTAGAGGAATTGAAGTTAAGTAGTTTATCTTCCACCTTCAGATAAAGTTAAATAAATGTCACATTGATGATAAATACAGCTTCGATTGTTTATGATGAGATTTATAATCAACTTAAACCTATACGTTAAGAAAGATGATTGATGATGATGATGATGATGATGATGATGATGATGATGATGATGATGATGATGATGATGATGATGATGATGATGATGATGATGATGCCCTTCACCACCATCAAGGTTGCCCAAAGCGCTTTACAAAGACAACACATGATAACACATCCTGGGACGAGACCAAAAAAAAAAGTAGTTTCTCTCAAAAAGTATTTTTTAAATTCCTAGTAAATGCGGGAACTGTTGTTATTTATTTACAGGCTTCATTGCGGACGTTTTGCAGATATCGTGATACAAGTTCGTGATTATATTATTTTATTTTATATTATTTTATTATTTTTAGAAACTAGTCAGCACAGTTACCTCCCTTTAACCGTCGACCACCAAATGTTGGCGCAGAGAAGGATGACCGCTTAGTTTGTTGTGCACAAACGGATTAATACCACAAACGTTGTTAATATGTGTTTCGGAAACATACAGAACTTTGTTCATTATCACAAAGTAAAGATGTAACAGCTGCGTGCCCGAAACTCAAACACCTTATCAAAATGAAAACACTTAAAAACATGTCTGACCGCAGACTCCGTATTATCTTATTTATTCCTAATTGTAAATTATATCTTTATTAGTTAAATGAATTTAAGAGTTTATGTTATGCATGGTATACAAAAGTAGAGGTTTCTTTCAGCCTCTATGAAAAGTAATTATAGATAGTTTCAGACGAAGTTTGGATAAAATTGATTATTTTCTGCATGAGCTGTGAAAATGCCAGCAACTTGTACTGTCTCATGTGACCCGTGTCACTTCATAACAGAGGCTTCTCACGTGAGCCCAACACCAACGGTTGAGCAGCACTGAAATATCATCAACAGCATCTTGCATTTCTGCTTTTAACTGTTTTTAACGATTACCTTGGCTTTCTCCCACTGAGCAGTGCGTGCCAAAAGAAGCCATCAACATTTTCGACTTTCCGCTAGCAATGAATATACTGTTCAGTGGTCTGAGGTACTGCAATAAAAACTGAGCAAAGAGTAGAGTTTTCAGTTATCTTTTAGAGCTCTTTCATCACACACACACACACACACACACACACACACACACACATGCAACGCCGACAACAGCGACAAAATGCCTAACTGTCACGAGTGAGATATTTCGCTGCATTAGGTCTAACCACAAAGCACCTGTAACTATTCAACGTTTAGCCGATGTTTGGGTAGCAGCCAGTCCGACATCCACGACTGAAAAAAGCAAAGACACAACGACGACGACGACAACAACAACAATAATAACAGCATCAACTGAGTGGACACCGCCAGCAGCAGTGACAGGATTACCATCCCGGCTGGCTGTCGTAACCGGCGACTGGGGGAATCCATGTTGGTCTGTAGGCACGCCTTGCTCCAGGCGTGGCGGACGCCTCTGTGGGCACCGACAGTTGCACCACCAAGTGAACTGCAACCTGCTGTTTCTGGTTCCAGTATCACGCCGCTCCAGCACGCTTGCCGATCCGTCAGCGCTGACGCTGCACCCGACTTTGTCTACCCGCTTATTTACGCTCGCTCGTCCGTCCCACCCCCACCAGCAGCGCAGCGGAGAGTCGACGCCCATCGGAGAGAGAGAGAGAGATAGAAAGAAAACGACTAGCCCTCTCAGGTCGTCTGCTCATGTCATCTTCATCCACCCAGCGAGCGGACGGGCATCCTTGACAGTTGCCAACTCACCCTGACAACAGCAAGACCCACACCACTGTCCTTCGCCTACATGCAGTTCACCACAGAGGCTGTGCCACACAGTGGCGGCGGCGGCTGCGGTGGTGGCAGCAACAACCACGACGACAACACAGATGACGACAACACAGACAGCGCCACGCTACAGATCCGCCGACCGAACAAACGGCAGCTTAGGGTGTCCTACAATCGTAAGTACTCGCACAGAAAACACACACACACACAGAGACACAAGAGGCGAGAAATGAGTGGAAAGAGACACATTGCAGACATCGACCACTGGTCACAGACACACGTGTTTGCATACTGCAGTCATTGCTAATCCTGATTATGTCTCCGTCCGACTCTGTTCGATGCCACAACTGTTGCATGTGCAGCCGACACGACCGCCCATATGCACGAGAGCACGCGATGCCGATAAAGCCTTCTGCGCATCGCCTTAAATATTAAAAAGAAAGAAAGAAAGAAAGAAAACCTACTCGCCTCCCCTACATCGAACCATGCTTAACCAATTCAGAGTTGTCCTGCCTTGCTCCCTAATGTGTACACCACCCACACTTGTTTTCCTCGGACGATAATGGTTTCACCGAGAGAATCGTGTCTTGAAACCTGCCAAACTCTCGGTATGATGGATGTTTATTGTTTCCCAGAAGGCAACGTTAGGAGTTACAGGGCACCGCCAGACCAGATAATGGTGGAGAGATGTCTTGTAGAGCACAGTTTTCACTTGCGATTTCTTCTTCTTACCTCACCGATCGATATTGGTGTGTCAGCCGCTGAACGCTTCCAGTGTACAGAGGTGAAGGCGGTCTGTCTGCCTCGTAAGCATTGATGGCTGATTCTGCAAGTCATCTGTCACCAACTGTGTGCGTCAATGTCGACAAAATGTGTTCGTGAGTTTTCACAGTCACGGTAGGAACAAGACAGAGGTTAGAGGGTTCAAGATCACAGAGAGAGAGAGAGAGGCGAAGGAGAAGGCGAGCGATCGCTGAATGTTGGGGCTATGAATGTCAGTCGGTCGGATATCGGCGAAATGTTTAGCAAGCTGCTCTTTCTGGCGTTGCAGTCCAAGCAGTGTCCTTTCCCGAGTTTATTGTTCGACACGACGACCTACACCAAGAGCAAATTAATAATAGATCAGTAGACCTTACACTCTGTTGTGCAGCCGAAGCAGTTTTGAAGTATGTTCGATTCTTGACATATTTGCACGCCCAAACATAACATAACACGCGCGAAGGCACATGAAAACTCGTACAAGTACAGCCACACACACACACACACACGAATAAACGCGCGCGCACAGAGAGAGAGAACACATGCTCGCAGCAATGGGTGGATTTACACGTGTGCGAAACCAGTTACATAAAAGGAGATGGGTCAGTCTGGCAGGTAAAGGGATGGCTGTAATGTTTGGTACACATCATTGTTTCCACAACACTGTTGTGTTTACTGATCTCCCTATTGTTATTTAGCTACTCTGATGACAATTGCACTCCTGGGTCTACTCCGTCCAAAGGAAAACACATTTATCTCACCCATCCCCACCCGTCCCCCGCGCTTTACATTTTGTTTTTTCATGCTTTAATAAAATTCACTCATTGAAAATATGAAGGAATGGGCGGAAGTGGTCGGCAAGGCTATGTACAGGGTTATAGTACAAACTGATCGATGTGAATCTCACTACATGATCACTCTCTCTCTCTCATCTCTTCCTCTCCATCTCACTTCTCTCTTTTTGTCTCTGTTTCCTGCACGCTTCGTCTCACTCTCTATCCCTCTACTCCTCTCTCTTCCCGAAACTGATTTCCTTTCCTGCAGATCAGATGCGTATGGAATACTTCACTCAGGGAATCGATACACTCTAGTTTTCTAGGTGAGCTGATCCATACATCTCCACCTCGACAGAAGCTGGGACGTGGCATTTTCAATCTCTGATTTAAAATTCCGATTTTGAAAAAAAACTGCCGACGAAGTCAGATTCTGCTTGTTTTTATCGCAATTTTTTTCTAACATATGACTTATATTTCTGACCCATTTTAGAAAACTATACTGCGGCAAACTTCTGCTTGGGCCGTCATTAGTGGGTCAGCAAAGACAAAATCCCAATAAAATAAGGTATACATCCCTTCACTGTCTGTCTGTGGGTCTCAAGAAACAAGGAAGCTAACTGTTAGCGTTTTTTTTTTGTTTTTTTTTCCTCTTGATACTTGACAGCATTCAACCTGAAATTTCCTGGTCTTATCAGCCGTCTTTCACTTGGCTTGACTCCCTCCACTTGTTATCTTCTTAGCGTTTGTTCCGCTCAAATCACACTTTCTTCTCCAAAGAAACAATATCTAGATAATTACCTCAGTGAGGCCACACCTTCGCGATGGGGTGGTGGTGGTGGTAGTGGTTCCGGGCACCCTGCCTGTGACCAGCAGCTTTGCAAACATAGCCCTATGTTGTCAGGAGTGGTGCGGGTAGGAGAGGAGGGAGATTTATACGGCGAGTTTCATCTGCAGCCGCTCTGTATGTGTGTGTGTGTGTGTGTCGTCACCTTGTGTCACCTGTCACCGGTCTCGTGTCAACTGACATGCTGTGTGAGAGGCGCCGCGACCTTCATCCGAGAAAGCCGTTCAGGCAAAGCGCAGAGTCGGCGACACGAGTGCAGCAGGAAACCTCAACCGTGCCGCGCGGCTGTCGTCCCGCGGCAAATTCCGCTCGGACAATAATCGTGGGACCAGCGGCGCTGCGAGTGTCGATACACGAGAGGTTTCCTGCACGCTGTGTTGGACTAGGAATTCAACACTTAGTGTCGCAACGGGAGACTGTTATTGCTGTTGATGACAACTTGGAGGAGTAAAAAAGTTTGACCCCAGGCGCTGTCACTGCTGTGCTGTGTGCGGTTTCTTTGGTGTGTGCCGAGTGTCATCGACGAAGACATTCCGGGATTGCCCGCATAAGGATCCCACGTGACACTGACCCTCGCTAGGCTGGGTACCGTACAGGTGAGACACACAAACAGATGAAAAACACTCCATAGAAAACTGAGAAATTGCTGTTGGGATTACTTTTTTATGGCATGTCACTTAGGGTCATCGGGTCATCGGTAACGGTTACCATAGTTTGTAAGTTAATGAGAGTAGATGTGTTGAGTGTAGTTGTCATATACATTTTGTGTTGTGTGTTAAGTACTAAAGTCTGCATATAGCTGGCTGCTAAAACTCAGGGCAGTCCTATGTTAAACTTACAAATCTATGTTAAAGCTGTGTCAGGACAAAGATTCAGTAAAGTATCTTTAGGTCAGTGCTATGCCTAGATTGTGTCCAGTACAAAATTTATTCTACTGTGGTAGGTTTATGTGTAGGATACATCATGTCATCTGCTCAGCAGTGATATTTTGTGACATGTTAACATGATAACTGAAAAGAAAACTTCAACACCCACCCCTGTGTCGGAAAGTTCGTGACAACCAATGTATAAAAACCAGTGCAAGTCCCCAAAAGCAGCAGAGGGTAGTAGAGGCATTTCGTTTGAAGACGACTTCTCTACGTATTTATGAGAAGAACATCATTGTAAAAACAACTCGGGTACTTATTAAAAAAAATTCTTTGTTCAAAAAGTAGGGCAGCCATTGACATCGTGCACACCCAGACTCATGATAAAGAGCTGATCAGGTTGCTAGGCATGTGTAAGTTTTCCCAGAAGCCTTCTGAACATCGAGGGCAAGAAGGCAACAACCGCCACCCGAAAATGTGCGCTCACGACGAGGAAATACACGTTTACCGTGCGCGATTGTCAACGCCGGGTAGCACATTATTCGCCTACCCTGTATTTGTATGTGCTGACCGGGCAAAAACCGTGCCGAGTTAATAGAACAAACGGGCTGAGTTTATATGGCGAATCACACACAAAGCGCGAAGCCAGTTTGACAGTGTGCATTGTGCAAAAAAAGTTCTACATTTCAGATGTGACGCACAAATGAAATTATTTCTTAACTGTTTAACGCCCTCGGTCGAAAATTGTCACCTTCCTTATTTTTATTTTATTTGGATGCTAATTTAGTCTAAAATGCATCGACCTACTTCTACAGTTTCAAATTTCAAGAAGAAAAATTAAATGAATGAAATGTGTCACTCTGGAACATCTGTAGAGCTTAATGGTTGAAACATTGAAGAAAATAATCTGTGTTAATGGATTAATTAGATAATAAATTGCATTGCATAGTAGCACTAAATTATTCGGACGTCCATCTTTTCTTATGGCTTTCGTCAGGGCTGGTTTGCACGTGACGAAATAAGTCTTGTCGGCGGTCTCTAGAGGCATGTCGACTATTGATACCAGATCTTAGTGCGAAATTGTCACCTGAGACCGACGACTTATTTTCAAGACCTTATATGTACACCAGTCAAGGCGGTTTTTGAAAGCCATGCCGAAAAACTTGGGGCTAACCTCGTCCCACATAAGACCTCATAAATAAACCAGCCAGGTGCCAACAAGATCACTTGTCCTCGAGATTCCCTGTGTATTCAAGTGGGTATTCAAGATACAAATATAGAGACTTGGATTCTTTTCATATGACATACCGGTTTAGAAAAACACATTCGCATCAAATTGGGACAAAGAAATCAGACATGACAGTTTTACATACACGAGAATGCGTTCATTGTGATTTAGTATGGCAATTAGGAGGCTTACAGCCAAATATAAGGACCACACACATTTCTCAGTTAGTTTTGACATAGTAAATCAAAAGGCATTTATTGTAGCTAACGGTTTAAGACGTAACGCCTTAAAATGGGCTAAAATATGAATAAGTTTAGCCCCTCAATGTGTTCGTAAGGAGGAGACACGACAGACGAGGAAGCAGCTTATTTTGCAAGATATCTCTTGCCAATATGTTTGTGGCTAACCACATGGCAAAACTGTTTGTTTAAACAATTTAAAGTACCTTATTTTCATGTTTAAGTAATAAATTACGGCCAACGTATATTGGAGTATGAGTTTCCAGAGTGTTACGACTGGCACTAAGTACTCAAACTCAAGAAAGTTTAATGCCCGATGGTTATTAATTAAGCATTATCTAGAGGTTTAGCTGCTGGTTAAATGTAGGGCTCCTTGATTTATTCATCTGTTGCTCTCTCCTCTCACTGCACATCGGGGTTAAACATTATTTGCTAATTTGTATCATTTTTCGTGACTATTTCGGTAGCTTCATGCACATAAGCTCCAAATTTAGAGTATTAGACTTGTAAAGATCTGGTCACATCAAACGCCATAAAATACTATGCTTGTCCGTCATAGTTTTGTTTTATATTTTTAGAATAATAGCAGCTTTTTGTTTATATTAAAAAGTTAATAAGCATAAAAATTGCACGTAATTCTGAGTCTCCAATCCACAAAGACTGGGTGAGACCATGGGAAGCAGTAGGCTTCACTCACACATGCGCGTGCGCCAGTAATTAAAGAAGAGTGGGTCGCATCGACTTGTTTGTCTTGTCCCCTGAGACACCAGAGAGACACGCAAAGTACGTTAGCGATTCATTAATAAAGCAAATGGCGCAGACATCATTAGCACACTTAAAACCTGTGAGATGATCGTCGCCGGACGGTCACTGTCAGCTGAATTTGACGAATGGCCAAAGTCCCCTTCGGTGGGTACACTCTCAGTCTCATACATCCGTCCGAAAAAAGCGAAGTCAGCCTTCATTTCCTGTTGGCTCCAATGCACTGCGACCCCCTTGTCCCCCATTCAGTTAGGCTGCTTCAAGAGACTGTGAGGACCAGCCAACAGTTTTAAATAGACCTCACATCCGCATTCTCAAACGATGACATTAGCTTGGGCTTACAAATGAACATCGGCAGCGGACAATTCAAAAAGTCATCGACTTTCGTGACCTTTGATGGAGCCAAAGGCTGACGCATACAGCTTTGCTGCAGCTGTTGCGATGATGGATATAGTCTGCTGTGAGGCCTGACGTTTGAATTTAGAGCGAGTATCGTCTTCTGCATATTTCCATTATTTGCGATGTTGGAGCTGAAGAAATGTAAACCTACTGTTTGTCTAAATCGTTAGCTGAACGCCACGAAAATGTTTGCGAGTAAAACAATCGATTTTTCTTTTAGATAACTCGGCTTTTTTGGTCAGGCAGAACTGTTCACAGATGCCCCGGTGATATAGCTACACATATGTATTGTGCTGTGTTCTCTTCCATGTATTGTTTTTGTCGAGTTTCTGTGTCGAGTGTATTACCGAGAAGTAACGCTCAACCCATGTGACCTCGCATAAAAATCGATTAACCGTAGAGAAGAGGAGCATAGCGTTGTAATCATCTTTCAGGAAGCTCCTTATTTCTAACAGATCTTCACTGATTACGTTCGATCGATTTTATGCCCCTCTGCTGGCTCTTCACTCTGTTAGAGATTTATTTTTGCATTAATATGTATTTTCTTTCTCATTCTCTTTACTCTTTCTTGTCTGATATAGAAAATGACAGCTTGTCGATCATACTTTGTCAACTAATAGAGACTGCAGATGTTGCTATGGGAAACACTACCTAGAGCATTTATATATTCATTAATTATAATTGAGGGATAGCCGGGACTGGCTACCACAATGCTCGCGCTACAAGCTACGATAATGGTGCTACAATGCTTTAGATTCAATGAATACGGTGCGTCAGCACAGACAGTTAACTGGGTTCAAACCCTGCCGTAAACAGTATTCATTTATTTATTAGGGAAAGTTGTAATATCTGAAACTTTTCTCTCAGCGGCGACGAGTCATCCAGTAACGACATTATAATCCTACCTTTACAAGAACACTACCTCCTTGCTAGTTTAAACGCTAAAAGCTAATCCTCAAACACACAGTGAAGTGTTTCATTGTGCATGAGATTAGTGGAAGACAGGGTGCGGGTCAATCCGGGAGTGTACGCAGGTCTATTTGTCATTGTTTTTGTGAGTGGTTTCTCTCTTAAATATGTGGGTGTACGCAGGTCTATTTGTCGATGTTTGTGTTTGAGTGGTTCATCTCTAATTTGATTGCACCATTGCTTTGGTGCTTAGACTGTGGTTGAAAGTTGGCTAGAGAGCCAGGGGTTTGTTTGTACATTACGTTTGATGAAATTTTGGTTTCATTACCACGGTAACGTTTCCCCCATTTTATTCTCTGGCTCGGCCTGTCTTAGCAACGGTAGGGATAAAGTCTCTCTACCCCTTATCTCACTGTAGTCGCACCGGCAAGCTGCAGCCAATGGTTTCCTTGTTTAAGAAGCCACACCATACACATGTGTACGGTGCTTTTATTATTTTTTTAAATTCATGGTATATAAACAAAAATTAGCTCATTTTAAAGCTGAATCATTTCTTTACAAGTTACTTCCCTTGGTTTGTACGACGGGCTTCGTTGAATAGATCTTAACTTAAGACTGGGGTTAAGCTAAGAAAATTGTCTTAGCCTAAAATGGAGAAATGGTTAAGTGGCGATCTTAATTCCTGTTGCATGAGCGTGCTTACCCAGTGCTTAGCTGAGAAATAGGTGAAGTCTGCACAAATAAATACTTCCAGGGATCGCCCTAGGTCTTTCTTGACAACTTAGTGCTTTTAGTATTACTTGACCTGAATAGTGCGTTTGATACCATCAACCACCACCTGCTGCTTCAGAGACTGTCGTCGAGGTTGGTATCCAGGGCGCTGCGCTGCTGTGGATTGACTCCTATCTTGCCGATAGATCTCAGAGAGTGATTGTCGGCTCTGCAAGCTCTGAGGCAGTTCCTCTGGTGTGTGGCGTACCACAGGGATCCGTTCTGGGTCCATTATTATTTTCGGTATATACTTCACAGCTTGGACGAGTGATTGAACGCTTTCAGAAGGGATGTCAGTTCTTTACTGACGATACACAGATTCTGAACAGTTTTCCCCCCGACCCAGCAATGGCTAGGAATGCGCTTCAACGACTTGAATCTTGTTGTGTTGCGGTGAAGGCGTGGATGACCAGGAATCGTCTTAAACTCAACGACGACAAGACAGAAGCGTTACTGTGCGGACCCCAGGGCCAGACGGGAGCAGATCAGCATTAGTGATGTGCAGATCGGTGACGCCTCCATAGCCTTTGCTGACTGTGTACGGGACCTCGGGCTGCTTATTGATGCAGAGCTCTCCATGTGTAACTATGTTAGTTCTGTTGTGGCAAAATCCTACTACTTTTTGAGGACTTTAGGTAGATTACGGCCCATGCTGACTCAAGCTGCTGCCATCTCACTTGCTGTGGCTACCATCATATAAAGATTAGACTACTGTAATTGTGCATTGTGGGGTATACATGCTACGCAGTTGGATCGACTCCAAAGAATTCAAAACACAGCCGCAAGGATTGTCACCCGTTCAAAGTCGTTCACTGAGCACATCACGCCTATCCCACAGAGCCTTCACTGGCTACCAGTGAACAAGCGCATTGATCACAAAGTGCTTTCGATTGCTCAGTCCTGCATGTTTAAAACTGCTCCTGACTATTTACAAGAGGTAGTTCCTCCTTACCAGCCGTCACGTGGTCTGCGCTCTGGCTCCCAGTCACGCTTCTGTCTCCCTGCAGTGGAAGACACAAACAAGAAGCGCACTGGAGCCAGGGCCTTCACAAACGCGGTACCTAAGCTGTGGAATGCTCTGCCATCGTCACTGTCCACCATCACCTCAGCAACCACGTTTCGAAAAAGACTGAAGACCCATCTGTTTATTTAAGATGGACTTAAACTTAAACAATCAAGCAACACTTCTGTCTTTTTTTTTTTTTACTTTCCTGGTGTTTTATCTGTTTATTTACTTTGTTTTTTCTTATTTTTTATTTATTTTGTTTTTGCTGCGCAATGAGCATTCTTCTGAATGGATACCTGAACATTACAAATGGACATCATCATCATCATATTCAACCAATGAAAACTGCACTGTATCGCTGTTGCCTTGCCAACTACGTTCTCTTGAAACCACGAAATTCACGCCTGCGCGATGGCTGAAACGAAGAAGGTCAGTTATTTTAGCTCGACCGAATCGAAAACGATCAAACAAATCTACGTCGTCGTCAATCCCAGAAAATCCTGACTCTTCTCAATTGCCGACGCAGGAAAAATCTGTAGATCTGTTTCATTGTCATCTTGATCTATGAATGTCATCCGGCCAAAGAACGATCTGGCTTCCCCACTTACTTTAGAGAGCCACAAGAATTTTGTCTGTCTTGTGTTTTTGTGTTTGTAATGCGTGGGGAACCTGACTTACACCATTATTATTTATTAATAAATCGGTAAACAACGCGATCAGGCGCCATTGTTACTTAGGAAGCTGCCGTCTGCGCATGCGTAAGCAGCTCGTCTCGGCTAAACAAGACATTAGGCCTGCGGGTGGAGCTGTCTTAAATTCTTTTTTTAATTTGTTAATTTTTTTTTATTTTTATTTATTTTTTTTTTTGTCGTCGTCTCGGGCACACTCAAATAGGTGAACACACCTACCTGTGTTGAATATTATGGACGAGCGCATTGTTTAGGTCAGTCACAGCATGAACGTAGATCAACGTTCATGGTCACAGCAAGTAACATCAGCAACAATAGTAAGTGACAGAAATGTTCTGTGGTCTTGTCTCTTTGTAAAATCTAGTCAGTCGTACTCTGCATGAACTGTTCAAGCCTTGACATTTAATAGCACTTTCAAACGTCAAAAATAGATGAAAAATGACTCAGCGTGCAACATTTTCTATTGCTTTTGCCAATCTCCAAGTCATGAAAATCGATGGTGTATTTTGATAAAAAGCTCCAAAGGTTCAGAAAAAGCACCACGATGTGTCGGGCGGTTGAAAAGTTTGTGAATGCTGGGAGAATAATGGCTGGTCGTGATAGCGGAGGAAATTCCTGGAGAGAGGGAGAGCCACTACAGCGGCGGGGCATTTAGCACGCTGTGTATCTGAAACACTTGCGCGGTCTGTTCAGCGCACGACATTCCGATAATGAGTCAGAAATATTTCCCCTGTCCGGTCACACTGGACAGTAGGCCACGTATGCTATGTGGCACGTCAATGGTCTAAACACAGACAGTTGCTAGCTAGATAACCCCCATGGCCCCATCCCACCCCTGTCTAAATTCTTATGCACGTGGATAGAATTAAACAGCATTTGGAAGTGGTTATCTTTTGTTTATCCCAAAGAGAATTAGTGAAGTTACGCAGTGTACTTGTTTACTTGCTCTTCTCTCCGCCTGGTCTATCTCACCTCTGTGTGATCTCGCGTTCGGGCCTATACCATTATACCTGGGTGTGATCTCGTGTTCGGGCCTACATCATTATACCTTGGCGTCGAGATCGGACTAGCAAAAGCATGTATCGGCTCAGAAACATGGCAGACCCGCTGCCCTAACCTTTTGTCGATTCTCGTGGGGCTTGACGTTTGCCAAGCCCATGGAAGGACTTTAAAAATAACACCTGGCATTCCGCGACTAGAGCGCGTGATAGATCGATCTATACAGCGCTCTGAACTGCCGAGAGTATTCTCGAAGAACCAGTTCTAAGAACATCGGTTAAAACATGTTCTAAAAATTCTCGCTCAGCTGGTTTTGCAGAAAACTGACAGAAAGTGTGCGCTCGCAATAATTTTCATTCCTGCCATTAACATTTAGCTACTGGGGTTATTTTAATTCTAAAAAGTTAAGGGCTGTAAATTTAGGCTTAGCGTGGCAGCCTTTGTAATAAATCTCAACAAATTATTACAGATTGTTCGCTAGAATAAAGACGAGTTCATGGGCGGAGGTTAGAACGTGATAACTTTGAATAGCACTACGTAGTCACGATACAGACACATGGCAAATCTTTATTTACGAGAGTAACAGAATAAGCAAAGCTTATGCTTTTTTAACATCTCGCCCTTGATCTAAGGGGAAAAACCTGAAACACTACATTACTTAAAAAAACAAAGGATTAAAATATAAGGGGGAAAATAAGAATATTTACAAAGATGGGGGTTGATGTCTAATGTTACACGGATGTGTTTTTTTTTCTTTTTTTACTAATGAATAAGTAACATGCGGTACATGCTGATTGTTGTCATTGTTAGTAAAGTGTATTTACGCTGGGTGGCAGACTTCTGCAAAGGTTTGATATGGGTGTTGACAAGTCATGTTTTAAACTGGTATAGGCTGGACTGCGTTTGTTGGAGAAGGAAGGCTGTTCCATAGTCAGTCAGTCAGTCGTCCCTTGCCTGGCACCTGGCGTTGGGGGGAGCACATGGATAGACGCGGCAGCTGATAGGGCCCGCCACTCTTGCCTGTTTTGGGCAATAGTCAGCAGGTCCTGTACAGGACGACCAGTCCAGTCTTTGACGTTCGTAAGCCAGTTTTTTCTCTGACCACCGCGGCGTCGGCTACCCTCCAAGGTGCCTTGAAGGATAGTCTTCGACAAGGTGTCGTGCCGGGTTACATGGCCAAAGAAGACCAGCTTACGTCGCTTGACTGTTGATAGTAGAGGTTCCTGGTGTCCTACCAGTGTGGCAATCTTGTTTCTTACAAAGTCGTTGGTTTTGTGTTCTTTGTATGAGATCCGGAGCAGCCTCCTCAGACACTTGTGCTCGAATGCCTGGATTCTCCTTTCTGTTTCGGCGAGTAGAGTCCACGTGTCGCATCCGTAGAGCAGGATCGGCACTACCAGGGATTTGTATAGCCTGTACTTGGTAGTGAACCTTATCTTGTGGCTATGCCAGATCCTATCTAGCCTAGCCATTGCTGCTGTTGCTGTTGCGATCCTGATGCGGATATCTTGCGTGGAGCTGCCGTCCTTGGAGAGAGTGGCTCCCAAGTACTTGAAGCTGCTTACCTCTTCAAGCTGTACCCCGTTCATATAGATCTCTGCTTTGCCGTTGCCATTGATCATAACTTTGCTCTTTTCTGTGCTTGTCTCCATTCCATATGCGTTTGAGCTGTCTGTCAGTCTGTTGGTGAGGTCTTGCAGTTCCTTGTTTGTACCTGCTAATAGATCTATATCATCTGCAAAGCGTAGGTTGCAGATTGGTCTTCCACCGATTGTTCCATAGAATTCTAGCTTAATATTTCAGGCTGGTCTTGAATAAGACTATTCTTGGTATGGGAGTATTGAGTATTGATCCTTTTATTGTTTTGGTAGAAACTAGTGTAGAAAGTCTAGGGGACATTTTACCTGTTAGTATTTTATAGAAGATCATACTTTTGTTGCATTTTAGTCTGCATATTAATGGCAGACCCCTAGAAACGAGAAATCATGAAAATGTAGTTTTGATCTGCGTAACACTGATTTGACGGCTCTCCTTACAAGAGGCCGCATAGAAACACTAGTCACAAAGAGAGACCATCCTTTTCTTTTCGAATGACTGGAGAAGAGGCGAGATGAGATATTGGTGACCCCTCAGGACATCTTGATGACCCCCAGTGAAGCGAGATGATTCAGCATAATGCCATAGTCCCTGATGTTTAGTTCTTGAGGTTAGTCTCGCACGGTGCGACCTAGTCGAACAGGTAGTCAGGAACATGTCTGACCGCCAGTAACAAAGATTTGATCATTTTTGCACTAAAGACATCTTACATAATTTATTATCAACGCGGTGTAAAGCAGGTGCCAGAAAACTTCTTCTAGAAGGAAAATATGACTCCAGTTTGACTAGCATAACAGGTTTCTGTTGCAGAAGCTGATACTTTCTTGGCCATTTGCCCTATCTGACGCTTGTCATAGCTGCCTGAACCCGTGTGAGGCTAGTGATAGTCCGACCTAAAGGTGATTGACAGCGCTTACAGAAGGAAAGGTCACGCCGTTGATGACCTCTTTCACCTGTGACCTTTCTCACATTTCTTTGCACTGCTAAATGGATGGAGTGTGTGTCCTATGCAAATCAGACCGCCTGTTCTTATTAAAGTCAGAATCAGGAAAAAGCATTGTTATTATTATTGGAGATATTTCACAACTGGAGGTCGTGAAACAAATGAGCAACTTAATGAATAAAGCTCGTTCAAAACCGCCTAAAGCTCGATTTTCAATTATTATTATTATTATTATAAACCGCGCACATCACAATAACGCCATATATAAGCTCTCCCTCTACTCACCTATCCCTACCCCCGGAAAAAATATGCTTATCCTTAAAAAAGAGCCGTGATGTCAGTTTAAAAATGTAGCGTTCCTTCTCAGGAAAACGAGTAACTTTCCTTGCCTCTTGTGACTCATCGGTCGGCAGCAGACGAATTGTTTCCTCGTTTTGTCTTGCTTTGTATCAGATTTAGTATAACTGAAATAACCAGAACAAATGGTTTCAGACGTAAGTCTCTGATGGGGGACTTCTGTAATTTTGCAAACGGAGAACTGTCGTTTGCTTCTCGTTCGACTGTCAAGTCCTATTTACACAGAGATGCTTCAAACTCAAAAGTGAGTGAACGGCGTCTAGAAATAGTTCGTTTGTTGACAAGTCGCCCGTGAGATGCAGCTCTCCTCTGTACGTCCAGCTGCTGAAGAGAATCTAGAAAGTCGAGAATTAACTGCAACCCAGTTCGGATCGAATATCGAGTGGCCAATAATTAACTCATTGCCAGTATTAGGTTTAAGGCTATGTCACACAAAAAATTGTTTGATAAGTCTTGGGTTTCATCGATGTGATTTAAAATTGCATGAATATGTCATGCTTCTGAAGAAGTAACTGCGTTAATATTATTATTCTGTCCAGCAGGAACGAGACTATTAACAGCAAACGAGTGCTAATCACTTCCAAATAAGTTTAGTTGGTTACAAAATACTAAATCCTATATTCTGTTCCTTTTTCGCCTTTGATACAAGCCTTTGAGCATAGAAGTTCCTATCTAGGATAATATTAAAAACACATTTCTCGTGTTTTTACAATGTCGGTTCGCTGACTGGCTAACACCAGACATATGTTGAACCTCTCTCAGCCTTTAGTACTGTCATACACATAAATTTAGGTTAATCAACGTGCGATTTTCTAAATAAAAAATTATTATTATTAAATGTCACCACCCATTTTGTAACAAACTAATAATATCTGTATGTTCCGAACCTGGTAGCAGCTTTAAGCTTAATTTCATGTCTGACAGGTTAGTCTTTAACTTTGCGATATTTAGAGACTTTGGGAAGAAAATCGATGCGTTTGACTTACAAAGAGATTTTTTAAATTCAAGAATGGGTTAGCCTTATACGGTATGCGCTTGTAGCACGTCCCCGAGCGCCAGAAACACCTCTGTTTGACGCGCAGGCCTTCAAGTTGACAGGCTAATTGATGACCACCCTCTGCTCCGTGGCGAAGCGCTTTTGTCCTGCAGTGCATTACTGCACGAACATCCGGTGCTGGCTTTAGATGTACAGCTATGGACATCGATAAAGCCTGCCTGAAAATGGCATGAACTGAAAATTGCATGCATTTGGCCCGGAAAAGCAAAAGCTTTGTTCGATGCGCATTGGAATGTGCAGAAGAAAATCCCTTGTGGACTGCCATATGCCTATGACCCTAACTGTGGAAACAGGACTAAAAACATTGCTGGGTCCTCTAATTTTACAAACAGACGCAGAACTCCAAGAGTCACCCAAGATAAATACAATCCACGAGTTGCTAACAGTTACGGCGTTCATGTGACTGTCGTTATGGATCGTTGGTAGCAGCAAGATACCTCCAGGCCATCGTCACAACACTGTGAGGGTCTCATTGTTTGAGGATAGTCAAGTTTCGATATAGCTGGCAACAAAAACCGAGTTTTTTCCCTAGAGTGACTTGAGAACACAAAGGCAAAGATGGTTGCTAAGTAGCCGGTTTCTAGGGTACATGCTTAGCTGAAAGGGCCACGAGTAATGCTTGGAGCTCCGTGAAGCTTCCCAAAGACGTGGATTATGTCACCTGCTACTTCCGGAGACATTCGATGTCGACATGCCTAGCAACATGACACTCATAACTTGGGGCAAAGTTTTAAGAGTGTGTGTGTGTGTGTGTGTGTGTGTGTGTGTGTGTGTGTGTGTGTGTGTGTGTGTGTGTGTGTGTGTGTGTGTGTGTTTCAGTTTCATGATTTCGTGTAGCAGCAAGAAGTCAATGTAGTGAATTGCTGAAGGACCATGCAGAATCTTCCCTCTTTCCCTTGACACTCTTCTTCTTCTAAAAAAAGTGTTTAAACCCTTGTTGCAATTAGATAAATTTTATTTGATAGATCTAAATACGATTGTTGTGTCCAGCACAATGAATATGCAGAACTGGCAGTTTCCAGGGTCAAAGTAGTCCACTCGACAAGACTAGCAGGATGTTCATTCAGAGCTCGAGCTTTGTTATTCAGTCATTGTGGTATAGGCTTCCATATGTGGCGTCAGGTGTAGTCGTATGAACATTATTTAGAGAAGTCAAGAGCTACTGTTCGGTGCACGGGACAAACAGTGTGGGGTGGGAAAACCTTGAAGATCTCCAGGGGCGGTAGTTATGAAGAGAGGTTGAGTCTTTGCCCCTTGGACAACATAAAGAACTCAAGGACAAGCATCTCGTTTCCAAAATTATAAAGTGGGTTCCAGAACCGTTGATGCTGATTTACACTTGGAACTGTGGTTTTAAAGTATTAACAAAGATGCCCTGGGGTAAAGTAACATGGAGTAGTGCCTTTGGGGTCTGGGCGCTGCTTTATATCAAGACGTTTTTCCGTGCCTTCCCCATTTTGTTTGGGGAAACTTCTTACTTTCACTTCATAACTACGATCCCAGGTGTCAAGCGTACCCGAATTTCCTGGCAATATATGTACATTTAGGCTGCTTCTGTCAACAGACTGCGTACTAGATGATCATGTGAAACAGGAGCGGCCACTCCTGAAGCGTGTGCCTGCCAAAAGAAAGAGTGATTTCCCTTGTCAGGGATTTCGGTGATCTATTCTTTGTATATCCCAGTGCCGCCCCCGCTCTCCCCTCCTCCATTCTTTTAATATATCACCAGGTGGTGGATGCATATTTTACCCACTTTTCTTCTTGGTGTGTCGTCACAGCGCCACTGGTGTCGTCGTGACCTGGTAAGATATGTGTCCGTTTGGGGCCGGGTTCACGGCTGCACTAGCTGGATGCTAACAACAAGCAATCAGCTAAACCGCTAATAGTTTATAAACATTTTAGCTGACTGCTATGTGTTAATGTCTTGTGGGACTGAACACCTGGCCCCTGGACTTCAGGAAAAACAACATCAAAGCAAACTGAAAAGGGTTAAATCCCCTGCCTGGGTTGAAAAGAACTAGTGTCCTTTTCATTAACTTATAGATTATGCATCAGTAGGTACACTCAGGTATGCGGGTACGCGACAGTAAACATGCGGGTCTGCGTCAGTTAACTACAAGCGAGTATCCATCAGTAACTGGACACAGGCACTATTTAACTCATTAACTAGTGAGCTTCAAACTTACAACAGTAAACTATTGATTTGGTGTCTTCTTTGTAGTTATTGATCGATTACTAGTTATCTATACATGGTTAGCGCCAAAGATAAAAGTCCTTTGTCATACTGCTCGAGGCCGGCGTGCTTCTCCCACGTGACCTCAACCAGGTGTCAGTTAACCGATGCACAAAGGTATTACCCCCTCCACCCTCCCTATCACACTGGACTGTTGCGTAGGGCCGGTGTTTATTTTCTTTTTGCCAGCAGCTGCTATTGATTCCTGGCAGCTACAAACCTGCATGTGTGTTTCATTCTGTGTTGACAGACGCCGTTACGTTAGTGCAGTTTCTTCTGTTTCAGGGAGCAGAAGAGTTGTTATAGATGGCAAATAAATGGTTTCACCATTGTACCCTTACGTGTTAAAGGAGACGGCAAGTGGATGAACAAATTTTTTTTATATGAAAGATAATGATTTTCATCAATATATCCGTTTACAAATATCTCTGGGTCTCAAAAGAACCGTTTACTTATAATTCTTTTAAGGCACTAATCCGAGAGGGTCCACAGAGGCCACCATTTGTAACTACTCCTTCGCGAAAGAAAACAAGTTGACCCTAGTGGATGATGTAGTCGGACCCATTTGGCAAGTAAAGTGCCGAAGGATGCTGAGGGACTGCTAGTAGTTTGACCGACTAGCCGGCGGGATTTATGTTTATTTATAAATCGCAGAATTTATAGCTTGTGATCTACGAGAAACACAGAAAGCTTGCAATCTGCGGAGACAGCTTACGGCAGAGGTAGGAAATGTCCCCCCCCCCCCGCCAAATCATTTGATCTAACCCAGCCAGGGCAACCGCAGGCGAGACTCGAAGTTCAGTAAATCTATGATATTTTTTCATTACAACATAACTTTTTATTAAGTGAATCATAATAACAGCGTAAATTTTGATGGACAAGCGAGGAACGGTGTAGATAGGACACATGCAATTGCATGACGGGACAGGCATGTATGCTACTCGTCGGTTGCCGCGGCTTGCAAGGACGATTTTGAAGAAATATGCATGCATGTATCCTTCACTTCAAGCCAATGGTAGACCACTTCCAGTTTGATGTCGGCTGCAGATACGTGTAGCGTTCTTCGACCATGTCGGCTCTTACAACAATCATAAAACAAAAATGTCGACATTGCTGTTATCATCAGTGTACAATTCACGCCTAAGAATGTCAAACATTATCCTTTCATGGATTTCACAAGGATGACTACATATCTTCTTTGCAAGATTTTATTGAGGGGAGGTGGGAGTGGGTGCTTTAAGTTATGGAGCAAAAATTATTGATATTTATCATTTTTTAGCTTGTTCAATGTTAACCCGAGTACCAAGTTATTTTCACTTGAGTAGATTTAATTTAGTGAAAGATACTAATTCTCATCCTCTAGGGGACAAAAATATGTTTCCTTTAAGAGAGGTAGGCCGTTGAACATTTCACCTGTGTTGTACAATGAGTTCAAGACTTTATTTCCCGTGAGGTCACAAAAGTCCACTCGCTTATTAGGCAACATCTCATCAGTCCTCTCAGTCTTAAGCTCGAAGATCCCGTATTGGTAGCGGTCTTCAGTGAGGTGACAGACATCAATTCAGGTCATTCCACGTATGGCTGTCTAAATTAGAAATTAATTTACAATTTATTACGCATTTGTAAGTAGACTCATAACAGCTGTATGCTCTGTTAACTTGCTAGTAACTGCGAGGCTTAATTTATAAGCGACTCGGAATAACCTAGGCAGTCGGATAACCCTTTTCTTGTTACCTACACAAAAAGTGACAGAAAATATCTGTCAAGCAGCCAGAAAGATGAGTCCTTCTACTGCCTATTTACCCTGGTTATTGTAAATTTTCTGTTCTAGTTCCCGGGTATACCACAGAAGTGCGGGGACTGTTCCCCCCTACCACCTTTGTGTATGCGTTCTTTGAAGAAAGTAGAAACGAATAAAATCTAAGAATACGCCTGCTTCTGGCTAGACAAAGTTAGTGGTGTCAAGGCTGTAGTCAGCAATTATTGCGAAACAGAATGAAAACATTTCAGGGACTATGTGACGAGGTGACAGCTATCAACAAAACTACTCACTAGCTGAGCTCAATTGTTAACATTTACCGCATTCCCAGAAAGTCCCCCAGCAATGTTCAGTTAGGCGCCTGATATGCCAGTTGTACGGCTACTTATTTCTGCATTTTGTGCCTTTTGTATGGATTTCTACATTTTCATTTTTCTCTCTGTCTCAGCCATGAAAGATAGATTTCGATCAGTCGCTTTTGCTCAAGACTGCCCAGAAGGCGCCCTTTTCCTTCTTTATGGTGTGTGCGTGCGTGTGCGGGCCTGCACGTGCGCTCGCGTGAACCGGCCGTGACTGTCGCACGCAGCTCAGTTCTGTCTCAGCAGTAGGGCTATAGACTCCGTTCGCGTGTCACCGTTTGGTCTGCAGCAGCAACAGCAGCAGCACGTGGGAAATACAGTAGCAGTGGAAGCAGCGACCCCTTCACATACGCAGTGGCGCTGTTGCTCGTAACAGTCGCAATCGCCATACTACAATTCTAGTCCGACTGCAACATCGATAGAATCTGAGTGTGGGTTAAGTAAGCTAGGCAGACTTTATACATTCCCTACATCCAACCCGATCCTGTGCCGATATATTGCGAGGACTCCGCGAGGGCTTTAGCAGTCATTTCAGTACCAACATCCTGGTGAGCAGGGACGTCTGAACGGATGCAAGGGGGTTAAGTTTCCACAACTGGGCATTTCGAACAGGTAAGGCGTCGCTTTGTCGGTGTCCTGATGTATGTGGCAGCCTGTGTTATCTTGGGCGGTAGAACGGCGCCACAGTATTATGATCAAGGCCATTTTGTTGTTTTATGAATTCTTTGCTAAACGATTGAATAGGCCACAAATGGCACAAATGAATAAATAACTATAAAACAACATGTTTACATACCTTTAGCTAAATAATTATCATCCTGCTTTGCATCCTGTGTCAGGTTATATAATGTAAAGCAGTAATAATTAGAAGAGGAAAGAAGAAATAGAGGTTTTCTCTGCAGTCAGTAAAGGCCAAAATTTAGTTCTGACCATCGCAATGTGCAAGTGGGTAATTTCTTTTCGATTTCGTAAGCGCCTCTGATGTCGCCTTCATCAGGAGGCACAGCGTCTGGTGGGATCAGCCCACTGTGCGCTGGCAGATTTACGTTGGCTAATTGGGTGTCATCGAGGACGAGCAGTGCACAGTTACAGAAATTACCCAGCCAGCCTGCATGATTGTGTGTCTTGCTGGCATTTGCCGTCTGCAACGCTGACTGCTTGGAATAAAATCTCAGCGCCAGTCCATCATCTGACGTCACAGAGCGCCTAGGACGCAATGCGCGGGTCAAGGTCAGGTAAATAAACCCGCAAAGTGAGGCAGGTTGACGGTTAGAAATAACGGTTAAGTCTCCATGACGCTAAAAGATTGCGAAGTCTTGATAGCGGGGTGGATGAAGAGGGCTTTTGTTCCGGCGTCGTGTAGAGCAGCGCTCCCTATACCGACCGTGATAAGGTCGTCTTACAGACGCTCGGCCATCAAGTTTCTCCCGTGTTTGATCGTTTCCTGTAGCGGTAAACCTTGTGCAGCTGTTACACAATGTACATTAGATTCCGGAAAAGAAACTCTAAGGAACCGTGCTTTAAGAAAATTGAAAGTGAACTGGAAGATTTCAACAGTACATTCATGCCTCGCTTAACGGAGGACGCACTGGAAATACTAAGAAATACGTCATTAGGCAATTTCATTGTTGTGCAAGCTTCACAGTGTAAATATAGTTTATGTATTGTATTATTTTTATGTATATATAACCACCACCAGCGTTGCGCTATGATGTTACGACGGCTGCGAAGTCACTAGGCGATAGGAATTTTTCACCTTCATTTTAACTAGGTGCAGGCCATCGTCGACCGAGAAGTCGTCATGCGGCACATAAATGCAATTGTAAATGAAGTACCAATCCTGACTCAAAACTCTTTTGAAAACTTTTTAAACATCTGATATTTGTCAGAACATTGTAAACAACTAAACTTATAATATTCACTAGTTCTGCATATTTATTGTCCTGGACACAATTACGTTTAACAAATCATAATTATTGTAAAAACTACTTATTTATTTAAAGAGAATGTCTAGGGAGAATACAGTTCTGCATGGGATTTGATCAATCAACTACATAGGCTTCTTGCTGCTACACGAATCCCTGGAATTAAAACACACACACACACACACACACACACACACACACACACACACACACACACACACACACACATCTAGTTGAGCGGGCTGCTGCAACAGTTATTAAGATAAAAAAAATAATCCCTTTACCGCGATTTTAAGTATGCGTTGTTTGGCATATCTCGTGTCACACCTAGGAATGCCATGTTGCATCAGATGGCCACAAACAAACACACTTTCTGTCAAGCCCGTGTCTAGTGCGTATCATGCCATCTCGCGCAGACAGGAATGTCACTGAGTAGTGAGGCTTGAATCCCATGTATAGCCTTTCTCTAATATCGCTCATTGTTCTTGTATTTCACGCAATATTTTTTCCTGAAACCGGAAGTCGGTCATTCTTCTTACTGTTTCTTACATAAACGCATGTTTTGTGTACATCTACGAATTCACAAACTCTGGAAATCATGCCAAATACAGAACAAACAAACAACGTATCCATAATGAGAGGCACAACGTGAAAAGTAAGTAAGTACACAAAATCCTCAATTAAGACAATTAAATCCACATCATTTGCGTGATTCCGATCTGCTGCAATGTAATAAGACAAAGCACTGCTACAATTGCTTCCTACCTGACACAAAGCGGGGGTAAATCGCAGTCGTGGTCCCTGAATTAGCCACACGATATGCCTCGCCATTGGCAGTGGTCTCTGAATTAGTCACACGATATGGTTCGCAGTTATTAGTGACTGGAAATTTGCGTCTTCTTGTTTAAACGAACTATTAAAGGCCCTACTAAAGGTGAATAGCGGAAAAAGATGCTAACTGGTATGATATGTAAAATCCGTGCGCTGTTTTGCTTTTAACTGCTTACTCACCAAGCCTAGTCTGTTGAACTGGCAAGTCGCCCCAACCGTCACTGGTCGAAGAAGCCTCACATTTCCGGCGTTTACGCGTGATAACCGTGTATTTCCTCTTGAGAAAAAACGCGCATGTTCAGGTCGTGAAAGCTGGTCGCACGCTGAACAAGAACAGGAACAGCAGTCATTCAGTGAGCAGGATCTAGATTAATATTGTCCTCGCTCTGTGCAACACAAGCTTTTTGTGAAAAAGCCTTCAATAGTGCCTCCAAAATCCTAGTGAAAAGTAAGTATTAACCTTAGCTTCGTGCTTCAAACAAAGTAAGATGCAGTGGTCCCCTTCCTTGGGACATTGTAAACTGAGACTTGTTGCAAGGGTGCAAGAAAATGGACACGTGACTTAATGAGTTTGATTAATACTAGTTCATTAACTCCATGAGTTAGTCTGTGACCAGCGCTATATCGTAAAGAAAGTCTCTCTGTTACCTGATTACAGGATTGAGAATTTCGATGACGGAGCAAGGACAAGTGTTGACCCCCGTGTTCTTCCTTTGTGTAACTGCAGCTAGTAGGAGGCCTAGACACTGACCGAAAACTTTTGCATCGAATCTGGAAGTGGATGGATTACTAGCGGTAGGGAGCGTGTAAGTTTTTTTTTTTTTTTTAGCATTTCTCTTGAGATTCTGAGTAAAGAAGTCCTGAAACAATTCCCCACTAAATGAAGTAGGTTGCGTGCCTTTTTGGAAAACACTGTTCTTTTCGATCTGCGCCAATTGCTTTTGGTAGGAGTTGAGGGCTGCGTTCAATGAGAATCGCAAGTCAGTGATCGCGTGGCGTTCACCTGAAACACAAGATGACGCCCTGCTGAGTTTATAGAACTTCCTCTGGGAGATCGTTCTGAGAGAAATCAACTTCTGGCACGCACTGAGTGAGAGGATTACCTTCGTGCTATCCGCAGTTAGCCGCTGGCAGCGAGGATGTCACAGGTGGAACGACTGGCCTCGAACGGCATGGAGGAAGGGGCGGAGAACGGGGAGCTCCTGTCCCTCAAAGACCATGCCGAGTACCAGGATGACGCCGAGAACCCTTCCCCCCGCAGAAAAATTTCGGCATCTGGTGAGTGATCTTCATTCTCCTAATGCCTGTTGTACACTACTAATGTCTAACTTAGAATACGGGCTTTGATATTTTACGATTTTACGAACGCTGCTCAACCAGGATGAGTGCATACATATAATCTGTACACGCGCTTGAGAGAACAAAGGGGAAACAAACCCCGTCTGACATGCTTGCAAGTCTGTGCGTGCGTGCATGTGTAAACATACTTGCAGAAGACCTTGGGAATATCAATTTCACTTTGTATTGAAGACCGCTCGATTCATAAAATGTGTGCTGTTCCGTTTCTTGTGGAAAAAAAGTTGCTCCATTTATTCAGTATCGAATGTCTTCTCAGGTGTGGGCTGTATTCTCTTTTTTTTAAATAAAGAAATTTATTTTACTACCATGCATGCCCAATGCGTATCGTTCGTGAACTTGAGATTCCTTACAAAATGGTTTGTAGTTGGTTGTACTATGTGCAACATTGACGTTTGTTCTGAAAGGTTTGTCTCCACTTTATTTTTTTATCTTTTTTTATAGGTTTGATAAGAAAAGTAAAGAAATAAAACAGAAAAATAATGTGTAGATACGTAGTTAGTACGCTCATATTCACAACAAAAGCTCGTTAGTTTGAAGCTCGCTTGTTCTTTGTGTCTACAAATCAGCTAAACGGTAGCTGATTCATCAGTGGTGGCGACGGAAATAGAGGGTTTCCATGGAGCTTGCCCTAGACACGGTAACTCGGGCACAGTTCACTGCCAGTAGAATTACAAAGCTATGGCACCTCTACCTTCACCCTTTATACTGCAGTTCGTACAGCAGGGTTGATATAATACATCTGTACATATATACTTCAGAATAGAAGTGATAATGCACGCGGTGTACACTTACTGCACTTCCTGTAAGCTTCATAACGGACGGAGTGATCATGACTGTCGTGTCTGGTTGCAATTTAATTGCACCCGAGGAATACCGTGTCCAGTGCACGAACCTGAATACATCAGGACCATCTGTCATCCTACGCCAGTGGACCGCTCTGGTCGACGATAAATGCAACACTATTTCATGTTAGCCGAGATGGCGCTGTCAATCGACTCCAGCCGATAGGACAGGAAATTTTTCACCAGCGGCAGGATGGGTGGATGACATTGTGTGTGTGTGTGTGTGTGTGTGTGTGTGTGTGTGTGTGTGTGTGTGTGTGTGTGTGTGTGTGTGTGTGTGTGTGTGTGTGTGTGTGTTTTGACTGCTGATGCACTGGGACCAGACAGACCATTCGTCAAAAAAACGAGAGAAAAAAAAGGATCTTTGACGAGGGTCCTCTTTTTTGGTTGCGAGGCTCGCATGTTCATTATTTCTGCTTACATCAGCTCTAGTCCAGGAAAAGATCATTAAGCGACATAACACTCCATCACTTCTAAGCTATTCGGCATACTCCTGGTGGCCGATCATTAAGCGGCTGCTAGTGTAGAAGACGCGCAGTTTGTCGTAACGGTATGCTGAACGCGTGACAGCTGTTGAAGGTCGGTCTGGAGACCCCGCTACCCAGGCACCACCGGCATCTTTCGCACACACTCGTCTGTATTGATTGGCCACCTGAGCTGCTTGTCAGCCATGCGTGATAAACAGCTTTAACATTTCTGTTCGGGTGGAATATGGCGCCTAGCCCACTGCCTCATGATTTGCTACAGCTTTCTTGCGTGTTGTGACAGACTGTTAGCAGACATTGATTTATTTTTGCTACATTCATCTTCAAAGTCCTCATCATTATTATCATTATCATTCTCGTCTTATTATCATTGAACCTAGCATTTCAAGACTCTTCGCCGTTTTTGCTTTTTCTCCTCCTTCATCATTTCCTCTTCTTTCTCTTTATTTGTACTTCCTTTCATCATTGGTGAAGCACTGACATGCAGGTCTTTGCACCCCATTGAAAACCAGAGCACAAACAGAATACAATAATATAATGGACAGGATCTTTCAGAGTCATGTAACCTTAGAACAAACATACTGGGTGGAAGGTGGATTAATGGTAGACCCCTAGGCTGATCTCAGGTGACCTGAGGACAAAGGATTGGAAGGTGAGAAGACTTGGCGTGGGTACCAGAGTTGTTAGCGATCTCGCCTGGGCCTTGGGATGTGAAGGGGGTAAGGCAGACTTTTATTTCACTTTGTTTAGGTCTGGACGGCTCTGTTGTGCTCCCTGCCTAATATAAGCGTCGGCATTCAGGGAAATGTGATCGGACAATCTTTTTAAGGATAATTTTACACAGGTGGATTATACAACACCATTACACGTTTCCTTCTCTCCGTCTCTGACTCTTTAATTCATTATCTTGCTAACCTTGCTGTTGATTTTTATACTCACACCCTACCCCCTCCAGCCGTGAAATGGGTCGGTCATCTAGTGAATAAAGGAATTTACTTTTGTCTGTCTGAATTTCTCACTGGTGTACTCCTGCACCTTGATTAAAACAAAACGTACACTCGTCCATCTATGTCTCCTTTTCCTTCTTGCTTGTTTTCTTTCTTTCTCCTATTCTTTCACACCATCATACACAAACGAATGCATACATCATAATCATCAGCAGCCATATCCGTAAGAACAGGTATACCCGAGTTTACAGACAGCTCAATCTCTTCCACCCCACCTGCCTGCAGTCCCATCAGCTGGTATACTCGAGTTTACAGACAGATGATTTCTATCCAACCCTATCCTTGTACCCTAGGAGTACTTTATTTTCACAGTTTCAGCATTTATCCCCACCCGCTCCCTTCTCCATCTTACTTGTCCTCGGACGCTTTTTCATTACGGTCGGTGGCCTATTTCCAGCAGCTTTCCTCGGGGAATCAATCATCGGTTCCGGTCTAATGACCCGACAGGTCCGCTGTCAAGGTTACTAGTGCAGCTCTTCACGATGTGCAGCGGCGGTTGACAAGGATGCAGCATTGTCCGAGTCACGTGTTTCTACGCGGAACAACTGCCGCTGCGCTTGTAAATGCGATTGCCATCATCTCGTTGTTTTGAAGCCCCCACCGCGACTGCTGCTAAAAGCCCCATTCTAGAGACTTCGACAGCAAATACGCAGCATATGGGACGTCTCCGCGGTCACCATGGCAGCGAGTAAACAACGTTGACCTCGCTTATGTCACGTCGCAGTTCCCGCCTTCATCTTTTGAGCCATTCTCTCTCTCTCTCTCGCGTGTGTGTGTGTGTGTGTGTTCGCGTGCGTGCATACTTGTCTCTACATGCGTGCACGTATCGGGTGTTTCTATAAAGCACGGATTCGGACAGAAATAACTTCTTAAAACATCAAACTTGATCAACGACTACTATATTGCAAATATCTAACTTCACAAACGTCAAGAATATATTTCGTATGAAACGTTACATAACGAACCCACACCAAACACAATAACCAACAAACAGAAAAATCAAATAGATGAGGGTATATAAGGGTCAGTTTAGACTTTAGAGTAAAGTGTGTCAACATCCTTTTCTGGCCGGAATGAGGCGATTATTCTTGCCCAGTGCTGTATGACTTGTTGAGTCACAAATGTTCTTCTCGGCGAACCTTCCATGTGCGCGAGGTGCCGGCCGCGGGGAAATCAGTGGCAGCAGGATGCTCACTTGGTGACTGGCGGTAACGGTTGTTTTTCATGCGCCATCACGAGGGAAATTACAACGGTTGCTTTTTCCAGCGGCAGCATGGAGCGTGCTGTAATGCTCACTACCTCCCCGGGGCGAGCCCCACTGCTACACCTCCCCCCTCAGCCATCCCTTCACTGTTGCAAGAGAAGACATCCGGTTTAGCACCAGGAAGCGTTTTCACGGGGAGACGTGCTGGGTGCCTTTGGGTCACAAAATTTCCTGATACCTGGCCGTGAAAATGGTCACCTCTTGGTCCTGAGGGAGATGGAATATTCGGCGGTCGGAATTATAACCACGTCATTTACAAATCATTTGGACCGGGTGCACAGATATCTATTTCCGCTTCAGGTCTCACATTTTAGAGCAGCGGGCATCGATTCCAGCAGTCGGGTGGCGGGTGTAAGGTGTATTATTCCTGGATTCTGGACCCCTCGCTTGCTTTGCATCGGTCGCAGAACGGAAGGCGGCAACTAAAGCTGACCTCACAGCCTCAGTGCTCTCCCTTCTGTCTCGTGGGTCTGTTTAACCCTCGCGGCCCTAGCAACCGACGGCATCAGCATGGACACTGACGCTACTGATGTGTGGCGTCTCTTCCCGTTTCCTCCGTACGATAGAACATGAACGAATGTAAACCTCGGGTTCCTGAGGTAAGGGGAGGGGTATACACTCGTAAAAAATTGATGGTCCTCTCAAGCGAAGAAACGTGACAAACTTTGTCTTACTGTTAGGTGTGGCTTGTTATGCGTTTGACAACGAAGATCAAAGTTAAGAGCTGCAGGTGGTGAAACGGGTGTGCTGCACACATCTGGTTGAATTTGCTGATGTAGCGGTCGACACGGGGCTTTGATCTTCTGTTGACCCTCGGGCAAGCGCGTGACAGCCTGTCGCTCTTCCTACTCCTTTCCTTTGTAGTGCGAATTTCCTAAATGCACGCTTGCCAGAGACTATACAGAATATATAAACTCTGTAATGACTTTGCGAGAAGATGCTGACACACAACGACAGCCACAAGCTAGAGCCTGGATCATGCTGACTCCTTCCTCTTGCCCAGAGAGAGACTAGGTACGAACAAGCAGCTAAAACGAGGAGAATGTGTAGCCGAGGCTTCACGAGACCCCACCTTAAACACCTAGCTGAGCGGCTGGCTATGCTTCAGATTTTCCCGGATACGCCTTACTGTGACTTACGACTTGTTGAGGTAGAAGGAACACAAAGGAACAACAATAAACATATTGAAAGACGTGAATAAAAAAAACTTTATCAAACTTTGTCAAACATTCGTCCATATTTCTTATATAAGAACAGCTTTTAATTTCTTTTCCACACAACTTCTAGTAGCGGAAGTGCTCGCTCATTATGACCGCAGTGAATCGACAGCCAGAATGAAAACACTGGGCATGAGCGAAAGCATATTCGTGATAGCGCGGGAAACCAATCTAATTACGACCTAAAACTGTCAAATTGTTGCCATTATTATTTACAAGAGAATTCCTCTCCCGTTACGCAAGATTTCAATTTTCTCGCGATCATTCTGCAGTGTGTCCCTTTGGTAAATGGCTCGTCGTGGATGCAGCTCGATAGGCTGCTCGCCTTGCGCAATGTCCGTGCATCGGACTAAGAATGGTGGGTAGTCTCTAGGATAATCAGTTATGGTCGAGCGCACTGCTGGTTGTCAGCATCAGCACCACACAACCAGTCTCACTGCCCTACCCAGTCGTTGATGTTGAAGGAAATGAGGGAAAAGTCGAGGCGCATTCAGCAGTAAACAAAGATCAAATGACCGGCGCTGTATCGTAATTCACTTAATTATCCTGCGTATCTGTAGCTGCGAGCGACTGCTGACTGTGTTCGAGACTTGCAGCCAGCAAGCAAATCGATGTTGCTTTGGGCCCTTGCACATCTTTGCTGTAAAAACACTCAGGTTTTACCGAAGGGATAGCTGGGACATCGAGGACTGGATCGAGAAGTATTGAGGGACTGACTGATAGCACTAACGGCTTGGTGAGAGGAGGATTGAGGCGCTGAGGGCCAATTGTGGGCTAGTCTGGAGTATTACAAAATTATAAGAGGACTCGGCTCGTAGGTAGTAACCAATCACAGAGGGGATATGAGTAGACATCAAAATAGATACCCGTATAAAGGTACAGGTAAAGGTGCTGTTCCTGCTTATAATAACTTTTGTGACACATGCTCAGTCACCAAGCTAGTCAAGCCAGGAGGATAGTTACTGATGATTTGGGCACCAGAAAGTATCATCCCAATCCGCAACCATTCCTAGGCTTTTGTTATCATCGTCACATTTATATATGTAATATATGAGATCCTCTTATCAACTTGCTATGCAACCTCTTTACTGCCACTTCAATTACTGTCACTTTCTCTCTCTCTATATATATATATGATGCGGTGTAAGATTATAAGAGGATTACACACTCGATCTCTCTCTCTCTCTTTCTTTTTTATATTTCTAAGGCAAAATGACTACAACAGTGCTTTTCAACTGTCCATCTATCTGCCGAACAGACGGCTGTCCAGTCGACACAAGCGAACCGTTTATGGCGGCCAGGAACGCGATTATTTCCCTTCATCATCCTCCCTCTGCCTGTCTCTGGTGTCAGACGACCATAACTATTTTTAGTGCACACTTCACTGAGGCGTCCACGGGTGAAACTGAGGTTAGGGATGATGGAAACCATCTTTCTATTTCCTTGCTGTAGAGTGGCTAGGAAGCTACATCATCTATGCAGCTAACATTTGACAAGACAAATACCATAATCGGTTAACTTTCCGATTTCTTCCTTCAAAAAAAAATAATAATCATTACTAATAATTACTTTTATGTGCTAACATCTTAAGGAACAAGTTTTGCGACTGTAAGACAAACACTGTCTCTCTGTTTTGTGGAGTTCAACTAAACATGAAAAGGTTTCTTATTTTATTTATTTATTTATTTATTTTTCTCCATGAGTAGTAACCTTTCGCGGGTTAACACTAAACCACACAATATGAGTATCCTCAGCAGAGGTAAGTATAGTCAGGCAAAATTCTTATGTCACACTTTTATTTTATTTTTCTTTGTGTGCGGTCAAAAATGCAGTATAAAAAGAGGCACTAATGACATCTCCTTGATAATACTCTATTCTTCATCGGACAGATTAAAAAAAAAGAAATTTCTAAAATCTAACACCAGCACCACCACCACCACCACCCTATTAAAGTTGCTAAAAGCAGTCGGGAATAAACTTCTGACTTCGCAAAACTTGGAAATACAGTCTGCATTAAATAAAGTGTTCGCGCGTGCATTTGCTGCAGAATTATTATTTAGCATTGCCGTGGTAATGCAATGGCGGCCATAACGATCAGCACAGCGTGAAAATTTATATTTTGTTCCAGCCATATTAATGGCCCACTCGGGTCTCCGACTTTATGCCTTGTCACTAGGGGCTTTATTGGTCTAAGGCCTGCTAGTGGATAACCCATGAGCGGTGAAATTTTGCTGGTTTTTAGCAGCTACCTCCCTTGTCGGTTGCTTGGCATTTCATAACATTTTCCTTGATGGAACTGCGGCCCTGCGATGCTGTCGTCGTGTAGCTAAAGTGCTTTTTCATACAACAGTTTATCAAAACGATATATCACAGAAATATATCGCAGGATGAGCTGACGAAGAAATTATGTGATTAAAAAAATCTGTCTACATAACTTTTATCCTGACATTGGAGTAGACTTTTCCCTCGACAATCCCCTCGTCCGAATGCAAGCAGCAATTAAGATCCCCAGAAAACTTTAAAAAGTCTATTTAACAATTAAACAGCTTTGAACTTTTTGGTGTTGTATTTTGAGAAAAAAAATGAATTGAGAGGCAGCGCACAGAGTTTAGTTTGGTTGGAAGTCAGAAATAGGTGCATGATTGTGGAGCTGTTTAGAGAAAAGGTATTGGACTTTTTTTTTAATTATCAGCGAACTGTCATCCTGTCAGCTTATATTACCTTGATGGAATTTTCAATGAGAATGTCTTTGCCCGTGAAAGTCACCTGGGAGTGGCGAGGAGAGGGTGGATGGAAGAGCATTATTGCCGCTGTTCTTTAACTTTTTTCTTTTTTAATTGGTAAAGAGTTTCACCGATGTTCCCGTTTAGCTGCACATAAAATATTTTTATAGCTCACACGATCTGTCGGAGCATCCATCAGCATTGCAATTTGGATTATAGATGCGATTCCAGGTGTAATTCCTCGCTGACCTGATTCGTTCGTGAGGCAAAGCCACAAAAGGTAAACATCTTATCCTTGACATTTACATGGCGTTCAGTTCCAGCCAGTTTCTCACCTGGTACGTGTTCCCACCTCTCAGTCCTTCTGTCTGTCTCTGTCTCTCTCTCTCTCTCTCTGTTATCTTGGGTGGGTTTGGTTAAGTGTGTTTGTCTTCAGTCGTACTTTCCATTTCAGGTGCGATCGACCACTAAGCTTACGTGTCTATTCATAGGAGATTCATTTGCGTCAGCATTTTTTTTTTTTTTTTTTTTTGCCCCTTTCTGTCCTAGTCGATGTAGACTTAATGTGTTGCCCTGTCATCTTGGAATGGAAAGAAGGGCACAGTTCCAGCAGGAAAGGATCAATTGTACCAGGTTCAAATCTCGTCTCGGGCTTGCTGGGGGGTTTTTTTCGGGGTTTTTTTCGTGTTTTTTTTTGTTTGTTTTCTCTCTCTCTCTCTCTCTCACTAGTATCACCTGACTCCATGCACCCTCTTTGTGTCTTTTCCGTCTGTGCATTAAAAATTCTCGTAGCTGTCAGGGAAATGCACAGTCTGCACCATGCGCTGAAGAACATGAAGAGAAAAACTGAAAAGGATTTATAGATATTTGCAGCTCTGGGGCCAGTTGCACAACACATTTCTAATTTTAAACACTTTTAGGCCTTAACTCTATTTAAATAATTAGTTTAAAGTGCACACCATAATTTTAGAATTTTCAAAACTAAAACTGCTTTAATTAAGATAGGTAGTTGAAGTCTGACTTTCCGTCCTGTCAGTACAAATTTTTTTATGTTCTTCTGCAATGCATCTAATTGGCTAAGAAGAGATTTTGCTTCTTTAGAACAGTTTTAAGGATTAGAAACGTGTTGTGCAACTGGCCCCTTGGCGTTGCACTAGGGTGATGCCTTGCACTATGATCAGCCATCCATGGACACCTTTTCCTGTAAAGAACGGAGCGATCTGGACCATAAATACCATTACAGTATTTATATTTGGTTTGCTCTAGGATTGGTGTTGTGACTTGGAACTGTCCGCACTTACCACCGATAGAATGAAGTTGTCTCCCTTTAGCTGCAGGGTTCTGAAACTGAATGAACGGGTAAGGCTTGAGGAACGAAGCGGCTGTTGTTTGTTGAAATAATGACTCCTTGATAAACAGCTTTTGTTATTGTTTTGCTTTTCAAGTTGACTTTTCCTTCTCGCAGACCTGACAGCTGTGTTTTGAGCATTAGCAGAATCCCCTGTGTACATTGAACAGTTTTCCATCTGCTTTGCTTTTCATGTATGTGACGAACGGACATTTCCATTTTGCTGACAGACAAAGAAGGAAACAACAATTAAGGTATATAAAAAGAGACGAAATACAGGGAAAGGAAGAGAGATTAAATATTAATCTTTTTGTAATAACGGAACCACTTTGTGAGGCCAACATTTAAAAAAAAAGAAAAAAAGAGATGAAATGATGACAGGTGTCTCCAGTGGGACAAACTGTGACCTTTAAAAGATAATATTGTTTATAGTATCAGAACATGTCAGATACGTTTGCTATGTTAGCGGGTTGGGCATTTGAAATATGATTTGTTTTCACTTTACTGTTTAAGGATGTGACTCACTTTATATAACTGGTGTGCAGGCCTCGTGTCGGGTTTAAGCGGATGTAAAGATCTGATGTTGAAGTCCTAAGAGGAAAGAGCTGTACTTACCCCAACACCCCGACCAACCCATCTCGAGCTTTCATTTCCATTAAAACTGCTTGTGCTCCTCGATAATACTTACAAAATGTCAAGGTCATGAATACGATCATTGTCAATGCCTCCCCCCCACCGCACCCACCCAGTGCTCTCCCACTCCCCCTACATTTCCTCTCATTTGCATTGAATTTAAAATTTTTCATCTACAGCCTAAATCGTGGGGAAAATGAATCAGTCTTTGTCCTACTATAAATACCTCAATATTTTTATTTTAATTGTAAGGATGGATAGAAGATTGATTGATGTAAAGACTGTGACGAATATTTATTTATGATGGATAAACAGTTGTGGGGGGGAGGTGTTTACGTCTAGCCCTCTAGCTAAAAAGGAAATGTTAAATTGCTAGCATAGTGCATTAATAAAAGGCATACAAAAAATAAATAATTTTCCTAGTAATTAATCTGTAAAACTAACAAACAGAATATCACACACAGAGAGATGTGGGCGCACAAAGCCGGACCAGCCTCTGCAGACTGATGAACTCCAGAAGGGGTTGCATAATCATTTACAGAATGCCCATTCACAGTTTATTGTGATAGAAGGCTATGCCCCGATCACTTAGCCTTTCATGGTACTAAAACCTTTTAGAAAATTTACCCCCAAGATCATACTTGGCGAGGTGTCAGCCCAGGTGGTTGGTTTGAAAGGACTGTGTTTGATGTAGCAGGTTCGTGTGCCAATTTACACCTAGAATTTTTTTTCTCTTTTTTGTTATTTTTTAAACGAGTTTTTTAACCGAGAGAAACAAATTTATTGTTTTTAGTTAGTCTTTTTATTTCATCTTGTTTTTAGCTATTCTTTACAATTCATTTTATTTGTAGTTAAATACTTGGTTTTTATGTAATCTATACAACTCGTTTTGTTTTTAGTTAGTCTATACAACTCGTTTTATTTTTAGTCTATATTATTCGTCTTACTTTTAGTTTTAGTTTGATGGTGCGCCCTCAGCTAGCACATTTGTACTAAATCAATAGAAAAACACAGCACCTACAAAGTGTGCACTCACTGCAAATAATTTAAGATATATTGATGTATATATATATATATATCAGCTAAAATTTTAATCCGGGTGGTGAGAGTGTCACATTTTCATCCAGTCCAAATCAACTCATTAGGCGCAGGGAATGAACGGTGTTTAGTCCGCATCTGTGACTTATTAGCTCTACAAGAATTTGGGTTAAACGATGTTGGGCGGAAAATGTTTCTTACAAGAGACACCTGCTGCTCATGCAGATATTTATGCAGGTGGTTGCAAAATCATGACTGCTGTAGACGTTGAGAGACAGCTGATGAGCCTGCATGTCTTCTGAAACCATGTCTAACAAGAGACAATATTGCCGAAACCGTCTGTCAAACACGCGGCATGCGCAGCACCAGCTGATTACACCTGGTGACAGATGACTTGGCTCAAAAGGTGTGAAACTGTTGGAACTACTTTCTGTCAAGCTGGCTGGGGCATCTGGTCACATCATGCTGGACAAAATGGAAGAAAACCTACGAGTGTCGTCTCCTGTCTCAGCATTGTATCTGTGAGGTGCTGGGTGGAGAGAAGGTTGGGGAGACAAAATGATTGATGATAATAACAATACACAGACGCAACTACACGCATACCTACTTGAACTTTCGCTTTCTTTGCCTTACCTCTTTCCTGTGTGACCTTTGACTCCAGTTCCTGCGCCCTCGTGTCATCTGCGATGCTGGGAAAGGTGCGCGTTTGTGTGAAACAAGTTTCTTTTTCGACTCGGTTGTTTCACCTACTCGTCCACATAATTCATGTAAATTTGTATTTTATGACAATGTGAAAGCTTACATACATAACTTAACGCATGTGTGATTTCATGCATGGGTCGATGTATATACAGCATTGTCCGCAATCGTGCGTTTTGTGAAAAGAACTTCGCATTTTTAACATTCGGTTACCGGTATATATTTATTTTTAGGGTACGCACTTGTTTTCGGGGGGGGGGGGACAGTGTGGGATTTCATAGCGCCTGGCGCCGCCTTTATGTAGGATACTGTTGACCAGGCATTGTAATGGGCAGATTACTCATGGCCGCCACAGTGTGGTTACGTTTATCGATTGGCTAAAGCTTTTGTCCTCGGTTGGCTCTCGTCGATTGCCACTTGCTTGAGGTTTGAATGCCGCAGTCCATCGGCATGCCCGCGCACTGTCGTGTACACAGGTCGTGGACAATCTTCTCGTGATTTAGCAAGGGGCACACCTGTAAAGATGCAACAACGTATATGTCATAAAAACTTACAGGCGTAACACGAGGTCGCATCAATGGAGCAGATCACAACTTACATCCTTGGCGCAAAACAGACACACGTACCCCCGTTGCGCAAAACCTTGCACAAACTTACTGCGTCTGTGGCTTGCATCTTCGGCGCTAACCGCAGATTTTCATTTGCCTGACCCCCAAGTGACGAGCAAACGCTGGTGGTGACACTGGTGTCGTTCGTACAACAGCAGCTGCAGCTACCGTCGTGTCAACGCCGTTCTTGTGTCGACAGAAACGCGACGAGCTGGCCTCTTGGAACTCGAGCTTTGCCCGTGCAGCGCGTGCGCGCGCGTGGCGAGAGAAGCCCTCTTGGAAATACGAGAACGGTCCCCCTCTTGGCCTTGACGGGGGCAGCAAGCAGCAGCAGCAGCAGCAGCCGAGGGCGCGGGGAGCGCTGGGAGGTGAAGGGAAGGGGGAAGATTGTTTACAGTCGCTTCGCGTCGGCAGCGAGGGAGGTGCCGAGCGGAATCCCCACCCCTCTCCTCTGCTGCCTGTAATAACGCAGGGAGGGGGAAGTAGGGGAGGAACTACTCCTCTTCTTGATGACCCCATTTCCCAGCATCTCTCAACAGCTAGAAGAGCGTCACCGCGCTCCAGTGGAGACCACTTCCGTCGTTCTGTCTTTTAACCAAAGCGCCTCGCCTTCGTTCAAAGAACACGTAAGAGCGCCTGCAAGCAACATATGTGCGCGTGCGTATGTATTTATATACGCTTTCTGAAGTCACGTGACTTTTTCTGCCCGCGCGCCCTCGTTTACCGTTCGCATCTTTGCCAATAGTAAAAAGCTACCGAAGGTGTTTGACGCTGACGAGATCATTGGACTACCTCGGCGGATCTCGGTTCAGTTTACTTCCCTAACAGCAGCAGCTGAGAGAGTTTCGGTGCATTCGTGTGAACTGACCATGAGGCGGGCGAGACTGATGAGAACCGTTGATCGTCATGGTCGGACCCTGGCGGCTATGCAGTGACCGTGTGTTGTGACAGACATTGGTCCTGAATCTGCTGTGTGCTCAACTGCACGTGAACGGGCCATGCAGGAGCTGGGAGCATGAAATACGCACGTCGCTCTACTTTTTGCGGTTGGTTGTAAACTGAATTCGAAATAAGAAGCGGAAGGTTTGTAGCGACTGGGGCTTGTAGAGCTGTATACAGCTCAAGTGCCTTGTTGACGCATGGAGTGGGCTTTGTGTGAAACGGTTTCCAAGTGAGTGCTCTTGAAACTTCAACGATTTTTGTGGTGATATAAGACGAACTTGATGAACTACCTCATCAGTTTGTGGTTGATCATTCATCCTGCTTATCATCCCTTCCCTCGATTGTGGGTTGATGTGCGCTTTTCCAAGAATTTCACTCGTGTGGACTTGTCTTCTTTATTCACTATAAACGTTTGAATGTGACAGTTCACAGTCGTCTGTAGCGGCTGAAAAATCGTTGTATGACACCTGTAATTACAGCCGAAGACTGTCGTTTGTAATCAGGGAACGAAGGTAAGATTGACAGCCTTTATGTTTGTGTCACAGAGGAAGTAGTATTCGGATGTCATTGTGTCGACTGTATTATAGGTGCTCACTAGAAAGGTAACTGCGGGCGCTAATTACAGGTTTCTTACTGCCCTACTCTAGTTCCAAATTCCCACACCTGTCTTTGGGACAGAAAGCACTGGGCTCTCCCGTTCTTCGTCGGCAAGCAAAGTTTGAAACAGTAGTTGGCAATGAACTAGTGCCCACGACTAGAAACTGCTCTGACAAGAGTCGAAAAGTTGAAATAGCTAGGGAAATAAACATCTGCAGAGGAGGTCACACCGGGTGTTGTAGCATCACTTGTTGTGCTCGGTTAGTAATCTCAACCACCACCACTAGCAAGCTATCAAGAAGGCCTGAAGCAGCTCGCGATTGAAATCACTGGCTGATCAATGTGCGTAATCTCTAGCTGTCATCATTGACGCCGGCGACAGCCCACAGACGGTGTAGACACTCAGGGGAAGGTTTGTAGACAGTCTCAGGAATAGACTGTCCCACAAGGACTATACACACCGCTAGTTGTATACAAACAACTGCTGTGGCAAAGCTCAGCAGTTCGTTGGACGTTACGCGACCTCATGCACTAGGAACACCTTCGGTAAGGGATAAAGCGGGAGAGGACTCCTTCCCTCATCTCTTTTCAGGCAAGCTCGTCGTTGCTACTGTCATTGATCGCTGCTTCTCCTGTAAATAGCACAACACTAAGATCAGCTTCTCGTTCCCAGCATAGTCTGTGCTACGGTGAGCGCCGTTAAGTGGACGGATTAAGTGCGCAGATCTTGTTGTTTCTCAACAAGTGCGTCGTGTTAGAAACCAAGGGCCTTCTGGGACACATCGTTTGATGGCATCAGGTATAGGGAGACTGTCTTGACTATTTACATACGGTGTTTATAAGATTGATAACGATTTGTGGGACAAAAATAACAAATCTTCAGTGTCGGTCTCCTGGAGGGAGCGAAAATCTACATCGCACGGGGTTGGACGACATAAATTCTGAGACATGGATCATCACGAGGATACCACTGTCCACATAGAGGGAGGACTAGAACTAAAGCACGCGGACTCCAGCAACTCCATTCCTCCTCCCCCGCCACCCCCCGTGCCCCCCGTGGCCACTGTGGAGTCAGACGACCTGCTGGATGGAGACGAAGAGGATGAGAAGCCTGCCCAGGAGGCGCAGGAGGAGAAAATCGTCGTTAAAGAGGACACGGAAGGTAACTCTCGCCTCTCGACTGGTGTTCCTTTCTATGTGAGTGAATCAGTCGAGCTGATTTACATTTAGAACAAGTGTTATTTTCATATCAAAGAACAGCGAGCATGGAAGCATATTGAGTAGGAAATATTATAGCCTTGTCTTTACCTGCTGATTTGTTTTCTTTTTTTGTTGTTGTCTTTATTTGTTCTCTCTCTCTCTTTCTTTCGTTTCACTCCACTTTTTACTTTCTTTTCATGTTCTTCATTCTTTCTTCCTTTGTATAGCTGAGTCTGCCAATCTGTTATTTCATTGTCTATTCTCTTGTAATTGCTTGAGTGCACGATAAGAACCAAAAAAAAAAACCAATTCACCGATGTGGTGCTATTACAGACGCTTTAGGTGGATGGGGAACTGGTAATCTTATATAAGATTTTAGCTGACTAGCAGCTAAAATTCAGACAGCTGGACTACACCCGGCCCCAAGACTCCTGCTCTGTGTGTGTGCGCGCGCGAGATAGAGAGAGTTAATTGAGTTTTCTACTGCCCTCGTCCAAACAGCGAAAATCTTATCCAGGGGTCAGGAGAGGTCATGTAACTTGCTGGTTAGAGCTAAAGCGCTCGTCATCAAATCAGAGGGTCGCTGAATCGAGGTGAGGAGACAACCCCGCTCCCCCCACCCATCCTGCAGGAGCAGGGGTCATATTTAGCAGTACGGTAATCACCGCGGAAGTAGAGAGTTTGTATTTTTCCTCGTACACTTCATTAAGGGACATTTTCTAGGCTAAGATATTGCCAAAAAAATAACCTTGTATTTATATTGAGAAAGTATTTAATATTACAGTGAATTTATATAGAGAGATATACCGGTCCTATAGAGAAAATTGTCCTAAACTATCAGTGGTGTCACCAAGCCAACGGCCAGTGTACTGTGGGGTGTTTATTTTCTTTTACCAGAATCCATCAAGCGGTGAATAAAGTCATAGAAATTAAGATGTCGAGATGTCATTGTCATAAGAATTTAGCTAGCATGGCTATCCTGATCATGTCAAGAGGAAACGAGGTTCTTTTAACACAAGTCACATGCTTGTCCAACCTGAAATTGTCGAGGACAGATTTCTTCAGTAAGAAATGCTCGACTGCTTTGCATTGTGTCTTCTTCTCCTTAAAAAAAAAACCTTCAGAAAATTGGGTACCGTGTTTGTAGAAGTGAGAAGAACAAATACTTCACGTTACAAAAATGCAGACACCTGTTATTATCATAATTATAGGTATGTAGATGGAAAAAGAATTCTTGACGGAGACTGCCAGTCTGTCGGTTGCTTGGTATTTGGCTGTAACCCGCTCCACCCCTCACCTTTGTTTTCTCGTGGAAAGAAGCTAACTCCGCGCTGCTTGCTTGCTTGCTTGCTTGGCCAAATGTGTGCTGTGTGATCTAAAGTATTTTGACGATTTGTACAAGTGAGACAGTCACACAGTGTTTTGCCGAAGTTTCGCCTACCAGACAAATCAGCAATAAAGGGTTAATGTTGCACGGTACGATAGCGGGCAGCGAATCATCCGACCGCAAATCCCAGCAGTTCTTCTGTGTGTCCGTGCGGGCGTTCGTGTTCGTGTGTGTGTGTGTGTGTGTGTGTGTGTGTGTGTGTGTGTGTGTGTGTGTGTGTGTGTGTTTTGAATTACATGGAGTAAGAAAAGAGGATAGCGGTAGAAGGCGGGTTAAGTCAGGAGACGAGATAGCAGGCAAATTAATTTTGGCCGAGTGTGTTATCCCTGAACGAGTGTTTCATGTTTAGGACTGATAAAAGCACTCTGGGGTCCGGTCAGTATTCCTTGCTGTGTATGACTTTTTCCTCTCTCCCTCCTCTTCCCCCCAGGTGCTGTTTACTCTGAACTCGATCCTTGATCTTCGATCTCCGTCCAGACTTTGTGTCTCAAAAGGCAATTAGTATAAGTGTGCAGGACTAGAGTTTAAGTGGCTCATTGTTCTAATGTCATACCAGATGTGAATAATTTCATGTAAAGCTCCAGTTGCTTTATGAAAAATTGATGGCTGTTAGGGTGCATGGTATTTCTGAAAGATCAATACATAATCATAAAACAGGACAAAACATTCATTTCTTGTAAATCTGCTAGTGAGTTTGAATTTTAGATGAGGTGGACATGCATCGTTTTCTCCACAGTTAGACAAACTCCGTGAACAATGTCTCCAGGAACCTTCAAGTATATATAAGGACGAAGCAAAAAACTCCGTTTCTTCATTAGCCTTCGTCAGAAATACACACGCATGTGGCAAATGTTGGTAGATGTGCAGGTGTATATAACTGACCTGTCCGCCACTCGGTGGGGTCACTGTGGAGGTGAAGGATGTTTTTGTGTCTTTGACTGTTCTGTTAGTACCAGGGTCGTTTCCACCAGTTGTCGGTAAACGTTACTGACACTAAAAACTGAAAGGAGGGTGGTGGTGGTGGTGTACCTGGGTTGAAACAGTCTTCCGGTCACTGTCAGCGGGTATGGGCAGGATTTGTGTGTCCATTATTTCACCATGCTCGAGTCCAGAAATGGTAAGATTCGTATCGCATGAGTTAAATGCTGTTTCTGGCCAGCAACTGGCAGGCCTTGTATCGCGTGTGTGTCCCTCAGCGGCGGATTCTGCATTGGTAAACCTCATTGAAAGGTGGAGAACGAGAGATACCCATTTTCCTCTTCGAATGCAGTAGGCAATCGTAAAAATAAACTATAACTGGACAAAAACTAGTTTACGCCCAACAGCGCAGACGGGAATGTGCAGGGGTGTGCTTAATAATTTTCTGAAGACAAAGCAGCCATTCAAAGGTGGGCCCCCTTCCCCTAGAAACTTGGCAGATCGACGGTAGATTCTCACCGGCACCTACAACTGCTGTGTGAGAGAGAGAATTTATATCCATGTCTTTTAAAGCACACATATCTTGCTATCCCCTTCGTCCTATTGCTGTATGTCATGATTCTAAACAACTTTAAAAAAAATACTGCCATGCTGTGATGTTAAACTTTCTTGTTCAATGTACCAGGCATTTATTAAGTCGGTAAGGATGATTCATTCTCTGTTAACCCAGACGATGCTAAGCAGCAACCTGTTCCCCTTCTTTCGTCCCTTGAATGTTCCTTTTACTGCAGTTATTGACAAAGAACAAACGTGTTGGCAGCTTTCTCTGCTGGTGTTTTTAACAGGTTGTACTTTGTCTTCCACGTGCAAAATGTCTGTTTGCTGAAAGCCGAAAGTTTCCTCCACATGGGGTTGACTTGCTTTCCAATAATATTTATTTGTGTTTTGTGTTTGCTTATAATCTTTAAATTATTCAATGCATCGTATTCATTAGGTGTGTACCGTGTCCTTTTATTCATGTGTGTATATAACATAAATCATATTTTTCACCTGCATTGAAATCGCCTTTTTAAAATGACCAAGTTTAAAAGTAGTCCTGGCACCAAGCCAGTTAAACCGTTCACCAGCTAGAATGTCGAAGAAAGGGGTTGCAATCCTGAACTGTTTGGTATGGCGGTACACACACTGTCTCATCGATCCTGGTGTCCAGTTCAAGGCCTGAGAGTTTTAAAATGGAGCTATTAGCTCCGATCGTGACCTTCTGGCAAGTCACTGAGCAGCAGACAAATGGGATGGCCTTCTGGGAAGGTATCTATCTTTACCCGCTTGCACAAGCTTGACAGATTTGGGAATAATGTTAAAGCAGCGGAAAACACTCTGATGGAAGTTCTTCTTTCGACTTTAAAAAAAAACAACAAAAACTAAATCAAAGTAACGACAACATTGTTGTGTTCGGGCACCTGGCATCTTATCACGCAGTGGTAACCGACAAACATGGGTGTATTCAATTCACCCAAGCTCTTATTTGAAACAAAGCTGGGATATGAAGATTATGCGGAACTGCGACTAATCCTAAGCCCCCCACCCCCACCCCCCAAAAAAAAAAAAAACTCCGAGAAACATTGTAGTGGGGGGAGGATAGCGATGTTAACGCGACACTCGTACTGCGCATGTGCCGACGAGGGTACAAGACGGCATACATGAGGTCATGGACATGAAATGCGTCCTCGGGTGGAAAGGGAGGGGCTAGATGACTGGCAAAGAACTCGATTAACTCGATGCGGCGGGGCAGCGCAATTACACTGTCTTCATAGGCCAGAGTCTGTGGCTGAGTTGACGTGAGGGCTCGCCTCGGACCCAGACCTCATTACGGAACTAGGGCGGGCGGCCATGCAGGCTGATCCCGTGCAAGCCACGCCATGCGCAGAACGCCGTCTCGCGCTGTGCGCTGCAGGCGGTTGTGCATTTTAATGCTCCACTTCCGGTCGATAGGCAAGAGTCTGCCTTTTTTTCTGTTATCCTCCCTGACTTGCAGAGTGCGAGGGAACAGTAGGGCTGTTCATGTTTCACGTGAAATACATGGGTGACGATTTCTGGCCGGCCGCTATGTCTGCCCCTCAACTCCTTTATCTCCCTGTTTGTATCCCTAAGCACACCTCGCCCCCCCTCCCACATCTTCTCGCAGGCACTTTTCGGTCTGGCAGAGCCATTTTCACCACTCCTCTCTTTCCCCTCCATTGTGAGTAGTGATTCTCCTTGCCAGAATCTGCAGCACAATGGCAGCCGTTCCAGCCATTAAGTCGTAGTTAAAGCCAGCCCTTAAACCGCTATATGCTTCAGTCGTTATATTATTGGTCAACATGATCTCGTCTGAAGCGCCGAAGCTGCTATAAACGAGCAGTTATCTAACAGCAGGGAAATAACTGAACTTGAAGTGCTGGCCACATCAGCATAAGATGTGCGTGCAAGCACGAGGTGAGCTATAATCTAGATTTTTTTTCAAAGCACTCTACATCCTGCAAGGATTACGAAGAATTATGTGGCATTAACTCTTCATTTTGGCACATTTTGCAAGAGTTATCGATTCGTGATCCCTTTCCCCCACTCCTGCACACACCCATGCACTCGCGCGCGCAAACACACATACAATTTCGCTTGTTAGCCCTAAGACTGCGTCTTGAGTGTGAGCAGTTATCATGCTTCAGGCCCCTAGGTGGACAATACACTGCTCAAACGCAAGCCGTCACATTCGTTTCTTTTTTCCAGTATCACGTGATCAATCTCGTCGTCATAGTCAGCGTCCTGCACGTGCACTAAGTTGTTTTATTGACTTGTACCCACATCAAAGTATGTTAAGACTCTGTGCTGTCTTTCTTATCGCCACCAAAGATATAAATGTGGTTTTGATCAAGATCCTTCCCAACACCTCACGCTCACCTGTGTGTGTATGTATGTGTGTGTGTGTGAGAGAGAGAGGGGGGGGAATTTGTGAGTGCGAATGTGTTTCTATTCCTCCGTGGGTTTTTTTTTTGTTTTTTGTCTAGTTTACTTGTTACTCTTCATCTGCCATTATGATTAAGGAAATTTTATTTACAGCTGTTTACATAATATGCGAACTTTATACACTTCCCTCACTCTCCCTTATACAGTTGGGTGGCGGCTGGACTTCGAATATGAGGATGCTGCAGAAGGGTGGAGGGCAGCTAGAGCTATAATTATGCTGATTAATGAGTTGCCACGCAAAGTGTAATTGGCGAACGCCAGGTGTCTGTTTTGACGAGAACTGTCACCTTGAGACTAATTAGGAGCGAGGGTGTGAGAAAGATGTTAGACATATGGCAGAGATGCTTTTACATCTGTTACTTCCGCACTCGTTCTGATCTGGGACTGACTGAGTTGTTCTGTGTTCTTGTGTGACATCAAAGTGGATGGTGGTTAAGTTCCGCTTATTTCGTTGCTGAGGCTGAATGCAGACCATTACGCAGAGCAGACGCCTCATGTGTCAGATCATAGATTTGTTACAGTAAAGGTGAGCAATAAACCAACTGACAGGTGCATGGCTGCTGTGCAAAACCGACTGACCCACTACATTTTTTAGGTAGGTTTCGGGCGATAGTGAGCTGGTCCTGCTCAGGACGACCGCCTCAGTCTTTCATGTTCGTAAGCCTGGTCTTCCTCTGGCCACCGCTACCTCGACCATCCCCCAAGGTACCTGCAAGAATAGTCTTTAACAAGCTTCGTGCCGGGTCAAAGGGCCAAATCTGACCAGCTTACATTGCTTGACTGTTGCAAGTAAAGGTTCCTAGTGTCCTACGAGTTTGGCAACCGTCCCTTCGTAAAAAGTCATTTGTTTAATTTTCTCTGTATGAGATCCGGAGCAGCCTTTTGCGGCGAATATCCATGGCCCTGTATCTGGGCTTATACACTTGGTGGCGCCCATCTTCCTCTCCAAGTGAACCACAGTCAATGGGGTCGGCCTGGCCACGAACACCTAGACACATAGCTCACCTACGCTTAATTAAAATGTTACAACTATGACAACCAGGCGCTTGCTGGCCCTACCTGAACTAATTAAGCAAGCGATCCAACAATCGACAACGAAACAAGGGGATGATCACAATGATCGATTGATCGACAAGCATCGTTTTTATTTCAGTAATAATTCGTGGCAGTTAAGCCGGTGTAAAATAAAACAACAGAGTTCGACATCTTCCTCTAAAATGATCCTGAGTCAGATGAACGCGAGCACGTTCTTTCCACACATAAACTTGCCCGTATGTCTACACAGGTCGAATGAGAGCTTTTTTAATGTATGGTAAAAGAGATTAAGACACTTTTGTAAGACAGGCTAAGACGAAGCGAGGAATGTATGAGCTGAAAGCCTTACATCAGCCAGCAGCTGTAACTGTCAATCATCGTGACGCCCGGTGGCGTAAGGACCGAAGCCCTCGTCTCTCTGTTGTATCCTCTCATTTGCTGTCTTAGTATAGAACACAGACAACCACCCTTGTCAACCTTGATAATGATGATTAATCATCATCGTCGTCGTTATCGTGCGTCGTCGTTTTTGTCATCACCTGTTTATTAACCCAGCACTGCGTGAATCTCGTGTGTTTCCTGTTCACACAAGGCTTGGCAATTGCTTGCCGCGCACCTCGTGACCGCGCAGAGAGCGCCTGAACTTTGGAACTAGCTGGCGGGCAGTTGAGAACGGCCATCAAACCGTTAACTACAGCAAACTGCGCCGAGCCGTACGCCACATCGTCGCCAGCCCCCACCCCACCCCACCCCACCGCACGAGCGACCTCCGCAGATGAATGTGCTTACAATGGCGGCTGGTCGATAACTGCTCACTCTTCTAACTACAGACAATGGTTCCTGTCTCTCTATTTCTGCAAGATGTTCTTCTTTTTTTTTTTTCTTAGAAGTCGTTTACCTTTGACACTGGGGTTATGGGGTCAGTTTCTTTAACAGAGCAGCAGGTGAATGACCTTAGAGAGAAGAACCGAAGAAAGCAAGACAAAGACAAAGAAGAGATGGAAGGAGAGACAGAAAAACTTTAGATTATGGCTGGTAGGCATGGACTGTCGACTCTTCTGCCAGTCTGTACGAATGTATGTATTCTTCTCCTCATTTTTCTTGTGAATACTTTGTGAAGAAAGAATTTGTCTAGTTCACCTCCTGCCTATTTGTTCCTTTAGCCTCGTTTCAACATTTTCCTGCAAACACTTTAAATATGAACGTGCATGCTTCTTCAGTATGTTCTGCCTTTCCTCATTATATAAAAGATGTAAATATATATATATAAAGAAAAAGTTGAAAAATATAGAAAGAGAGAAAAAAATGGATGTTGGCAAGGTACAAAATCCCTACACACTCGTGGTCCTCAAGATTATTCTGTCTGGAATATCTTGCGCTTGCTGCTTTGTATGCATGGGGACTGCTACTCCGCCACGCCCCGTGGGTTGGAGTAAGGAAGCGAGGAAGATCAGATGGGTACCGCCCTCGAGTAAAAGCTGGCCTCGAGTAAAGTGAGATCTCTAACACCTCTACCCCCGACGATCTGAAAAGGTTAGGGGACGACCTTTACCTTTAGGTCCCGTCGCAGAATTTAACCCCCCCCCCCAAAAAAAAAAAAAAAAGTTTTCAAGGCTTCGAGAATCCCTCCCTGTGTCTGTTGCCAAACTAAATACTAACACGATGCAAAATAACAAACCCTAGCCAAGGCTAGATCGGAGTTGCCAGCTGTTTTGCAGTGGCTCCAAGGATTGACATAATCTCAATGTAAGCTCTTGCTGCGCACTGCGCTTGTTTGCTGTCTGACCTGACGACGTTTGTCTGACGAGCCGCTTGTGACGTAGGCTAAATTGTTGGCGAGGGTGTAGTGCTACGTAGAACGCCAGATCGCCAACATGCGGTCGTGTCATGCTGACTTAAGAAAAGGTCGTGAGATCGGTGAGATGTGGGGCAGGTATCACCACCGTGCACCTAGTAGGTCTACATGAGTATGTCACCGACAAGACGAGGTGAACGCCGGCCACGCCCCGCTTGGCAACTTCTGACACTGCGTCGCCATGTTTGATATAATAAAGGGGAAGATACTTTTTAATATAGCCAACCACGGTTACAAGACTGATGTTGTGCAATGAAAATTAGGGGGTTCATGCCCGGTTGAGGATGTTCTCTGCAGCAGACAGCTTGTTGTAGTCGCGTGCGCTGACTACTTGCTTGCGCGGTGTCAGTTAAAAATAGCAGGCGTGACCAGTGGTTAGACGAATCAATAAAGTGGATTGTTGGGAAATCCGTCGTGGAGACCCAGACTTTGAATCCAAGATTGGCTAATGGTGAGGGGGAGAAGGAGGTGACACTGTGTTTCCTTTGTGGACGACGGACGTTGAAACTATCCCCATACTCCAGCTTCCCTGGTTGACACTGACACTGGCAAATGATAGCGAGTGTTACATGAGGAAAATAATTATTTTGTTTGTAGTCCTTATATCATGTATCCCCATGGATGTAAACACGGTATTCATGCACGCTCTAGTGCACACGCAACAGCCTGGGAATTTATAACATCGGAAAACAATACGATTACCTCTCTTGCTGATTTTTTTTTTTTTGATTGAATGAATACCACATGAGGGCCTGTACTTACGGATCATCCATACCTCAACTGACACTAGTGATACGTACAGTCTTAGCAAGATCTCTGTAGCAGTATATAACTGCGGGCAGTATACAGGACATGGACATTTAGTTTGTCAGCCGACCTCCAAGACTGCGCAAGTTTCCAGTTACGATACCCCGCAACGCTTCCGGTCTGTTGCTAATCTGAGGTAACCTTACCTCTGCTTCATAATTATTTTCCTTGATGTCGTATCTTTAAAAGGTTAACGTGAGTCAGACTTGAAAAAGCTGATAACAGGTTAACAGAACGTATCGTTGTAATTAATTTGCTACAAAAATGCATCGAGATTTCTTTTAACGATTTGCAGGGAAAGGAGACGAGTGGACTGAGGTACATTTTCACTTATCACTTGAAGACAGTAACCAGTGCGAGAGTTTAAGCTCAAGCTAATCAGGATTTGGGATCCTACTTTTATGTTAATGGGGAGAAGGGTGTTGGAGACCACATTTATTTCAGGACCAGGACGAAACCTTTAGTTGCAGGGTGGAGTGTCCTTCCATCATGTAGCATCCAGACTGCGAGGTCTTTGGTCTTCTTTTTTTTTTTTTTATTCATGTGGGGGTGCTTGTACAGGCCAAGTAGATTTTTCAGTTGTTGTCATGTTATTTCATGTTTTCCCTTGAACAGCCCGGTTTGCGGAGGAATATATTTGATGTTGAATATGGTTGTAATCTGAGTAATCATTGCTGCCTAATCTTTCGACATTAACCATCAGATTTCCGTGGGAAAGGGTTCAGTAGAAAATCTGATTTAATGATTTGCGTTATCTTGGCCACGGAACCTGACTATTTCAACAGCAGTGTTGTTGTACTCAGTGTGTGTCACCATGTCACGTGTTCACATGAGCTGGCCTATGTAGATGTGCACGTGATGGCTGTCTTCGTTTTGCTTGGGCAGTACAGGTACTATTGCCAAGGCACCTCAGAACAGCTAGGTTTAACGAGGTAAATTGGAGGTATTACTTCAAGATGATTTTTTTTTTTTATCTGGCAGACATTTCAGTCGGACGATAGCCAAGCTGCCTGCGTCGATCAGTTGGAAAACGATACCATAGTGCCAATACACTATCACAGTGCAGATTCCATTTAACTGGAATCTGCACTGTGATAGTGTATTGGCACTATGGTATCGTTTTTCTTGTTAGCGCATTTAGTGTGCTCTGTTTCTCTACGTTTTCATCAGAACCGCCGTTGTCTTCTGCAACAAACATTACTGTCTTATTGGGTGTTCTTTTTTAGCTATTTGTGAGCATTATCAGCAAAACCTTTTGTTTACCTATGAAGAGGGAGAGAGAAACAATTAGAGAAAAGAGAGGCACCTACGCACGTGAGCAAACACATACGCGCGCGCGCACACACAACACACACACACACACACACACATGGTGCCAGCTGCAGCGTTGACATCAGTGACATGCCTTACCACACACACTTTCACGAGAACACACACACACACACACAGACACACACACACACGGGCGCGCACGCACTAATTATGCAGGTGAAGTTTTATAAATGAACCAAAACATAAACAGTAACTTGTGAATGTCCTTGCTGTGAGTTGCGTGGTGTTCATCGATAATAAATATGCGACTAATCATTCTGAGATCGGGACACACTGTTACCTTTCTGTAGGGCCGTCTCTAAAAAAAAAATGGCATCCCATGACCCCCTTCCCCCTTTGTATGTGGAAATGTTTTGCGAAGAGATGAAGAGTAGATGGAGATATAGAGACCACATGGGTGCATGTTGTTCTTTATTTATCTTCTGGGGGGTGAAACGGGATTGGGACGAGGTTTATCTGCATCCATTTTACCTTTTTTCAACTGATCTAGGTTTTCAACTCTCATACACTCGCGCACGCGCACAAATGCCCTCCCCCTCACATTCACACGCACACACGCCCACACACACACGCACACACGTGATAGCATATCGGGAAGTAACCCAGTGCTAGAGCTGAGGATGGTCGTCGAAACCAGCAAAACAACAAAGACGAACACTGTGCAGTGAAAAAGCTTACAAGTACACCTCATAAGGCAACCATGCAGTGACCTGAAACTGCCAAACACTATTAAACACACTGCAATTGTAGCAGGCGGAAAACAGCAAGTAGAGGACCCGGAATGTTATCAGAGCAAAACACTACAACCTCTTCAACACTCATCGGGTTGTGCATGGGTTCCTACTTATTATGCGCATGGAGTCTGGCCAAACTTTCAGCGGCACCTTATGGTAAAGAATTCTAGACTCACGGCGTGCTCTCGTTTTACCTCCCTTCTCCCCCTCCCTTTTCTGCACGCTGCTTGTCCAGAACCCTCCGACCAATCAGACACATCACTTGCTTTCCCCGTCTTCTTACGTCATCTCTCCCACCCACCTTCGCACTGACCCTAACCGTCGGTGCGTGTTTTCTCCTCTCATCGCCGAGGGGTTGTTAAGCTCTCGTGCAGTTCTCGATCCTCTCTTTTGCAGTTAAATGGCTGAAGCTAAACAAAATAGCGCACTTGCATATGGATGGGTCTGGTTCGTGTTGCAGGGAGTCGACAATGTCAGGGAACAGCAGTTGCCAATTTTGGCCTCGCTCGTTTTTTGCGTTTCAATGCATAAATAATGTTTAAAAAAATATCATTGATAAACATTTTCTTAGAGCATTAAAGAGTTGTTGTTTGCGCTTTCTGATTTATTGGTATTGCGTTGGTAAGACATTAAAAAAACTATTATTTGCCAATTTTGATCTCACAAATATATACCGTTAATAACGAGCTCTTTGTTAGTTTTTGAAGAGTTGCTGTTGGCTTCTCTGTTAATATAACTGTAACTTTAAATCATCGCTTAAAAAAAATATCGTCTGCTTAAACTTGTTGTGAAGTCTTTATGTTCCTGGCTGATTCTCCATCGACGACTAATGTCTTGCAAATCTTCCTCGTGCTTATCTTTTGGTTTATTTTCGTTTCCTTTTTTTCGTTTATTCTTTTTCTTTCCCTCTCTTATTCCTTTTTCTGCCTAGACTGGCATACCACTCTCAGCTCTGGTAATGGAGAATACGATTATGCATTCCTAGAAATGCGATACAAAACTTATATTTCCTGCAAGAATAATTCTTCCTTGCTTTAATCCATTTTCTCTAGTGCCGTAAATCCACTGCGTGAAGCCACTAAAGTCCGTGAAAAAATACTTCATCCTTAAGTCATTTTACAGCAAAAATCTTCTGCAGGTTACTGTAAACATCATAGGCATGGAGGTTATTGTAAACATCATTGGCATAGAGGTTACTGTAAACATCGTAAGCATAGAGGTTACTGTAAACATCATAGGCATCGAGGTTACTGTAAACATCGTAGGCATGGATGTTACTGTAAACATCGTAAGCATGGAGGTTACTGTAAACAGCGTAGACATGGAGGTTACTGTAAACAAAGCATGGAGGTTACTGTAAACAGCGTAGACATGGAGGTTATTGTAAACAGCGTAAGCATGGAGGTTACTGTAAACGTCGTAAGCATGGAGGTTACTGTCATCATAGGCATGGAGGTTACTGTAAACATCGTAGGCATGGAGGTTACTGTCATCATAGGCATGGAGGTTACTGTAAACATCGTAGGCATGGAGGTTATTGTAATCATAGGCATGGAGGTTACTTGGAGGTTACTGTAAACATCGTAGACATGGAGGACTGTAAACATCGTAGACATGGAGGTTACTGTAAACAGCATAAGCATGGAGGTTACTGTCATCATAGGCATGGAGGTTACTGTAAACATCGTAGGCATGGAGGTTACTGTCATCATAGGCATGGAGGTTACTTGGAGGTACTGTAAACATCGTAGACATGGAGGTTACTGTAAACAGCATAAGCATGGAGGTTACTGTAAACATCGTAGGCATGGAGGTTACTGTAAACAGCATAAGCATGGAGGTTACTGTAAACAGCGTGAGCATGGAGGTTACTGTAAACATCATTGGCATGGAGGTTACTGTAAACAGCATAAGCATGGAGGTTACTGTAAACATCGTAGGCATGGAGGTTACTGTAAACATCGTAAGCATGGAGGTTACTGTCATCATAGGCATGGAGGTTACTGTAAACATCGTAGGCATGGAGGTTACTGTCATCATAGGCATGGAGGTTACTGTAAACATCGTAGGCATGGAGGTTACTGTCATCATAGGCATGGAGGTTACTTGGAGGTACTGTAAACATCGTAGACATGGAGGTTACTGTAAACAGCATAACCATGGAGGTTACTGTAAACATCGTAGGCATGGAAGTTATTGTAAACATCGTAGGCATGGAAGTTACTGTAAACATCGTAGACATGGAGGTTACTGTAAACAGCGTGAGCATGGAGGTTACTGTAAACATCATTGGCATGGAGGTTACTGTAAACATCGTAAGCATGGAGATTACTGTCATCATAGGCATGGAGGTTACTGTAAACATCTTAGGCATGGAGGTTACTGTCATCATAGGCATGGAGGTTACTTTAAACATCGTAGGCATGGAGGTTACTGTCATCATAGGCATGGAGGTTACTTGGAGGTTACTGTAAACATCGTAGACATAGAGGTTACTCGGAGGTACTGTAAACATCGTAGACATGGAGGTTACTGTAAACAGCATAAGCATGGAGGTTACTGTAAACATCGTAGGCATGGATGTTACTGTAAACGTCGTAGACATGGAGGTTACTGTAAACAGCGTGAGCATGGAGGTTACTGTAAACATCATTGGCATGGAGGTTACTGTAAACATCGTAAGCATGGAGGTTACTGTCATCATAGGCATGGAGGTTACTGTAAACATCGTAGACATAGAGGTTACTCGGAGGTACTGTAAACATCGTAGACATGGAGGTTACTGTAAACAAAGCATGGAGGTTACTGTAAACATCGTAAGCATGGAGGTTACTGTAAACAGCGTAGACATGGAGGTTATTGTAAACAGCGTAAGCATGGAGGTTACTGTAAACATCGTAAGCATGGAGGTTGCTGTAAACATCGTAAGCATGGAGGTTACTGTAAACAGCGTAGACATGGAGGTTACTGTAAACAAAGCATGGAGGTTACTGTAAACATCGTAAGCATGGAGGTTACTGTAAACAGCGTGAGCATGGAGGTTATTGTAAACAGCGTAAGCATGGAGGTTACTGTAAACGTCGTAAGCATGGAGGTTACTGTCATCATAGGCATGGAGGTTACTGTAAACATCGTAGGCATGGAGGTTACTGTCATCATAGGCATGGAACTTACTGTAAACATCGTAGGCATGGAGGTTATTGTAATCATAGGCATGGAGGTTACTTGGAGGTTACTGTAAACATCGTAGACATGGAGGACTGTAAACATCGTAGACATGGAGGTTACTGTAAACAGCATAAGCATGGAGGTTACTGTCATCATAGGCATGGAGGTTACTGTAAACATCATAGGCATGGAGGTTACTGTCATCATAGGCATGGAGGTTACTTGGAGGTACTGTAAACATCGTAGACATGGAGGTTACTGTAAACAGCATAAGCATGGAGGTTACTGTAAACATCGTAGGCATGGAAGTTACTGTAAACATCGTAGACATGGAGGTTACTGTAAACAGCGTGAGCATGGAGGTTACTGTAAACATCATAGGCATGGAGGTTACTGTTAACATCGTAAGCATGGAGGTTACTGTCATCATAGGCATGGAGGTTACTGTAAACATCGTAGGCATGGAGGTTACTGTCATCATAGGCATGGAGGTTACTGTAAACATCGTAGGCATGGAGGTTACTGTCATCATAGGCATGGAGGTTACTTGGAAGTACTGTAAACATCATAGGCATGGAGGTTACTTGGAGGTTACTGTAAACATCGTAGACATAGAGGTTACTCGGAGGTACTGTAAACATCGTAGACATGGAGGTTACTGTAAACAGCATAAGCATGGAGGTTACTGTAAACATCGTAGGCATGGATGTTACTGTAAACGTCGTAGACATGGAGGTTACTGTAAACAGCGTGAGCATGGAGGTTACTGTAAACATCATTGGCATGGAGGTTACTGTAAACATCGTAAGCATGGAGGTTACTGTCATCATAGGCATGGAGGTTACTGTAAACATCGTAGACATAGAGGTTACTCGGAGGTACTGTAAACATCGTAGACATGGAGGTTACTGTAAACAAAGCATGGAGGTTACTGTAAACATCGTAAGCATGGAGGTTACTGTAAACAGCGTAGACATGGAGGTTATTGTAAACAGCGTAAGCATGGAGGTTACTGTAAACATCGTAAGCATGGAGGTTGCTGTAAACATCGTAAGCATGGAGGTTACTGTAAACAGCGTAGACATGGAGGTTACTGTAAACAAAGCATGGAGGTTACTGTAAACATCGTAAGCATGGAGGTTACTGTAAACAGCGTGAGCATGGAGGTTATTGTAAACAGCGTAAGCATGGAGGTTACTGTAAACGTCGTAAGCATGGAGGTTACTGTCATCATAGGCATGGAGGTTACTGTAAACATCGTAGGCATGGAGGTTACTGTCATCATAGGCATGGAACTTACTGTAAACATCGTAGGCATGGAGGTTATTGTAATCATAGGCATGGAGGTTACTTGGAGGTTACTGTAAACATCGTAGACATGGAGGACTGTAAACATCGTAGACATGGAGGTTACTGTAAACAGCATAAGCATGGAGGTTACTGTCATCATAGGCATGGAGGTTACTGTAAACATCATAGGCATGGAGGTTACTGTCATCATAGGCATGGAGGTTACTTGGAGGTACTGTAAACATCGTAGACATGGAGGTTACTGTAAACAGCATAAGCATGGAGGTTACTGTAAACATCGTAGGCATGGAAGTTACTGTAAACATCGTAGACATGGAGGTTACTGTAAACAGCGTGAGCATGGAGGTTACTGTAAACATCATAGGCATGGAGGTTACTGTTAACATCGTAAGCATGGAGGTTACTGTCATCATAGGCATGGAGGTTACTGTAAACATCGTAGGCATGGAGGTTACTGTCATCATAGGCATGGAGGTTACTGTAAACATCGTAGGCATGGAGGTTACTGTCATCATAGGCATGGAGGTTACTTGGAAGTACTGTAAACATCGTAGACATGGAGGTTACTGTCATCATAGGCATGGAGGTTACTGTAAACATCGTAGGCATGGAGGTTACTGTCATCATAGGCATGGAGGTTACTTGGAGGTACTGTAAACATCGTAGACATGGAGGTTACTGTAAACAGCATAACCATGGAGGTTACTGTAAACATCGTAGGCATGGAAGTTATTGTAAACATCGTAGGCATGGAAGTTACTGTAAACATCGTAGACATGGAGGTTACTGTAAACAGCGTGAGCATGGAGGTTACTGTAAACATCATTGGCATGGAGGTTACTGTAAACATCGTAAGCATGGAGGTTACTGTCATCATAGGCATGGAGGTTACTGTAAACATCTTAGGCATGGAGGTTACTGTCATCATAGGCATGGAGGTCACTTTAAACATCGTAGGCATGGAGGTTACTGTCATCATAGGCATGGAGGTTACTTGGAGGTTACTGTAAACATTGTAGACATAAAGGTTACTCGGAGGTACTGTAAACATCGTAGACATGGAGGTTACTCGGAGGTACTGTAAACATCGTAGACATGGAGGTTACTGTAAACAGCATAAGCATGGAGGTTACTGTAAACATCGTAGGCATGGATGTTACTGTAAACATCGTAGACATGGAGGTTACTGTAAACATCGTAAGCATGGAGGTTACTGTAAACATCATTGGCATGGAGGTTACTGTAAACATCGTAAGGCTCTTTCCTCGGTGCTGCTTGATTCTTCATCGTCTTTGCGGTTAGAGGGGCCAGGAGAGGTTTGTTCTTGAGTGAGGTGGTGCTATTTTGTTATTATGATGATGAATGTTAGGGTTTGAGTGTTCTGAGCTTAGCACTATTTTTCTAGAAGTGTTTTTTTCTGAGCGCTTTCACATATAGGTGGTTTTGTTAGGGATTTTTTTTAACGAAACGCATATCTAACCGCTAGAGAAGAACAGAGTCCATTTGTTTACAACATTTCGGGCAAGGAGTTTATCCTGAACAAATTCTGGATACATTTCAAGACCAAAAAATGTGTTTAACTCAGACTGCGACTTGAATCAGAAATCTACCGGTGCATGAGATTGTGAGTGTTGTGGCTTTTCTCAGACAACAAAGAGTTGCTGAGGCGATCTAGCAGAGCAGATGGTTTGGCAATGGTAAGAGCCGATAGAGAGTTTAGGCCTGGAAACCTCGCACCGGAAAGTTCTTCAGACTTCTTTGTTTCCCTTGGTCCTTAACACCTGGTACTTTGGTCTGGGCCGCCGTGTACCGTACGTGGCCTGTGGGGCGTGCTGTGTCTGTTTGGATGTTGCTGCCATCATTCTTTTAGCATTGGAGAAAATCTCCTAAGCACTCGATATAAAGGCGCGGGTACAGCTGTAGTTGGGGCGCCCTGTCGTGTAGTGGTTAAAACACTGGCTTGTCACCACTGCAGTGGGAGGTCCCTGGGTCAGATCTCGTCTCGGGATACTGTCTAGCTGTACGTGACACCTGTTCAAAGGACTGGCCGTCGAGGGCTTTCTCCGGGTACTCCGGTATTTTTCCTCCTGCTCCTCCTCTCCCCTCACAGTTCAAAATCACCTCTAGGTGGAAGCACTTTCCCGCCAAACCAACCAACACAAGGTGTGGTCTCCCCTAGCATGCATGTCACAGTTCACACGAGGACGATTTTATTTTAAACATGTACTTGAGTTCACAGTGGAGCTGTCGTTTTACCAAGCTGGTTGTTTCTGCCTTTTTAATTACTTTTTAGACTAACGGTATCTATAAATAGGTAAACAGTTGCCGGCACTTTTGTTTTCTTCATAACTCCCTATGATTTCTTTGGCTTTCCAGCAGGACACAGATGGTCGTTTTCAACCATTTTTCCCCTTTTTTTGGTTTCGTTTCTCAACATGTGACCCAAACTTACCCAGTTACCTTCTTCACAGATGCAAACACAATAAACTGGTGCAAACACTTTTGCGGGCGCCTTTCATCGGTGTAATAGCCTGTTAACATTTGCTGTTGTGTTTGCATTATGGTTATATATTGTATGCTTAAAATATGTGCAAAGCACACACACACACACACACACTATCCTACGCGGAGGGAGGGAGATCGAAAGAGGGATGACTAAAAAAAGAGAGAGAAAGTGATGGAGAGATAGAGTGTCATAAACGTGTAGTTTTTTGTGTTTTTTTTTAAACCACTGATGTTAGCTAAACGCCTACTGAATGTTTGGTTGTAAGATTGTGTCATGCCTTTCAGTTCGTAGCGACAACTGCTGCGACCGGATTCTGCGATGTCTGTCGTATGTACCGTGCGGCTCGCTGGTGGCCTGGATCATCCTCCTCCTGGGGCTCGGGGGTCTTGCCGGCGGACTGGTGGTCGGCACGCAGAAGGCACGCGACCTTCTGAAAAACGACAAACTGTAAGCACCTGCATGACCATGACTATTTCGTCTGACAATTTTCTTACAGGTTTCTTCTATCTTGTATGTACGTAGTCCCGAGATTGTACCTGTTATGCGAATGACTAGCACACACAGGCACGCAGACACACGTATCTGTTCTCAATCAAATAAAACATCAAAGCTGTATCGTAAAATTATGCACAAGGACAGTTCTTGGCAAGAAAAAAATAAACATAAATTTCTTGTTTCTGATGTGAGCTCTGTTACTCTCTGGGTCGATCGGATCTCTCTCTCTCTCTCTTTCTCTCTGTCTCTGTGTATGAGTGTGTGTGAGAGAGAGAGAGAGATGCGTTTCACCCAGAGTATAGCAGATTTCCCATGAGATCGTAACAAAAAATTTATAGTTTGTTATTTTTTTAAGAAACACGGTAAATTGTTAATATGAATGTAATACACCTGTTGAAACGACTGTCTTATTTCTTTTCAAGATTGTACTTGTGCAAAATTTTTAACGATAAAAATTTGATATTTCTTTTGACTGTTTGTAAACGGCGATCATCAGCACTTCACACATCAGCAGTAACTTTCTTCTCCCTCCCACCACCCAAGTCTCAGCCAGTCAAAAAGAAGCTTTTCGTGTCTAAGCCAGTGTTTCATTGCATAAAGAATTTCCTTGCTTATTGGTTGCAGTCGAATGAGACTAAGTTCGTCGATGCCTGTAGCATATTTCACTTCACAACGAAGATGACTTTGCTGCACTGTGCTGCAGTGTACATTTCCAAGCTCACAGAAATGGTCATGGTCATAAAGCTTGTATGTGCATATATTCTCAATTAAGTGCTAACCATTCATCACAAAAAACCCAAGTACCGTTTAACAGTTACACTGTCGTATAATCACAAAGTGAAAAGCAGCGATAAGGATCCAGACGAGGGGTAACCGAGGGTGGAATGACATCATTTACGGTGGTTCAGGACTTGACCACTTACGAATGGTCAGTGGCTGTTTCCTTTTCTGATTCTGTGAAACGTGCTTCACCCAGCCATGCTCAGTCAGAAACAATTAAAAACGAAGTTGACTTCAAAAAGCGGAAAACACTTTTTTCTGCTTAATTGATGACACATTTAAAAGGGAAGTCCTGTATGCTTTATGATGTTGAAGATGATGTAACAATTTCTCCCGACTGCTGTTAAATTGTTTAATGATTGTGGCGGACAAAGTTCGTGAGCTTTGAACTCATCGTCTCTCTCTGTGTGTGTGTGCGCGCGTGCGTGCGTGCGTGCGTGCGTGCGTGCGTGTGTGTGTGTGTGTGTGTGTGTGTGTGTGTGTGTGTGTGTGTGATTTGAACGAGTGACTGAAGTTGACAGTGTTTTTCAGTGTCAGTTTCCAGAAAGCGCTTGATAGTAAGACTCTCAAACCGTACATACCCACATATCATTCATATCATTTATGTTATCCTTCGCTTATGTTTCATGGTATTCATGATAGTTAATCATCAGGCAAATCACCCGAAAAAAAAACTAAGTAGCAATTTTAAAAGCCCTTGTAAAATACTATGTTGACTAATTTCTTCTTTGCTGGTCTCTTTATCATTGGTTCTGTCATAACTCGTTTTTAACCTGCTCTTTATTTTGCAGACTGTGTAGTCTTCACCTCGTGACCAAAGTCGTGAACAATAACAGGCTGTTCTTGTCCGGGCAAATTTTATGAACGTTTGACCACGTTTGCCAAGATTTTTACATTACGGTTATATAAAACCGCAATGTGCCAAAGAGCCTGGGAACGCAAAGAATGACCCAAAGAATGAACGCAGTTACTAGTCATACCCCTTCCAAAAAAATTAATTAATTTAACAGTGCTAGAACTACAGAACCATAAGCCTTATCGGCCACCCAAGCAGTCATGCTGAAAGTAATACACAACTACATCAACAGCATCGCTGAAGTGCTGCTAGGGGAAGAACAGACTCGCTTCAGACCGGGTAGGAGTACAGCTGAGTAGATCTTCAACTGTCGCCTCCTAATAGAGAAACTTCAGCATCAGCAGGACCTCTATTACAACTTCATAGACTTTAAAAAGGTTTCTGACAGAATCTGACACGAGGTGCTATGGCATGCGATGCGAAAATTCAGTATCGAAGAAGGTGCCGTCCAAGTCATCGAAACGCCGTATAATAGCTCATTGAGAGTAGTCCTACTGGATAACCAAATGGAAGCTTTCTTTCACGTGATAGTAGGCGTGTCTCAAGGGTGACTATCACCTGTGCTGTTCAACATCATCTTGGAGAACATTATGCTTGAAACTCTCAACGACCATCACACTTCCAGTTCCATACGCGGAAGGCCGATTTGTAACATGCGCTTCTCATGCATCGTTCTGATACCAGGCACTCAGAGAGAACTACAAGACCTTACCACCAGACTGACAGACATATCACATATGAAATGGAGACCACCACTGACAAGAGTAAGGTCATGATAATTGACAACGGGGTACGGATCGAAGAGGTAAACAGTTGTAATTATTTGGGAACCACCCTCTGCAAAGACGGCATCTCTGGGACTGAACTCATCAGGATCACAGCGGCAATGGTTAGGCTGAACATGGTCTGGTGCAGCCACAACATCAGGTTTACTGCAAAATATAATCTATACAAGTCCCTCGTAGTACCAATCCTGCTTTACGGAATGTGGACTCTGTTTCGCTTACCGATATGTAGAGGAGAATGTAGGCATTCGAGAACATGTGCCTGAGGAGGCTGCTTCGGATCACAGAGATTCCAAAACCAATGACTTTGTACGAACCATGTTTGCTACACTCGTAGGACACCAGGAACCCCTACTTGCAACGGTCAAGCGGCGCAAGCTGGTCTACTCTGGCCATGGGACCCGACAAAACACCTTGTCGAAGACTATCCTTCAAGGCACCTTGGAGAATGGTCGAAGCCGTGGTGGCCAGAGAAAGAACTGGTTTACGAACGTGAAGAAGTGGACTGGTTGTCCTGTACAGGACCTGCTCACTATCGCCCAAAACAGACGTGAGTGTGCTCCCCCCGCTACACCACCACCACCACCAAGCGATCGTTGCCAGTCGTTCGAATAACTGACATATAAAATTGTAAATCTTAGGTCAAACGTTCTTCCACATTTGTCCGGTTAAGCACGGCCTTTAATTGATGTCAAGTTTGTCAGCTTCTGGTTTTGTATGTGCAATCCACAGGTTGTGGTTCATAGAGTACACAGTGACAGGCGTTGTGGTGTCCATGTTCGTCATCGGCACGTGTTTCATGGTGGCTGGTCACTTATCGACGGACCCCACGAGCCGACGGGTATTTAACTCCACCTCCAAGAACCGATGTGGGCGAGGGTTAAATATGTTTGTGAGTATAAATAAAAAAGTTTAATAAAGTTTGTCTTCTTTAATCTCGATGAAACAGTTAATACAGCCCGCCAAGTAGATAGAAACATAACACATGCTTGGGAACGAAACCTATGCACTTGAGGTGATGACATATGGTAGAAGGAAAGCTAAAACCTTTATACTAAAGAAAAACAAGTTGCACTTTCGACACGTATCCGCTCGATTTCTTCAGCAACTAAAAGCTAATTAAAGCGACTGGTGTGTTCAGTGCACTCCACCCTGAGATGAACTCGGGACATATGTGACTGAATAAGACTGTTACAATACAGACTAATTAATAAATAGTTTTGTTTTCTAGTAGCTTTCATCTGATAAAATTTATCATATCATATCATAAAACGCAACTCCTTTGTTGAAATTTTAGTTTTCCTTCTACTATATATCACTTGTTGTAATTAAGTACTTTTCTCAGACTCTCACACCTAGCATTTCGTTTCCCATGATGACTAATAACACATCCCTGTACCTTTGGTTACTTGTTTGTCTCCCTTGCCCCCCAGAAAATCGATCGTATTATCATCATCATCATTCATCTCTTGACCAACACTAACTGGCTGCCGGTATCATCGAAGGGAGACCAGATTAAACGCAACAGTTGGAAAGACTCACCTCTTAGATCATGACTAGAATGTATTTGTCATCACACCCTAAGTCCCTGCATGGGGTCTACAGTGAGGTGTCGAATACCTAACCTTGACTCTTCAACTATTAGTCATTTTATTTAGAACATTTAGAACAATGCATCTAATGACAATTTTTGTTGTTGTTATTGCATGTAGACACAGTTATCAAGGTCCGTTTCTCTGTGCTAGTTGCTGGGGTTCATGTATGTGCTGAGCCTGTGCTGGGTGTTGGCGTGCACACTGTTGAGCACACCAGTCGTCCTCCTAGTCCTCATGTACATCGTCACAGCCATGCCTTTGGAAGGCGACTGCTTCCACCCCAGTTACTTTGGTGAGTATGTTTTTCAAATATTTTATCCACCCTTGTTATCTCTCACTGTTAAATTAAAATCTCTATTCTTTGCCTAATGTTGTCACTTACAATTTAATCAAGGTTTATTTTAGTTCTGTCAGTAATTGGAAATGAGGAGTATAGTGGATGGTTGTAACACCATAAATTGAAAGTCATGATACAAGAAGTCTAAAACCAGTGGATCACTTGGTTGCTGCCAAGGAATGGAATGGAGCTCTTTTCAAAACTGAGTACAACAGGGTCAAGGGTCAGATTTGAGAATTGATCTTTGGAATTTTTTACTGGGACACTAAAGACCACACTAAAACATCAAGAATCCTACCATGACACCAGACTACAGGATTAAAACGGAAGCTAATAGAAATAGACAAATATTACTTCAACAGTCAGTCAGTCAGTCAGTCAGTCAGTCAGTCGTCCCTTGCCTGGCACCTGGCGTTGGGGGGAGCACATGGATAGACGCGGCAGCTGATAGGGCCCGCCACTCTTGCCTGTTTTGGGCAATAGTCAGCAGGTCCTGTACAGGACGACCAGTCCAGTCTTTGACGTTCTCTGACCACCGCGGCGTCGGCTACCCTCCAAGGTGCCTTGAAGGATAGTCTTCGACAAGGTGTCGTGCCGGGTTACATGGCCAAAGAAGACCAGCTTACGTCGCTTGACTGTTGATAGTAGAGGTTCCTGGTGTCCTACCAGTGTGGCAATCTTGTTTCTTACAAAGTCGTTGGTTTTGTGTTCTTTGTATGAGATCCGGAGCAGCCTCCTCAGACACTTGTGCTCGAATGCCTGGATTCTCCTTTCTGTTTCGGCGAGTAGAGTCCACGTGTCGCATCCGTAGAGCAGGATCGGCACTACCAGGGATTTGTATAGCCTGTACTTGGTAGTGAACCTTATCTTGTGGCTATGCCAGATCCTATCTAGCCTAGCCATTGCTGCTGTTGCTGTTGCGATCCTGATGCGGATATCTTGCGTGGAGCTGCCGTCCTTGGAGAGAGTGGCTCCCAAGTACTTGAAGCTGCTTACCTCTTCGAGCTGTACCCCGTTCATATAGATCTCTGCTTTGCCGTTGCCATTGATCATAACTTTGCTCTTTTCTGTGCTTGTCTCCATTCCATATGCGTTTGAGCTGTCTGTCAGTCTGTTGGTGAGGTCTTGCAGTTCCTTGTTTGTACCTGCTAATAGATCTATATCATCTGCAAAGCGTAGGTTGCAGATTGGTCTTCCACCGATTGAAATGGAGGTATGGTGGTCATGAAGAGCTTCAAGCATGATGTTCTCCAAGAATATATTAAACAACACGGGTGATAGGGGACATCCTTGACGTACCCCTACTGTGGTACGAAAGTAAGCTCCTATTTGGTTGTTAAGCAAAACTGTACTCGTTGAGCTGTTATACAACGCTTCAACGACTTGGACAAGCCCTTCTTCAATGTTGAATTTCCGCATCACATGCCATAGCCCCTCGTGCCAGACTCTGTCAAATGCCTTCTTAAAGTCAATGAAGTTGTGGTAAAGGTCCCGCTGATGCTGCAGATGCTTTTCTATAAGAAGACGACAGTTGAAGATCTGCTCAACTGTGCTTCTACGTGGTCTGAAGCCAGCCTGTTCTTCTGCTAGCAGCTCTTCTGCGGTGGTTCTGATGCGGTTCTGTATGACCTTTAGCATGACTTTGCTTGGGTGACTGATAAGGCTTATTGTTCTGTAGTTCTGACACTGTTTGCTGTTTCCTTTCTTTGGGAGGGGAATGATTAGTGACTGCGTCCATTCTCTGGGCCATTCCTTGCACTCCCAGACTCTTTGGCACAGAACAGTTAGGGCTTTTGTAGTTGCTTCCCCACCCTGCTTGAGCAGCTCAGCTGGTACATTATCAACGCCTGGTGACTTTCCTCCCTTCAGACTATGTACAGCTCTTTCGACCTCTTCCCGTAGGACTGGTATGTCTGCAGGTTCACTGTCTCTAGTCTGGTTGTTTTGGAGAATGTTGGCGTCGGTCTTCAGCTGGTAATTGTACAGGTCCTTGCAGTATTCTGTCCATCGGTTGAGTACAGCATTGCCTTCTGTGAGAAGGTGACCATTGCTGTCTTCGATGACTGAGATCTTTTGCTGGTCTGTCTTAGTGAGGGTCTTTAGAAGTTGGTAGGCCTTTTTGCTGTCACCTCGTGCCATTCCAACCTCTATGTCCTGGCACTGCTTCTCGATCCAGCTCTCTCTAGCTGCCTTCATCCCTTTCTTAATGGCACAATTCACTTCTTTGTATTTGGTTGCTGCTTCTGGTTTGCTTTTCTTTTCTCTCTTCAAGGCCCTCCTTTGGTCACAGAGGTCTAGTATGTCGTTCGTGACCCATGGCTGTTTCTTGTTTCTATGTCGCCCTAGAACCTCTTGGGCTGTCGACAGTAGCACCTCTTTGATGTTTCCAGAGAGGGTGTCTACATCACAGTCCACCAGGTTCAGTACTTCAACAAAGGGGATCAGTATTCTGCCAGTGAAACAGTAATACAGGAGAAGCACACTGTGGCATCATAAACAATGACAAGGGCGTTGAAGAAAGAAAGAGACAGCAACAAAATAGTGACGATACAGTAACATCGGAGAATGATCTTGTAACCAGTGGCAATTCATATATCAAAGCAGTGACTGGCAGCATGTATATTTTGAGATTTTTGTTAATACTTGGTACATTTGTTTTCTTTTCAGGATTTCCAGAGCGAGACAAGGTTTGCAGTGGCACTGGTGAACTGGATATTTTCAAAAACCACGTAAGTTGGTTTCTTTCAAAATTCTACATTTGTGTCCAATAGTTGTTCCCCCTTCTCTCTCTCTCTCTCTCTCTCTTACCCTTTCTCTACACTTCTCTTTCTCTTACCCACCCTGTACCCTGCACACACAAAAGTGAAAAGGCACGTGGTTAGATTCATAGTCTAGAAATATTGTAAGGCCCACAGATATTCTGTAGACATGCAGTGAATTAGAAAACTTTCTTACTCCAGACTGCACATTGCTGGAAGTGGTGCAGAGTATTATGACCATAGAATCTGTGAGTGTGTTCAGGGATGTTTTGAGCATGTGACACAGTTTACTTGTGATAGCACTTGATTTAAGTCCAAGGAAGGATACTGATTAGTCTCCTTATAGTTCAGCCATACAAACAAGCATGATGGAACACATACGACTCCTTAAAAGATATGTTAAGATAAATAGTTGTTGGCCATCTAACCCTTAAACTTGAGATATTTTTGTCATGGTATGCTGCAGGCCAAGGATGTGCTTATCTGCTATAGTGTTGGCCTTCTATCTTCAGTCATCATTGTCATTAGCATGGTAAGGATGATGTGACTAACTCTTCATCACCTGCTTTGCCATTGTGGTTAATTTATGAAAACTGGCGTTGTTAGGCAACTAGCAACTAAAAATCTTGAAAGAATCTATTTAAATTTACCACTAACTTCCTGTAACTGTTTGTAGCAGTTCTACATTAAGTCTCAAAAATCTAAAATTTAAAACTTGTGGAAAAAGAATAAGTAAAAATGACAGTGTACATCTGGCAGAAGAAGTGTTCTGATAAAAAACTATGCCAGGAAAGAGCATTGAATATTAACTTTCAGTTACTGAATAATTGATATGATATTTTCAAGGCTTCCTCCATAGCATTGATAATGTGTCCAATAAGTGAAAGGGCAATCCAGTTGAAAGTTTTCCTATGATCAGCTACTGAAAAGTTAGCTGAATATATTGGCAGAAATAATAGTCCAGCAGAACTATGTCTAGTATTTGCAAGGACAAACTACAGGTAGTGTTCCGTGAAACAGATCAGTCAGATTACACATTTATATTCCGTTCTACAAGATGTATAATGCCATGTTGGATACTTGAAGATACTAGTGTTGTGGCAGCTGTATCATTCCTTGTTGGATACTTGCAGATACACTTCCTGATCTGCGTCAGTGCAAACATCACCCATCTCCGTGACAACCGCTTTGCCACACTCAACGCTTATGAGGGGGAGGAGATAAGGAACTCTAAGCACTCAGTCCTGGACACCAACATGTAGAAAGGTCTCTTGGTGATATGATAGTTTTATGGCAGAGGAGCACTTTGCCTGAAAATGAGGATAACTCCAGAAGCTGAACTGATTGTAATCTGAGCGAATTATATTTGTCACCATGAAAGAGGCTGACACTCAGGATTGTTTTCCTGATCCTAAGGGTGACTAGGTAATCAATGTTCCCTGCTGTTACAGCTGAAGTCTCTTTTTACCTGGAGTTAATAACTACAGTAACCACATACTGCCTGAAGCATGGTAAAAACCTGTGGTCTTCGATGCTAGTAATCTTATCAAGCAAAAGATGGGAAAAATCACAGAAAATGACAATGGCTGGGACGAGTGTGATCACAGCTTGGCCAGTCGCTGTATGTTACAGTGTGGACCAGGATTGAAAGGCAGCTTTTCAGAACATTTTGAAGGACATAGAATGCACAGTTTGTGGAGAAGATGTTATCTGATATTTTGTACATAAAACAGTAAAATATTTTAAGGATTTAAAGGGCAGTGAAAATAAGCATTATTTAGACCTAGCAAAGAATCCTTGTGTTTATCTGAGACCTGTTTAGGGTCTCTTGTGTCATTCATGGTCTAGTTCTTCATTATTCAGTGTGGGTTGGGGCACAAAGGAAAAAGCATTATCAATTACTTTCAGCTAGCAGTCTGGAAGGTGTTGGTCTACACGCAGAATTTTAACAAAGGAGCTTCCATCAGCAGCTCCAGTAGACTATTATAAATGTTAACATAATAGCATTTTCCTACTTGAAGAAAATCAAAATAGAAATGATATAAGTGCTTGTAATAAATTTGTATGACAAAGATGTACTTGAAGAACTACTAGAAAGGTAAAAATGGAAAAGATGAAAAACAGCAAATGTTATTGTGAAAACTGAGCAATTTACTCTATACAATTCATATTGCAGACATCATTTTTTCCTTCCAAAAATAGTTTTGTGGTCCAGAAAAAAATTATATTATGTCATTCAGTCACACTGCCTTTATTGATGAAGATTAGAAAGAAAAAGAATTAAAGGTTGGCATGCTCATCCAATCAGGTTCCAACGTTGATGATTGTGTACCTTTTGATGTCCAGTTCCTCTCAGTGGCTGTGCAATGCTTGCAGTGGTACTTTTCAGCTGTTACCGTCAGATTGTTGTCTCAGTTGGAGTAGGCAGAATATTGTTGATTCCACATAGTGTGACTTTAATTTTTATGCATTTTAAAAATATATTTGTCTAATTTAAAATAATTTATTTTCATTTTCAGAAATCAAATATACCATGTTTGTCATTCTATCTTGACGAGTTTTTCTGGTTATGTTTTGACGATAGGACAAATGCATGTATTTTTGCTTAGTTGTACGGGAGGGGGGAAATCAGCACTTTCTTTCATCTATTTAGTTTTGCATTGACATCTGTTCATGTTGTAGTCCATCAAGTTAAAGTCCACTTTCAATATTAATTTACATTTCTACTGAAGTGCATTTTGTGCTACACTATTTTAGGTGCAGGAGTGTGAAAAGCATTAACAGCCAACTTCTTGTACTCTGAATCTGGTGTATATGTTGAGTGTTGTTACAGTCCATTGTTTTCAAAGTCTGAGTTTAGAGTCAATTTTAGTGTTTGGTCCTCCGTGGAACAGATGAAGAGCAAGCTTTGCTCTGTACTTTCTTGGAAAATATGTCAAATCTGTACCCCCCAAAAAATCTACCAAGAGATATAATGCCAGTGGACTATGCCTGCCTCTTGCAAACTAGTACTGATGATACCTGACACTGGGTCACAAGACAGCAGCATGTCTGCAGGAGAAATATGTCTCATTGTATATATGATTAGTGCTACATTAACAGTATTGTTCAGATGATGGTGTGTTGTTTTACATTTCATCAGTTACTAAAATAGATTTTGTTTACTTTTACCAAGTCTTATTCACTCTGCATTTAATTAAAGAATATGCAGCATTTTGGGTATGTAAAAATAGTCATTTATTTTTTCACTGTGTTAAAAAAGTAGTAGTCATGTACTGTCTGCAAAGTTATTTATTGATGTGATTTTTACCAATGAAATGCTGCCCTTATCCAATTATGTAAAAAGAATAATACATTCTCTTGCCTTATGTTGAAGCATTTGTTGTAATACAAAAAATTAGGATTTAAAAAAAATTTTCTTACTTCCATCATCTAACACTGGCAGCATGATTTCCAGCATATGTCCCAAATAATTCTATGACACCAAACACTATGAAAATCTTTAAGATTGTAAGAAAGTATAACTGCTATCTTTTTTATTTTTAGGACATTCATCTAATGGACAACATAACATCATGGAGAACATTCACTCTGGTGTATTTCTAAAAACCTATTTCAGTCACAACTGCTGACCTGAAAGGGAGTTATTTCATCAATGTGTGAGATGTTCCATGTTATGTTGCTTCTTAATGAATTTTGAACTTTTGGCTTTTAAACCAACATTCTTTAACAAAGTATTTTGTGCAGAGATTTTTTATTGTATGTATTTGTATCCCTGCACAATCTCATGAGGTTTAGATTGAGAGTGGAAATGAGCTAACAATGAACAAGTCAACCTGCTTCAGCTTTATGAGGTAAGTTATCATACAATCAGGACTGCTTTGCACAAACAAAATGCTTTCTGCTCTGTAAGATTTCTAAATGTGTGCATCATCCTAAAACTGTCTATAGTACTTTGCTTAACCAGAATATGCTGCATTCTTCTGAGAAATGAATTTTATAGTCAAGATTACTTGGATGGTGACCTAAAACTTGGCATTCTGTAAACACGTACATCTCACCCAATGCATTAAAGCCAAATTCAGCATGGATGCCATTAGATACCAACATCACATGTTGATGCTAGCTATGTTTGAACGTATTTCTTATGCGATCTTAAAACTGAAAAATAAAGTCAGTCCTTAATTATCCAAATAATGAGAAAGAAGTACTGTGAATATATTGCCTCATCATGAGTTCTGCAGTACGTGTTTGTGACTGAAAGTTGCTTTTTAACCTAATAATCTTCATGCAGTTTCCATGCCATGGGGTGAAAAATTCATACATATTATTAGCGTTCCTAATATTACAAAATTCCTTAAATTACAACAATGTGAATTCTTAAGTAATGCACGAATAAAGTTTAAATAGCACATTAACGAGTCATCACATACAAGCATTCCATTTGTAAAAGGATCACAAAATCACCAAAATAAAGTCTTAACATGAAAGGACATTGAAACGTCCTGTGGTTTGCACTATAAATATTTTATAGTCACTTTTCCTTCTTGGACAACCTATAACCTCATGTATCTGAGTCACAAAATATTTGTACAAGAAGATTTAGGTGAAGTGGTAGTCCTCGTATCTCTAGCACAGGGTTAAAAAAACAAATCCAAAATCTTTTTTGGATTGTTAGTTTATATTGTGTTCATTGTGCTGATTTGTAACATTTAAAAACCCACTGCTTTACAGACCTGAACATACATTAACATACTGAAGCAAGCCTATTTACTGTTTAAGTATGACTGTTAGTGTGCTAAAATGCACAACTTCCTTAACAGCTATAATCAGTAGCAGAAGTCAAGTGTATAAAACAATAAAAAAAAGCCAAAGCCTCTACAACTCGATACCATTAGTTGTAATCTATCCAATCATTTTTCTTGCTTCTGTGTCACATAGTTTTGTTTAATTTGAACTGTGCTCTTCCTTGATGTGAGCTGGTTCATATCAAGTGGGTTAAGGTCAAGAACTTTTTCATGATGTTACAAATGGACACTGTTCACTATTGATTTTTTAATCCATGCAGGCAGTTTTCTTGGGACAAATAATTGTTTTCAACCACATTTTCTCAAAAAGTAGACAAATAATTAACATTCTTATTGAATCTGACATACACAGCAAAATACAGCTTATGAAAACAAGGGATCACTGCTGTGGTTGAGGACCTCATAGATTCTGACTTTCAGCTGCTTGATGGAGACTTTGTTTTTCTAACCAACTTTGCTTATGGAGTCATGTATAGTTGGCTGTATTTAGATCCACCTTTCTTACCAAACCCAGTTTCTCCACTTCATGCTTTATCTGTCACTAGACATGCATTAAAACCCGTTCTACATGATGCAGCTACACCATTCAAAACTTGTTTGAAGGTAGCCCATTGGCAAGTATACCTTTAACTTGCAGAAATGCATAATTGGTAAACCTTTGCAATAGCAGTCTGTTCTATATGACCAATACACAACAACAGAAAGTCCATTTTCTACAGGATTTCATTTACCTCTCTCCAAATTTGATATTGCTAGAATACATTCCTGTAAACTCTTTCAGCCAAAAGCAACACTTGGATGGCTCAAAGTTATCAGGAAATAAATTTTTTTTGATAAAGGAATTATAGTTAAAAAGACTGAGTGGTGCAAATGATTTGTAATAAACTCTGTGTAACTTTTATGACCAGAAAGAAAATTTATCTTTTATACCAGTTATCTTTTCCAGTATTTCTCTCATGTCATCAAATCAGTGAAACAGTTACAGAAATACTGGAAATGTTTACAGAGATATGAAATAATATTTGGTAAGTAGCTATTGGCATCAGTATCCCTTCAGCATGTTCAATTGTTTCTTTTCGAATAATAGTGATTGTGCTTATAAAGCTAACATGAAGCTCTCAAGAACATTTCAAATGGTCTGGCCAAACATCCCACAGTTTTAAACTGCTATTTTAATGAGCCTCTTTCTTCTGTCTGACTAGTCTCTCTCTTTCTCACACAGAAATTGTTCACAGGTTTTAAAGTTTTCAAGTGTTCGGATGATTTCAAATATTATACCATTGTTGAATGTTCATGGTTACTTTGTATTATTTTTCTTAATCTTCAGAAAATAGAGTAATTTGTTCTCAAAAATTGTTATATACTAGAATGTTACTTTGTTACTTTTTTTGGAATGCTGAAAATTTGCTTTCATTTCATTAAGACCCAAGAACATTTATTATATTCAAGATGAATGTTCCTCATGAGTTAAAGCCACGTGATTAATTGTTGTTCTCAGTGTACACCAATCATTGATGTAATGTAAATCATCATTTTCTAATTGTCTAAATATGCAGTATTCAACAATGCAGCTGGAGTTCAAAAGCAAGTTGTTAAAATTTTGGTTTATGCGCTCCGAGAACTTTGTGCATTAGATTCATATTATGTTAGACTGAAACATTCAACCTAACTATTTAACATTTCCTCAGTGATAACATAGACAACAATCACAATTGTTCATCTTGAGCCATTCTTTCTCATGGATCATTTCAGTGATTTTTTTTTTAGTGCTGAGTTGTATTTTGCAATTTTGAGCTTATTAAACAACACTCCACTCAAAATCAAGAGGATTTCCGAGTGGCGGTGTGTGCTTTTCACACAAGCTTTACAAGCCATTAGACCACAGTGAAAGAACAATTATTCTGTGTATAGAATGCACTTACACTATCAACTCCTGGCCACAACCAACTGATGTTGCCAGGACATCTTGCATGTGTCTTCATATTGCGCACAAATATTTCTTTTATTCTAACCTGTATAAACGTGTTCATAAAAAGTTACGTTGATGTGAAACTGCACATGTTAAACAACATCATGCTTCTTTTTAAATTTTATAAGCACTGTTAACCATGGTTATGTGAATTGATTTTATATAGCATCTGTTTATTTTTCAATGTCTGTGACATATATGTGTGACTGCATTTATTGTAGTTTTCTAAACCATCCTTTTAAGCATTTTTAATACAGTTGTAATATTAATTCTGGGCTCTACCTTTTTGTCAATGATCGATTGTATAACACATTTCATTTGCTCAGCTAACACTCTGCTCCAAATAAAATTTTAAAGACATTTATCATTCTTGTATATTCTCAGGGAAAGAGTTTAAAATTCTAGAAACAATTTCTGCAGATGAAGACATTTTAGTAAGTATCAAAAGCCATTTTTTAAACTGTTACTATATAGAGAAACTGGCTAGAATATTGTTTATAATGCATAAGGATAGCTGATATATCTGAAGTCATTCATTAATTAAATTGCTACAAATTTTAACATAAATAAACATGAAAAGGCATTTGCTAATCATTGACTTGAACCAATTTGTGCACTATATAATAAGATGCCGCCATCACAGAGCATGTATCTATAACCAGTCCAAGTGCAGTAACTATCTGAGAAGTAGCTTTTCAAATGACTAGTGTATGCAAATAGACATTCAGGCAGTCAAATGAATATTCTTTACATCTTTAATAGAATTCATCTGCCAATCCAATGTAATTATATTACTGAGCTAAAACTATAGTCATCAAAATAAACCTTGTACTGCAAGTACAACAGTATTGTATCTGACACAATAATCAAAAAAGAGCTTTTTTTTAAAATCCCACCTACATGATCAAAGTAGTTTTAAAACAAACAAGAATGGATGATGATCTAATTCCTAGACATAAAAGTCCTATGTACTGTGTTATATAAAGCCACCAGTTACGCAACTGTTAAGTATGAAGACACCTCTAATACTACATATTGTTCTGTGTTGTCTGGATAAGTTTTAATGTTGTGCCTCTGACATGGTTTACATTTTTGACATCTACTTTTAATAAAGTCATATTTTAACCTTTTACCAGCTATCAATTAATATTGCTGTGGAAGAAGAAATTTCAGTATGGAATGAGAAAAATTAAAGGAAATCATGGTTTCAGATGTACACCATCTTTACACCATCTTCTCTAGTCAGCTTCTTTACAGCAGCTAGGCAATATGCAAGATCAAACTTTTTTTTTGGAACATGTGATTGTGCTTCTCTTACAGACATACTATCTCTTGTTGCTATAACTCTAACAAAATCACATCCTCACATTCAAGGGTCCTGCTGCAAAATCTGACTGAAAACTGGTGGAAGTATTCAGCTTGCCAATAAATAGAACAATTTCCTAAATTATAATTAGTTTTAGTAAGGTTAGAAATGTAAAAAGTGACTTTATCGTACTTTATTTAACATAGCATGATTGTTACAGTAGCCAGTGAACCTACAACCGGCAGAATGAACAACTAGACCCTGTAACTTTGAGTGGCGTCTGTGGTCTGCTGTCAGCTAACACCTTGACGTATTTCCCTCGCACCAGAAGGTAAATTTTTTTTTACCAAAATAAAACCTACGCCTACCAATAAAAGTATTTTAAGAAGGATGCAACTTCTTCAAAAATTAGAAAAGCTGACAAGTTAGTTTCTGGTGTGAATCAGTTGCCGCACATCTCCCAATACAAATGCAAAGACAGAAAGGATGTATACAGTCTTTTGTAATATTTTGAATTCTTTACATGGAAAGTTAAATAATTTTGAAAAAGAATCTTAAAGTTTAAAACTAAAAATTCATTAGTGTCTAATCTACAAGTTTAAACCTTAAAACTAAACAGAGTACTGTGCAAAGCAAAACTGGATAAATCTGCTTGCAACCTTATATTCAGTCTTCCTCTGATGATTCTTCTTCTGCCTCCTTTAGCCATCTGATAAACTCCTTTAGCTGCACAAGCAAGTCCACACATTCAGGTAAATGTGAGCTCGTGCACACACACACACACACAAACACACTGATATAACCATCATCAGACTGCTAATTATTTTATAAAAATTCAGTTTTGCTTAAACCATTCTTGTGTCAATTTGTAGCAACTTGAAAAATAATTTATTAAACAGCATTATATGCCCCACCCCTAGAATTCAAAGAGAGAATTCACTCAGAACATATAAAGTGAAAATAACCTCTCCAAACAAAAGGATCAGTTTACAATATCCTCCTATTCTTCAAGCATACATACCAAACAGTAAATCTTAAATAACAATATGTTGACAACTTACCTGTTCTCGTACACGACTATGGTCCTTCGGATCATGCATTCGAGATGGAGATTGGAACCACCTCAAGATGACAGTTTCAGCAAGGATATCAGTGTCATACAGATGGTGAACCACTTTCACTAAAAACTGAAGGACTAGTGAGTCGTTCAATGCAAACTCCTGAAAACAGCCCACATGTTAGTGGTTCACAAATTCTGTGCATCATTAGACTCAACTGAACAACTTCTGCACATCAAAATCTTGTGTTTGGTACAAATTTTCTTTTGACACATAATAGAAGCATGACACTTAATCCATTAATGCTAGTTTATAAGATATCAGATAATGACACAGAGTATCTGAATTACACAGAAATAAGTCCTGCATCTCTCTCTATTCTGCTCCCTTTCTATCAAAATCATGAAAAACTGTAAACCCTTTTTTGTCCAAGTTATACCATCTGTGTCCTTAACATATTCTTCTGCAGCACTGACACACGTAAAGAGTTAAAGCAGACAGACAACGAAGCAGATAGCTAAAAGCTACAGTCTGAGTCTTTGTCAAAAGCAAGAGATGCTGAAAAATTAATAAAGCTACCCAACAGTCAAAATTTGCTGGTCTGATTTTAATGATGACACTTACTTCAAGGGAGTTAAGGCAGTCAATCTGTGCATCAGCACTTTTAATGTAGTTCCTGATCAGTGGCAGATGATGATCAATATGCTGTTAACAGGAGGGAAATAAATGTCACTCAAATGAGACAAATCTCTATGTGAGTGTTTCTATGTTGCTCAAATGCTGGGAATTTTGGCAGGAGTTGCTATAATGGAATTTTCAAAGTAAACAATCTTTCAGACAAAAATTACATTGCATTAGCTGCTCCTGGTTGCTTAACACTAGCCTTAAGTCATAAAGGCACTTAAAAAAAAAAAGAGGATAGACTGCCTCCAGCGTAAATGTGACTGCTTCAGTAAAAGATCCATGAACTGGACCACGAGAACACGTTTACAGGAGATTGGCAGCAGATGCATGCACAGAAAGACTTCTCGCCTTTTGTGAGCTCTTTCAGGACTGGTCGCCATACTAAAACTACCAAGGAACTGCAAATCAAACTCGGAGCTACACTGAGCCAAACTGAGGTGCAATGAAAGTTTTGCGATGTACTCTTGAAAGCAATGTATCTAAACACACCTGTCCAACTTGCTGCACATAAATGACTTGAGTTTTGTTGAAAAGGACTTCAGGAAGTTATAAAGGGTTTGGAGCTAAAAATGTACAAGAAATGAATATCAGTACCTAAAGATTCTTCCTTTGTGGGAAAGGGATTTGGGAATTCCCAGGCTTCATACTTAAAAATCATATTTTCAAGACACCTTTGATGTAGTACCTTTTTTTGCATGAGGTAAATAGAATGTAACACTGAATATCGCAGGCTGTCTAGTACAGAAGCTTAAGGCATCGATTTCTGCAACTACTAATAAATGCATAAAATTTAAGCTAAATCAAGACCTTGCAAACCGATTGTATAGCAGCAGGTCCTTGTCTTCCAGACTCTCGCAATGGTAGGTCCACCACAGACTTGATAACCACATGGTGCACATCACTGATATCAATATTGTATGCATGCCTGCAGCCAAATTACATGAGGCATGTCAGGTGACAGAAATTTGCACAGCAGAGTCCATCAGGCAGGAAAAGAATATTAAGAGCATAAAGAATACTCACAAGGAGTTTTCTTTTAACTTAAATCATGTAAGTTAAGCATATGGTTCTTGTATTTTTAATTTTTGGAAGAGTAATTTTTGATAAATGATACATACTTGAGAGAGTTGATTTCTAGAACCAGATTCTCTGTGCTAACTGCTTCCTCTTGAGCCCTCTTCAGTGTGTCCAAGACTTCCAAGTAGAATGCTGTAAAAGCACATAATGAGTGAAAAATGATATTAAGAGATTTAAAAAGGGTTGAAAAAAAATCAAGCATGAAATGGATATACACTTTAGTTAAATAAAACTTTTTCACAATCTAAGCATTCATTCATTTTTTGTGTGTATTTGTAAGCAGCTATTTAAAATGAAGCTGATTAAAAGTGGGGAAAAAAAACTGATTGTCTTTTCTTCACAGTCCACAAACAGGGGGACAGTCCACAAGAGAAGGGGAGGCAACTGTACCCAGGGGTTTCTGTAGACCCTTCTGTTGTGACCTTCAATTTTCCAACACTGCATGAATATGTCAGTGATTTTTGCCAAACTTTAATTCTGGTAGGTTTATAAATGTGATATTTAATGTTCACCACTTCTGATAATGTCAGAAAGATCTTGGATCCAGTTTTTGTATCGGGGTTTTTTGTGGGGGGTTTTGTGGTGGTGGGGGGGGAATGTTAATAATAATTGATAATTGAGCAAGGACTGGGGCAATAAAAGGTGTTATGAAAGAAGATAACTATCAGCATGGAAAAAGAGGATTTTTACATTGGTTCTGAAATGTAGCCACATAGTTAAATATGGTAGAGGGCAGATTAACATATTCCAATGTAAGCAAGAACTGTTCCAGCTTATCAAATGTGTACATATGTAATTAAGATAATGAAATATGATTTTATACATGCTAAAAGGGATAGTTTGTTCCTGTATTAAAATTTGAATCCCTCAAAAGAGTTCACAGCAGCTGAGGAAGCCTTTCGCAAACAATGTGACTATTGTCACTTCCACTGAATGATTACAATTCAAATAAAACTTAAAAAACTGACAGTATATCATCAGTTCCCTATACAATATCTAAATTCAAATAAACTGTAAATAATAAACTCAGGTAACAGCTAGTGGCCAGAGACAAGTTAACTGCAAGTGGCCCCCATGCCTAGGGTAAGGACAGGATGGCTGAGAGTAATCTTCTTTTCGCTGTACCATTCCACTTCCCTGATAAATAAGGTGCCTACCTGCTGGGTGGATAGTGGGGTTATTTATTTACCTAAAAATCAGGTAAATTTCAAACTGGAGAAGTTCTATTTCACAGCAAAGACCCTGATCACATCAAGGCAATATTCGCCTACACCACAGACAACACCATGATCCCTATCCTCAAGGCTGGAAAATTTGAGTAGTGTGACATAAACCTTTATACAGATGATGAATGACTCTGTAAGAAAAATGTAACTCTTCCTTCATATTCCATGCAGATACAGAAAAACAAAGCTGTAGAGAGATATATATATATATACAGTAAAGCAGCTAGAGTTTAAAGTGTCACTGGTTTGTATAACTGTTGTGTTACAAAGTCAGAAAAAGCAAAATGAGGAACAATGACTCTCTCAGAGCAAAAACAAACAAACAAACAAAACAAGAAAACACTTGCTTTTTGTGAAACAAGGTCTACAAGTGTTGATTCAAAGACTTTAACAGATCTCCATAACCTAATTAACTAACTCAAAATCCAAGATGGTAACTTATATGGTGGACAGCATGGTGAAGATGTCAAAGGGTTTTTTTTTCACTCATTTCCCCTTTGTTCCCTGTTTACTAGCTCATAGTATGAACTGTAATGTGAATAGTGGAGAGCCTTGCCACATGATGGGATTGCACACAATACAAGCATCCCATTATTATTATTATTATTACATGGTCAGTGCTTTACATGTACTTCAAAAACAGAAAGCCAAGATAAAATGTAAATTGCAAAGAGACCTATATTTAATCCATCATTTATTATATTACAGCAAAAAATTCTCATGAAAAAGTGTAAAACCATTTTAAATCCTAAAATATTTCATTATCAATTGCACATCTCTTAAAAGCTGTCTACTGCTTTCAGCACAAAGTAAAAAACGTAATATAAACAAATCACACTACATATACACCTGTATACAAATGCACATGATAAATAAAAACATTCTGTAATAGCAAAACATCAAGTAACTCATGCGTGCACACACATGCGCTCACTCACATGCACAGTTCTACACACACAAACTTGTTGTAGATGTTATTATTCATATGTACATTGTACATATATAAAACTTCTAAAGATGGGTAAAATAAGTTTTTTTTTAAATTTTGAGAACGTGATTTGTTACATTCTGATGCAGAATGATAAGATACTAGCTGAGGGGACCAAAAATAAATTCAAGCACCGGTCCCAACCAGGTCTCTAGACAATCCCTAAACAAGAATGCAATCCTGTAGAGAGGAGTCGCTATTGACTGGGCCCAAGGCCACAACATCTCCATCCATTGCTTCAGCAAGTCAAAGCCAAGTCCAACAAGGGAAAACACCCATGACCACACTGAGTTTAGAGGTGAGAGTGAGATAGCCCACAAACTGACAGGTTTAATCAACAGAGATTTTATTAACTCACATGTACAAATTACAAACTCCATCACCAACTGAACCCAAAGTTTTAATGGGTCAAAAATGAAATCTAAGTGCTTTAAAAGATTCCTCACTATTTCACTCAACAATGAAATCTCCACATGCACACAGCCTATATACTGTTTTATCCATAACTGTAGACCTGCAAAATATGCTTCTAACAGTTTGCACAAAAGTTCACAGTTGATGAACAACACAGCACTTGCAGAAAACACAAACAAAAGGGCAACAGGAAAAAGGAGAAATGAACGCTTACTGCCAAGATCATCATGTTCCGGGCTTTCTGAAGGTAAAGAGTTCTCATCCATATCAGAGTCTGCTAAGCTATCTGCGTCATCTTCACTTTCTTCGTCTCGCGGGACAAGAGCTTCGCCCCACTCACATCCCACCTGCTCTCCCTCATCGTCGCTCTCCACTTCCGCTTGGAAACGAAATGCACGACTCTTAGCTCCATATTCTGGTGTAGTTTCTGCAAGATAACAATACCAGTTTAGGCAAAGAATTGGCTTGCAAATTTTTCCACACTTAAGGAAACTCCATGATCTTTGCAGGTACAAAATGAGAAAACCATTTTAGTTTACATGTTAAAATAAAGTTGTCTTGTGCAACTTAATTAGAAAAATAAGCCCAGCCTACCATATCATTGCAACTCTAGGTAAAACACAATGCAGACTTCATCTGGGCATGGAAACTAACTGGACAAGCTACTATATTCATTGGATGTGTGCTGATATCCAACCTAATTAAACCTTTGAGTTTTGTGACCACTGATACACACCTGGCACCTCTTGCCTTTTGTCATCATTGTCAAACTCATCAACTGATGGATAGGCTTGCAGCCGAATGTCAGCAGGCACGACAACATCAGGACCAACTTTTACCTAAGCCAAGACAAGATTTCTATATGCAAACACTTCTACATTTTTTAAACAATAAACAAATATTTATTAAGTGAATTCTCCTTTAAACTATCATTTTTTTTCTCTTTTTCTCTCTTACAGCCACACTACTTCATCCACCCAAAAACCAACCAACCAAATCAAAGCACGGCTGTTTAACATCACCACCATCATTATAGTTATTTGACATAACAAATGACATATCCCTTAACAACTCACATTTGTGGACAATATAGTTCGAGCCTGAACATGAGTGTTTGAGTAGACTGTCACATTATTGCAAACTATTGCACCATTTATCACACAATTGTCTTCTATCACCACTCCATCCCACAAATAGCAGCTGTCAAGTGTAACATTTGCTCCTGCATAGAGGAAACAGACAAAGACCATGAACTGCCAACAAAGCTGTCTGTCTCATCAATTCAAGGTACAGTTTTTTGCTAAAGCAGTAGCCTACAAATACAAATTGCTTCACAAAAATTATCACATATACATAAAAGAACAGGAAGTATAAGTTTTCAGCATGGTATCTAACATACATAAGCACATTAAAAGGCATCTTTACTGCTTACAGCAAAAATTCTGACCATTATGACAAAGAAAAATTGACACAAAATGAGATATGATGAGAGAGTTATGACTCTCATCAAAACTTAAGATAAATACAGTTACCTATCCAAATCTATTTTGACCTATTTTTCTATATTATTAATCTGATAGCAATGCTTTTCTCAGCCCAAATTACCACTTACTTTCTTTGAGAACAAAATGTTTATAAGTAACATCATGGCTGAAACATTCCCATATGCTGATTTGTTTATGATGAGCTATCCCTAATGTAGCTGCTTGGACTCATAAACTTACCTATTTTGCAGTTTTTTCCTATGACACAATTGGAGATTCGTGTTCCACTCTGCACAGATGAGCCGCTGCTGATCACAACATTCTCCACCAGAATGCAGCCCCTGTATAACGTAAAATGTATTCTGATGGCAGAAGCAACTGAAGTATCAAAACAGAATGATGTTTTTCCTGAACCACTGAGAGGTACAACAATAATAATAAATATGTAATTTATAGTGCAATAAATAAACAAAAACTATAAGTTATTATTTGAAGGAAAATAGTTACAAATTATTAAATTGTTCAATGATGTCCTCCTAAATTAATTAATTAAACTCCTAAGTAATTTACAATACTGAAATTTTTCTAATGCACCCTGTCCCCCAGTGCAATAGATGCCTTGACAAAACATCAACTTACCGGGCAAGCATGACATCTTTATTCAGGTAGATGTTGTGTCTGCGAACAGAAATCAGGTCCTTTCGGTCACCAATCATGCTTTCTGCTGTCAAAGGGCACACCCATCGCTGAATGACATCACGACTGAAAGAACAATGACATACAACTATTAAGAGGCAGACCACAACACTGTCTAAAGAAGCAGTGAAAATATAGAACTCTTCAATGAAATACACTAACAGCAACATATCTACAGGACTAAGTGAAGAGAAGCCTTTAAATCTGTACGTTAAAAAGGTCTCACAACTCTTCCAGCAAGTAAAATAATAAAACAGATTCATGTTTCACTTGACTTTTAAAAAATGTTCAGAGAATACATTTGTTACTTATTCATAATTATGTCTTCATAATAAATTATGTATGCAACTCCTCACAGATCAGTAAAATACTACACACAACTTTGATCCGATGCTAGGTTTTGTGGCATTTCAGCAATGGTATGTCAAAGGAAAACCAACCTGACAGCATCATACATGTAAGGATTGGTGACCCGCGCACAGTACTCTTCCCTTACCACACTGATGTGTATGGTGTTACCAAGAATCTGCCAGATCAAGAACAACATATCAATCTACCGAAAGCATCAAAATGGGCTTGCATTCAAATGCTAAACAGAATTCAGAAGCAGAAATAAAAGGAAAGCACAAAGAAACAAAATAAAACAAAAACCCAGAAAATGTTAAACTGTATTATTTTCACAGACCTCTTGTCATTTTGACTGCACCAATGGGTTAAGTATACACACAGTCAAACGCATGGTCATGAAGAGTACAGGTGTGGGGGTTACCATGGTAGCTACAGAAAGCCAACAGGCTGAAAATGGTTCAGACAAGCAACATCATCATCAACCACCTCTCACATCTATGGCATATACACCAACTCTATCGCTCTTAGGGCTTGGAATATGCTGCCTACCTATCTCCTCACTGATAAAAATGCCATACACAAAGTGGAACACAATGCCTGCTTACCTCCTCATTGATGAGAATGCCACGCACAAAGTCGTCCAGAGAGGAGTAGTCAAAGTTATCAGTGAAGAGTGGAGGAACTGCTGGCGTGCAGACACACAGCTGACAGTCCATTAAGTCTTGATGAATAATGACGTCAGGGTTCTCATCAAATACCTCCTGAAAACACAATTTGACCAGTGGGACTGCTTCTGAAGCTGACAGCTCTTTTCTGACTTTTACACCGATACTCTTTTCAGGTAGCCAATGCAGACAAATGTCACAAAGAAAAAAAATTGACTGTTAGGTCTCACAAGCGTATCAAAAATAAAAAAGGGGATTCAGTATGTGTAACATGTAGTAAGCCATGTTTATAATGAGTTGGAACTATGTAAAAAAACAGCTAACTAGTTTCAGTCAGTCTTCTTTTAGGTCAATATTCTAATTCATAACCACTGTGATCTACTTTCCACACTTGGCTGTCTGGCGTAACAAGTGTTTTTGTCAATCTTGCATTCTGTTTTTACCATGGCTATATTAAAGCATACAACAGGACTGATTCAAAGACATAATTATGAAGCCAGCCAATGACTTGCTGATACTACCATTATGAACATGCTGTATCACACAGGCACTGAACCAGTTGGAGTGGACACATCTCAGCTATCCACCTTCTCTTGGGTTGGGAATGATGAGAACTAAAGCAATGCTAGAAACTGAGAGGCTATGTCAGACTAACCACAGGTATTTTGGGATTCTTGTCAAGGCCAGTTTTCTGGTAGTGGTAGACACGTTGTGTTGTTGGGTCCACAGCAAGCAAAATGTTGTCATCAGCACAACGGGTTCGATGAGCAGGCATAACTTTTTTAAACAGCATTGTCATTACAGAAGACTTTGTCTTCTCTCGCCGTTTCCTGAGACACCAATCAGAGCTTAATTTAAGCTTCTTTCTTAACATAAAAGATAACTCAAAGATTAATTTATTTTTTTCCTTTCAACAAATAATTTTGCACACAGTAATATTAAGATGACAAAAATTGCTTCTAAATAACATGGAAATGTGATACTGAGCAGTAAAATGTCATACTTGTGCTCTTCCATTATGGCTTTAAGGTTGAGATTTGCAATGACATCACCAGACACAAGAAAAAAGTCATTTTTGATAAGCGATTTGGCATCAATCTCCCGCAGAGCATCTCCTACTGATAAACAGCCCTCCGCAAGAACAGATTTTACCACCATGGATGATCCATTTTCACTCCATCGGGATTTGCTGAAGCAAAAGGAAAACAGTAGTTCACACATAATAATACAAAACATATGTTTGTACTTATCTTGAATTCATGAATAATATAACTATGAAAACAAACTTTTAAAAACAGTAATAAATGTTTGCTAATTAACAATGGAGAAAAGTATTAAAAGAAATGGCATTAAGCCTGAAAGCAATGTTGTATATCCTGAAAAACAATAGCACAACACAAAATCTAGAAATAAACCAAAAACAAAAAAGTAGAGTAAAATAGGATTATTGGCCTAAGGAATTGTAAATCTGCTTCTAAAACTATTATATTACATATTATATTTGCATTATATGACATTGTATATTACATTTATATTATATGATATTGTAGTAATGCATGCCACTTCTACCTTATATGTGTGCGGATCTGATCTGCAAGATGGCAACAAAATACAAAGACTTCCTGAACACCAGATGAGGCCAAGAATTCCAGTGTATAGTCCAACATTGGAACATTAACTAATGGAAGCAAAGCCTGTAACAAGGAAAAATGTGGACTGAGATCCCTTTTTTTAGCATTATTTTCATATTGGGAGTTTATATAAATAACACATTGAATACTGAATTTCAAGCTTTTTATGAGAAACTTCAGCTTACAAAATTAATATTTTTAAACTGAACCATAGTAATCTGCTACAAAAGTTAATATTCTAAATAGTTTAACAAGTGCCAAGGTTTTAAAGCATCAATAGCAGACCCTAAGATAGCATGTCTGGGAATTTGTCACATGCAGATACTGCTAGGAGAGATAAACAAAATCCTATCCTTAGAATTTTATCACCTAAAGAAATGTAAATAACTGCTCTTTGACCCTAAATGACCTCAATAATAATAAATATGTTTATAAATGTTATTTCTTTAAACTTAAAGGTCATGACATAGCATAGTTGGTGGTAATGTTTATACCTTGGTGACCTGTCATTGAGCCTTATGATTAATAAATCTTTTGGTCTTCTGTGTCTATATGTTTACTGTCACACTTCTGATCTCTGGTCCAGATTTAACAATCTTAATATGTTCACAGCATTTGAGATTCACTGTGTGACATGTACCTAAAATAAGGGGCCTAAAAAGCCTAAAAAGCTAACTAAAGACTGCTTAAAATAGCTCCAAAATATTCCCTTGTTATATCTTAAACTGCACTATTTTTGTAGTCTGTGAACATTCTTCTTTTAATGACAACTAAGCACAAAACACAACATAATACTAAGCTATCGTGCAACTTTAGTTTCAAATAGTGATCAAAGGGTGGTTATAAACACAATGTCGAATCTAAAATACAGCCCTAGAATACTCTCCCTTGCACCAAGGTGATGCAAACGATTCCTTTTTCTCTAAATTCCCCAGTAGCTAACATATGGTCTTCCTTCAACGGCAGATAAAATATGCCAAAAAGTCACATCCTACCAGTTTGATGAAGTATACCTGGCATTGTATAAGTTTTAGTTATATTTGGTCTCCTCATTTTATTTCTAACGTCTGCATTGTCAAGGGGTTGGAGTGTGTACAATCGCACCTCTTTATCGAAGAAATGTTTTAAAAAATTTAACCACTGAGAATATTTTAGTCTTGATAGTACTTTTTTTTTCTCTTTGGAGATTTTCTAATGGGGGGAAATAAATGTTTTACGCCGAGCCAGTCACTAAGGCAATATCACGGCTAGGCAGCAAGCCGACTCTCTAATGATTGCATCAGATAAAATTTTATAATATCGTGAAAAAATTCTTACCCTCGGTTTTTCTTGAGTAACCGGTCCGAACCTAACGTTGAAGCTATCGGCAATCACAACAGCCTGAAGGATTTCTTCCTGCTTTAAAAGGTCTTTTTTCGGTGCCATTTTATTCTAAGATCGGTTTCCACACGAAGTGAAGTGAAAAGAGTGACCAAGTTTTACCGTTAAAATTCCGAGCACATACACATCAACTGTATATAAATAAAACAGAAGTATGGTAGAAACGATACGATTCATATCCTCTCTCTCGTAAAGCACACATAAATACAAGCATGCTTCATTTTGCAACTAAACCTTTGCCAAAATTTACACGATTTAAGGGACGCAACTCCGATTAACATCCGCTCTCTAGGATCCCAAAACTTTGTGACACCCTGGGAGACATCGGTAAGTAAAAGCAAAAGTGAAAAATTGTCCGTGGTTTATATTTTCCAAAATTTACTTCATGATTATTTTGACATTACGATTTTATTCTGTTAGGTATGTCGAAAATTTTCTTTTCTAATGCAACTTGCAAGCGATTGAACTTTTTTTTTAAGTTTCCATTGGATACACCTATCTTTGGAAATGAATGTCAGTATCACCACGGACCTTCATATCAAATCACAGACTTACACAAAAGACTGTGGTCCGTATTGTATTCGCAGCTAGGGCTGTAACGGTAAAGGTATCATTCGCAGTGGTTCTCTTAAAAGTACTGCGAATGAAATGATAATAAAAGCTCAGAAGAGCTTTGGGTTGTTAGTAAGATAAAGAGACCATTCAAGTGGAACATAGAAAAAAGGAAAGTTGTGACATAATAACTGTATTAGTCACATGCTCAGATATCGAAATCTGCAAATCTCCGTGTATATTTGGTCAATGCAGAAACGGTAGAGATTTTCAGACTCATACTGGTCACTGGGCTGTGATTAAATCTGTTCTCTACCTGAATTGAGTGGCATTATCAAGCAGTGGTGAAGCCATTGTCTAAATCTTATACTTATTGTCTTCAGCATGGCATCAGTGTTTGTCATCATATTCTAAAGCTGGACAGTAAATGTTGTAGCTGTAGACTGAGGTTGCTGGACCTCACTATGGCTGCTGTCTTGAACCAAGCCCTAGACAGGGCCTCTTTGCCCAAAGGGCCTATACTCTTTTCAGCCAGAAAGAACATCTTTGCTAGCTTATACCTCTATAGCTGCAGTCCCTGTGGAAAGTAGGACTTGGGCTTTTAGTTTGACACAGTGGCTGTCTCATTGGAACAAGTCTACAGGGATTGAACACAAAATTTGTTGGTTTTTGTTTTTAAGTGTTACTGAGGTCTTTTGAGAAAAGCATTTCAAATGACAAAACTGACATAAAATACTCAATTATAATTTTACATTTTGTGATGAGGTAGTTTAATGCCTGTTGATTATTAAGCTCTGATTAATTTATTCAACATCCCACAAATAGTTATCACTTAGAAAACTTATATTTCTTGTTTCAGTGCTTCACTCCTTTTTGAAAGTTCATTAAACAGAACAGCGATGAACTAGTAATAGCATCAGAGCGTTGGTAGTGATGTGGAGTGGTAGGTCTGAATAAATAGAAAATATGATCCAAGGCAAGGAATGAAAATGGTATTAGAATATCAACATTTTCTGTTCTCGTAAAATCGCACCATATTTGGGGGTTATTTCCAAAGATTTTTGCACAGCTTTCTTACCAGTAAGATGTAATATTGATTTGGTTTTAAGAGTTAAGGTGGTGCACATATTTCTACCCAAAAGCAGCAGGTTACTAGTTTTATGTCTGTAACAGCTTGTATGCAGCTCTTACTGTGTAACCTAATCTTCTTGCTATGGACTCCTTGTTGTCAATATTGGATGTGTGCTTGTATATTTTATCCTGTGAAAATGGTAGTAAAAGAAAATTGACAAGAATTGTAAGACAACAAAACATTTAAATACTATTAAGCTGTTATGCTAATCATATGTATAAAATGGTTTGGGTGGTTGGTGGCATAGTGGTTAAGGCACCTGTAATGTCAGTGTGAATTGGGTGTCATTTCATATCTCAGCTTGGACATGCCTCGCTCTAAATTTTTCACCTGTTTACAGGATGGTTTTCTCCAGGTATTCCAGTTTTCTCCACCCTGTGTGTGCGAGAGAGAGAAACTGTTGAGTAGTTATGATTTGAATGATGATGAATTTTTATTTAAATTAAAAAAACAAAAAACAGTAAAGGAGAGTGCATGAAACTTCATGCATTTTCATGGTTGAATCATTACATGATAAATGTGGTCGAACTAACTTTTGGCAATGGTCAAATCAACTAATGCAGGAGCATGTTACTTTTCTTGGGGGAGGTGGGGGTGAGATTGTTGAAGTAAGTGCTCTGCAGTTTCTTCATCTCCAGTTGTTTTTTGTTTTTTGTTTTTTTGTATTGGGACAGCACATGAAAAATCCACACTCCAGCTTCAGGCATGTGGGCATTCTGCTTGTGAACGCCACGTTGACAGCAAGTATTATTGACGTTATAACTTTTCCCATAGTGATACCGACGCAGCCGGTAACTGCTGCTGTAGCGCGTACATTCAATACAGCATCAAACAACGGCAATAATTCAAATGTACAGCGCTTGAAGCCTGGAGATGAGGGAGGTGTGTGGAGTAGGGGAGAGAGTAAACTCTAAGGGATAGGTAAGCGTGGATCGTCAGCAACCCGAGAAAACCGAAGGAAAATGATGACGTGTCAACATTTGACAGAGCTTGTTTAATTCGTGGTACCACACGGGTTACAGCATCTTGCTCATTATCATCACTGTGATTACGAACCAGACTTTACCAGGGAGAGGTGAAAATACAATATATATATATATATTTACTGTAGGATCGCAGTCAGGGGTATCTCGATGATGAATCAAATCTTGAGAAAAAAAAATACGAAGGGGTGGCGCAAAGCTCTTTAAAAAAAAATATATGCAACGATCAGAAAAACATATTTGTAATGGCCAACAACAGTAGTTTTCGAAATACCAGTCGACCGATAAACAGGGTGCACGATCTGAGAAACAAAAATGTCTGGGAAATCCTGTACACGTGTTTGCCCGCTGGTGTTGTCGGGCACCGCAGACGTGAACAAGTGCCTGAGAAAACGGCGGGGTCACAGCAGAAAAGGAGGCCAAACCTCTTGCCTTCTTCCTGTGTCGGTACGCGCCGTCTGCTCCTTGATTTCACTTTGATGCCCCACAAACAAACAAACAAAAAAAACCAGCAAACACTATTCAGCAGGGGATAGGGCGCATATACGGAAGGCAAAGGGCTCAGAATAGGTTGTGTTTCTCAGGGTTATAAGCAGCGAGCATCTGACCCCATAAGGAGCTGCAAGCCGAAAGTTCAGAAAGAGTTAAACATTTCGTTACAGTACTGTTTGGTCTGTGTAACGACAAGCTCACGACTGTTTGACTGTTTGAGGCTATTTAAAAACTCTTACAGGTCAGGGCGTTCGGACTCGGTGAACATACTGGATATTGTGAGTCAGAAGGGAAAATGGACAGGTAAGGATGGCTTGTTTCCTTCGGAGAGAGAGAGAGAAAAACTGGTGGCATTTACAACTTGTTCGACTTTCTTTAATTTATAGCACCCACCCAGCAGACTCGCGAGCTGAGTTGATTATTTCTCAGTTGTTCGCCTCGATGACATGATCGATACGTTATTCGATGATCGTCTCCTGAAGGTGGGCAAGAAGACGTGTGACGTGAATTAAGGTGGTGGTGGTGGGGGGTGTTTTTTGGGGAGAAGGAGTTGTGCTTTTTAAGTATACTGACATAAATCAGGAGGATGTATCTCTATCACATCTGTTTCATTTAAATGCTGTGTGGTCTTAGGGTGGAAAAGAAACAGGTCTTACTATGGTTCGGTACTAGACATTTGGTGTTTCTCGCTGCTTGGGGAAGTGTCTGTTCCCTTTTTAGATATTCTTTTCATGGTTTATACATATATATATAGATTAATTACTCTCTCGCTATTTTTGGCCTTATTATTCTGCCACTAGTTTTCAATAAAAGCGTTTGCCACGCTGTGTGCAGAGGGCCACACCCACCTACCCGTTCTCAGATGTTGCCTCTACCCCCACCCCACCCCCAACTGGTCCACCCAGATCAGTGGGTGTATCCGATATGAAGATTTAAATAGAGAATTTTTCATCGGCAGTAAAGGGGTGGAGCTCTATATGTCGCTGCATGTTGTACTTGTTCAAAGGCAGCAGACGTTGACGAACCAAGTTGTCACACCCAGGCCAGAATGCAAGTGTGCCGATCCTAGTCTGGCCTACGCTTTTGCTCATCAGTTTATTCAGCGTAGTACTTGTTTACGCTCGGCTTCTTTTTTTTCGAGAGAATGTGTTTGTGTGTATGTGTGTGTGCGCGCGCGCGGTATATTTAGGCTTTCCCCGCTAGGTGTAGTCGAGAGAATCCAGCAGGTTCATTGCAGGTCCGCAACACATGGGTTTAACATCGAAGTTGCATCAGCGATTCGTTTGCGGTGACGAACTGTTGGTTTGTTCCAGAAGCAAGTTTTGTAGTGTGTAGCGTTGTTGTGCAGCAGCACGTGTTTTGCAGACAGCTTTTCCCGCCCGCTTCCAGTTCGTCATTCAACACTACCTTATGCCCTGCAGCATTCATTCATTCATTCATTTTTTTTTATTTTTTTTTAGTCTAGCACTGCCCAAGAGTTTCATATGTCTCGATCTTTCTACTATTCACCCTAGTTTTTCCCGTGACTCTGAATTACATTTATGCATGTTATTTACTCTCCCAGTGGCGTAGGAAGATGCTCGGCTTTTTTTTTGGGGGGGGGCAGCTCCATACTGACAATAAATGAACGTTCACATTCTTGCCTTCCCAGCATCTTTTATGTGGGAGCGGCTGCCCCATGCGCCCCCCCCCCGGTTCCTACGCCACTGCTCTCCCCACTAGCTGGTTTGTTACTAGGAAAATGATAATATGCAACAGACACGCCAATGTATTGCTAACTTTTCTTCTTTCAGCAGATTGAAAAAAAGGGCTATAAGTGGATGTGTGGGGATTAGATGGGTGCTTCATCGCTTAGAGGGTAGTATGTTCTATCTTGGAGCAATGGAGTGATAGGATGTACATTGCTGTGTACAAATTTACCCCTTTTGTGTGTGTGTGTGTGTGTGTGAAGTAAAAGTGATCCCGTGACCTTTTACATTGTTGGGGAGTAGGGCTAGAGACCGCCCATCTGGAGGCCAGCTGTTTTGGAGAGGACCCGCCTCCACTTCCAGGCTACCTCTTTTCCTCAACCTTCCAAGGGGTCAAGTACCCATTTAACACTGGTCAGTTGGGCCACCCTTCGTTGTCTAGTTATTAAAGGTGCTTGGGTGTATCCTTTTTGCCTCAGATCCCATTGCTTTACTCATATAACTCTGCATATCAGTGTTAAAATTTTCTAATATATATCTCTACTAATATTTACTAATCCCTACTAATATATACTATTATACTAGTTACTAATATATTAATATATACCCTTATGCCTCACCCAGACAACTACGCTCTTTGTCTGATGACCCTATCCTAACTATTCCTTTTACCTAAACAACATATGGTCACAGGATTTTTAGTTACTGTGCAGCAAAACAATGGAACTCTCTCCCTTTCCATATCTGCCACCTACCTACAATTGAATCCTTCGAATCTGCACTGAAAACGCACCTCTTCCTTGAGCATTACTCCTAACAACAGTCCACACAATGCTAGTCCTTTTTCACCCCCACCCTGCTTTTCTGCTTATTGCTGCTTTCCTACTCATGCAGAATCGTGATCTTCTCAGTTCTTATTGCTTGGTTTTTCTTTGTGTTTTTTATATTTGTCTTCTATTCATCATCAGTTCTGTTGTTATTCTTCCATCCCCCGTGTGTTGTCCATGTCTCATTCTTGTTTTAAGTGCTCAGAGCATGAGTGTGAGTATACGCTATACAAGTCTTTCATTTATTATTATTATTATATCCATGGAATGATGGCAAAGATAGTTTAAAAAGACAACTTCATAGAGAAAGGTTGCATATTCTGATTTAAAAATGGAGGTAGGCTGTTAGCACAACCTGTTGGCTGGAATAAGTAGAGAGAAACAATATGCTTAAATAAAGATCTCACCAAACAATTGTCAGGGTGTAACAGGGAGAGAAGTTAGTAGCGCTGTTTAGCTTTTGCTCTATTCTCCTTGCATGATGGCCATGGAGAAGAATGTTGGCATCTCAGATATACTAGTGTAAGTGTAAGATTTAGAGAAAATGTCATAGCATTATATTTTAAATATTTCATTGGTAGGTTGATTTGTTTGGATTTGGATTTTTAAGTTCTCTTCTATCTCAGAACAATATGTTTATAATGTTTTTGCTATCCCCACTCATCTGTCTCTTCTGCCTCAATGCCATTCTTTCTTTTATTCAGTTTGTGTGTGTGTTTCATAGAGAGGAAAATGTGTTCAATCATGTTCATCTTGCCAGTAATATGGGCTCTGTATCCTCAGGGAAATGTGCAGATACATGTTTCAGAGAGCTCCCCAGTTTTTTATTTATTTATTTTTTTTTTTTGCTCATTTTACTGTACATGTAGAATGCAATGCATGAAATGGCATGAAAGAAATGCATATAATTCACAAATCTACAAATGATTATGTGTAATTATGTGACATCATCAAAGCTGAAAAATAAGAAGGCTTAGACCTCAGAATTTCTCCCTAGTGATGAAAAGGGATAGCTGTTTTCACATCTTGGGTTTTTGTTGTTTGTTTGTTTGTTTTTTGTTTTTGTTTTTTTTTTTTTTTGGAATCCATGAAGCTGGTGTGATGGCAGCAAGGAGGGGGGCGTGTTTCAGTCACCTTCTGTGACCAGCACTGCTGTTGCTAGGCATAACCTCTTTTTCCTTCCTTGCCATGTCACATATGTTGTGACATACCTTTTAACAACCATCACAAAAACAAAATCAGTGTCCCCAGTTCTTTAATTCTTTTCTTCAAAAAGCTAAGTGTAGAGACCAAGAAAAAAAGAAACGAAGTAAACAAAGTTTTGTGATGAAAAAGAGTTTACCATACATATTTTCCATGACTAGGACAAAAAGAAGCAAAAAGTGGTATGGAAAATTGACATATGATACAGTGGCTTGTGTTAGTAATGGCTTTGAGGTTGCTGTTCTTGTTATGAAGGCATGCAGTTAATACCCCAGGGTTTGAGCATCCTTGTTCACTGCTTTATGTCTAGCACTCAGTGTGCTAACATCATCGTGTTAATATTGTGCCTTTCTTACCCAGAGCCCTACTTCTGTACAACTTGAGCAGGACGGAAGCTAGGCTATGTGTGGAAAAAGACAAGTGTTGTAAGCAGACCTACCCTCCCACCCTTCCCTCTCATGAAGTTATGACACATTTAACAATCAATATGCTCTGGTAATGAAATAATGAAATAGAGGCTTAAAATCTCATATTCTTTGCTCTTTGCTGTGCAAAGAGCTATTCTTTTCGATCTAGTGAACCTGCATGGTCATGCTCAATGGATATGGTGGCCAGCCCAACCAATCTTTATTGTAGAATTGTTGACTGCAGATAATTTTTAAAATTTTACAAATTAAGAAAGATTGTTATTTCCTGGCAGGTTCAGTACAAGTCTACAGATATGGTACAGCATCTAATAAGTTATATTGGACATTTAACAGAATTTCTTTTTGGAATTCATTTCAGGCTTGGGAAGCCTTCCACCACTGCATATATACTCACAAATCAAATCACAGTAACCCTCACTAGTCATGATTATTTAAATTCTCATTTGAGAAATTATAGCTAAGCCTAAACATATCATTATTTCAATAATTGTAGGTAGATATGTAGCAGTCTTTGTCTTTATAGCAGTAGCTTAGATGCTACTAGCTGTCTTTATAGCAGTCAAAGTACTGTCTTTATCATGTGTCACTCTTATTAATAATCCTTATAACACATCGATGCTAGTCCTTCTTACTCTCCCCCCTTCCACTCTTGCTACTTTTCTACCCATCTTTCTCTGCAGAATCACTATATTTTCTATGTTACTGTTACTTAGTGCCTTTTTGTGTTTTCCATCTTTGTTTTCTGTTTGTCATCAGTACTGTCATTTATTCTTACGTCCCTCGTGTCCTATCCATTTGGTCCATGTCTCTTCCTTTTTTTAAGCGCTAAAACCATGCTCTCTATGAGTGTGAATATGCGCTATACAAATCTTCATTTATTATTATTATTATTTTGGTTTGCTGCTTCATTTGAGTCAAGCTTCTTTTACTGAGCTAAAGAAATGCATCACGTTTGTAGTGAACATGCTTTTGTATTTGCTGCACTCTTGATGTCTTTTCCCTAACTTGTTGAGGTTGACAGCTCATTTTCAGGGAGGTGGCACATTTAGATAAATATTGGGTGGTGTACCTGAGATATGTCAATCTCCTGACATGTGACCAGCCTCAGTGTATTCACAGGACCTATAAAATGTGCAAGAGGGGGTGTGGCAGGTGCATCTAGAGGGGTGGTAAAATGCTGCCTTCTAGTGACAAGGAAAATAAAACTTGTAGTGATACAGCACGGGACTGTCTTTTCTCTGGCAAAAGTATCTCCAAGAAAACTTCCCAAAAGAATCAAACATTGCTTGGATCCTCATTCCAGAAAACTCTTCTCTACAGCCCCTGTTAAGGCAACTTTAAATTACACCTCCACCCTCTAGGACTCTGTTGGTGGAAGTTCCATGTGGCCTGTTACAAGTGTTAAAGGGAGGGCAATTAAAGCCATTCTATTAATTCCTAAAATATACAGCCTATTCGAGGAGTTCACCTATTTAAAGCTAGCCTGAAATATTCATGCAGCCTAATATGAAATAACCTTCCTACTTATCTCCAGCAAATAAATTCTCTAAACTGGTTTTATTGAAATTGAGAATTATTGAAATACATGTAACACCCCACTATGATCATTTGCTGTCCTCTTAACCACCATTGGTGAACCTAATGTGCATTTAATTTGCATAAAGATTTAAATCCATAAAGCTTTTAAGATACTTCCTAACTCCAGGATCCCCTATGTAAATATATTAGTAATTCTCCTCCATTCTCTGTTGATGTCATATTTGATATTAGTTTAGTAACTTATGTTTTTCTTCTGTACAGGGTGAAGGCTAGAGGAAAATAAAAGTGTGCTTTGCTTCTTCTACAACCCTCCTAAATAAAGAATTTTCATTGTCTCAGTTGCTTTGCTTGTTCTACTAACCTACTAAATAAAGAATTGTCCTTGTCTCAGTTTCTTTGTTTATTCTACGAATTGTCATTGTCTCAGTTGCTTCCTACCTACCTCTCACTTTTGCTGCTACAGGGTACCCTTTCAAATTAGGATGTCAGAATATCCTCTGCTTGTAATATTGAATATGCTCTTAGTGCACCCCTCCTCCCCACAGATATTATTATTATTATTAAAGCAGATTTATATAGCGCAATATTCAACCCCAGAGTCGACTCAATGCGCCTTTAAAACAAAAACAAAAAACAACTTTAAAACAGATTGACATAAAAACCACATTCAAACAAAGACCAAACTTATTAACAAACAATTATACAGAGACATTGCAACAAACAAAAATACAAGGTAGAAAAAGAAAATACCGCACACAAGCATGAACATAACATCTAAAGGATAACATTGAGAGTCATGGTGTGGCGGAGTCTACAACTGTGAGCTAAACCATTCGACGAATGTCAGCAGACACAGTCACAGTGAGTGCAACTCAATACGCCCAGAGCACGCATGCATGTCCACACAATGACGACATAGACAAGCAGACAAATGGCTACCCGTGTCAGGCGTGCACGCAGATTGCTGACAGAGGCGTCGCCTCAACACAAATGCCGCACAAAAGTTCACAAGAGATCAGAAGGTTTTAGTCCACGCTGCTGATACACGTCTCCACACTTAGCAATACCTTTTGTAGTGCTGGACTGTGGTTTGTGGGTGCAGTATTACCTGTCTCTGTGCAATTTAAATCCTCATTATAAGTTTTCTTTACTTCAAGTGGGCAGTTTGGCATAGTGCAAGGTAGAGGGGAATAAAAAGGAGAATGACCCTTGGGTGTCAGAGAGAAAGTTGTACGTCAGAGTGAATTATGTGTTCACATTCTTGGTTCAGGAAAAGTGGGCTATTTTCCTGCTAGTAAGAACAAAGTATGCCCCACTTCTATATACTAAATGTTTAATGTTCCTTTTTATTATCTACAGTGACTTGGAGACAGCTCTCTAGCACGTTTAAGAGCATCCCCACACATGCATACATTGACTGTTCTTAACTCTTCATATACAGTTTGCACCCGCATATACAAATGTCTTCATAGCTACAGCTCAGTTCCATCGCTTCGTCCATATTGAATGAGTTAATTGATACAATTAAATGTCTTAATCAGAGTTTACCATGTTGTAAAGTAGATTATCATATAAAAGGTATTCCAGCACTACACCAGTTGTTGGGGGGGAGGGGAGAATTGATGGGGAAGATGGATTCTTTGTTCAGTGATCATGAGCTACTTTCAGAATAATTTTTGCCTTTACAAATTATGCTACCTGTTTTACCCGCTGATAACTTTACCAGCACCTCTGCACTTAGCAGAGATTATTTATTCATGGTCACTTGGATTTGTGCACCAGTGCATTTCCACATACACATGCACTCTCTCTCTCTCTCTTTCTCTTTTCCTTTCCATGTCCATCAAATTCATTAACTTTGCTGGCATCGACGTGTACAGCTGTTAAATGTCTCTCATATGTAGACACATCTCTTATATATAAGCATTCTAATCGGGGTTTCTTGCAAGTGTACATAGGTGTCCTGGTGGGCGGAACGAAGAACTCCCAGCTGGTTCCTGTATTGATCTTCTTTACCTATATAAAGGCAAAGAGTCTATTTATCATTTCTTCCCTGTTCAGTACAAACTCCAAGAGGCGAAGGGCTTCTCCAAATGCCTACAATGCTCAGTGGTCCAGAGAAGGAAAACTTTACACGCATGTTAAGAATTATTCCAAGGTGGTCTTTCTTTCTAATGGTTTCAGTTGTTTTGACTTTGTTATAAAAATATTTGTCTACTTTTCTGGATAATTTGCAGTTACATTTTCTGTCCTCATGCCCTCTCTCTTAATTTTTCTTGATTGTCAAGTTGATTGAAGTAGGAGTTACATTTATAAATATAATTAAGACTCTTTTATCCTTTAGATGCTGTAAAAATTAATGTATTTGTGCAAGAAAACATTCAGAGTATTGTAATAGGAACACATAAGTCATTATTTTACAGTAATCCTCCATTGATGTCACTGAATATTTTCAGTATTCATAAGCATCTTTGTATCCAGTGTTTAACTTTGTTTTAGGTGATCATAGGACATTAGTTTTCAAAGTGTGATATAATGGAACTCTTTCTTATTTTGTTATATTTTCTGGATTCTTCATCATCATCATCATCATCCACTGGTACCCTTTGGTTCATGGAGAGATGGCTCAGTGATACCTTGTTGACAGAAAGGTGATGTGACGAGAGACTGTCACACCCTTGATCTAGTATCTGCAGTGTTGTTCTCGTACTCAGGTACCAGAACATCTCCGAGCATAGGCTTTCAGTCTTGGCCAGTAAACTAGCATCCCGGTAAAGTGTCCGAACTATTTGACTGCTTGCTTCTGGTGGACTGGTGTGGCCTCTACTATCTCTCTGATTTAAAAAGAAATTTGATCATGTACCTAGTCTTGTTAGGTATCCGTCCGAGACAGCTCAAGTTATTTTTCTTTCCTGGGCTTTGGTCAGTGTTCAAGTCTAGCAAGGATAGGGTAGATAGGAAAACTGTGTTGATTAGTCTCCAGCAGGATAGTGTGGTGTATAAGGAGCGTGCCCAACTGGCAGGGTACGTGGACGCTAACGTTTGTCCGAGTGACATGCCTTCATTGTTGATGTCTAAAGTGTCTGGTGTTCTACTGTCATGACTTTGTCTTTTCTCTTCTATGCTGATTCACTTGTCATAGGATTCACATGCCCTGCTTAGATTGTACATACGCTCTTGCAGCTTCTTCATTCACCAACCTCTGGTTGTTGGCAAAAAGCAGATTATTCTGCATATCTAGGTTGGGTTTCTGTCCACCAACATAATCAAATGCCTTTTCTTGGTCTACAAAGATAAGGTGTTGGTCTTTGTTAAATTTGACTTCCAGTTCACTGAGCTATCTGAAGGCATAGATTACATCTTTGCAGCTGAACTGTGCATTGCTGAGGTGTGGTTCCACTTTCTAACAAGAATACTGCTTCAAGATCTTGGTATACATTTTACCCACCTGGCTAAGGAGTGAATTTCTCGTAAGTCCTTTTTGGTATCCTTCTTCCAAATGGTACCACTATGGCAAGCTGCCAGTCTTCTTACACTCTTCCTTCTTCCCAATCCTTCTGATATTGGTCAGACACATGACGTCTGTTTCCCAACAGGTTAAAAGCATCCCTGGGGAGATTTTCCGTCCATTTATTTTTAAAATATATGTCTTAAGCACATGCTTACATACAAATTTCTCAGGACAGGTATAAATAGGTATATGTGGCAAGTGCTGTGTAAAGTCTTTTTTACAAGAAGTTTCATAAAGTAAATCATAAATGAAAAGCCTACAGAAATAATATCAAATGGTGAGTCAATCTGGTATATTAATTATATTAATATATGGTATATTAATTAGAATGACGTATTAGCTATCAATGTCTTTTAACACATGCTTAATTTTATTATTGCTTTCTTTTCATGCAGTGTGTGGGGGATGACTCTAAGGAAGATCTGCTGTATAGGGGCAGGCTATGTAGGGGGGCCCACCTGCTCTGTCATTGCCTACAAATGCCCGGAAGTTCAAGTGACAGTCGTGGACATGAGCCACCAACGCATCGCAGAATGGAATTCTGATGAGTTGCCCATCTTTGAGGTAATTGGCATTTACACTGCTGAAGGAAAGCTCTAACTGTGTAGTTTATTAAGCTATTTCTCACCAAGATCCTACTACAATATTTAACACCAACAACCAACCAATCACCTGAGAGCTGAAATATGAAATATGTGTAGTCTCCATCTTTGAATTAACTGTAAACATCATTTTTTGACTTCTTACAAAAATAGTCATTCTTAAGTAGAGGTCAACATTCTCATTGTCTTGCTTTTAATGGAAGCACTGGTTGACTGGCTGAAGATTCTAGCATAGCAATGAGGCATAAATAGTACCACAAACTGTTCACTTTCTTGCTTTATTGCTATTTAATACTGAAAACTGTTCATTTCTTGCTTTATTTGTATTTAAAACTAGAAACTAAGTGGCAGGTTTTGGGCCCTCCTGTGAAACAAGGCTTACGTTGACTTCTTGGGCTGTATTTTCTGCTTTAATCCAGCTGTATCCAGCAGCCTCTAAATTTTTCTGTTTCTTTTGTGGCATCTCCTCCATTGCCCATAAAATTCATAAATATTTACACTTGAAAATGGAGATACAAATGCTGGTGAAATCCAGTAGTCATGTTTAGGAATATTGGAAAAAAGGTCATAAATTTGTTTTTTTTATTCTGTTCTTGGTTCATGTCAGATTGTTCCTTTTCCTTGCTCCATTAAAAAAAATCTAAATTTTTATCTTTTTTCTGTAACCAGAAATTCCTACTAAACTGTAGTCTATGGTTGTTTCTTAAACACTGTGCATGATACAGATCTTCTTTCTAGATGAAAACAAAATATTGCATTTTTTTATCCTTTCTAAATGGTAAAACAAGAATAAAAGGTTGTGTGGCTGTCAGAGAGTTCATTGACTGAATAACTGCAGCTGTTTAGATTTCATCTATAACGTCTGATTCCCATGGTGAAAAAAAGGCACTAAAGATGTAGAAGGTGATAAGAGAGGTTCATTCTTTTCATTGCAACAGCTTGAAAGTTGAGGCCATCGGATTTTTGCTTTTCAGATTGATCAGCCATTGGGAGGCTGTTTTCCAGATGCTAATCTTTCTTCGTACTAGTGCTAGGCTGTTTCTCACCTTTTGCAAGAGTGCTTTGTGCACGCTTTGAAGGATTGTAGATTTATTAGCTTGTAAGAGAAGGACTGGCAAGGCATGATGTACATAGTTTCTGACTACTATCATGCATGCAGCATGTGTGTGTGTGTGTGTGCATGAAGTAGAGATTGTGTCTATGTGTATATACATATCTTTTTTGTACACCTTTATCTCAAGAAGAGAAATAAAAAGAGGGCTGTTTACTCAGATTTGATGATGCTATTTTGTACAGCAATCAGCCAGTTGTTTGAAAAGATTTGCACTTTTTCAGAGTTTAACCATTCAAAACAAAAGCAACAAAATGCGCATCTTCATAACATTTCCACATATTGTGTGTGTGTGTGTTGTCTCATTTCATCAAACTCCCCTTAATTTCTCACATGCACTTCCACACTAACACATGTAGTGTCTTGCTGGAATGATGAGCTGGCCACAACCTGTTGGCTGTAAACATCATCTCAGTACACGCAGTAAGATGTTAGGGTTGTTAATGGCCATCTCATCTTTACATCCATGCAGGTCAGTGACTGACTTCTCAGAGTTGTTAAATGGGGACAAACTGTCGCATAGCAGCTCCACAGTACTTGTTGCATGTACCTTGCAAAAGATTGTGGATGTCTGTCAGCCATTTTTCAGTCTCCTTGGCCATGTAGTCCCACTGTTGTCTCTCTTTTCTTCGTTGCATAAAGTCTTTGCATCTTTTGTGATCAAAAGCCCTGGACATTTTTTGAGCAGTTGGCCATGTAAGTTTCTGGGGGGAATCACATGGTCTTTCTTTGTCTGCACCATGCGCTGGTCTTCTCCAAGCTGGACTATTGTTCCATCAACCTCAAACTTCTTGATACTATCTTTCATCAGGAGGTCTGTATCTGCATGGATGCCTTTCTCACCACTCCTGTACAAAGTTTATGCTGAGATGCTGATGAACCCTTCTCTATCCCCACCTTCCTTTCTCTTCACCATCCGACTCATGCTTTCTTATGTTTCTTAAAAGCCTATTCTGAAAACAGGCATACCATACCATTTTTTCATCTTTAGCATGCTGCCATGTGTGCCATTCATGCCAAGGAGAAAAGACCTCTCTCTCTCTTTGGATAAAGCCTCACTTACCTGCCTGCCCTTTCTTGGAATATTCCTGTTTCCTGAGATTTGCTTTAATCTTGCAGCTTTCAGAAAAGGTGACACCAATGGCCTTATCTTTCTCCATTGTCTTCAGGAGATCCTATCTGAATATTCTAGTTTCTGTTCCATCTACACTGATGGCTGGAAAATACCAGATGTGGTCTTGTCGCAGAAGCAGCAGTTTGTCCCGCCAGCCATAACAGCCATTTTCGGTACAATTGGTGAAAGGTTCTTAGCAGAATTGTATGCCATCTTTCAAGTCTTGCAGCATGTCCACCAATCTTCTGAGCAGATTTTCTTAATCATTTAGGTTTACTGTCTGCCCTCCAAACTCTTTCTGATCAATTTGTCCACCTTTCTGTGGTCAAGCTCTATGCTGTCCCTGCAGCACTTCAACGCCACAGCAAGGACATTTGTTTTCTTCTGGGCTCCTAACCACACTGGGATCGCAGGTAATGTTTAATTGGACCAGGCCGTTAAGGCAGCTTGCCAGTCACCTGATTCGTTGAAGTCTCTGTTGTCTGCTGACTGTCAGTTTATTGTTATTGTTATAGCTTATGTTCAGTCCCTGATGGCAGTACCATTGGGACAATCTGAGCTACAAGAAGTTGTATGCCATCGTTTACTGCCTTTCTAACCACCTCTCCCTTGGCCATTCTGTTTGACATGAAGAGGTTGTCTTTTGTAGACTTCAGGTAGGACACACCTGTCCCACGCATATCTACCTTTTAAGGGGTGACTCCCCCCCAACTTAGTTTGTCCCTGGTGCCAGAGACATTTTACTGTACTGTACTTTTTAATCGCAGGTGCTGACCTCCAGCAGATTCTACAAAAATTGTTTTTGTGTGGTCTTTGATGGCTTTATTTAAATTGATTCCACCCACTCCTCTGTTATCTGATAAGCTGTTAACTTGTACACACAGGTTTACAAGTTTGTCTATCAACTTTAAGTACAGTGTCAGGGGTTTCTTTTTCTGAGGCCCTTTCACAACTTTCATGTAACCTAATCTCTCTCTCTTTGCACACCCTTTTCATTACAACTCATTTTCATTTTATTAAAATTTATTGGTGTATTGAAAGCCATGGTCATAGTTTCCATTTTCCTGCTACTCTGATTATTGTCCACAGCCCAGCCTTGACCAAGTTGTAAAGTCGTGTCGAGGTCGAAATCTTTTCTTCTCAACAGACATTGACAAGGCCATTGTGGAAGCAGAACTCATCTTTATTTGTGTCAACACACCAACTAAGAATTATGGGCTAGGCAAGGTATGGGCCATAGCTTTTCTCCTTTAGTCTTCTGACTGTTGTTTCGACTCTTTAACTGTTACAGTTGGGATGCTAAGGAAAAGTGGCTGCATGGTGTGACCATCTAATAAAGGATTGAACACATTTTGTTTTTTAGGAGTTTTTAGGAGAGGTTGTATGGTTAAGGATTTTCCTATACCTATGTAACTCCTTATGATCTCATATAATACATGTTGGATATTCCATTGGAACAGAAAATTTGTTTTTTAACTTTTCCTGCCACTTTCAGTGCCAGTGATCAAATCTGATCATTTTGTCTCTTTATAAAATGAAAAAAAGAAACAAAAAAAAATTTCTTGAAAAAGATTTATTTAATTCTGTAACTAAGGGCCGTGCTGCCGATCTGAAATACATTGAATCCTGTGCACGAAGAATTGCTGAGATAGCCAAAAGTTCCAAGATTGTGGTGGAAAAAAGCACCGTACCAGTCAAGGCTGCTGAGAGCATATCCAGCATCCTCAAGGCCAACGTGAAGCCAGGTGTCAAATATCAGGTATCTGGCAGAAGTAGCTTTCAATGGTTATGGTTATTGTTGTCATAACACCGCGAAGTGTATCAGTCTCTCAATTCTTTCAACACATACATGGAGCCTGACAAGTATGTGCTCTCTAACACAAATTAAAAGAAAAGAATGATTTGTCTAACGAATCTATCTGCTTTACTAATTACAAATAAAAAAAAAGAAAACGAGAAAAAAATACACAAATGAGAAAGTCAGTTTAAAATCGTTTCTTACATCTAGATAATTTTTAAAGAACGGAATCCCTACCCTTTGAATCCTTCCTTGCTTGCTTAATACCTAAAAGAATACCTACAGAATACTTAAAGTCCTACTCACTAATTGTTCTATAAACTCCTAAATGCCCTACTCACAAATTCTTCGTTTCAATTCCTACTCTACTGTCCTTGTCTGATCCTAAACCTCTTTCCTCTGCCAACTGACTAAATGCTCCTCGCGCTCTCCCTCACATCAAATCGCCGTGATATAGCCTTAGTTGCTGGCACAGCGTTAAACACTAACTAACAAACAAACTCCCTCACATCAAGATAAGATTACAGTACCGTATTTTATACATTTTTCTTACTGTATTTTGTACATTTTTCTTTTATTAATTTATTTTTTTGTGTAAATTGAACTTTTACATGTGTGTTTCTTAATTAAAAACATGTATTTTTTTCATAATTTAGGAAATTTGGGGGACTTGTTAGAGGGCTGGAACAGATTAATCCGATATCCATTATTTTAAATGGGAACGTTCGTTTGAGTTATGAGCATTTCTAGCTATGAGCACAGCTTTGGAACAAATTAAATTTGTAACTCGAGATACCACTGTACATGTCAATTATAAGGTATTTCAGCACAAAGTCACAGCCATGGTCAGTTCGATGTTTTGTAAGGAGCAGACTCTGCATTAAACAAAATTAGATGCTGTTGAAGTCTGCCATATTTGTTTTTTAAGCTGTTAATGTTTTGTGTGTGCAGGTTTTGTCCAACCCAGAATTCTTGGCAGAAGGAACAGCCATCAATGACCTTTTCAGCCCAGATCGTGTTTTGATTGGTGGAGAGCAAACACCTGAAGGCTTTGATGCTGTCAATGCACTCTGCTGGATTTATGAGCACTGGGTGCCCAGGGAAAGGATCATTACTATGAACACGTGGTCCTCTGAGTTGTCTAAATTGGTGTGGATCTTGTTGTGTTTGTATTTTGCTTTTGTTTTGTGGTGTTTTTAGATGTAACATAAATTAACTGAATAAATGTTGGTAATATTTTTGGCCTGTGAAATGAATGATACAAGATAATGTAAACACTCAGAGGTGGACTTTCAAAGGTGGATGTGTATTGTTCAGCATTGTATTTGGGATTTTTTTTTTAAATTGTTTATTTTTTTATTAATTGTTGGGCACAGGCAGCCAATGCATTTTTGGCTCAGCGGATTTCAAGCATCAATGCCATGTCTGCCATATGTGAAGCCACAGGAGCGGATGTGTCAGAGGTAGCGCATGCCATAGGCACAGACACAAGAATTGGCCCCAAATTTCTCAAAGCCAGCATAGGTCAGTCTTACTTTAGTTGGAAAAAAAAAGAGTGTAAACCTTTGAATCTTAAAGGCCAGTTTTATAGAATGACAACAATGTGATGTATCAGTTCTGCTACTTGTCAAGCTTAAGTGGGCCTTTTTTATGCTTTGACTCACTGGACAGATCAGCTCAGTTTCATATTCTGGCAAGAAAGCTCTACCTTGTGTGTGTGAAATTCCCATGAACTTATTTCCTTTCAAAAGCATGTTAACAAATAAATTTTTAATAGATAATTCAGCAGTCGCACAGGTAAACAATAAGTAGAAATTCGCATCTAGAATGTTTGTCTGCACAGAAATGGTAGTAGATGGTCAGGCCCGGAAAGTGGACTTTTGCAAATCTGGTTAACGTAATTTTCTATTAGGCATGAACATATCTTGTTATGATATGTTGACTCCACATGAGTGCCTGCTTTTTTTTATAGGCTTTGGTGGCAGCTGTTTTCAGAAAGATGTTCTGAACCTTGTTTACCTGTCTGAATGTCTCAACCTTCCGGAGGTAGCCACATACTGGCAACAGGTATAAAGTGTTGGGTCTTAGTACTCTCTGACCTTTATGTCCTTCTACTAAGTCCTTTAGTTTGATTCAATCCTGGAAACTGAATAAAGCTGCTGCTTAAGTGAATGCTTCAGCCACTTCAAACCAAAACTAGATAACAGGTCTTTGCTGCCTGTTTTTCTTAATGCTTGTGCACAGCCATCATACTAATATCTTTGCTTCTCATGATTTTATTGCTTACTTGGATCATCTTAGTTTATTTTATAGAGGCAAAATAAATACCTCAGGTTTTTATCAGTTGAAGGTTTCTAGTTGTTTTGGTAGCCATTTAAGTATTAGCAAAAGTGTTTTTTCACTTTTCCCAGAATGTTAGTTGAATTAAGCATTGCAGATAAAGTAATCAGTGAGATTTGTAAATGCCATAAGGTTACTTTGTTGTGTAATGATGGCAAATGGTAATGCTACTTTCTTCCTATAACAGGTTGTGGATTTTAATAATTACCAGCGGCGGCGCTTCAGCAGCAAAATTATACAGAAACTCTTCAACACAGTCACCAGCAAAACCATCGCAATCTTGGGCTTTGCGTTCAAAAAAGACACTGGGGACACAAGGTTTGCCTGCTTTACAATAAACCCTTTGAGCCCTGAGCTCCTGAGCATATGTGAGCCTTCCTGCCTGAGCTCCTGGGCCAAAACTGGCTAACAATGGGTGTACAATGTTTACTGCGATATTTTAGTTGGAATAAAAGATATAAGATTGATCCACACTCGGAATCATCAAACTCCACGTCATTTGCCTGATATAGCTTATTCCAGCTATCTCGAGCACCGTCAACATCACCTGACTCTGTGGGGACACGCCTCCTTTGATCAGCTAAAAATGCAGGCTGTGGTTCATTTTCGACACCACTGTCTGTGGCCAAATCATCCGATTCAAAATCTATCTTACTGTCAGAGTAATCATTATCGTACTCTGCTTCTGATAATCATCCAGCATATCCTTTACTTTCTGCGTTGTATAAATTTGCTTTCGTGCATACTTCGTCACTAATTTTACCCCTGATGGGTCAGGTTGAGGTTCTGTACGCTTCATGGTAAAAACTCGATCCAATTTTCTTCAAAACATGATCAAAAAACACAGTCAAAAGGAGCAGACATGTTGTACTTGTTGACATCTGCTGATGTCAGATAGTATGGCTTCTCTGATTGGCTGGTGAAAATAGGTTTAAACCAATCGCAAAACCCTACAAAAGTGTTACACACCGCTTTACCGCATTGTAAACCAGTGGTGCGGGCTCAAAGGATTAAGCAGTGTTATTCTGAGAAAGATCTGAGTGATGAGGGGGTAAGTTTGTCCTAAATTTGTTGACTTGATTGATAGGAAGTAAACCAAAAAGCTTGAAGGTATAGATTAAAAGAAAGACTGAGGGATATGTGATGGGATTTTTTTTTTAAAGATTTTATTCCGATGAAAAATGTTACGCTTCGATGATTTTTTAACAGGGAGTCATCTGCCATCTATATATGCAAGTATCTGTTGGAGGAAGGTGCACACGTCAACATCTATGACCCCAAGGTCAAGAAGGAACAAATCATGAAGTAAATTGTAGACTCATTTTCTGTGACTTGAGTGCATGGTCAGCATGTGTTTATAGTGTGTGTGCGTATGTGAATGATGTTGTATATGAGACAAAGCAGTTGACAGAGCCCTCCATTTGTCAGATCCCCTCAAAACTGTGTAATGGTAGGGAAGGTAACAAAGTGGGGATGAGGAAATAAGCTAAAATTGGATTCCTGCCTCTGGAGATCTAATCTTTATGATTCTCAACCATGATTTAGCTTTTTAGTTGTGATGTTTTTTGTAGAGTGTGAAGATTTTAGCTTAGTTTACATTTATGTATAGTTTAGTATGACATTCACACACACATTCATGCATACATGAACACAAAAATCATGCATATACATATATTATTGCTGTTGTATTGAACACTGTTACAATTTTGTCTTCCCTCTTGATGACAGAGACCTCACACGACCAGATATCATTGACTGCCCAGAAAGAGGTATTGAAATTACCTGGGTCCTCTATACACAATCTCTCAGCTTTATAATCTTTCCTATCTTTTTAAGTGTGAAACTGAAATGGATTTTTTTCCTTTTATTTGTGTCATAAAAGTTATACATTTTAAAAACATTTACACATATAGCTGTAAATGAGAAAAAAAGTGCAGCTTTTGACGACCAAATTTCAAATGGAGAGTGACTGCTTTGTATGTAAGTGCATGTGTGTGCATAGATGGTGGGAGAGAGAAAATGAGAAGTACTAACTGCTTTAATCAATGTTGTGATAGTACCAGAACTGGTGACTATTTGTCCTGATGCCTACTCTGCTGCTGCTGGTAGCCACGCTTTGGTCATCTGTACAGAGTGGGATGAATTTGCAGTAAGTTTGAGATCACTGAAAACCCATGTTTCTTGAGTTTATAAGTCCTTTTTTTTTTTTTTTTTTGTATTTTGTATCTGGTAACAGGGTGAAGCAGAAATAGAACAGAGATAGAGCTGGTAAACTGGTTAGGGTGAAAAACTCCAATTTTTCACATTTAGTTTTGTTCCCTATGAAATAAGTTTGCTAGAAATCATTGACAATGATTTCTCACCTTTTGAAGCTGGTTTTGCATTTCTGCTGTAAGCTGTAAACTGGAGATGGTATTTTGTCAAAGAATGTATATACAAGCTTTGTTGAAGTGCTGATTCATTCACATGCTTGGTGGGTGTTGGGGGCAATGATTAGGAAACAATATTCAACATCTTCATTTTCGTATTTAAAAACCTGCCAGGAAGGGGACCCCGTTTTGCTTGTGGGTGGTACATAGAGCTTTGTCATGAGATCTGCAAAGAAAAGGTATTATCTGCAGAATACCACAAATCTGGAAAAATGTTTCTTCATATAAAATATATTCTTGTTACATTCTAAAGCACCAAAAAATTTGAGTGTTTTCTAGTTCGTGTAAAATGTATTCTTGTTACATTTGTAGAATCTGGACTACAAGGACATATACAGGAAAATGCTTAAACCAGCCTTTGTCTTTGATGGTCGGCTCATCCTTGATCACAGCGCTTTAATGGACATTGGCTTTTATGTTGAGGTCATTGGAAAGAGGCTGTCGCGGGACATCACTAGGGTTGTTCGCACGCCAGCTGCCAGTAATTCTTAATATCTATAAACATGATGATTTTACTAAGTTCTTTTTACATTTTGGGAACAGACAATACCTTTAAGTAAAAAAAAAACTATGTAGCAGCTTTCTGGGGTTTGGAATTTATTTACTTGTCAAATACAAATGATAATTTTGACGTTATTTGACAATCTGGTAGGATATGCACCCATAACAAATATACTTTTACTCCTTTTATCAAAAGGGAAAGTAGAAGCAAAAAAGAACATACAGAAGGTGGAGATAACAGCATTAGATCAAGTAGTACCTAATTATCTCAGGCCGTGCTGCATTTGTTTACTTTGCAAACATTCTGAAATGCATGTATACAATACTACCAAAAAAATGTAACATTAAGAATTAATCAGCATGACCAATGGTTTATTTCGTGGTTTGACTGTCCAGAACTCATTTTGTTCAATCCGTTTCCAAACTACAAACAAGATGAAAGGGCCAGAGTACTCTTTACCTTCATGTTGTCATTTTCGTAAATAAGAAGAAAAATGCTAATTTGTTGAGTTTGCTCTCACTATGATGAAGCACAAACAAAGTCTGGATGTGGAAGATGACTATGATCCTGTGCTGTTTTTGTTTTGCTGATGTGTTATTGACCAGACCAGTTTCATTCATCATGACTTAGCCAGACTCCTGTCTGTTCGGCACTGCATATTTAGAACAAAATGTGCATGTCTTTTAATTATTTGATACTTGTGAATCGGTCATGTACTTTAAGAAAAAGCTAAAAGGATAACATTGTTAGATCTTTAATTACTACAGGGTACTCATGCTGCTACTAGCGTTTTACCCTATGGTGCTGGAAAATGTTCTTGGTTTTTGGATAAGTGAGAAATGAGAAATTAAATGTAACCCCATATCTTGAATATTCTCCTTTTTTTTAAATCATTACTGAAGTAAGAGTTTTCATACATGAATATGTTTCCTGCATGTGCATGTGTGCACATATTCACAGACAGTTGGGGAGATATGGCTCATTAACGTATTGCTAATTTTTTTTTTTACACACACTGTGATTTTTTTATGTAGTTGTCATTTTGCTCCAAAGCAGATATTCATAAAAATCACGCTGAATTGGTAAAATGTTATGATTTTCTTTCATTTTATTGTCAATTTTCTCCATTGAAAATATTCCTAAAAAATTATTTTTTGTTGGTAAAGGTATTATATAAAAATATTTTTCAAATATAGAATCCTGATATAGTTTTAATTGTATTTGGGAATTGTATGCCTGTATATGATCCTCAAAATAGGAACACTTGACTTTAGAGATGTACTGCTCAGGTTTCAGTGAGTTCAGATTTTTAGAAATATATCCTGGCATTAAGAAAAATGGACTTTTGAAGGTTAATATAAAAGATCTGCACAAGTCTGTAAGTGAAAAAAAAAGACATCTTAGCAAGTTCATTGTTATTCTCACATTTGTTGACATAGTTCACACTTGTTTATTATGCAGCAAGTGTCGACAGCTTAAATTCCTGCCACCCCCTTTTGTTTGTATGAAGTCTTCATTAAGTTACAGTTTGTTCTCGTTTTTTAGTGTTTTTATTTTAAAATCAGCCATATCACAGCATTGTTGACCCTTCTTCAGTTTACTTAGGGACCAAGAAGTGCAGTTATTACTGTAACATGGACTGCAGTGCCAAATGTGCAAGTTGCTGAATGAAATGTATTGCCTGCCCTTAGTGAAGTTCAGTTTGTAACATTGTGTGCTTGTCTAATGTATATTTCTTCTGGTTCAGTTCACCTGTTGCCAGAAATTGATAGCTGTGTACAAAAGGTTTGTGAGGTTACATGTTAAGCACTTGTTGGCAGTATTTACTTGCTGTATTTTAGTTTGAATATTTAATTGTGTCATTTTATTATCTTTATTGCAAGGATTCATTTTATCTAACATTCTAAAATGCAATCTTATTGCATGATTGTAAACCATGAAAGCTATGTTCTTGATAATGACATGGTGTGCTAGGCTTAGCAGTGACAGATATTTAGGTCTTTTAGCTGCCATTTATGATAAATTTTGAAGTTTTTGAAAGTGTGCTTTCCTTTTTCTATAACAGTGTAACTGGTAATACATCTACAAATAGACCAAATGGCACCAGCTGCATAAAACATAAGCAGTTACTGTGTTTGTTGAATACATCTGACAGTGGTGTGGATAAAGTTCTTAAAATATCAAGAAACATGAGTAACGGAGTTCACAGGGCATTCTTGAGTATTCAGGGTATGTGATTCTAATGATACAATCAAACAGCAGCCATTTTCTTTTAAAAATCTTATTTTAAAAAGAAAAGTAGTTGCATGGTGATTTTGATGTTAAAATAAATTATTTGAAACCAGGCATTTTTTAATGAGGAGAATGTGAAATTAAATGGAAAAGTCATTTTGTCATTTTATTGAGAGCATGTTGTAATGTATATGTTTATATATATATGTTTCATATGTGTAGGCCTGCATGTTATTCTTTTGAGGAATTTTGGTAGGGGGAGGGTTGGCCATAGAGTATCAGCTTGGCTTCAGAGTTTGCTGAAGTTCCACAATATTTTTTCTGTACTAGTTTACACCAGTGCAGTAAAATACAGAAAGGGTATTTAGAAGTGCTTTTGGTGGCACTCCACCAGTGCAAAATGTTTCTCTTTCCATCTGAACCCATCAGCAGTTTGTCTAGCAGCCCCCCTATGCTTTCCCTTTGCCACCACCAGAATAGAAATGTTCATCCCCGAGCTTTTTTTAGTCACCGAGGAGTGCGGTATCAAGTGTTAGACTACACTTTTCCTGGGATCAGATTTTGGTGAGGGCAGTGCCCATCTCCCCTCCCTTACTACTGTACCTCCCCCAATCCTCTGTGGTACCAATACCTGACAGCTGGGTAAACAGGGAATTCTGCTTCTGGGTTCAGATGTCAGTGTTCTAACTAATTGGCTGTTCACTTCTCCTACCACCAGAAGCACTCGTCTGGACTTCATATTTTATAAGCTGTATAAGATATATATATATATACAGATGTTTCTGCACACATTATTACTGCTTCGTGTTCTGTGATGTATTATTTGTGTACTTAACCAGGCATAGGAACAGGTGGTTCATTTTCATGGCAGCCTTCTGCATTTCTTAAGACTTTTAGCACAGGTTTTTGAATATATTTGCAATTTGCACAAGCTATTTGGGAGCACTGATGGTTCTTTTAATTTTTCAATCCTGCTGTCAGTTTATATTTTTATCATAGAAAGTACACAAGGCAAGTTTTCAGCTGCAAGTCTCCAGAACATTCTATAAATGAATGAGAGACAGATTTGTTTCCTTTTGCATGCTTGACTGTGATCTGTTTTTAAGATATTTAAGTCTTAATTGTTTTGTCTCACTTTTAACATCCGTAATGGTAGTAAATTCTGGGCAGAAAGGAGAATTGTTTTCCTGTGAGGGCTCCCAAAAAAAAAGTGCAGGAATGAAGTTGGATGCCAAGAAGGTTCCGAAGAAACAGGGAAACATAGCTTTGAAAGATCCAGGGCTAAATCTTCACTAAAGATGCTTTTGCTGAGTCAGCATGAGTGTATAGTGTCAAAAGAATTTTATTGGTGTGTGCTGTCTTTTTGGGCTATGTACTTTTTTCTGGGGATAGGGTGTCTCTATGAACTGCCTTTTTACCTTAGAAGAGTCTTGTTATAAATTTTCAAACTTTTTGGGTTTGTATGCAACATCAGGAGCATGTTTTATGCATTGCCAAAAATAAAACGAGTTCTGAAATTTTGATGTTTGTATATTTTTAAATGTGTGCACAAATCATCAAACACAGATGTTCATAATCAGATTATTAGAAACATACATCATACAAGCTTCAAATGGTTCAGCCTGTCTATATGTAGCATAAAAATGTTTTGTACAGGTGCACCAACTGTTCACATGCAGTCTGCAACTCCTTTACTTACAGAAAATGCATTCAGGTATACAATTTAATTTTTTATATACCTTTAAAGCATCGCATTAAAAGTCCTTATTTACAACACCATATGAAGTACCTCATTATGTAGAACTAAAACAACAAAAAAATGCCCAAAATCAATGAATGCACTTAAATTACTTTTTTGTATAACAATACAAACTGACAAAGATCAATCATTTCCTTTTGTAATTATACATGCAATTGAATCAGTGCTTATTGCCAACAGCTTATTTGCCTTCAAGCAAGACAGTTGGGAAGATAATGATAGTGTAAAGCCTGTGTGGAACAGAAATTCACTAATTTTCTTATGCTTATTAACTCGATAACATCATCTCCCTTTTCAGACAAGATGTTTCCATTAGTTTCCACATTTTTGCCTATTTTTCAAAAAATTATATAAAAATAACTTTGTCAAAAATATAATTTTTAATAGTAAAAACTTGGTATGTATGTGAAAAGTTCCAGTTACTTATTCACACGAGTAAACTGTAATTCATCCTAATGTGACAGAAGGTTATCCAGAATCAGGAAAATCACAATAAATACAGTAATTCTATTGATTTTGCCACACCAAGCTGATAGAAAACAGGCAGAGCATCGACCTGCATGGTCTGTCATGTTTTGCTCACTACAAAGGAATTAAAAAAAGACTGGACATCCTGTCATATGGGAAATAACTTGTACAGAAATGATTCAGCTTTAATCTTTTTTCTCTTCCTGTAATGTTAACTATTCACTAATAAAAAAAAAACACTTTACATGTGTACAGTGTGACTTTTTAAACAAGGTAAGCGAAGGGATACAGCATGCCTGTGCAATCGACGTGAGCTAAAAGACTTTGAAGAGATTCCAGCCGGTTTCCAAATACTAGCTTTTGGAAAGACAAGCTGATTTCTACAGGTTCAATATTCTTTTCAAGAGCTATTGCTACCAGATGAAGATGAGCATACATGTGGCTGCATGTGCACATTCTCTTGCAAGTGCGTTACATGCTTGAAGTAGCAAGCGCTAAGAGCATGCTCTCTATGAGTGTGAATATGCGCTATACAAATCTTCATTTATTATTATTATTAAATGAATCATGCAAGTCAAGGAAAAGGAGATCATGAGAAAAAAGCACTTCAAAAGATGTATCAGCAGTTTGCCAAATAAAGGCAAAATGTAATTATGAACATTTTAGAGTCTTTTGTTTAGTCTGTTATCACTAAAAGAAAGAAATGACTACAGCCAAACGTGGTTTGAAACATCAACAGACTTGTAACAACCTTTCTTAAAATGCTACTATAGGTATATTCTCTCTCTCTCTCTCACACACACACACACACACTCTTTTCACAGGTGTTTTCAATAAAGTGCACAATATGCTCTCCACCTTTGAACCCTGTAAAGACCAATTTCCACAAATGCTTATATTTTGAGTAAGTACCACTGGTTTTCTACACTATAGGTTACCCATGCATGTTACAGCATTCATAGACTCCTCTCAAAGACTATGCAAAAATCTATTCGTTGATAATGAAAAGCTATCCCAAGATATTTAATGAGCAAATAGCACTTTACCATAAAGCCGTGCATCTGTATTCACCCTTTAGTTCTCAGATTAATAATTACCCAAATAAAAAAATATTCACTATTTATTATATATAAATCATGTGACTATTTAAAAACCTTTAAGTACACTTAAAATTTGAACTTAATGGCTTCCAAAACAGTATTATTATAAGTAATAAAAGTCAACGACATTAGACCAGGGGTGGGCGAAGTACAGCCAAAGGCCAGATGTGGCCCAAAGAAATCTTTGGACCGGCCTCTGCCAAAGTGTGAAGTGCAACTGTATTCAAAGGAAAGGCTGGTTTTAAAGTTTTATTGCAAACGAATTCAACAGCTTCACTTTACACAGTTAATTGGGTGAGTGAACACCATTATGTTCCCATTAGTTGTCCATTCCATTATCACAAGATTTGTTGTGCAGTCACCTGGCATGGAATTTCAGTATTTTACCGCATGGGTTTGAATTTTGAGACCAGCCCGCAAAAAGAAAACTTTGACCACCCCTGCATTAGACAAAAGAGGTTAATGAAAACAACACTATGTGCCGTGAGTTTATAATTACTGGTTACACAATCCTACTCTACAGTACTTTAGCAAGTTTAACCATTTTTCATAACTCCTGCAGTGGAAGTATTTCATTATGGGGTCACTGCAATCAGCATCATGCCTTTTGCCATTTTTTTCATTTACTATTTAGTGTTTTTCAAAAATGAATAAAGAATGAACAAAATGTAACAACTGTATCAAGTGCTTGGTGGTTTAAAGGAAAATGTTACAAGGTAGCACAGACCCAAAACTACTGCCAAAGTAGTGCTCATTAATGAGCGCATTAGTTCTATGGGAAAAAGCATAATTTTACACAGTTGACACTAGCACTAGAGTACTACAACGATATATGATTATCACAAAATGTCCCTTGTGAAAAATAAAAGCATATAAGTATAGCAACAAGGATTTAGAAGATTCACACCAAGCCATTTGACCAATGGAAAAATACAATTTCACCATCTGTGGGTTACTTAAAGGTTTTAAACATCAACTATTAAAAATTTGTTTAAATTCTTTTTAAGAATACATATATCCCACTGAAATTATGCATATTTTCTCCTTCTCTTTGCTAAGGTATAGTCTAACAGAAAGGATAGACAAACAACAATTGCTAAAACTGAGAACACTTCCAAATACAACTAATAAGACCACTAGTCAAAGTGGTGTAAGTTCTGTTCCTAACGCCAAGTTCCCTGCAAATCTCTTTTTTAATTGATGAATCTTTTCCAAAAACGAAACAGAAAATATTTAATTAAATCCAGGAGATTCACTGGTTGTGACAAATGGTTTGGCTCAATACAGGAAGTCAAGAAGATATTTCACTTCACTACTCTTCTACCAGAAAGTTCATCAAATTGTCAGGTACCAAATATAAATGCCTGCATTCTGTGCTTAAGACCTTCTTTATAACTGCGTGACTAGAACATTGCATAATACGAACACTGCAAAATTTGGGAAATATTGAGATAACCTTGTCCTAGCAGTGTCCAAAACTATCAGCTCTGGCCTTCTGTTTGTTCTGTTTGCGGTAAGTGGGAAGGTGTTGTGTCTACTCCACTTGATTCTTGTGGCTCCTTGTCCTGCACCTGCGTGGGACCAGACAGGGACCACGCCTGCTGAACACCTTCGTCTCCAGGCTGCAGTCCTGTCAGCTGCTCCAGGGTCAGGCAGGGGTCAAGTGCTGGCTGACCTTCACCCTCCTCCTGTAATGCACATCCAGGGGCTGACGTACGCATCTCCTGAATGATATGCTTGATACCAACAAGCCATTGGTGGACCTGGTCACACACAAAGGAAAGGTGCAAGTGAAACACACCTGTATGCTGCTTCACTACCACTGCTTCATGTCGGTAACACCCAAGTCTTGAGCCACAATGTTCACTGAGCCTAATAATTGTCAGTGCAATAAACCTCTTAAACAGAGAAAAACATACCTTATGAGACAACCTCTTGTGCTCAAGATTAATAAATGCTCAAGGGGAGTAACTGTGAGCCTGATTTCAGTTCAGAGTTTAAGATTTTTTCAGACTGCTACCTCACACTTTCATGTTTGTCCTATGTCACCTATGTCCACTCATCCATCATTATTTTCTTCAAATTATGTCTTCCTGATTGCTGTGCAACAATAATAAACTTGATGATGAAAGAACTGCATCCCTGGCAATTTTAAAATCTAGTTGCTTGTGCATATGCTTCAGATAAAATGTAAAAAAAAAAAAAAAAAGAAAGTCAAAGAGCAAACCTCTTGAGTGTGGTTGATCATCAGGGCAAGATGGATTTCATGAGCCTCTTCAAGACACTTCTTCTTCAATGCTGTAAGAGTGTACAATTTTTTCAGTGTTTAAAAAATGTTTTTCAGCGTTCTCTCTATTGAAGAACACAGTCTGTTTATGCTGATGACAACAATCAAAGAAAGAAAAGGCAGCAGCCATCAAGACTTCATTCAATGAAACCTACATAAGATTGAACTTCTAAGTTATAAATCAAAGAATGATTGCATAAAGACCACTGAGCTTTAAGTATACAAAGAAAATTGCTGACTTTACATATCTGTAAGGAGAATGATGATGTCAGATGCCAATATAATATCAAACTAGCTACCCTGGAATGCACAAAATTATTCTATTTTTAAAAAATATTTAAAGAAACTTCTTAGAGATAGATGAACAAAACAAATGTAAAAATGAATGAACATTACTTATGGTTACAAAAAGCAACTATAATAATGGCTGTAACAGGCTCTTGACTCTGCAATTAGGAGCTTCATTCTTGCACTGCTAGTCATTGCCATTTTTATGCAGAAAAGAAGTTGTGATGAAAAAAATACTAAACTTCCTCTCTAAATCACTTCCTTTATAGTCTACTGGGAGATACCTGAGATTGGAAATATTTCAGCTAGCATAATTACTGATATTTTGTAAATTTCATGTCCATAAAATTTGTGTAAAAAATGTAGTAGTCTAACACATATATGTGTACTACATGTCTACAGTGCAGCCACAGAGTTAGAATGCATTCAGTTATCATACCTGCCACTAAAGATCCAATCCTTGTTTTGACAGTGTCTGATATCTTGCCAGCAGCCCACCATTCCTCCATCAGTAGCAGCTTTTTTTTAACATCTTCAAGTGCTCGACCCTAAGTAAAGTGAACTACACTGAGAAATGCCGGAAATTTGCAAGTGTACTGTCAACAGTTAAAATGCAAACTGGTGGTAACATGGTGCATTCAAAGACTAAACACTAATTTCTCTTCTACCCAAGTATGGAAGTCATCAAGTACTGTGATAAATATTCCGTAATTTTCTGCGCCACAAATTTTTTTTTTTTGGTAGGGAAAAGTTTTTGCAGCAAATAGCAACCCCATACTCACATATTCCATGATCTTACATTTATTTCTAAAAAAATAAAATTTAAGAAGACTATGACACTGTATACCTGTAAAGACTGTTTAACAGAATCTGCAGCTGAATGCAAGCCCTCTTTGACATACTCCAAGAGAGACTCTTCCGAATGCAGTGACAGTTCATCTAGCAAGTCTTTCAGTGATTTGGTACTGAACACACTCTCTGAAGACAGAGATGGCTGGGCAGTCACCACACCAGCTGCTGGTGAGAAAATGACTGGCTCTAAACCAGGATCCCCACACAGGTCAGCAGTTGGACTTAATGATGGGATGACCAGGGGTACTGGAGTAGGGGTATTGGTGGTTGTCGTAGGTGGCAGGATTTGAACAGGAGGCAAACGAGGTGGCCCATCAACTGGATTGAGAAGTGTGGATGTACCTGTATATCCATGTCACAAATTATTTGAAAATTTTTAAATATTACATAATGACACACTTCTCCAATAAAAAGTAATGAAGCGATTATCTTTGAAATAGTCAAGAGTTCTTTTCTACAATACAGAATACAAATAAAAAATACCTTTATTAATCCCTTTCAGGATATTGTCTTGTCTGCCAACAGTGACAAGAGAACATCACATTACATAAAACATTAACAAGGCTAAAAAAAAAACCATAAAAAACTATATCCAATTCATTTAAATTGGTACTTATAGTTTCTCTTGCAATAAGTAAAAAAAAATTGTACTCATCCATACTGCCACTCAAAGCAGGAAAACAGAGATAAGCATTGCATCAGTTCAAACATATACACATAAATGGACTCTCTAGAAAGGGGGCAAGCAGAATGGTCATCTGGCTTCATACGTGCATCCTGTGTATGAGTCGATTGTATTTCTGGATTGTAGCTGGGATAAATGAGTGCAGGTAGCATGTGGTTCTAGGTTTATGAACATACCCCTTCTGTCTACGCACCTGATGTCAAATTCCTGTCAGACTATGAGTCTTTGGATAAAACTGCAGTCAGTTTGTTGATCACAAGCTTGTCATACATTGTCTCTATGTCATTCTGTCCCATCCCAACCACCCCTCCTGCTTTTTTAATCTTCTCCTTCAATTTGTCTGTCCTGCTTTGCAATGTTACCGCTCCAGAAAACTAGGCTGAAAGTCATGGTGCTGCATGTGACACAGGCATAAAATATCTGCAGAAGTTCTAAGCCCATATTAAAAAAAAAACTTCAGCTTTCTGATACAGTACAGGCAGCTATGCACTTTCTTAATAATCTTATCTACATGAGTTTCCAAGTAAGTTTATCATATATAAATGTCTACTTTCAGAGCAAGCCATGGTGCAAGTAGTAAATGATCTGTCATCATAAAAAGGGTTACAGGTAAAATAATAAATCTTTATTACAAATAGGCCTACCTGTTGGAGAAGCTTGATCAGAAGACAAAGGATAAGCAACTCTTTTATTCAGAACCGTACGCCGAGGTGATTCTGACAATGTTGAACTGCTGTTTGAACCCTGATAATCAAACACTGGTGGATCATTCCAGCCACGATCTGGATTGCCTTGAAGAAAAAAAACCACAAAATGAACTGATAAAATATTTATTCATACTTCAACAATTAACTTTAAACACCCAAGGCGGGGAGGAGGGGAGTGGGTGTTGGGCTGATCGACTGAAGAATTTGGTTTTTCTTTACTGCGACCTTCATCCTTAAAGGCAAATATAATTCAATGATCTCAAAAGACTCTTAAAGATGCATCTAAAGATATCAAAGAATTTATGGTCCTACAGGTAAAAAATTATGTTTTAAACGAATAATTCTAAGATTTTTCACCTTTTCAGACAGCATGCATTCAGACGCATACACAAAGTTTTTGGCCATTTTATAATTGATAAAATCCCACCTAAGACAAAAGAATCTGCATTATTATTGCTATGTACAAAATCGGGCAAGTTTAAATAACAGATCCATTACATTCAAAGCGAAACTTCCTAATCGCCAACTCACCTGGCCCGGGAGCTGCCATCTTGAGTCATGTGATATTCGAGACCAATGGAGATTTTCCAGATCAAAAAGGCTTTTTTTTAGCTGTTCCCACAATTGATGTTCCTCCCTTTCGTCGTAGAAAAAGCTCAGTAAAAGAATTGCAAAAATTTTTTGAATTATTTTAAACTAATATTTCAAAGTATCTTTTTATTTATAAGTTTCTTAATTTGTCCGTATTGTTAATTAAAAGTAGTATAAATATCTTTGTAGAATTTTGATTCGCTTTTTAAGTTAACCACCACAGTGTTGGTAAACTCGCAGAAGAAGCCACAGAAAAGAGCTCCTACGATAAATGTGGAAACGGGCGATGACACTAATGTATCCTGAACTGTAGCGGTTCACTTCATTTGAACACGATGCTAGGCAAGCAAGAACATGATTCATCCCATGGATAACCGGACAGAACTGACAGAAGAGCTGTGTGATTATCTTATTTACTCCATTCACTGTTTGACGGAATTTCGTCTGCTTTTTGCCGCCGGTTATAATCTGAGGAATGAAGATCAAATTACTAAGGATTGAGGCTTTCAGTGTCATATGTTTTGTAGGGATTCTAGTGATTCCGAATGGTTATGGAGCTACAGCTGACACAAAGAAAAAGGAAGAACAGAAAGTTCACCGACCCCCAGACACCACGGCTGTGAAAAAAATCGAGACACCTGCAAATGCGACGGGGAAGGGACAATCAACTTTAAATTTTGGTAAGTGTTTTTGACGTTGTTGTTGTTGTAGCCACTTGTAAGATTACGATCCGTAATTCAAGGATAAGTAATTTACTACAAACTGAGAGTTAAAGGTATATGATATTTCATGATTACAGTGCACAACTCCCCAAGTCGAAACAATCACTATAGGAAAATCGTTTTTATCGCGTACGTTGTCATTCATTGTGGCACAGATGTAATTTACTGTTGAATCTGCACCTTGCTAGTCAATAACGTAAGGGGGGGGGGGAAAGTCAGTCACCACACATCTAGTCCGAGTATACACATTCACCAGACTCCCTTTTGATTAATAAACATGAGATTTTGTTAATAAATTTGTTGCTTTTCAAGTCAGAAGTAATAAAATACACCTCGCTAAGGCTCTTATATTTTGAAAACTGTCGTTATCATGCACAAAATTGGGTTTAAATGTTGTCAGATTTGTGAAAGAGACTGGAATTAAGAAGATTCGAGTTATTTTTTGTGGGAGCGTTTTCTGAAATGTATATAATGTACACTTATAAACAACACATCTGATGCATTAAATTGCCGCAGTTTTTGAAAGTCATGTTTACATAGTTAAAATATAGTATGCTTAACATTTAGGCTTGTCAGTAAACCAGAAGTAAAATACAGCTTGCATCTTTTTGAAGACATTTATGGTTGGTTGTACCTTCCATATAATTTAACAGTACTCTCTTTCTACCTGTGTTACATGTTATTTTTTTTAATTCTTTTAAATGTACATGTGGGCAAACATCTTTGCAGTCATCTAAATACACATATTTTAAAGCAGACATTTTATTTCAAATTTGTGTCTTTGCCTTATCTTTAAGTAGATGGAATAATTTAAGAAAAAATACCTGCCTCAGCATTGTAAGTAAATCTTATCAGCTAGAGGTGTGTAATGATTCTAAAGGTGGTTTTGTGAAATAAAAACATAATGTTTAAGTTATTTTCCCTATGATAGATGTGTTACTTATTTTTCTCAGGTTTTTTTTCCCCTTTTTGTTTATTTTATCATCATGACATCTGCTAGTTAACAGCAAAATAAAGTTTTTGTGGAAGGTGCCAATTGAGGTGCGATGTGTAGCTTTATCGAGTGTATCAGTTTGTGCTCAAAGTTTCTTAGATGATGTATAATTAAACATAGCAGAATGTAATGGAACAGTGTCATTTTAGGGAAGGAGACAGAAACAGTATGATTGTAAAGTGAGACACCATCTAAGTGTAGATAAGGAGATAAAACACTTTTCAAATCTAAGCCTAAAAAGGGAAAGACTGTGGTGACTAGTCCACTTTCAGGACACAGGAGGACAGGGTAATCACCTGTAATATTTTGCAGTTATTACTATTATTAATTCCTAGTACAGAGGGCAGTCGGGTGGCGCAACCGTTTGCGCCTGCCACCAGTGCAGTGAAGGTTGGCTGTCATGGGTTTAGTTCTCGTCTTGGACAGTCTGTTCTTTCTCTGCATAGAGCATCTGTTTACAGGACCGGCTGCCTTGCTGTGATATAGCCTTGGCTGCTGACTCAGCATAAAACACGAGTTCCAATTCCTAGTACCCAGGTGATAAATGTTACTTGTCATCAAAAACATTGTTCATCAATTAATGTTGTGTACCTAGCATGTGCCATTGAGCTCAGTACATATCCTCACCAGCTATGTCCAAGGCAGTGGTAAGCTAAGTGAATAGAGGTTCTCAGACAGGACAAGGGCAGTGTCAAAGGCCGCTTCAGCATGAAACCACTAATAGGGGATGTGCTTAATGAGGAGTAAACCCATGTGAGGACAAGAGTAATAACTTCTATCAGTGTTGTGGGGTATGTTGGTGGGCAGGGGTGTGGGGGGGGGCGACATGAAGGTGAACAGGTAAAGACAGAATCCCATCATCATATAGTGGCCATATTTGCAGAATTGGCCTGCAAAGGGGAACAGTGAAGTATTTATCTATCACACTCCTTGGAAGAAATTCTATAGTATGTATCGAAAGTCAGTACTACCCTGCAGTACCATATTTTTTTTAATCAATCATTTTGTGGATTATGTACAAGAGACTAAGATGTTGCATCACAGCATATTGAGATAAGGCAGAGAGATTTTTCAGGGACTGATGAGGTCACATGAGAGCACAGCAGTATTATCTGTTCAAGTATTTATTGCTTTGAGGATTGCAGTGAGATAACATGCTCTGAATATAGTCCTGTGGAATTTAGGAATGTAATCTGATCTCCATTTTTAGAAAATGGAAAAAATGCTCATATCTCATGACAAGTTTATTGATGATCATTCATGAGGTAATAGATATTACAAATGAGAGATGCCCCCAAGTGTTACCAAGAAAAATATAAGTGCCGTTTACTTGTGATTCATTCATTAAGAGGAGTATTTTATTTCACAGTGCACAAGAAGTGAATTAAGAGTAAGTCCAGTAAAAATGGAAGTGAGCTGTTTGTGGGCCAAGTCCAGAGAGTTTGTAAAGAGTAGCAGGACTGAAGTTCAAGTGGTTGTGCGGGAAGCTAGGCTCGCTCTGGTTCTCAAAACTTTTCTTGCGCTCACGTGAGTGGCTCGGTCACAAGTTCACGTTAACTGTTCACCTTTGGGACCTTCTCTGGCAGGTACACTGTGTGACGACGCTGGGAGGTATAGCTCGTATACCGGAAGAAGTCACGGGTTGCCCTCAAACGTTTGAAGCCCAGACTTCTGGTTTGAAGAAGAAGACATTTCAAAGGCGTCTGGCTGGTCGCGTGACCCCGCGACGTTTCGCTGACACGTTTCAGGTTGAAGAGTTGAAACTTTCACGCAGTGCGCTGCGGCGAAACTTATTCGCCCGCCCTAAAATAAAGTGCAATGCATATCTTCATATCGCCTTCAGGATATAGAGGCTGATCGATGCGTTTCACACTGGGTAATAAAATCCATCAAGAGAGGTTCATAAGATGGCCACGGATGCAGAATGCCTTCTCTGCGATGCCGATCAGTTTGACTTGAAAGATGTCGAATTGACAAGCTTTTTCGTTTGCTACATTGTCGTGCACTCATTTGCATCAGTTACCTCTCACGTACATTTGCCTGACAGGAACGGGCAGCCGTACGTGATAGTAACATGAACGGCGAGTTTTTTTGTTTGTTTGTTTTGTTTTTTTAAGGGAGGGTTGCGAAAACAATGCCCACCCGTCATCAGCCACCTGTCATCAGACAGGCACCGTTTCTTACGCCCCCACAGGGAACCGGTTATCAGTGCGTATTTTCTTCCACATTTGTTCATGTTCTGTTTTCCCTGCTTCCGAAAGATCGAAATTCAAATGTCCTTTAGACATTGTACCATTTCTAACCACGCTTTTCCTATGAGCCTGAACGATATACCTGACGCTATCCCTTTTTCCTGGGCGTTTAACATGTGTTCGTCCTTTAACCCATAATCCCGAGCTTCATTACTGCCATTTTCTGTAGATCATTAAATATTGGGAATAATTTTGACACCCTTTCTTTTACACGCAGAGTTACACATTTTATCCCAAAACAAGGTTTTCAGTATTCCGTATATCGTGTGATTTTCTTTACATAGTAATTTTCCTGTTTATCCATGATGCCATGAGTTTGTTGATGGAAAACGCTAAATCGCTTTAGGGTTAAAAAAAATGCCGCTCATCTACCCAACTTCCACCCCAGCCTCACCTAGTGTATTCACGAGCGGAGTAAATGTAGCGTGGACAAAAGAGCATGAAGAAGACTTTGTTTTACATCCTAGAGGTATGCTGTAGGAAATGAGTGGATGAACCTTGGAAGGGGCGACAAAAGGACCATGATGATATTCTTGAGCTCTCGTGCTTTCTGTGGCATCGCAGCGGCACCCGAGGGCGGACTGGAAACCTGCACAAGCTGGAGGATCCTGCAGAAGGGTTGGCAGCAGATGGGACGAGGTCGGAGAGAATCTCTCGCTAACAGAACGACACGACCTCAAAAATATGCTGTGACAGCAAGATCGAAGGAGAGGGCATGTCTGGTGGAGAAAGCAAGGCAGATTAGTCACGTCTGCCCGCTATAAGAGCGAAGGAGGGACTGGCATGAAAAAGAAAGAAGAAAAGAGACCCACCCACACCAATCTAACGAAGGTTTTCTTAGAGCTGACGCCGCTCGTTTTTGTGTCACTCGACTGAAGTAGAGGGGTTTGTGGGGTGGAACAAATAGCTCTGTTATGTACCGTCTCACCTGTCTGGTATTAGCGGTGAGTGGAAGTACCTATACCCAGCACATTTTGAGGGTGAATGAACTGTTGACTACTTACGAATGGATATTTGTAGTTTTTATATGGTTTTAACGCGTGATCTTAACAAGGTGTTTTAAAAATTAAGACTGCATCATTATCATTATTCTTAGTAGGTGCAGCGTGCCAGGTACGTGGGAGAGAATTTGACGGAACAGCGGTAGCAGCTGTGACCATGTTTTACGATGCACGTGCATTGCGTCTGTCATACACGCGAGAACACATCAGCATGATCGTCAGGGTATCTTCTCCAGAGGCGTTGAAATTCTACACAAATAGTTGATTTCTTTGCAGGTAGATGTCTGGTATTGCTGCAGACACTACATAAGCGGTCCAGAATATCGAGGTCACAAAGTTTTCCCTTCGGTACATTGTTGTGCTCATATTTACGCCCTTTTTCTCTTCGTGTCACTATAACTGCCAAGAACATGCAGTAACAGCTGTAAATTGGTATAAGACTTTCCTGGCAGCCTTTGGGAAGCGACATCCACTAAATAGGTAATCCGATATTGTTACAAGTGTTACATGTTCTATCAGCAACAATGGTTGGCAGATTGTTAGGAGCGGTCCGGTGGCGCAAAGTAACGATCGTGACCCGTGGGTTCAAATCTCTTCTCCAACACACCTTGTTTCTTTTGTATGCAGCGTCTGTTTGCTGGCATGGACGACCTCGCCGTGACAGCCTCAGCTGCTGACTCGGCATAAGACGACAACCAGTCTTAGCAGCTTGTCTGAGACTTCAGGACTCATCCCCCCTCACTCTCCCCCTCCCTTCCCCCAAGTCGCAAAAGATCTCATCGATTCTACGTCTCGTTCCGATGCTACCATCAACTATTTTGCTTCCCCTCCCCTCCCTGTTTCTGCCCATGACCACGATTTGCAGACGCACGCATTTCGGCTCACGAACATGATTCGTCGGTCATCGATATTTCGTCTGGACAGGGCTTTCTTTATTCCCCAACTCACCTACCCATCACCACCACCTCGCTCCAGCTGTCTACTTCGTTTATTAGTGGGTGTGTGGGTACGCTCATGTGAAAATGTGGCACACTAGCGATTATGTTGTCTGCTTTCACGACTCCGCTATTATTGGTCATGCTGCCATTAGTTTTTAAAAAGAAATTCTCTATTGTTGCCTGGCTACTGAGCTTGTCGGATTGCCCACAGTATCTAGCGATCGTCATGCACGCAGCTGCCCGCGGTAGACAGATGGAGGTACTCGGATGACGTCGTCAGAACTCTGATCATCCTTGTGGTCATGCTAGTTAACAACGGTAAGAAACAGAGAGGCCGTATCATGTCTGCATCGCAGAGTTTGCAGTATATGCAATAAAGTAAATGTCAGACGCCGGGCCGGATCGATTAAAGCTTGTTTTAACTAAAGCGAAGTGGTAAGTTTTTAATAAGTTTAACAAAAGGCTGCAGCTCTATAGCATGGAGATGTCATCGACCAGTAAGAATGGTGGGTGGGTGCCTGAGGGAAGGAAGAGAAAGCGATCCGAAATGCTCAGCATGTTGTGACTAGAGGGAGGGGGTGTATTTCTGCAATTTCTCTCTTTGTGAGAGAGAGAGAGAGAGAACTATGCTGTCGTACGCCGCCAGATCCAGCAACATCGTGACAATCAGTTAACGTTGAAAACGGTACGAAAAGTATTCTGGAAGCGTAAAAGTCGTTAAAGACCCCCCCCCTTTTTTTTTTTATTAGGTCACTTGGGGAGTGAGATGATAGAGACGACACTTTTCTCGGGTCCTGTTTTCGTATAAGGGGGGTGCCCATCTCCCGCTCTCGCTGATTTACTTTCCCCAGACCTCTGTAGAGTCAGATACCCATTCCCGTCAGATGGGTCGACCTGTGGAGGGGCGGGGGGCGCGTAGAAGGACGTTCGCGAACCACACGGGTATTGAACAGGCGCCTTTCGGTTCGGCCACCAGAACTCTAAACACTCGACTATCCGCTTCTCCCTCAAAGATTTACATGGGGGCACAAAATGGGTACATTGCAGGGAATGATATACACTTTTGTATTCATAAATCTTTAGTAGTGCGAAAGATACTTAAAGGCTACAGAATTTTTTTTATTTATTTATTTTTTGCATAGTTGATAAACCCTTAGTCAAACGGTACGGAAATCTGCGACATTATAAATAAATCCGTTATATATGCCAGTGTACTTGAGATAGATTAATAGACAGTGATTTAAATCTTCCACACAGCGTGTGTGTGTGTGTGTGTGTGTCCGTATGACGATTGGTGAGGGGATGAAGAGAATACTTTTTATACGTCACAGTTTTTCACGTGGTGGTACCTCTGATGTTTTAATGGCGCCATGGATCGTACCCCTTAGATTTCGATGCCGCTCTTCAACCTCGAGTGGGGACTGAGGTGACAGCGGACTGAACTGGCAAGTGCTGCAGTCTGCAGAAGGTGTTCAGGGGAAGAAGGTGCTTTAGTACCTGACAAGATTTATTAGTGGGTATTAGGTCTGACACTGCTATACATAATACTAGACGCTCTTCCACTCGATCGAAATTTAGGACTTTAAAGAGAGAGATTTATAAACAAACTGGCAGGCAGAATTCCCGTGTAAAATTGCTTTTAGGCGCATTATATAAACAACAGAAAAAAGTTAATCTGTTATCATTTTCAACTGCCATTGTACATCCATGCAAGTTACAGGGTACAAAAAACGCAGCAGACTCTACTAAGCACAGAATCGATACTTTTGAAGGATAAAGGGCAGTATACAGACCCCAAGACCTCTGATTGATGGTCAAGCTTAAAGTCAAAAGATTGACAAGGAAGAGAAAGAGCAGGCTTCGAAACCCTTATCCTCCGGACGTTTATTTGCACGTAGCGTGACGGTAATCCTCAGAGGTAAGTTTATAATCCTGGGATTAGCAGGTGGAAGAAGGATGCGTTTGTACTGATAGCGTTATTATCCATAAACACCATTGTAATCAGAAACTCCGTGTTTTCGGTCCCATGGAACCAAGATGCAACGCACGTATACACGACGATGGCTTTCGAAACTGGAAGTTGCCTGAAAATCACGCTCTGCGCAGGCACGATAATCTTTGTGATAAATGTAATTAAGCAGATTTTAGTAGGAAACAAATTTTTTTTTTAAAGTGAACCACAACATCAACACAAAAGGGATTAGACACGAGCACAATGGTAGTGATGACGCTTCATATTTTGTCGGTGCACACGCGTGCAATGAGTAATTAATCATGCACAGATGTCGACATTCCGGTTTTGTTTTTGATTTTGCATATGTTGTTGCGTCGTCAGAGGTGGGAAGGTGAATGCATCTGCACGTTTGTGTGCAGTTGATGTAGGCTGGCGACTGGGTTGGTCACAATGTGATGACCTTTTTTTGGAATTTTTTTTTAGTCCTTCTTCCCTCTCTCCCAAAACTGTTTCCTGGGTCGACGTATGCGTTGCATTTCAGCTTTATTCGTGTGTTCTGTTGTTTTTGTTTCCTAAGTGCATCTTTTTGCTTTTACAGTCTATTTGTATGTTTGGGCGATATTGTTCGTGGTTAGAAGGTGGAGGTAATAAACTCACACAGCTCTACTAGTGCACATTTAAATAGTAAAGCCTTAATTTTCGGTCGCTAGTTGGTGCTTGCGGCTTATTTTCTGTCTTTGAGAAGTCGTCATCTTAGATTATTGAATCATATCAGCGTCAAAAGCATATCTCACGCTCCCTCATCGATTGACGTGTATTTCACATTCATGCTCAGGTTTTTCTTCTGCCTCGTCTCCGACTACATCTACGCCTATCACGGCGCTGTACGCGGATGTATGCGCGCGGATATGCAAGGGATTAATACGCTTGGGTTGGTACTCGGCGCTGGCGCGACAGAGAGAGAGAGGAGGGTGGGGATGGGGAGGAACAGGCAGGAAAGGCAGCTCTCGCTTTCTCCTTGATCATGCGCATTTTCTACCTCCGTCTCCGTGCCGTCCACGTGGCGTGCTTCAGCAAGTGCGACGAGGTCGAGGGGTTGGGGGTGAGAAGCGGTGACAACAACAATCGTGTGCACAGCCGCAGACACCTACTACACAAGCTGACTGCACCAGCAGGCGATCCCTGCTGTCGGTAGAGTGCTGCGACTTGGCAGAGTGTCCCATGCAAGGCGGACAGGCAGCGCCGCCAGCTGCAGTGTGATAGCTTGGTGGGGAAAGAGGTTGGGGCGATGCGTAAGACCTTTTGGCGAAAACGCAAGATTCTCTCTCTCTCTCACACACACACACACACACACATACGCACAAACACACACACACACACCAGTCGATCATGCATGCTTGCACCGATCAACGCGCGCCTTCTGTCACAGGCTTAGCTGGTAAGTCTTTGACATTCACAGGGCGTAGTGACTTTTCTTGCTTCAAGGATGCTATCTGTGTGGTTTCCTTCCCGCATCACTAAGGTGAAGGACTAAGTCGGCAGTGACTCCGGCGCTTTTCTCTTCCATCTCGCAGCTACCAGCCCGTCCACGTGACCGCCTTCTTCGCTGCTATTCCGCAGTAGTACGCAAAAAAGAATGATGTTAAAGGTGCACAATTGTTTGTTTTTTTATCTTATAACAGGATAAAGCCAGATACAATTTCCCCAAATCTTTTGTTCTCGAGATACAAGCTTGCAAACATCATTATGCACAGAAGGTCAACAACGCAAGACACGGGGATACTGCATGGATGCATGTACCTTGCGAAGGCCCCAGTCATAGAACTGGGAGCATGTTAATTAGTCATATCGTGAACTCACGACTTTCACCTCCTTTTGTGCATGGCGATGTTTGTGGGCCCTGTATCTCGAGAACGGAAAGGGTTACTCAAATTTTAAGAAATAGTGTCGTGCACAGTGCTACCCAATCATTAGGAACAAAAGAAAACTTCGCCCTACTAGTCCTTTAAGAATTAGCATTGGGATTGTTTTTCTGTTGAGAATTTCACAGCGAGCATGAGAAACAATAGCATGTGGTTTTCTTCCCGCACCGCCAAGGTAAAGGTCTAAGTCGCTTTTTGTGGCACCCTCTCTGTTCGAAAGATAAATAAAGTTGTGTATTACTAACAAACACGCACACAGAGGGAGCAGCATGTGTTTTTCACATTTCTATTTTGTACAAAGGGGATCAGATTTACTCTGTGTACTGTTAATGGTGGCACACTTCATAGAACATACTTCTTCCTCGGCTAACATTAGCAGGAAGGACTTACACTTTACTTAATAGGCTTTTCTCTTCGATATTTTGTGATTGTAATTAGAGTCATTGGTCATCATGCATGCTTGAGAAGGGTGTTTCCCGTAAGAAACTTAGCGCTGGAAAACGAAACGTTGGCTCTAGTCGTCAGCTTGATGGGTTGGACCTGTCGTCTGTATCAGTGCTTACAGCTATAAGCTGCTTACAGATTCACGTTATCTGCAGCTGCAGCTGCACTGGTGACTGCAGTGACAGGAAAGCGGAAAGCTTTACCAGACACAGCTTAAGACAAGTAGAAAATACTAAAAGCTAACCGGAATCAAACTTAGTTGAGTTAAGGTTGTTGGAAGATTACCATAATAAATCCTGTCATAAATGTCCCCCAGATGCGTTGTAGTCTTTGTATTATATATATATATAAACCTATTGCTTTGACCTAAACTGCGACAAGAAGTGACTCAAGGCCGCAGTATTTACGAGAGTGTCAGTGTACATATCAGTGAAACGGCAAACAATAGGCAGAAAATTTTTAACGACCCTTTTGCACAACACAGGTGAAAATTTCGGTGTTTGAAAGCTTGTGTTTCGTGAACAGGATACTTGTATTCGCTCAGATCTTGAAATTAGAATCTTGTAATAAGCTAATCTCAGTAAATGGACAATGTAGCACTTGGTTTAGTGTTAGATACCAATTCATCTTCCATCTGCAAACTTTGTGATGCCAAAAAAAGTTTCTTGCGTGTTTATATGAAGAGCAACGATAATGAAAATAAAAATTGGCATTAAATAATATTGTTTCCACGCACAGATTGCAGTTTGCAATCGTTTTTAAAATCGGACATTGGCAGTGCTGCTAGTGTCTAATGTTTAACGAAAGTCTTGGACATCAGGGTAGACTATGTGGGAAGTCAGAAATCTCGACATTTTTGGTAGGACAACATTTTCGGGTAGTTCCGAATAGATGTCGTCTTCCTCGTCGACCTCGATTTTTTTTTTTTTTTCTATCCGTCTGTTGAGATAACGACTGATTCTGATCAAGCAGCTCGCCACGCACAGTGTGGCTATTTCCCTTTGCTATTCTGGCCACGCCATTCTCAGATAACAACGGGCGTCTCCACAAAATGGTCGTTTCTTGTGACCTGCAAGAGAAATGATTCTGCCAAGGTCTTGGGGCTATAATTACTTGACCTTTTCATTTTACAACAAATTATATTGTCATATTCTTTCTTCCTCACATATTTATGAGCGGTGACTCGTATCATAGCTCAGACGCAGGCAGCTGGAATGACATGGACCCAACTGGGGAGAGAGGCCCAGAACCGGCTGGCCTGGTGTAGTTGCGGCCCTATGCTCCACTGGGGGCGAAAAGGAATAATAATAATAAGAAGAAATCTTAATTTTAAAAAAACGTAAATTTTTAGGGACAAGCTAGGAACGACCATTACGGGACAGACAGGAGATATACCAATACATGACAGGACAAACACGTGTGCCTCTCGACTACTGTCCGTGGTCCCGTTTGTTTGTATTGCAGCGACTTCAAAAGTCAGTGCCAAGCAGATACGGATTGTACAGTGTACAGGTTGCAAAAGTGTGAACACACTGTGCCAAAACTACGGCTTCGCCGAATGTAACAGGCTAGTTTTTAAGTTGACAATTTTGTATGTCCCGCGAGTGATGTTATAGATATCCGAATGGCCCTTGGCAGTATTACGGTTCCCCACCCCTGGATTAGAAGAAAGTGTAAGTGTGAGGACCGTGGGGTGAAGTGCGTGAAAGAGTTGTGGATTTCCTCGGGTTTGGGTGTTCTTTTTATCAGGCCGCCCCCGTACATTCTGACAGATTAAGGGATTCCATTACGAGTCTCAGGTAAAATCATTAAGCGATCCGCTGTGATGCTGCCAAATAGGAAGGGTTAAGGGATCGCGCTGGTGGTATCAGAGCAGATCTCTGTTCATTCCGGGTGATCGCTTAAACATGACACTTTGTGTGGGCTGTAACCTGAGGACACCCGCTAAGTTACCCGCAGTGAAACATCGACTGCCACTTTGGGTTTACTTGTGTAACCGGGCTCGCCTACTTCTGTTACTGGACCCTTGACATTTTCAGGAGCAAGGACGGGTGTTCGTTCGGGGCACGTTTATGTTCAGAGCACGAGAAGCTATGGTGAAGAACTAAACACGCTGAAGTGTGTATGCTTTTAAATAAAGGTCAGATGAGTGTTGGTGAGTAGTTTTAAAATATAAAAAAGAAACCTAGACGGAGTGAGGAAGGTAGGCGCTTTAGTCTGGTGCTGCGGGTGTTTGGAACTCGGTGTCGCAAAACTAGGAAAGTGGTTATGGGATCCTAAGGAAAACGCACCAAGCAAAGAAGGGCAGAGTCAGAAGTACCACCCTCAATCACTAGCGCAGGAGTAGGTGTCGAAGAGAGAATGGCCAGTGGTACATTTACAATAAGAGTTTATGACAGTGGATCAATCCCCCACAGTTGTCGGTGCATCTGTATTTACAGGAAAAGTTACAGTCAGTGTATCATATGTATCAGAAGTAAGTCAGTGTATCACCGATAAAGACAAGAGAGACAGAGACAAAATGCGAGTTAGGTGGTCAGGCGTTTCTCGTCCGTTAATGGCTTCTGATACTATAGCAGCTGTGCAGATGTTCTGGGAACCGATTTCGCAGAATAGCTGTTTGCTAGATGGAAGTAAAATCATTCAGGAGATGAGTGGAAAGAGCAGTTTAATAAGTGTTTGTAATATGCAAGTGCAAGTTTGTGACGTTCTTTTGCCATTCTGGTCAAAATGGTCAGAAACATTTCTGTGGAGCCGTGTTTGAAGTACAAAATAGTTGAACTGTTTCAGTACTTTCTAGAAATATGAGTAGGTATCTGTGTGTGAGATTCAGGCAGAAGAAGTGTCCCCCTAGCTCTGAATGTCTCTTATAAAGAAGTATTAGTGTAAATGACGGTGATGCTATAAAGTTTTTTTTAATCAGTTCTCTGTTTCGCACACTTCAGTATATGATTTAGGCAAAGAGATATGCTGTCAGGTGTCTCATCAGAATTTTGTACACGTGATTGTTATTATGCGACATATTTCTGGTTTATGTATCATTGTATCATGGCTACAAATGCCCCTCTGGGCTTATAGCCAAATAAAGAATATAAAAAAGAATGTTGGACTACAAAAGTTTGGAGACAAATCTTGGATGCCTTTCCAGGAGGAACAGTTTATTTTAAACACATTGACGCAATTTTGTCACAGATTCAGGATGAAGAGAAGAAAAGTATTGCCTACATGAGCTTTTCATTTTTGCCAGAAAGAGGAAGGGACTGACACCAATCCGGGTTGGGTTTATTGTAATTCAGTGGTTGGTCATTTTTGAAAACAAATCTCACCTGTCTTTGTCGACAGAAATAGGAATGGGTTCCGTGTAATTTAGTAACTTAGCTGATCATGTTTAAAAACAAATGTCACCTATATTTGTTGTAGCTATAGATTCCTAGGTCCACCTGTTGACAAGCTAGATAAAATGGTAGGAAACCACACGGGCAGCTGGTTTCGGCATTCAATTCACAAAACCCTCCATTTTCCACGCTTGATAAACATTATTGACGTTATGGTATCCTTATTCTTAAAGGTCTAGTAATGTGCGAATTTTTATTCTAATGCCTGGATCAAGCTCATTTGCGCGATACTATCTTGATGAAAACCTCCCTTTCGTTCATGAGATACACGTGTACAAACACTAGGACGGACAGAAAGAGGTCAACAAGGCAGACATCAGGATTGACATGGTTAGCTTTGTGCTCTCAAGTCGTCCATCAATAGGAAAACAGTGACCATATGATATAGTTTGTGCTCTTCAGTGCGTTATTATCGGTGTGTTCTGGGTTATTCGCCCAGATTTGGAGAAATAGCATCTTGCTCTGAGCTTTGTCCAGTCGTTAGAAAAGAATGTGTACCCTATTAGACCTTTAAAGTTAGCAAACTTATGCACATCCTTTCATGTGACGTATACATCCGTCAAGTGAAACGGTCGGTGAGCCTTAAAAATACATTCCCAAGCTGTACAATCCAGATTTCAAGCAAGCCAAAACTGTCGAGACTGATTTATTCGTGCTTTAGTTTCAGGGTTTTTTTATAAATACAGTGTCATAATCTCAACCATAACTGAAAGGGAATAACATCGTTTTGTTTGCGATGTGAGATAATGTTCTTTGTACGGTCTGCCAGGTAAACAGGCCGTGATTTCCGTCTTCTACCCGTCAGTCATCATCCGCACGCGCCCACGCACGCACACACACACGCGCGCGCGCGCGCGCGGTGTCAAGGTTTGCATGGAGACTAAAACGTGTGCACCTGCTGACCCCGGGCCCCGACCAGAGAGGGGAGCAGGTTGGCGCCCATCATCAGATTTGCCTCCGTTAACGCCTTCTAGGCTAGCGGTGATTACCTAGTCACAGCTTACCTTGTGCGCATGATCCAGGCTTGGCAGGGAAGCCTTCCTCCTTCCCTCCAGTCCTTCATTTTCCTCACGGATTTTCCTCTCCCCAGCCATTTGGGCTGCTCTTTGTAAGCATTAGTGATTTGGGGGGAGGGGAACGTTCAGGGCAGGAAGATAACTTGCAGTAAAGATGTGGTCCCTGTATACATTAACCTTCACTTTATTGAACGTAACATGTTTGCAAACATGGAAGTCACCTTACAGACTTTTCCCGCTTATTTAAAAGCAGAAACCAGCTTGTGTGCACCCAAGTCCACTACGACATTTTGTATGTTTGGATGGCCTGGGTAGACAAGGAGTTTGCAGCTTTTGTGCATAGATTTTCTACTTACCAGGCACATGGCCTACATCGTTTTAATCATGCCGTAATTCATTATATGTCTTGACTTTTAGTGATTTTTTTTATATAGACTTCACAAACTTTGATTGTTATGGGCTGGTGTTGCATTGTACATACATGATAAACCTGGAAATGGTGCAAAACAGTTTACATTAGCTGCCTCTAAACATTATTTAGCAAAAAACATTAACCAAAAAGGTGGACTTGCCCTTAGAGAAATTATAGATAGATAGATGGGTTCAATCCATTTACTAAAAGAAAAAAACTTTTATCTAATAGCCTTTACTGAGATTATGTTCTATGATGGTGAGTTCAGTACCTTAACATATGCCTTCAGTTCAGTGTCAAAAACATAAAAATGTTGGACTGAGTGGTCATAGTTCTTTTGTTATTACTGCTGCAGTATTTGTGGGGGTTTCCTTCTGCTGTGATTCACTTGTATATATTTGTGCCATTAAAATAAATTCTTCATCCTTCTTCACTGTTGCTGTATCCTCAACCAATTGTCCTCTACCATCTTTGCTTTTAAGTCTTGCCTTAAGACCCACCTTTCCAAGAATACTTTATCTTGCACCTTTCTTTTCTCTTTTCATACTTTTCTTTCCTCTGTGTTTGTGTGTGTGTGTGTGCTTATGTTTATGCTTATGTAGTGCGTTTGTGACACTAAGCTGAATGCTTATGTCAGAATATATTAAGCTTGCTTCCAGCAGCAAAATCTGCTGCAGAAATGCCTTTATTATTATAATTACACTGAAGTGCCCAATGTCGGGGGATAAAGGAGAATTTGGCCAGCTGATAAAGAGTTATTAACAGGTCCTTTGTCAAATACTGTGCCATGAAGAGGTTTTGAGCTTTTTCTGATGCAAGTAATGATTGTGGAGACAGGTCGAGAAGACCTAATCATTACAGTGTAAAGGTCATGGTGAATATAAGTTTGATGAACTAATAATAATAATGAAAGATTTTTGTAACGCATGTTTGCATGGAGACTAATCCCATCTCTGGAGTGTTTGTACTGTAAAATTTAGTGCACCTATTCTTATATTATAAAACTGACAGTAATGTAAATACAAAATTTATGTGTCACCATCCTAAAATCGACAAATACTTATTGTCCTTCCTGATAATTTACACTTTCAGTTATTAAAACATTTTCATGTCCATTTTCTGTTTCAGATTGCAATGAACAGGATAAGGAATGTAAGGAGGATAAACTAGGTTACGAGGCCATTAACAGCCTGCATCGCCTGATAGATGATGATCACAATGGTAACGTTGACCAGTCGGAAAGCGATGAGGTAAGTAAAGATTTCAAGCCCCTCAATTCAGCCAGACCAGAAAGTCAAAATGTAGGGAGGTTTTGGGTACTTGAAAGTTGCCTGGTCATTGTTTATTTTGGCTAAAACTATAAGGAAGACAAGTCAAGTGTGCAGAAGTAGACCTTTGCAGCTTTTTGAAATGGTCAGACAGGCTTGATGAGACAGTATTGCTTGAGGCAGATCTTCAAGGTGATGGCGGCCACCAAGGATTTACTTTTAAAAAGCTGAATGCAATTGCTGATTCAAGAAGATTTATTGAGAATTCATCTCACCTGGCTATGCATCATCTTTATATAAAATTTATATGTACGGTGGCTGTCAAGTGCTATAGATTGATTTTTCAGTTCTAAAACAATTAGTTGACATGTCACCATCATTCACCATCATTCATCATCATCAAGTGGAATGATCAGAGCTTGAATTGCGCTGTGTATTTGGGAATAAGTATGTGTGTACACATGTTTACATTGACAAGTGTCGCCATGCTGTCAAGCCTTAATTTTATATCTGGCATTCTTCAACTTTCAACACATCTGTTAGGACCACCATAGGAAAACCATTGATTTGACACATTGGAGTTTTGTCAGTTTCTAAGAATGACACAAAGTTTTTTTTATGACATTGGGTGTGCTATTTTGGTTCTGTGCCTTGAGGGAGAAATGGTTTAGATTGAGTGAGTAATGCCGATTTTGCTGGTGGGCAGGGAGAGAAAACTCAAAACAGTGCTGACAGTGCCATTTTATACTTTCAGTTCCTGCGTGATGAACTGCAGTACACAGATGGCTTTGAGCGACACTCACTGTTCCACAATAATGACAAACTCATCAGTGTTGATGACCTCTGGCGGGCATGGAAGTTCTCAGAAGGTGAGAATCAAACGGATAGATTTATTTTATTTCCACTTCTTTCATTCTATAATGGTATAGTGTTTTATCATTGCATGTTACTCATATCCCAGAGGTGCTGAGCTGTAAAAGGGGAAACACAAAAAGCCAAAAAAGCAAATGGCTGTCTAAACAGCATTTACGTGTACATTTGTGGTCAGGTGTCTTCAATAATACTAACATTTTGTGGGAATTAGGGGAGACAAAACTTCAATGCCTGCTAATGAGCTAGATGTGTTTTTCATTTGTGCCAAAATGGTACCCATTGATTCCAACATTCTTGCAGGAGGAACATTTTCAGGTGGTACATTGTAAAAGTTTTCATCACATAAACAGTATACAGTGAGAACAAATCAGTGTGATGTTGGTTTATTATACACAGTGTACAACTGGACAGTGGATGATGTTGTTGACTGGCTCCAGAAGGAAGTGGACTTGCCCCAGTACTCTGCTGTCTTTATGGATAACTCTGTCAGTGGTCCTTTTTTACCAAGGTGGGATGTCCTTAGTATTTATTACCCACTGAGAACTAATCTTTCTAACAGTTTCTTCTTTCTTCCAAATCCAAGATCTTACACATCTGTTTTATTTAAGCATTCTTCGTCCCATCTAGTGTAATTTGCTTTTTGTGTTTCTTAATCCTATTGTCTCCACATGTACTGAATTTGTTTTTTGTCTTAATCCTATTGTCTTCCCATGTACTGAATTTGCCATTGATGAAGTAACCTACACATCCTGCCTCTCATCTGTCAAGTAGTTTCTTTATGCCTTCTGAGCCTTCATCTGATTTTTTTTTAAATTTAAGATCTTACTTGCATCCTTTGTTCAATAGATGTACAAGGTTCATCTTTCTCTATTTTTTAATTCATTTTAGCAGCCATTTGCCCTACCATTACAAGGAGAGTAAAACAGAGAGCCTTATTGTTTTATTGTAGCACCTTTTGAGTAGCATTCCCTTCATCATCTTCCCATTCTTCCTAGTGTACTGATAAGTAAAGATTAATAGAGTGAGTTATGCAAAGCCAGATTTTGAGTTCATGTGTGTGTGTGTGGTGAGGAGTGGGGGGCACAATGAGGGTAGTGTTTACAAGGGAGAATATTTTTGGCATATCTCTTTTCTATGTCTATGAGGCTTGAAAGATTTGCTATTAATTAAAGACTTGTCCCTTCTTAGGATAAATGAGAGAAAGATTGGTAGCGAGACAATAAGTGAAAGTTTGAGAATCTGAAAGCCGTGTCCACTTTACTCGTGGTGCTACCCACATAAAGTTACAATCTTTTGCTGCTTTACAAACCCAAAATACCAAAACTCATTGTTGTAAGCTGCTTTTGTTACAGTTTATACACTCACCAAGTTGTTCAGCTTAGCTTAAAACTGGATGAAAAATCTTCCCGCAGACTTAAGCTGCTCTTATTGCCTATTGTGCATTGCCAAGTGAGAGAACTAAGGCAGGCTTAGACAGCTCGTCCCTGCACTTCATGACCATATCACAGAAACTGAGAAAAATTAATTTTAATAACAATAGAACACTTTTAAAAAGTAAATCTCAAATTTCCCCATTTTAGTTTCATATTCTTATGAAAACAGAAGGACTGTTTTTTTACTAAAATTAAGGGAAGCTACTCAGTAACCATTTGTAAGACTTAGTAGGTGGTACAATCCTTAATTTACAGCTTGTGAAGGGATTTGAACATGGCCACTGGTGGGCAGGAGGTGAAGTAGGGTGGAGAAATGTTAATCTGGGCTGTAAATGATACCTTACTGGTGTGATGGAATCTACACCTTAGACCTTAAAACTGTCACTTGGCAATCAGCCTTTGCTACACTGATGACATTTGAGCAAATACTATTTGGTTTTATTACCACATACATTCATTAAAGTAGATTATAATATTAACTTTGCTTGTCTTAAAAGACTACCAGAGTTGTTCATGAGGTTTTATTGTTATTTATCTATTGGAATCACAAACTTAAGGTTATTCCTTGATGCTCCCTCCCACTCTTGATAAAATCTATTGATGCTACTATGTTTATGTTGTTTTTCTAAGTAATTATTCAGCTACTTCTGAAAAATTCGTGAAAATAAGATCCATTGTCTATTTACTCAGATGCAAATGAACAATGAACATAGCTGCAGAATTCTGCAGCACAAGTAAAAGAGTGGTAAAAACAAGTCAAACTTTGTTTCTGATGTATTTATTCCTCCAGAGAGTGTTTCCTTAATAAAGCAAAAGTGTCCAGAAAAAAAGGGAAAGAGAATAATGGAAGACTCCAATAGGAGCTTTTTTGTTCCATCTAGAAAGGGCTAGGCTTGTTAGAGAAATAGCATGTGTCATGTTTGATAAATTGAGTGATTTGTCAGACTAATTGAGGCAAACAAAAAAAAACTTTGCAGCAATGAGAGTGGCTTGGTGAAACTGTTGTCACCAAGACAAGGGAAGATTGTAAGGTTCTTGGTTAAAATCTTGTTTCAGGCACACACAATTAGAAACTTTCTCCCCCTTCCCTAAGTTTCTTTTACCCTCCTCCTAAAATCACTAATGGGTTTTTCTATCCAACCAACTAATTTTCAATGTTTGGAAAGAATGAGTGGGACCCTAAAAGGGAAAAAGACAATCCTGTGCACAGATGAGCATGGAAAACCAATGCAACATTTTGCATTTGTTTTACAGACGACAAATAGTAAGAGCATGTGCAGATGACAGTCCACTCAGAATTTGGGTCAGTTGCAGATGTTGTCACATAAAATGTACATCTGTCTCTTCCCTGATAGCATTTTTAGAATTATCTTTCCAGCAGAAGTTGCAAAGTTAGCAGATTGTTACTTCTGATTTTTGTTTTCACTTACATTGCAGCAATCTTTTTTTTCTTTTTTTCCACCCTTTTTGTGGAGAGTCCAGGGTTCCAAGAGATCCCTCACAGTTTAAACTTTCGTAAATTTCAGTTGTTTAATGCTCATCCTTGTCACCTATTTTCTTCTCCAAACAGTCCATGAGCATATCTGAAACAAAATTTTACAGCTTTCATTATTATTTGTCTGCTATAAAAACTGACTTAGTAAAGCATAAAGATTTTTATTTAATATGCAAATTTTATGACCTTTTGCATAAATATTGTGACTTTTTACAAGTGTAAAAAAAATTTATTGACTTGTTCTTCGTGGCAGGTTGGCCTCTTCCAGTTCCGCCTTAGTGTCCGTGCTTGGCATAAAGAACCCTGTCCACAAACAAAAGCTTGCTCTCAAGGCCATGGACACTGTGTTGTTTGGAGCACCACCTAGTGAGTGTCAGATCCTTAGTGAATTCAGGTCTTGTTGGTGCTGCAGAAGCACATCTACAAGCAGACTGTGTTCATAAATAATAAACAGAAAAATATAACCATTCCATTCTACTTTAGTCTGTTAAGGCACGGGGTGGATCAAATCTGAAAGCATTATTTTATCATCAAAAATGGGACATGAATGGAATTGTAAAGAAACAATTGAATATAAAGATCAAAAGTATGTGTTGTGTCTTCCAGAATTATGTTTTACAAACTTTTACACAGAGGGTGAGGCATGAGGTTCAGCTGCAAGAGACCATAGTAAAAAAAACTGTCAAGAACAGTAAGGAAGATTATGCATTAGTGATCATGCATCTATAACCGCTTCTTGAATTTAGTTTTTACATTGAGGTTTGGGTGAGTTTTTAGTAAGAATATTGAATTGTAGCCAATAAACCATAAAGTTGGGAAGAAGTTTAAACTTATTTATTGTAAAGAAACCAAACTGAGTTTGTTTAAAGATAAATTGTAAGGAGACCAAACTGAGTTTGTTTAAAGATGAAAGGTTTCAAAATTGTTGTTGTTATTGCTGGTTTTTTTTTGTTGTTTTGTTGGGATTTTTTTGTTGTTGTTGGTGTTTTATTAGATCTGAACTTTCTAAGATCCTTAAGTATGCTAACAATGATTACAGTTCCTCGCTAACATTCCTGAAAGCTTATATATTATGACAGCTCCTCATTGACATGTCTTAAACTTTAATATTAGGCAGAGATCTTACAGGCATCCATGATTTAAGAAATTTGAAACCTATACATGTGTTGGATTTTCCTCAAACTTCATCCTTTGGTGACTTGCAGCCATACAGTTTATACTGTTTGTCAGTCATGTGTTTTTTCCCCTAACATTTACTTTAAAAAAATACTGAATATTTTGACAAACTGTGGACAGTGCATATTTGTGACAAACTGATGACAATAGTGTGTTTTAATTTCAGCAGCTTTGCATTTTAAAAATGTTTTGCTACCTGGCTTTCATTTACATTCATTGGTTCAACAGCAAATTCTGGCTTTATTGCACATGCACTTCATTAATATGTCAGACCAAAAGCATGCATTAGTTTTTGGCTTAAATATCAATATTGTCATATGATCCCTACCTGGTTTACTCCAGCATAAGGGCTAATATGATGCAAAGTGAGAAAAATTTTAAAATCCAGGTTTTTGTCAAACTCACTTTTTGGGGGGTTTTTTTGGTAATTACACCTGTTGTGTTTGCAGCATCACAGCTAGTTATTTAGCCATAATTGTCTTTATATCAGAAATATGTATCCACTTGCTTTGACCTGTTCCTAAAAAGTGTTGACAGATGGTTATTGTCAAATGCTAAGCAGATTTCCAAAATTAAAACCATTCATACTAGATATTCAGCATGTTGGAGAGTGCACTAGTTATTTCAGTGTTTGAAATTTGTGTTGTGTCTCTCCAGAACGTCACAGTTATATGAAAGACCTTGTGCTGGTTGCATCACTAATTTTTGCTGTTGGAGGATGCTGGTTTGCCTACCTGCATCATCGCTATTCTAGAGAGCAGGTTCGGAAACTTCTGGTAGATCTCGAGTCCCTTCAAAAAGCTGAAGAAGCTCTGATGGACGTCCAGAGAAGGTGTGCTTAGTTTGGTGTAGACTGTGCTCTGAATTTCTAGCAGATATAAAGCTAATATATGATGCTTTTCTTGGTCTTTCTGTGATCAAATGCAATTAATCAAGATTATTTCAAATAGCACCTTAGTTCTTAGTTGAGAAATGGTTGTTTATACTCTTTTTATGAAAACCATTCTATTGCAGAAAAACTAGTTATTAATATCTTTGATTTTGATAATTTGCTATTCTATTCTAGCTGATTAAAAAATTTAAATGACAGAATGTAAACAGACTTACCTGCTATAACTTATTAGTGACCCTATTATAATACCTCAAGCCAACTCATTTTAGTGTCAGTGGAGAAGGTAATTTAACCAGCCACATGTCATACACAAAGGCAAACATCATCTGACATCACTTTCTTATTATAGCTTCTGTGAGTTTGATAAAATGCTGAAATGAAGTCAATAAAGCCATCCATTAAGAAGGAGTGGAGTAGTAAATGAAAAAAAAATCGTTTAATTTTCTTGGCAGACTAGAAGATGCAGAAACTCGGCAGGCAGTCACAGATTTCCAGCCTGTTGGCTCAGTGGAACAGGTTTGTGATGCTTCTTGTTTCAGTTGGAAAAGTTTTAAATGGGTAAGTCATATTAAAACTATAGTGTCCTAGGATGCATTATTTTAGAATGAAACTTGTCCAGTTTACCAGACATAAAGGTGCACAATCTTCCTTGCTACAGGCACTTCATTTAGAGCACACATTGTCTAGATGTCTTCTGATGTGACAGGTCAGTCTTGCTCTTTTTTTAGGCTTTTATGCATAGGTGTTCAACAAAATATAACTGTTTAAGACGTGCAAATTTAAACAAGAAAAGTAAATATATTTTAATTTATTATTTGTTTATCTATCACTTTTTGTGGTTAATCTGTATGTCCAACAGGCTCATGATGCACTTCATGAAGGTGCAGGAGAGGGAACACGGCTAATTGAGGAAGAGTTGGCCGCCACCCTGTTAGCTCTGCACCATGCAGAGAATCAACTGGAACAGCAGTGGTCGCCCCCTGGTGAGCTGCAGGCATGGCTGCAACTGACACATGAGCTGGAACTGGAACATTACACTGCCAAACGTCAAGCTGCTGAACGCCAGTTTCAGTCAGCGAAAGAGTCAGTGAGTTACAAGCCTCTTCTTACATTTCCATGAAAAGTTTCCCATGACTTTTATAGACTGTTATCTGTTTTGAACATTATGACCACATGTAGTCTAGAAAAAAACTCATAAGTACCGAGTACTGAAGTCAGTGGCCATTCAGAGTAATTCCCTTTGTTCAGAAGGGAATATAAAGGCAAATTTCCTTAGAGTCAAACGATGAAGACAGAAGACACACATGAAATGTTGTGTTAAGTATGCAGGTAAGAATTAGAATGCAGTAAAAGTGTATTTAAGTGAGAAAGATCTCGTAACCTCATGATCATAGGCGCAGTAACTTGCAAGGCACTCATTGTGTTGAGGGTGTGGCATGTGGAAGCTGACTGTCCACTCACTATTCCTTACTGCCTTCTACCATCCCTGGTAAATCTGGTAAATTAGGTGCCTGCTGTTTCTGAATGGGCAGGGAATACAGCAGGCCTCAAAGCCACAACTTTCTGTTCTAAAGTCAAGACCACAAGGCACCAAGGCACTCACACTAGATAAACCTTCTTCTGCATTCAGTCAGACCAGTCTAGTGAAAATACCTATGGTCTTCCACAGATTCTTTTTCAGGATAACGTTTTCAGGCCGTGCCATTAAATTGCTCAGTTGGGTTAGCATGTGCTATATAGAATGACTCAATGACAAGCACAGACATAGAATAACGGTAAATATATTCTAAATATAGGAACAAGCACAAGGTCATGAGCTCAACAAGTGTTAGTAATGATTATGTATTGCACATTATTTTGCATTTTATTATTTCTATTCTGCTGGCTGTGGCACATTATGTCAGAGAAAAATATATGTCCATTTCTTGCACAGCGGACTGTGTATGTGTGCCTTTGTTTTTCAGTGTGAAAAAATTAAGAAGCGCAACAAAGCATTGTTTGGCTCACTTCGCATGGCTCACAGTAACTCATTAGATGAGATAGACCAGAGAATTCTTGATGCACGGTAAGATTATTGTTCTTCACTGATAATTTAGTGCCCAGCTGATCATTAATTTGTCTTAAAAAATAATAATGATAATTGAATGAATGTATAAAGCACATTTCCCATTGTGGGGGTGAGCTTACAAAAGACAAAAGACAACAAACAAACTGATAGTCAACCATACACGAAACACAAGCAAATCAGCAAATGGACACCATGGCAAACAGAAACAAATTGCAGGATGAGGATCAAGGACTGAGGTGTAAGCAGAATAGTATGCTTAATTATGAAAGATGTTTCATAAAGAGGCAGGTTTTGAAGCAGGACTTGATAGGTTCATATGTAGACAGAAGAGAAGGGGGCAGAGAATTCCAGAGGGGCCTGAGAAGGGAAAAGAACATCTGCTGAATTTCTCCCATCTGATGCATGGCACATAGAGGCAACACAGATAGACCAAAGATATTAACATGGGTGGTAAGAGGTCATCAGTAGCTCAGACAGGTATGCTGGACACCTTGTGACTTTTCAAGAGATGTTTACATGGTCAGCAGAGTTATAATTTTCCCTTGATACTGTTTGCAGGATGGCACTGGAGGAAGTCAAGCAGGATTTACAGGAGCGTCTGATGCGCTGGCATGTCATGGAGAGACTGTGTGGCTTTCCTATTGTGTCTAACCCAGGCCTGGCAACACTGCGTCAGACTTTGCATGGAGGTAGGCCTGACACTTGTTATTTTTATTTTCAAGGAACCAGTCTTTAAAAATGTTTCTCAACTGCATTAATGGTTCCTGTATGGATGTTTTTCACCAAACTCTGTGAGTAATGTCATTAATGTTTACTGAACATTTTTCCTGATGTCACCATAAAAGAGTGAATATCTTTGCATATTTATGTAATTGAACATTGCTCTAATTCACTCAGGTGACTTCCATCTGTAAAATGCAAAAGATATGTTGCTACCATTCACAGATGTAATGCTTGCCTTGGAACCCAAATTATTCTTGATTTGACTTGATAGAAGAGTTACTAGACTATTTAAGAGGTCTTGTCACTGCATAGAGGAGGGCTGCTGCTGTGGCAGTGACAATGTTTGTCAGACTTCAGGTGGAGGAATATAGACAATTGAATCTGTGAATCATTTCTGCTGTAGACAAAAGTTTTTTATTACAGCTGCAGCAGAACTGCCTCTTTATTCTTTTACTGTTTGATTGTTCAATTCAGCAGCTGGAGGTATTGCTGGACGATTGCCACCCGCAGTCGGTGCATCTGTTGATGAAGCTGATGAGGACCTCCCACCACCTGCAGGTAAAGATGCCTTGGGCTTTTTATATCTATGCAAACACAGCACCCCTAACATGTGTATCAGTACTTGAATCAGTAACTTGTTGGATAGATGGATATTGGGTTGCTGCATGACGCCGGCTAGTCAATGAAAAATCGTGAGATCCACTTTACTAACAAAAGCCGTTTTTTCTGCCTGTGTGTGAAAGAGACAGATGCATGACAACCAGGTGGTGGGGTTAGATGTTTAACACATTGGGCCTTGTGTCATGTGACCTTTGGTCACTTCATGTCACCACAGACTTTTACAATAAATTGTCATCAGTGTCTATTGAGTTAAGAGACTGAAACTTTAGTTACACCCAAGATGTTGGAATTTTTACCATCAGGCATACCACATCAACTGTGTTCAGTCTGGTGTGGTGTTGCACTAGGTTATGAAACTCAGACTCGAATTTGACATCAGAACTACCACAGGCATGCAACATGATAGTTTCATTAACACAAGGACCCAAAGAAATAAAACCTCTCAGTAAACAGAGAGAGAATAAGTTTTCAAGGATGTCAGATATGTTACAGAAGAGTATGCTCATGGTCATTACACTGTAGGCAGAGCACACACTTCATTGTGGGGTTTTCTCCTGCCACCAGCCCTTCATCTGTTTTATCTGTTTGGTAATCTTTGGTGCAAATTTGGATCTTTTTAGTCAGAGTCATGGTTAGCTGTCAGTAAGGCATCTATTCTGATAATTTGTACCATCTCAGTGTCACATTATTTGTTTTATTTGTTGTGATCTCATCATCTACACATAACTTTTTATCCATTGCATGGCTTTAACAACATTTTAAAAATAATATTAAGGATAATTACATGCACGTGCATGTTTTCACACATAAGTACTTAATTCTCATTCTCAGTCTCACACACAAACACACACAGAGACTGGCTAGCATCTATAGATACACAGGATGTATAGTGTTTGCATATGTATGATTCTGTATGTTGTTTCTAACATTCTCTCTTAATAAAGTTGTAGCTAAAAACTGCCTTGTTTCTCATCTAAAAAAATTGTGGCTTGATGTTTACATTTGTTATGCAAAGTTGGTTTTATTCGATTTATTGCAGCATTTTCTTGCCCTTTACCTAATGGGCTGTCTAGGCCAAGAGCTTTCTCAGCAGGTAGAGTTTATTTGTCTTGCCTGAACTTGTGGGGTTGCCAGACACCGCAAGCATTGTGCATTGTTGATACATTTCTAGATTCTAGACATGAGTGTGCATTGTTGATATGTTTATAGATTCTAGACTTCAGCTACTTTGCATGTTTCAAACATCCTGGGCTGTAGTTATGACCTGGAGCTTATGTTGGAAAAAGTGATGGGTTTTTTTTATTGCAAAAATTGTGCAGACCTTTGAGTGGCTAGCAGAAGAACCATAACTTGCATTTGACCCATAGCTGCCACTTCAGGATGCTCCTAAGGGCTATAGCACAGATTGGAGTTGAAGCAATCTCAGGGATTGCAATATAACTCTTATCTGTAGGTATGGCCTATATACCAATCCTGTGTTTGCTAAAGAACAGATAATGTAACCAATCCTCCCTATATCCCTTGTCATTGGCTGCCTCACCTCTTTCTGACCTATACCTACAAACTCCTTCATTTGCATTTTGAGTTTATTGTGCTTTACTAATTTCTTAAGCATTCTGTATTCATTTTGACATGGAAGAGACAGGAAGCAGTCATTAGTGTGTATATAGTGTAAACAAAATAATATAAGAACTTTGTTAGTTTGTATTTGTGGACAATGGCATAAAATATCCTATTGGGACAGTAGACATACACATATAAAATCTGTGGGTTCAAATGCCAGAACATGGAGGATTCCTATAGTTGCCACTGGGGCAATATACCTAATGAATTTTCACTGTGTGGCTTTGAAAATGTGGATACGTTGAAAGCAGTTATTCATGTACAATGGGCTTACGTGTGCCTTTGTTTTCAACTCTCTGTTTCCATCAGCATCTCGTGCCTGATAAATAGAGGTGGTCTGGTGGCACATCAGTTAGTACCTGTCACCAGTACACTGATGATTGCCGGTCCTGGGATGTCCTCTCAGGCATGCTATTCTTTCTCTGCATATTGCATCTATTTACAGGCCTGGCTGCTTTGGCATGATATAGCCTTAGCTGCTGGCTTATAAAAGACCTATTCCTCCACCTTCCCCCATGCCTGATAAATAACTTACCCCATTTCTGCAGGGTGGGCAGGAGGAGCTGCTTGAGCAGGTCTCAAACCACCAACGTTCTGCACCACAACTGAGTGCCCTAAATATCAGATTACAGAGAGCATCTTAATCCCCCAGTGTCAAACAAGATCATGCTTGATTTCTAAGGGTTTTGTAAAGTAGCTGCTCCATCTCAGAGATCTGATGTCCCACTGTGTACAGCTGGACAGTTTTGTCCATGTGCAGGAGGGTTGTTGGTAAAGAAGAGAAGATATAAAAGCAGTGTAACAAAACTTTGTCTATAAAAACAGTGAAATGTTAGAAGTCTTCACCTGATAAAGTTACGTTTTGCATAAGTATATATATATATTGCTCCAGAAATGGTATATTTGTAAATATATGTACAGTGTGTAAATTGGGTCATATCAATACATGTGGCTTTTTATGCTATGTGCATGCTTGGCTATGTTCATTGTTCCCAGCGCATCATAGAAAATGCAAAGCAGGCTAAAAACATGAGGTCAATATTTAATCTTAAACTCCCACAAAAAAATATGCTTTGTAAAGCTAATAGTTTTACAAGCATCATAAATTTTAATAAAATAGCACATTACCTTGTGTAATGATTAGATGGTTTTGATTAAATAAAAATCATAACAAGAAAGCACACATTGGATTATCACTACTCTCAACACCCCGAATTTATGTTGTTTCTTTTTTGCCAGATTTACACTAGTTCTTTCCTTTCATGTGAACGTTTTTCATCTTGTTTTTTATTTCTTGCAACATGATAAAATCTGAAAACGTTCATGCCTTTATGATGCTAGGAAAGTATTAAAGTATTTACTATGTTTGCCTTTTGAATGAATATGTAGTGACAGCTGGAAAATGCAGCGATTTGCCCATCTTTCATACTATGCCTCAAAGATACCTAGCATGTAATACTTCACAATCACTTCTGTTACTCAGAGAGACATGTAAAAGACACCAATGGCTGCTCAGAATGTCTCATTCAGAATGGAGAGAAATCATGTGTTTTTAATCAAATGAGGGAAAAATCATTCAGTGTCCAAAGTTTGGGAAAGGTGGGTCTTTGGTTTCTGATTTTTTTTTTTAAACTTCAGTAGCTCTCTATCTTCAGTTGCCATAAATAATGATGCCTTCAACCTTTACAAGGTTTCACTCTTTATTCTTTTTTTCATTCTTGTAATGGGAGTATTATTTATTATTTGATTTAGAGCCCAAAGAAAACATTGTTAGATATAAAAGTTTTATTATTTAAATTTCTGTTAATTTTGACAGCTTATATTTTAGTTTGCATGAACTTTCTGTATCCCTTAATTTTTCATTTACTGGCCTCTTGAATAAACTTGGGAGATTAGGAAGATAGCCTCTTCCAGCCATAGAACAACTTCAAATCATGGGGAATGTTAACAGATGTCTTTTATAAATTTAGAACAGACTTTACAGTTAAGAACAAGTATCAGGGTTTTGTTTGTTTCAGTGTTATGAAAAATTTGTTATAAAAATTGTATATAGAATAACAGTTTTGATAAGTGTTTTGATTAGTTTCTAACCAAATAAATCTTATCATTTCAATTTTTTTCTTCTAGATTCAACAAGCAGGTGCTTGTTCTAATGCATTCTTCAAACTAGCTGTTGTTCAGTGGCAAAGGAAATAAGGGAGGGTGGGGACAAACTTTCTCCTAGTATTTGGCAACAAAATTAACATGCATGAACACTCTCTAAAAGCATCTTATCATGTCCACTTGGAGAGCATAAAAATATATTCCTGCATTTTTTTTTCAATCACCCCATTTCAACCAATACTTGATTCAAAAATGTATAAAGTTTTAGACTCGGTTTTTATTAATATTTACTATTTACATAATAACTGTTCGTTAATTTTTACTATTTACACAATAGTTTTATTAAGTTTTTCTTCTGCTACGGTTCTGGTTGCTATTATATTGCAGTGTAGAGACAATCTTGTGCCTTGCATATTTCATCATCTTATTTTCCACAGACTGCTTTAACCTGCCTTTCAGTTAATTTTCAGTGACTTGTTCTAGGATCAACAACATGAAAGTTTTGTTTTTTGTTGTTTTGTTTTGTTTATTGCAAACATGCAATTTCAGTCTAATTACTGGATTTCCGTCGATCTTAACAACCTAACTGCATGGTTGGTGTTTGGAGCATGAAGACCACGTCTTTTTCAGAGATTCCCGAGATGGCTGGATTGCCTTACGCTTTGATACCTGACAACTGTCACATAGAAAAAGAGAAAATGGGACCACGGCGGGGAAATAGGCGACGAACACAATTTAGTAAGATACGATGGCCCTCGTTCGTGCTTCATTGGGGCAGTCACTTGTGGTGCTATGGCTTGTTTGTGAATATTTGTCATAGTTAAGCGTTCATTTTTGAGTCATTTAATTTGTTTTGTCTTCCTTTGTTTGTATCCCCATACCTCATTGTTGAATTATTTCTAACCTCATTTGATTTTGATTCAGGGTCCTTGTTACCACCGTTTGTTTGTATATGAGTTACTTGACAACATAGTTTTGTTTACTTTGTGTGTGTTTTGTTTACTTTCAGTCTGGTTTGTTTCTTTCATCAGTTTCATTTTTTTCAGTTTTTGTTCTTATCATTTTCTCTGCTAGAGAAGAGTAGAGCCTGTGTTAGGTCTTGCTCCATGCTTTGGGGCATTAATGTCAGTTTTCTTTGGGTTATTCAATAGCACTGTATGTAATAGTTAACAGCACTTTATGTAATAGTTAATAGCACTTCATGTGTTTCATGTGGTTTGAATTTTCAGTGCATGCTGGTTGCTCCTTTTTCCTGTTTTGTGTTTCTTAACAGATGTAATTGGGTATTGAAACTCTTAGCATATATGAGATTTTGTAATTTTATTTGTACGCTTTTTCTTTTTACCTGATAGTGGTGTGTGTGTGTGTGTGTGCATATCGTTGGGAGTGTATGAATATGCACACCTGCACGCAAGGTGCATAGAAGAGCTGTTTTTAACAAAATAGCACAGGCACTGCACTTTCAGACTGAAGATTCAGAGGAAGAAGTTTGCAGCTTTGCACACAGCACTAAAACATACAAGCACATGCTTGTGCTGGTGTTGGTGGCTCATTTCTTTCACAAAACATAAGGCGTGTGATACTTTTAACACTTCAATTGGAAAATATTGAGCACATGTTCAGAATAAATAAGAGGTCACTCCTTGAATTGCAGTGAAAGAGAAAATGGCTTCATGTGGGTTTTGGTGGAATGAGAGGATACAAATACAAATATAAAACATCTTTATTAATGCTTTTCAGGAAATTATTAAATGAATTAAATGGATGTATGAAAGGTATGTAGACACTTAAAATTAAAGGTTTTATAGACTTTAGTTTTTTGATGGTATTACTGTATGCACATGTGTGAACAGGTGAGTGTCCATAAAAGCTTGAGTAATCTGGTTTAATGTGCTTCCTTGTGTTTATCAGGTGATTGTAGCCTAGACTTATAAACACCTGAATACCTGCTAAAATGGCTCTACCAGAGTTGAGAAGCATGCAGTTTCCTCCCTTGGCTTCTTGTGGGAATTTAGGATTTGTGCATGCTTTGGTCTCAAGCATAAATATTCCAGCTTTAATTCCAGTCTTGTGTCAATGTTTGTGTCATTTAGTACCACTTACTGTGGGTTTAGTTAAGATTGTTAAGTTATCTTGTTTTAAGGCCATATTTTTCCTATTGATTAGTCATGTAATCATTTAAAGTTTCCAATCAGTGTCAGTCAGACTTCTACCTCATTGATATCGCACATTAGTTATGTTATTAAGGAAAATGTCAGCCTCCCTGCTTTCTGTAAATCAAAGGGATTGTTCTGATTAGATGAATGTAAATATTGATAAATGGCATTCTACTGAATATGCAACCTTCAGACTCTCAGTGTTTCTAAAAAGAGTTTCTTGTTTTGCTTGCTTTTTTTTTTTAATTTACATCTTGGACAAAGTGTTTGTCATGATGCTTTATCCATTGGTTAGGAGGAGAGTGCTTAGTTTGTTAGACGAGATATATTGAATAACACCTCTGTTAAGTTTAAACATTCAGCATTTTATATATTTCATATCATATGAATTAAGTGGATGTAAAATGATGTTTGCTACTTGTTATATCGAGTAAGCGACCTTGGGGAGAGAAAGTCTTTGACTTGTATGTAGCAAACTTAAGACCAGCTGCAGCTGCCAAAGTACTGAGAAGACAGCAAGGAAATTTGCATACAGAAATATCTTACTAGCTTTTGAACAGGTACAAGCCAAGGATTAAAAGAGTCCATGATCTCACGCAAAATGGTTTTTTTTGTGGGTGGGGGGTTATTGAAACAGAGTAAGCTGGGATCTTTTTGAAGAACAGGTAAAGTCTGTTGTTTTTGTTTGCAGATGTTCATCTGGGCAGACTAGTATAGTTCTAGCAACCTTGATGAGAGATATGAGAGAAGAGAGTATAAAGCTGACTTTCCATTGTGATCTGTTCTTTGCTAAATGTGACAGAGCTGTGTTACCTAGAATAGAAAATGTTTATCTAATGCTGATTTGGTCTTTAAAACTTATTTTTATTTAATTTTTGCTCTTTGTTTTCAGTCATTGGTTTCTTTCTTTCTTTATGTTAAGCGTAACTCTCTCTCTCTCTAGGCTCAGTGAAATAACATGGCAAGACAGTCAAGCACAGTGTCCAAATCTAAAGTGCATAAATATGTGTAAAAATTATTCAGTTCACACATTTTCAATACACAAGGCTGAGACTGGTGCTTGTGATTTCCATGATTGTGTTAAAAGTCGATCTTGTCTTACAGGCTACCCCCCAGTGCCCATCATGACAACCAACAAAAGCTTCTTGCGTAAACGCGCAGGCACTGGCAGCACAGGCTCCCTCTCCCATCTGGCTCGAGTTGGGGTGCAGCTCACGCAAGTCCCGCACACTGCCCTGCACAACACTCATCCCAGCAACCACTCCTCAGCCATGCTGCTCAGGGATGGCCATGAGATGGACATTGCAAGCCCTCCCTCTTCATTAGCCACTGAGCCTGTCACCTTTCATTTGGGTGAACAGTAAGCAACCTTTTATTCGTGGGAAGGCAGGTTTAGAATGTTGCTTTTGTAGCTTACAAAAAAACAATTTTTTTATCTTGCATGATCTTTCAGAGAAAAGGATATGATTCTGCTGACAGCTGAAATGGTTTGTTGCTGGTTATAAAAACCTCCTGTTACCTTTTCTGACTACCTGATCCAGCTGTTACTGTAGAATATTGCCTTTCATGACATCACATCTAGACATCTCTAATGCATTACTGTGACCTGTTTCTTTTCTGAAATGACATCTTTTCTCTAGGACCATTGCCCTTTATGACATGACATATGATTGCCTCACCCCACTGATCACTGTGGGTAGTTGTCCTTTCTGACCACTGCACTGTGAATTTTCACCAGGGCTTTTGTCCTTAATGACATCACGTCTGACCACCTTACCCAGCATGTGCCTTTTCTGTCTTCATTCAGGCTGCAGCATGCCCAAGACCGGATAGCAGCCACATCGTACACAGGTCACCATCATCACACCTCTCACAGTATCTCCAGCCGTCCCAGTGTCACAAATGCCTCTCCTTCCCAGCCTACCCCCAGCACCAGCACCGGTTCCTCTGCACTATATGGGGGAGTGTACATTGGGGGTGCAGTGACAGGTGAGAGGCAATTGCTGGTGTGCTCTCCGCAGCCTTCCACAAATGGTGTGTCTGCTGCCTTTTTGCATTCTAAGTCTTTGAATTTTTCGGACTCCGATGATAACTTGTCACAAGACACGCAGGACAGCTTTCCTCGAAGCCAGTCCTCAAGTGTGCTTCAGCGGGGATTACCTAGCAGTGGCAATGACCTTGACAACCACACCTCCTCTTTAGACATGGATGATGGAAGCATTAGCCAAGGAAGTCGGAAGAAATCATCAATGAAGAAAAAATTCAAGAATATTTTCCGCAAGACTCACAAGCAGAAGTCAGTGTGATTTGATGGATAACAAAATGCATTCAGCATGTAAATAAAAAAAATGTATTCAATGCAACCTGCTGGCATTCTGGTTGCAAATAAGGACAAATAAGTTCCCGGAGATGAAAAAGTAGCATATAGGTTGAAATGAGTCAGTGAATCATACAGAATACACAAGTGCCTAAAAACCAACAGTTTCGTCTCTTGTTATGGTTCATGTATAGTGGAATGTTTGATCTCAAGCTTAAGCATGCTAGAAGTGTTCTGTTTGAGTGAAGTTTTTTTTTTTTTTTTTTTACCTTGAGAACAGTTTGTGCTTGTGATTACAAAATTTTTAAAGTGATATTTAACTCCAATTTTGTACTGTTCTTTTTTCCGTGCTGTCTTGCCTAAATTACACAACTCTTAACATTCCTTCCTCACATATTGATTGATCTTTTGCTTAGTGAAATTTCTTCTTGTTGATCTGTTTTCATTCAGCCTCTAAGTTTGATAATGATATTATATACGACTGCAAAAATAAAAAGCCCTCTTATTGTGTGCGAGTGGATTTTTACCAATGACGAAGATATACCTGTGTGTTTGATAATCCAGGTTATTACTGAGAGAGGGCTGAAGGCAGATGATACCATTTTTATCATGACTAGTTTTATCTCATTGGCTTTTGAAAATTGTTTATGTGCTGTGGCCTTTCAAGGTAAAACTTTTGATTTGTTATGGAATTATGTTATCTGATATCTTTGTACCAGTCTTCATGCCAACAGTTTTTAATACCATCATGCAAATGTGATTTTGAATGTATTCTTTACTGAGTACCATGTACACGTCTCTTTCTGTACTAGGAAGTATCTGTTTTAGTGTCACTTTTAATAAGAGAATGATTATCAGTATCACTCTTATGTCCCAGCATTCCTTCATAGACAATTATCCACTTTCGTGTGACGCCTTAGCCTGCTCATATGCAGTTTGCTGTATAGTGATCATGCACATTCATTTAACATGCTCTTTTCCTCGCTTTCTCTCACTGTAAGTGCAGACTGAAAACCTTAATGGATTTTGGGGTGGAACTTCCATTTCTAATGATTCTTAATACATCCCGTGGCCTGGAGCACATTAGCAGCAAGGGTGGTGGAATAGTAGTCGTATGTCTGCTTTATGGAATGTGTCTGTTAACAGCCATATCGTGACACTATTGAGGGCTAGTGCAACTCATTAAATAGAGATCACAGTTTTGTAGAATTTAGTTTTTCTTCTGTGGGATTTCATATAGGTTGATCCTTGAATACGCAAAAATCTTTTATTTTCAGTTGAAAATAATTTCATTGTAATCTGGTTCCTTTGTGCAGAATTTGCAGTAGATTGTTGTTGATTTAACATTCTTTTTCAGTCGCTTAAGATCTATTCACCACTAAAGACCAGCTGCGGAAGGTACTATCTAATGAACCACATGGAACACAGTGCCACCGATTTGCTGCAGTGTTGTTTCATTCATGGTACTTTTTTGTTAGATGCTGCTGACTGTGTGTAGAAGAAGCACTTGCTGTGTGGTAGGACAAAGCATATGGTTCATTCCTTGAGAAGTTCTTTGTATAGATTTTTTGCTTGTTTAAGATCTTATTTTTAGACTGACAAGCTTTTGTAATATTCTTTACCATTTTGTCACCCTATTCTAATACCTGTACAGTTTATTATTATAAATATTTCTTCTAAGAGTGCAGTTTTCTTTAATATATGTTTAATTATTTCATAAAATAGAAAACAGATGTATGTGCACAAGAAACGAACATGCAGACTGATACACTGATGCAGACACAGAAACACATAAGACAGTGCATGTGTTCATATATATATATATGTGTGTGTGTTCACACATGAGTGTGCACTCTTGATCATGTATGCCTCCTTCATGACAAGTGATAAATATCTCTAATGCTTAAAACCACACAGAGGAGAATTAGGTATTGGTAAGATTTACTTAAAGACCATTACTTGCGACATTTTTAGGTAATGTGAGCAACCACATTTTCACTCTTGTTTACTTTCTAAAAGTAAAGAAAATCTGTCCTAGTTAACTTCAAATTTTGTCTGCTATTCAAAGGTGAAATATCTCATTAGGCAAAAGATTTATTATTTACTTTATTGTAGTACTTTTATCATCTATCCTGCAGTTTTAGTTAACATCTTGAGTTGTTATTATGTACAGTTGCATGACATGATTTAATTTTTGTATGTAGACATATCACTGCATTTCATCTCTTGTAAATGCAATGTGCATGAGAAATGAAAATATGCTGCCAGCATTTTTGTGTACTAAACAGATTATCTGCAAACAGGAAAAAAACTAAAATGCAGTGAAGAATGAATATGTTTTCAGCAAGAAAAAAACTATTTTTACACGTATTATGACATTGCCAATGTCTTTCTAATGGTATATGTGACTGAGAAACCATGCAGGAAAGTAAAGTGTTTTATTTATGTGAAGTGTTAAAAAAAAGATGTGTCTGGTATTCTTTACCTGTGATTAGATTGGAAAGTGATTTAAAGTTTGATGACTTTTGTTTCTTTTTCTCTTTGTTAAGAAATCCCATTGAAAGCATTGTTCACTGTTCTTTTTTTTTTCTTCCATATCTGGGTTGCACGAAGAAAGACTACCATATCCATATAATTGTTCTCAAACACAACCCTGACATCAGGCATTCAGGATGGTGTCCCCTACTTATTCCCATCTTGTTATCATCTTAGTATGTCTAATTCCAAAGTAGCTGCCACTATTTTCAGTACCCCTAATGAGGTATTTCTTTAAGATCACAGAGTCTAGAATGCAGCAGAAATGAGAGAGAGTTAGACTGTCAGTATCATTGAGTGTCTATTAAGACAATTTTAGAGAAAGTGGCAGCCCGTGAGCAGATGCAAACTGGTTACTCTCATGGTAGTCAACAGTTTGTTGATTTCTGTGGACTGTTCAAGAACAAGGCAAAATTTACTGCCACTTTTTAAATACTGTTCAATAGTTTAATTTTAACAATATTTCCGCTTGGACTTTGTGCAAATAAAAACCCACGAGATATTGTGTGCTTTGTATTTGCACATCTGGAAAGTGTGAGTGAATCCTTACCCATGTCACTTTCATGCACCAGTAAGTGTTCTTGTAGCCATTGGCTGTTATGCGAGTGAGTTACGCAGCAGCTCCTTGCTCAGCTCCTGTGATTTTTCTAATGATTGTTGGAAATGTTGATTGACCTGCTAAGCAGTAACTCTTTCTTTCAGTATGGATGGAATCTTAATAGCATTAATAGAATATGTTGTGAGCACCAGGGGGAAAAAATGCTCTTATTTTCAGCTGAGATTTTCTTACTTGATGCTGAAATAAGCAGATCGTCACCATATAAGCTGATAGTTTATCAAGTTTCATTCACACCTATGGTTATCAGGTGCTTCTCTCAACTTATCTGTAAAACTGCTTTCTAGTCTGCCTGGAGGATGTCTCTTCTTCCCAAACATCTTTTTATTGCCTCAGAGCTTCATCCTCAGGGGTGTCACAAGGCTGCACAACTTGCATACTGGTACTGTGGAAGTGATATGATTGAAAAATGTGCCTAAGTATTTTACACCACATGAAAAGACACAAGCAGGCATTCTTTCCAACAATCATCTCTCCTGTGACTCTTCTTCTTCCAAGGCCATTGTTTATGACTGGTGGATTGTGGGAGGGATGAGGTGGAGGTACAGACACCTCAGCTATAAATTATTTAACTTCATTTTACGCTGCTAAAACTTTCTTCCCTTCTTTTGTACAACCATGATTGGTTTTCAAGAACACAGTGTATATAAAGTAAAATTATATGGATGCATGATATATAAACTTCTGTTGATCTAAATTCATATTTTAAAAGAATATTTACAAATGTGTCATTATCTAAAAGATATACAGAGAAAGTTTGTTGAAGGAAGTGTTTCTAGAGCATTTGGCTTCCGTTGAAGTTCTGATAAAATGTCTTATATTGACCATGTTTTGGGGGGAAAAGTTCTTAAGAATAAAAATGTGACAATGAAGTAGGAGGTATGCTTTGCTATGTTTTTTCATGCATGTGTGTGTGTGTGTGCTTGTGCGTTTGTATTATGTGAATGTTGAATGAACGCAAAAGTGAAGCTATTACAGCTGCTGCTGGCAAGTTTGAATGGAGCTACTTTAACTGTAACTATGTTTTTTTGTGCATGTGCATATATACAGCTGTCTGCATGAGGTCTAGGATCAAGTAAAGTTCCCACATATGTATTGTGGGAGTGGTCACCAATTAATTCAACTCAACGGTTACCGCTCAAATTGATCATGACTGTTCATAACCCAGTCAGTTGTTTCTTGACCATGGCACCTGTCATTAGAGGGAGCACATGGATAGACGTGGCAGTTGATAGGGATGACCAGTCCAGTCTTTGACATTTGTATGTCAGTTCTTCCTCTGGCCACCGCGGCTTCGTCTACCCACCAAGGTGCCTTGAAGGATAGTCTTCGACAAGCTGTCGTGCCGGGTCATGTGACCAAAGAAAACCAGCTTACGTCACTTGCCTGTTGAAAATAGAGGTTCATGGTGTCCCACAAGTGTGGCATTCTTGTTTCATACAAAGTCGTTGGTTCTGTTCTCTGTGTGAGATCTGGAGCAGCCTCCTCAGGTAGTTGTTCTCGAATGCCTGGATTCTTCTTTCCGTGTCGGTGAGCAGAGTCCTCGTGTCACATCTATAGAGCAGGATCGATACTAATAGGGATTTGTGCAGATTGTGCTTGAACCTGATCTTATGGCTATGCCAGATCCTATCTAGCTTTGCTATCACCACTGTTGCTGTCGCGATCCTGATGCGGATATCTGGCATGGAGTTGCCGTCCTTGAAGAGGGAAGAGGGTGTACTTCAAACTGCTTACCTCTTCCTTCTGTACTCCATTCATATAGATCTCTGCTTTGCCGTTGCCATTGATCATAATTTTGCTCTTTTCAGTTCTGGTCTCATTACATTCCATTCGAGCTGTCTGTTGGTAAGATCTAGCAGTTCTTTGTTAGTGCCTGTGTCTGCAAAGCATAAGTTGCAGATCAGTCTTCCACCAGTTGAAATGGAAGTATGATGGTCATGGAGATTTCGAGCATGATGTTCTCCAAGAAGATAAAAAAGAGCACTGGTGATAGGAGACATCCTTGATGTATGCCTACTGTGGTGTGAAAGTAAGCTCCTGTTTGGTTATTCAGCAGTACTGCACTAGTTGAGTTATTGTATAGCACTTCGGTGACTTGAACAAGCCTTAGTTGATGTTAAATCTGACATCACATGCTATAGCCCCTTGTGCCAGGCTCAGTCAAATACCTGTTTAAAGTCAATGAAGTTGTGGTAGAGGTCCCGTTGATCCTGAAGATGCTTTTTTATAAGGATGTGATAGTTGAAAATCTGCTCAACTGACTATGCAGGACCGGTTCTACCATTAGGTGAACTAGGCAGCTGCCTAGGGCGCAGTCACAGAGGGGTGTGCAAAAATGGTCTGAAGTTTTTTTTTAAAAAGATGAATAATTTTATTGAAAAATATGATTTTCATAGAATGACATTAGGAGGACACCTTTCCATGTTAGCTTCTCAGTACATGTATTACAGGAAAACCCATCATTTGAGGGCACATTTTCAGTGACCAGATAACCAGCAGGGAAGTAAAGGCTGGATGAGGCTCAACAGAGGGGCGGTGTAGGGGCAGTGTTGATGGATGGGAAAAGGGCTGGTTGTGGTGCAAAAATGGCCTGTTGTTTGAGTTTTTTAAAGTGATGAAGAATGTTAGGTATAAATTTCATTTTCATAGAATGACATTACAGAACACCTTTCCTCTGCTTGTAGGTTAGGAGGTCCAGTGGTGCAATGGTTAGCGCCTGTTACTAATACAGTGAAGGTTGGCTGTCCTGTACTCAGCTCGTCTCGGGTAGGCTGTTCTTTCTGTGCATGTGGCATCTGTTTACAGGTCTGGCTGCCTTGCCGAGGTATCCCCTTAGTTGCTGGCTCTTCGAAAAACCAGTTGTCCCTACCTGTTTGTAGGTTACTTCACTACTCGAGTTTCTCAGTAAATGTATTACAGGAAAGCCCTATCATTTGAGGGTGCATTTGAAGTGAGCTGCTAACCAGCGGGGAAGTTGAGGGTGGACAGTTAGAGGGGGAGGGGTGGCGTTGGTGGATGGGGAAGGGGCTGGTCGAGGCGGACCCCTAGGATGGATGGGATCATATGCCACTCTAATCTTTCTCTCTTCTATCCTAAGCTGGTAGAAGTTCCGCACATATGCATAGGAAACACTGCAACTGAGTTGATTGTCTAGTCTTCGTATGGGGAAAAGTGGTAAACCTTCGTGTCGACTTTTGCATGCAGGAAAGCCTGGAATCGCACAGCGAGTATGACCCGGTTATAGTAGTTCTGTGTCACCACGGACCTTCATCACGTACTGAAGGTGTGGTGACACCGTGTAAAGCGAAACCGGAAAAGGCGACACCTAGTCAAACGCATGTGCATTGCAAGTAATCTATTCCTGCGCGAAACTCCCTTAACGTCTCTGGTTTTGACAAGTCCTGATCTAAACTTCACTTGTGTCTCGTACACACTTATCGAGGTAAAACACTACGTTAACACGCATAATGCGCACGCGCGCGCACACACACACAGCTCCATAAAAAGAAAATATAATATAAACGTGTATACCTAAATTTTTTTTTTTAATCCTTAAAACATTCAAACACGATCGCCTTACCCAGCATGCTTAGAATATATTCAAACAAATTAGTTACCAGTTAATTTTATTTAAAATACAATATTGCCTTTTTATTTTTAAAAAATATACAAACTCTAGACAGTCTACGAATGCGTGGCAAAACTTTACAAGAGATGGGGAAGTCGTTGGTGAAACATCGGTGCGTAGCTTCTAATTGATTTTTTTTCAATAGTTAAGTCTAATCCGTTCAAAACTTCATTGTTTACTACTAAACATTTATACTAGCAAGGTTAGTCTTACACCCTTTTTGAGATATATGCAGAGTAGTAATTGCGGTTGAATAGCATGGAATGACAAAACTACATTTGCAACTGACCATAAATAATCTCACTCTTAGATCTGAGCTCGAACCAAAATGGCGGCTTGGTTTGGAGCCTCGTACAATTGATAGGAAAATTTCGAGGTTGCCATTGACTTTTGATATTTGATTTGAAATTTGTGTGATACATTGAATGAGGGAGAAATAGGCTCATGTTATTTATTAGCCTATTCGATTATTATTGTAACACCCATGACGAAAGTAAACCCAATTTGTCATGTGTCAATCAATCAATCAATCAATTACTCTTTATGCTAGTTGCACACAAGGCCTCAACCAGAGCCCGCCACTGAAACCCGCTCCAGGCAACCCATGTCCAGCTCTTCATCTCCCTTTCCACTTTTTTTCAGTTTCTTTATTTGGTAAGTATAGTTTCACAGAACACAATTGTTGAATGTCATACTTAAAAGAAAGAAAAGTGAGAGGGAGAGAGAGAGACAAGAAGAAAGGGGAAAAAACGGTCAAAAAACCCCAAGCCTCTGCATGAGGCAGAATACAAGTTTAAGAAATTAGCTGATGGTCGTGTTTATAAGTGGGACCCCAGACCAAAGGAGCACAGGGGGAGTTTAACTAACAGACAGATAAATGACTTCATTATTGACTTTAAAAATATCAGTGCATCTACACAAAAGGAGTCTATGTGGGAGACTTCACTTAGGATTTTATATGAGAACTATGACCTTGATGTTGAGCGAAAGAAAACTCTGCTTAAACATGTACAGCAGTTAGAAGAGTCACTTATTCCAAATGATATTTCAGCAAAACAAATGTCAGCTTATGGTGCTTTTGAATTATTAGGGACACAAGAGCAAAGCATGCCACCTCTGTGGATTCAACCAAAATGCTAAGAAGTGTGTTTCCTTGGAGAAAAAATAGTTGAAAAGAGAGGCTATGATTTAACATGGAAGTATTTTCATTGGCTTTCTAATAACCTTTGGTCACCTAAAGTTGTGCAGACATGTGACATGCAGTATGGGCTCTCAGAGTAGCCAAAAGCCAGAGAGGCATATACCACGGCCACTGGAAACAAAGTTAGAGAAACAGGACTGTGGGTGAACAGAAAGTTTCCTTATCTGGGTGCCAGTCCAGATGGTCTTGCTACAGATTCTGATGGTAACACTGTAGGAGTTGAGATTAAGTGTCTGAAAATCCTAAGGGATAAGTCAGTCAGTGATCTCCTGCAGCAGCACAAAGATCCCAAAATCCCAAATGGAATACTAAACAGATAGTGCTTCAGGATCAGTGATGGGGAGTTAAAGCTGCGTAAAAACCACTTGTACTATTACCAAGTACAGTTATTACTGATGGTAACTGATTTGGATCTCTGGAACTTTGTGTTGTACTCCCCTAAAGGACCGCCATAAGCCATCGGTTGAAAGAATCACAAAAAACGATCAACTTCTGAACAGGTTGAGACATAGTTTGTCTGCATTTTGGCACAAAGTTATGACACCAGAGGTTTTTAAAATGCGTGTACCAAGGCACCTTCTTCCATTTGTGTTGTAAATCCAAACCATGAATGTAGCTAACTACACTGACGTGTGGTATTTTGTGTGCAGGTGAAAATGCCTATTCAAGTGTATGCACAATATAGATATTTTTAATGTTTCATTGTTGAAATATTGGTTACAATTAAAGACCCTTTGCAAATCAGATGCGGTTTTGATTTTTTATTTTTCACTTTGTTTACTATGAATAAGAACAGAACAATACTTGTAACCTATAATATTAATTACTATACAGATTTATTTACAATACTTTTCTGTCATATGCCCCTGAATGAATTGATAGGTTGACCATCAGTTTAACACCAAAAATTCTTTTCACTTGTTTTTGGTAAAAATACTCCCACATTTCTGTCTTTGACCAATACATGTGGTACATTTGCATTTCACTTGCTTTTAAATACATAAGCTACTCTGAAAATTTACCAAACAGCATCCAACAAAAACCGTTTGGGAGGCAACACAACTGAGGCTTAGGGGGATAGTTCTACTGAGAAGCCTGAACTTTTTCAGTCTTTCATTAAAGCGTTCGACATGAATTCTTGTCTTGGCTACCCTCCTTGTATCCATCTCCTCTTCTGCAGACAGGCTATCTCGATTACCTAGAAATGCAGGGATTTTTATAGTAGCCTGTCTTGACAAAAGCAAATCCTGCACTTTAAACCCTTTGTCCACAAGCAAAACATCTCCTTGTTCAATGTGTTGTAGAATGCCACATTTCTCAAATATATCAACATCACTAACACTTCCCTCATACAGATCTGAGACAAAGCATGCAGCACCTTTAGGGGTGACTGCAATCAGTCCTTTCATTTTGGTGTGGTGCTTGTAAGAGGAATACACATTGCCTTGCTGCCCACAATCCCTGGGTATCTGACAAAAGAATTCTGTGCAACCTACAGAGCATCTGACATTTTTAAACTGTCTAAACACTCTTGGCAAAGATGTTTTAACAATATCTTTTGTTGGAAACATAGGGACATTCATAGACTTGAAGTGTAGGAACATAAACTGAATCCATGTGATAAAAATTTTGCTTACTAACGATTCAGATGTGTCAAACATGTAGGCAATCATTTTCAGTGAAAGTCCTCTTCGCAATCTCAGAAGTGTAATGAAAAGTTCCTCTTTTGGGGTAAAACGCCTAGATGGACAAGTTTTCTTCTCATTTGTCCCGTTGGTTTCTCTAGTATTTCCCTTGGAGTCCCAGTATTGAAGGTTGTATTTTGCTGGACCAAGAAATGTGTACAAAACGTCAAACTGCTCGGGAAATAGTCCAACTAAAAACTTTGTATTCTTCCTGTCTTTAAAAACAAAGCTTGGGTCCATCCTGTTGGTAACTTCAGGTTCACTTCGCTCATTTTTTACTGCAGCAGCGTTTCTCGTGATCATAGTTTCGGTTTTAGCTCCAAGCATGTACTGATCATAAGATGTTTGTGTAGCTTTGTGGTTTGGGCTAGCCGACTTACATTCAGCAGACGCACTCTCAGTCACGGCTTCGCCTTCGTCTTCAAATGTTATGTTGTCACTTTGTTCTGTGGATTCTGGAAATGATGAGTTTTCTTTGCGAAGCCTTTTTCTCACACGTTCACGTTGATAAAGTGCAGTTTGGTCGCCACGTTGCCCTGGTGCCTTCCTTTTACGTCCCTGTCGCTTTTGTGTTTCCTCGTCTGTAAGCGTCGCTAATATTGGTTCGTCGTTCTCAGATGTTGGGCCTTTTCCACCAAGAAAATGCAGAGAGCAGATATATGTGTTCCTGGTTATTTTCTCCACATTTTGGAAATCAGATCGCCCACATAAAAACTGCCAGCGCTTTGCTTTCTCAGTCTTTAACTTGGCCTGCTCTCTTTCCCACTGGGTCATTTTGTCATTGGTCTTACCAGGCTTTGGAAATGGAATAAAAAACGTCCCCTCCGGTAATCGCTCTGGATATCTGGAGTCCGATTTACATAAACCCCAACAGCAGTGCTTGGTTCCTCCTGTTTTCAGCATTGTTTCAGAAATTATTAGCAAAAATGTCGCTTTTTGTCAGTCGCCGTAGCGTAGAGCAAACAGAACAACGTGCAGTGTTTGTCTGCAAAGCAGTCCCATGATGCTCTGCTGCGTGACGTCACAATCTATTTTTAGCAACTCGAGGAAGCGCTGTTCCAGACCTAGATTGTTAGTCCTAACTCAGGTTAGTAAAATAAATGGCAGAACTTTGATATAGAGTAACTCGCTACGTCATAGGCCGGTCTATGCTATTTTGTCAGAAGTTTAGGGTTTGGGGTAGGGTTAGGTTTAGTTTATTACGTATATGTGGGAGCGAGCAGACGACAAATGCCACGAGTTACTGTATATCGAAGCTGTGCCAAATAAATTTAAAACAGCCAGGGTTGTAGTTTAAGGAACTGTTATATTTCTGTGCAAGTTGGTTTTATCATGTGTAGGGTGATGAAGGATTTTCGCATAAGAAAATTGAATCGCTCTCATATATTTCTTATCCGCCCCGTGTTACTCGATCGCCTCGTGCTGTAGTTTAATAGGGTAAAGAATAGGTCTAAACTAGAATTCATTTTACCCCTTTGATGCCTATAGTTTTTAATTAAAAAGGGATTGGAGTTTTTATTATACTTATAGGAATGTGGGTTTACGTATCTTTCATGTTGCCTCTGAATCACGTGATGTATATGGAAGGGAGATGTCATTTTTTGAACTGATGTATAACTTCGGGGTCCATGGTAATATGATGTATTAATGGGCCCCCGGTAGTGTAGTGGTTAAAACACTCGCTTGTCACCACTGCAGTGAGCGGCTCAGGGTTCAGATCTCGTCTCGGGACACTCTCTGTATGTGACACCTGTTCGCAGGGCTGGGCGGCGGGGGTTTTCTCCGGGTACTCCGGTTTCCTCCCCCTCCCTTTCCCCCCATAGTGCGAAATCACCGCAAGGTGGAAGCACTTTCCAACTAAATAAACAAGCAACAAAACATATGATGTATTACACGTGCAGAGCTCGCGTAGCATCTTCGTAGGGAAGAGATGGTGGAAGAAAATAGAGAGTTGTAGTGATTATATTCATTGCCGATGTTTTACAGCATTCTTTTTGTGTAACCTTTTATTTGTTTCCGTTTTTCAGTAATTTATGAATCAATCAACATAATTCTTCTTTGTTTATATTAATTTGGGTGTTTATCTCGGGGCTGAGAGATTGGGCTGCCAGACTATAGGGAGTGCAAGTAACTCTCCCGGTTCACCATATGCTTTCTTTTGAGAGTGAGGCGTGGGTAGGCCCGATGCCCCGCCTTGGGATAGTTTGTCCCAACTCAGGTTAGTAAGATAACTCTGTTCTAGCCAGGGCTGTAGTCAAAGGAACTGTTATATTTCTGTGCAAGTTGGTTGTATTGTGTGTAGGATGGTAAAGGATTTCATATGAGGAAATTGAAACACTCTTACCTGCCTTGTATTACTCACCTCATGCTGTAATTATTTTATAGGGTAGGGTACGATTAGTTCGTCTGAAGTAGAATTCATGTTACCTGTGTCATGCCTGCCACCACTAATTGGTGCAACTTACCTTGTAGTGGTGTGGTTTCTTGTGTGCCTCGTCGATCCACAGAGCTAAGTCGGCAGGAGCCTTGTGCTCCTGGCAGCTCCAACCAAGCCAAACAGGTCTGTCAGGGTAGAGGCCAGACTTAAATGTTGCACCCTGGCCCTTCCAGGTTGTGGGGTTTGCTTTGGGCTAACAACCCATTCATGTAAAACACAAGCTGTTACAGAAACTGCAACAGTATCACAACGGGGGCCTGGTTGGGACGATTCCTCTCTAGAAGAGCTTATGACGCATGCTGGTGAAAGCCCTAGGGAAACCAGCTCGCCAACATCTTCTGTCAACCAAGGCAAGAACCAGGATACGGACCTGGAACATCAGAACCCTCTATAGAAGTGGCAAATCAGCTCAAGTGGCAAGTGACATGAGAAAATACAACATTAGGGTTCTTGGGTTATGCAAAACCAGATGGAGTGGAAATGGCCAGACCAGACTAACATCAGGAGAAACAATTATTTACTCTGGCCACAAAGACCTGGACCACGACCATACCCAGGGAGTAGCAATGCTGTTGTAGACAGAGGCAACAAAGGCGCTGATGGCCTGGGAACCAGTCTCACCATGGCTCATGTCAGCAAGATTCAATGCTAAAGGAAGGAAGATCACCATTATCAAATGCTATGCACCAACAAATGCAGCAGATGAAGAGGGAAAAGAAGAATTCTATAGCTCCTTGCAGTCTCTGTTTGACTGCACACCAATAACAGATCTGAAGATCATTATGAGAGACCTAAATGAGATCTGCAGATTATTATGGGAGACCTAAATGCCAAAGTGGGAGATGACAACACCAACAGGGAGCTGATGGGAAGATATGGTGTCGGCACCTGCAACGAAAACGGGGAGCTCTTCACAGACTTTCAATGGCCATGTCATTGGTGGTACTGTGTTCACACACACACACACACATATATATATATACACACAAGAGAACATGGACTTCCCCAGATGGCCAGTCAGAAAACCAGATCGACCATATAACAGTTGCTTGAAAGTGGAGTCTCCAAGATGTCAGAGTGAGAAGAGGACAGATGGTGTTTCAGACCACCAGCTCCTAATAGCAGTCTTCAATATCAAGCTGAAGTCCTTCATCGATCCAGCAGGCAGACCACACCACAAGTTCAATACTCAGTACCTCAAGAACAAGGAGACAAGGGAAATTTATAACTGTGAAATCAAGAATAAGTACGAGGCCCTTTCAGGACTGACAGAAGAATCAGTGGAAGAACAATGGTCTACACTCAAGAGCATTTAGAAGACAACCTGTACAGATGTTCTAGGGAAAAGGGAAAGAAAACACAAGGAATGGATTACTCCAGAGATTTGGGCAAAGACTGAATCAAGAAAGGGACTGAAACAGAAGCTCAACCAGTGCCAAGACCAGCAAGAGAAAGGTCTCAGAGCGAAATACTGGGAAGCCAACCGCCAAGTGAAGAGGTTTGTGAGGAAGGACAAGAGACGTTTCACCCATGAACTGACAGAGAAAGCAGAGACAGCAGCCATACAGGGAAACATGAAGCGATTATATGAAATAACACGAATTCTGTCAGGCAGAAACAAGACAAAGATGGCAAGACCATAATACACAACGCAGGACAAAGATACCGTTGGATGAAGCAGTTACCTGACATACCACCAGCAACTGAACAACTTCACGTCAACACCAGCCCTCCCACCAAGACAAAAATCATCAATGCTATCCAAAGCATGGAAAGTGACAAAGCAGCAGGCCTGGACGGCATACCCCTAGAAGCACTATAGGCAGACCCAGAAACAACAGCAACAATTTTACAGCCCCTCCTACACAAGATCTGGGAACAAGAGCTAGTCCCAACAGACTGGAAATTAAACCACCTGGTCAAGTTACCAAAGAAAGGAGACCTCTCCCAGTGCAACAACTGGTAGGGTCTTCAACACCAATGTGAAGGCAGTCCTACTGTATGGCTCTGAAACCTGGAGAGTGACAAACACCATCAACAAGCTCCAGACCTTTACCAATCGATGCCTTCGCCATATTCTGGGAATAAGATGGCCTGAAAAGATCTCCAGTAGCAGTCTGTGGAAAAGAACGAACCAAAATGCCACTAGTCAAGACATCAAAAGCACAAGTGGGGCTGGATAGGACCCTGCGCAAACCAGCTGACACCATTGCCAGGCAGGCACTTGACTGGAACCTTCAGGGGAAGAGAAGAGTTGGGAGGCCAAAACAGACTTGAAGACCAGTAGAGAGCGAGGCAATGGATGCCAGAGCCACATGGATCCAACTGAGGGGGCTGCCCAAAACCGGGTCCGCTGGCGAGGTGTTGTGGCCCTAGGCTCCTCGGGGTGTAACAAGAAATGATGATGATGATGTGTGATGCCTGTAGTTCCAATGAAAAGGATATTAGGAGTTATTATGCTTTCATGAATGTTGGCTTACGTATATTTCATGTTGCATCTGAATCAAGGCGTGATGTATATGGAAGGGAGGATGTCACTTTAAATTGTATAAGTTTGGGATCCATGGGAATATGATGTACATGCAATGAGGGGAAAGTTGTTTGATATGTAATTAAATATTTCTGTGGAGGTTTGAGGAATGCCTCAAGATTTTTGTCAATTTTGATATGCGTTGCATGCACTTTGTACTATAAGTTTTCCTTTCAGGGCAAATGTTTTGATTTTCCCTTTTCATTTTTTTCCCCATTTTCCCCACGAGTGTTATAATGAAGCAAAGAGAGGGACGAGCTGTGTCGGCGAAGTGTCTCTTTTCCCCCCTAAATTACACACTAGTTAAGCCTGTTTACAGTATGTTAACTTAAACAAGGGCAAATGTGATACATTTTATATGACACTATTAGAAACCATGATTGGTTGGGGCAGTAGAGATGGATGTTAATGAAGCGTGGTGTTACATGAAAAGCATGTCACAAAGTGGCATGGAAGAGTTTATACCCAGGGTGAGAATTGATAATAAAAGTTTAACCAGTGTGGGTGACTAGTACACTGTTGACAGTGGTAAGAAATTTACAAAGATACCTGCATACTGAATCTGAACGTGATTATGGTGATTATATACAGAAGCAGAACCATTGTACAAACTTAATTAGAAAATCCTGAATAGAGTATGAAACACAAATAGCTTAAGACAGTACAGAAAATCCTAACAGATTTAGGATTATTATTTAAGTTACTTTAACGGTTGTCACAATTGCACAAAGCCTTTCAGTTTCAAGCAAAATTTACATATTGCTGTCAATGTGTTCATATTTTTTGAGATTCTTAGCAGATATTTAATAAAATTAGTGTTTGGACAACCATTTTTACACCTGAGTCGAGTCGTCTGCTAGACAAAAGCAATTATCTTCACATTAATTTTTTTTTTTTTTGCAGGAACATGTTGACAAATACTTTGTATGTGGAAATTGTAGAAATTTGTTAGGTGAGAAGTTTCACCCCGAATTCAGTGCACCCTGAATGTTCGTAACTTTGTAGTGTGAATTGAATATGTCAAAAGTGAACGGTCATTTTTTTTCTTCGGCGATTTCCGAAGTCACGCTTTCAAAACATGCAAGGAACAACACACAAAGCTAGTATTATTATATATATCTCCTGAAACCTTTATTCAACCAATGTTTTAGTTTCAGGTTCAACAAAGCAAAAATAAAGATGTAAGCAATTTAAGTCCGACTGTGCCAGAGGCAAACTTTTGTCACAGTGTCATACGTATATATTCCTTTCAATAACTAAGCAGACAGCTGTTTAATGCAGAACAATCGCCTTCAGTATTTGGAGAACTTTCATTGTACCTGTTACAACCTGATGCGAGAGCTCTTTTATCAACAAAAATCTGAGATTTAACATGATGTCTAGCGATTTTTAATTGAAGTGAGTGTTAAGCTTTTATCGTGGAGATTTTCCACTCCAATAGATTTATTTTTATGGGCAGTTCTTCTTGCATTGATATTTTAACTATTCCCATTATGTAAGATGGAAATAGAGCTCACAACCATTATGATTGTAATCACAACCATTATGAAATAACTTTAAAAATTAGTTACAGTTATTGAATTCTAACAGTGTAATGTTTCAGGTTATATTACTGTGGACTACACCAAAGATGAATGCACTATGGCCTTGTACACAGTTTACATCAGGCAGTACTGACCAAGAAACATTGACTGCCCAAGTCCCAAGTCTGTTCACTATAAAGAAAGAACCAAGCTCTGTGGTTGATCTACAAAGTCGGCAGTCAGACTGGAAACATGAGTGTATTGTCAAACAGGAACTCCACTCTCAAAATCTCTCTTGTTCTATTAAACATGAGCATGTTCCCGGTCAACAACCCCATGACATAAAACCTGAGCATACTGCACACATTACGAAGTCAAAATGGATTCAGGAGAATGTTGTGAAACTGGAGTATCACTCTCAAGATGCTGTTTGTTTTGATACACAAACTCCTGGTGAAGAACTCTGTCACATACAAGCTGAGCATGCTGCACACAATCAGCAGACAGGTGGGAGGCATGACAGTGATGTGAAGACAGAGGTCAACTCTGAAGAGGCCATTTGTTCAGTGAAGACTGAGGTATACTTAACTGGTCGGCAGCCAGAGAGTGAGTCTGCCATTGAAGAGTACGTTCATGAGATGAGTGATGGTGGGTGTAAAGCTCCTGAGATGATGGATATTGTGCTAGAAAGTCATCAGTGTCGGATACAGGACACATTGACTGTCCAAGTCCCATGTCTGATTAACATAAAGAGTGAACCAAGCTCTGTGGTTGATCATCAGAGTCGGCAGTCAGACTGGAAACATGAATGTGTTGTCAAACAGGAATTCCACTCTCAAAATCCCTCTTGTTCTATTAAAACTGAGGTTTCTGGTCAACAACTCCATGACATAAAACCTGAGCATGCTGCACACAGTCCGAAGTCAGAATGGATTCAGGAGAGAGTTGTAAAACTGGAGCACTCTCAAGGTGCTATTTGTTGTGGTACACAAACTCCAGTTCAGTTCAGTTCAGGTAGGCTGAAACACATGGTGACACATGGTGTCGATGGTGATATTAAAATTTGTAAATCTGTTTTAAAGCGCTCAAGTGGATTAAAAGTGCACATGGTGATCCACATTGATGAGAAACCGTACAAATGCAGTGTGTGTAAAGCTACTTTTACATGCTCAAATGGGTTAAAACAGCACATGGTGACCCACAGTGATGAAAAACCTTACCAGTGCAGTGAATGTAAAGCTACTTTTAAGCGTGCAGGTGGGTTAAAAAACCACATGATGACCCACAGTGATGAAAAACCTTACCAGTGCAGTAAATGTAAAGCTAAATTTAAGTGCTCAAAATATTTAAAAGTTCACATGGTGACCCACAGTGATGAGAGACCTTACCGGTGCAGTGAATGTAAAGCTACTTTTAAGTGCTCAAAGGGGTTAAAATTGCACATGGTGACCCACAGTGATGAAAGAATGTAAAGCTACTTTTAAGCACTCAAGTGAGTTAGAAGCACACATGGCGACCCATAGTGATGAAAAACCCTACCAGTGCAATGAATGTAAAGCTACATTTAAGAGCTCAGAAAAATCAAAAATTCACGTGGTGAACCACAGTGATGAGAAACCTTACCAGTGCAGTGAATGTAAAGCTATGTTTAAGTCCTCAAGTGAGGACTTCAAGTTTGAAGGTTGTGAGCCTATTTAAAACAGAGTGTTAGGTAATGTTGTCTTTTAAACATTAGGCTATTTGAAACATGTTGGCATTAGTGAAAAAACCTCGTGTGATTTATGTCAAGCTCAGCATCTTTTAACACTGCGACCTTTTGCTTTGTGCTCACTTAACAATTTCATTAAGTTTTAATCCATGAAATGATGAAATTTTTATTTTGTAAGTAACCTTATGCTTCTGTTTTTTTGTTTACCTTTTTTTTTTGTTAATGGCAAGAGCATTTGATATTGCAGCAACATCAGTGTATTATTTGAAAGTATTAAAAACATGTAAAAGTGATTTCTCTACAAGAGAAAGAGTTTGTGAGAAAAGCTGAGAAGTATAGCACTACAAAGTCCTTGGTCATCATGTAAAAAGACATTATTGGTACTGTATTGGTAATGTTACTTGATACAGTAAAACCTTCCTATTGCTGATATTCACCAAGATCAGGTCGTAACTTAATTAGAGGGGTCGTAGTAGGGAGAATAACCAGTCTTTCATTCCAGTAACCATGACTTTATACACCTATAAATTCAAGTTCATGTATTGAAATGTTGAAATATGACATTGTCCAACTTTATTAGTCCCAATGGGGAATTTAACATGGGAAAGGTGTACAGTTACTATATATGAAGTCCTAGTTACAAAATAAGTTCTAAGGTGAAATATATGAGCAAGTTTATATTTTAAAAGAGCAAGTGAGAGAAATATAAGCAAGCGGAAATTTGTGAACAAGCAACACAATCTAAAGGGAAAAAAATACTAGACCATTCAAATACACACATAACAGTAACACACACACAGGAGTGATAGACAACAATCTTGTGGAGACCCGGTGCTTATTACATTATTGGACTGACGACTGTTTACATAAACCCTTTGCTGTCTGCAAGTCACAAAATCCACTATCCACAAAACCAGTTGGTGTAGAAGATCAAAATCAGAAATCAGTCTCAAAGCTAGTTTTTTGTGTGATTTGAATTTTTCCTGTATTTTTATATAGATGTATACTGTATGTAACGTCTGTTCCCTAAAGACAGCATCAAAAAGGAACAAAGTGCAGTCGCTCATCCCCAAGAGGCAGCATTTTAACATCTATCCTCAAGTGGAGGCGTCAGTGGTGTGTTTTTGTTTTTTTTGTTTTTAGATGATTTGTGGAATATATATATATATTTCATGAATCAGTGCTGTGCACCATCAGACTTCTGTGGGTATAGTTAGCAGTGTACAAGAACATTCAGTGTGAACAGTGAAATGTGACCTTGTGCCGAACTTAAAAATTTTAGTATTCTGTTGTTTACCATCAACCTGAGAAAAGGAACTTTCTTTTAGGACTGTGTTTAGAATTAGAAATATTAATAAGTAATAATAAGAAATAGTAATAAGGATTGATGCTACTGAGAAATCATTTTTATTAATTACTGCAACATAAATTTTTGTTAATTTAATATATATAAAGAGGCAGTTTTGTTATCTTGTTTTGAATAAAGAAAAGAACACGCAAATCTCCAGGCGACTATGTGAACGCAAGTGTCTGTGACAGAGCACGTGATGTGTCATATCAAACCCCATATAGTCTTAGCTGTAGGATTGTGGCTTAACTGTCATTGTAAATATATATAATGTACTAACCTGCAGACCAGGTACACTATCTGCCTGTTCTAGTCAGTTTTTGATGTTTTATTTTATATCTGTTATTTCTTTTTAAAAAAGCATTAGACATTTTTAACCTCTGTGCACTAACCCACCAACCATGTCTGCATCTTTTTCTCTCTACTCCATTCCAGTCAGTATTTTATTTGCTTATCTCTAGCCAGTTGGTACTGCTGTGCACACTCGATGTTTGTATTCCTGTGTATTACTTAAAAACTGCAAAACACAGCAATGGCATTCCAGTGACCAATAGTTCTGAAAAGCAAAAACACCACATGGTGTGGCTGTGGCAGATTTTGCCAGATATTGAAGAATCTTTTTGTGCTAGCTATTCCTCCCTCTAGAAAGTGATGTAATCTTTGGACATACCAACAGACTGAATTTGATTGATTTCCTGATGCTTTAATGTTTCTGATGCAAAATGTTATTTATTGGTACAGTGTTACTTAAATGATACATGTGAACATGCAGAAAATGCAATTTGCGAACAGCCTTTGTTCTTCACATCAGTCTTCAAACTTTTATATATGAATACAGCTTTATCTGTCATATATTTTTTAGGCTAATGTCAGTTGTCAGCTAAAGCGGAAGTGTTCTTGTCTGTTGAAAGAAAATCTCAGAGAAACTCTTTGATACACAATGATTTGATGTGTTATTAAAGAATTAACAAAGAAGACATCTCTTTTTAAACAAACTTGATGAAGTGTACTGTCGAGGGAAAAGGGTTAAGAAGAACACAAATGATTTAGGAGGCATTTGGAGCAAAGAGGGGAAAACGTGGATCAGTAAGAAGGCTATGTACCTAATGATGGACCAGTTGCACATTTCAGAAGAAAATGTCTCTTTAAGGCCTTATCGGCTTATGATGTTTGTGTGCTGATAGCCTACCTATCTTTAACCTATTCTCATTTGGCATTATTTAGTTGATTGCAATTTTGTGATTATTTGCCCTTGTTGCCGTTTTCTTTTCACAGTTTCAATTGTATGTCACTGTTTAGTGACTGTTCAGACAGTGCCCTAACGAAAATTAAATAAAGTATTATTATTCTTAACATGACATGCTTCGATCCATGATTCTGCCTTGCGCGCGCACGTGTGTGTGTGTGTGCACGCGCGCGTGCTGTATCTGTAAGAAAATTAATACGATTAACAGTATGCAGAAGCTGCATTTCCTCCAGTATCACCACGGGTGAATAAATAACACTGTATTATGGGGAAGGGGTTGTTGTTCAAAAGGAAAACTGCTCTCAGAGATATTCATTGTTACAGCTCCACTCAACCAGGTTGCAATTAAAATAAATTTAATTAGTTCAAACATCTTTTAGAGACATAGCTGCATCTTGGTGATCAAAACCCACAGTACAGTTAGTCTCCTACGTTCGAGTTACGAGGCATGTAATATCCATTGATAACACTTTACACAGATTGTATGGTTTTGCTTGGCAATCAGTGGGTACTTCCTCGCGTTGTGTTCTTTTTTCCATCTTCTACTATACACCCGCACCTAGCCGACCACAGAAGACCCTGCTTTTTCCCTAACAAAAGTGTGGTTTCCTGCGGTGTATCGCTCAGCTTCACAGATCTTCGTGTGTGTTCTGCTGCGTGACAATTACGGACGATACAATTTCTTTCGCTCTACTGATACTCGTTCATCTCATTCGCACGACGAGGACGCACATAGCACACCTACGGACTAATACACCCACACAGGTAAATAAGCTCAAAGAGAAATTTTATTTACAACATTTACACCTACAACTACTAATATTCCTATTCTAACTAACCTACCTCAGTTCAAAGACAAATTTTATTTACAACTACTAATATTCCTATTCTAACTAACCTACCTAACTTACTGAATCCTAGCACCTAACTCCCCGGGGTGGGGAAAGAGGGGGTTGAGTCGCTTTCCAGCAGGACCATAACATCACGCGGCACAATGGTGCCCCTCTTGTATTCTGGGTGGGTTTGCTTTTACTACTCTTCCACGCCTTTCGGTAAACAGGTGCAGGAACCGACTTTGGCAGAACTTTGATATAGGGGGGGGGCGTGACGTCATAGGCCGGTCTATGTTATTTTGTGAGAGGCTTGGGTTTGGGGTAGGGTTAGTTTATTAGGTATATTTGGGCAGTTGAGTGGAGCGAGCAGACGACAAATGCCGCGAGCCATTTCTGTTATGGCCGTCGCGTACTCCCCTATATTAAAGCTGTACCCCGACTTTTTCCTGCTATTTATACTGAAGTTGCTGCATGGGTGCTACGTCACCCGTTGTGAAGTCTGCCTGCCTCGCGATGCTCCGCTCGCGCGACCAAGCATGGGGTGGAAGGGGGTGCAGGGTGGAGGGAACGAAGTATTGTCAGTGGCACAAGCTGCCATAGCGCTCCCTCTACAAGTGTTACTGATACTACACGGCTATATATGTTCTTTTGAAGTGGATCTTCTTTTGTGAACTACAAAACTTTAAGAGAGGTGTCACTATATATATTCTTCTTCATCAAGGTACGTACGTAATTCTGTAGAATTCCGGTTCACCTGTACCAAGGATGCCGGTGTCACTATATAGGGTACTAAAGTGGGATGCACTTTCAACACAAAACAACCTATTCGTATTTACCTAAAACGAGCTATGCAAAACTCAAGGTAGGGTAGGCCGTGTGGGAAAGTGTTTTGCCTTCGTCTGTGCACGTAAATACAATGAAGCAGAGAGTGGGGTGCAAGCCCCAACCCCCCCCCAAAAAAAAAAAATCAGGTCATACTCCCCTATATACGTGCAAATGGAAGCCACACTTAAATAGAGTTGGAGGCATAACCTTCATACAGTATAACGGATATGCCGTGTTTTACAAATATATATGTACGTGCGATGAAAAAGAGGGCAAGATCGACGTGAACCAAGGATGATAAAGGCGTGAATCGACTTAGGAATCGTGCGCCGTGGTCGAATCCACCAGTCCCCGGCGGGAGCAAACATATTTGCCCAAGATATTGCAAAATATATGCCGTATCCCGGACAACACGGCCTGGCTATATACGTGCTATTGATGTGGGTGATCACGTGCCACGCATGGCGACACCTTGTTTCTGTTGCAATCTGATATGTGAACATTGATTTATTGACGATAGTGACCATAGCAGCTGCAGTATAGTATGTGTACAGTAGGTTAGTTTCCATTTATAGGTACCAGAGTATATTTGCAGGCATGGTGTATACGGTAGGCCTATATATTGATCGTGCTTACGCGCTGTTCAACTCACCGACCTACATTTGCTGGGTCAGTCTCTCTCTCATTCGCTGCAAGACGCAACATCACTGGTCACCGGACCTTTGACTATTATGGGATATTGCGCAACTGCAGCTTTCAAAACCAGAGAGTGAATAATCCGCACGATTTTATATATAGGATCAGAATTTCAACCCGGGCTCCGACCACGAACTTGAATTACACGTCCGTGCTCCGACTGAACATAAAAAGGACAGTTAATTGTATGATGCCAAAGTATCCACAGTAGAAAGATCAAAATATACACAGTTCGTGCCTGCTTGAACTTTTTTGAACTAACAGCGATCGAGACATCTGTGAAACAACTTGGTAAGCAAGGTCAGTAAAGTGTTAATTGTCAACAAGCAGTAATTAAATATTACGACATGTGTCTCGACATTTCAAACAAAACAAATTCAATCACTACGTTTTATAGATAATGAATAATGTCACGGATAATTCTCAGCATCTGTCAGATCGATTTTCTGAGTTATTTGGACGAATTGTGTGACAAAGTAATCACACTGTCGATGTGCTACGTGAAAACTTTTGTTGTTGTGTTTGAAGGGAAAAGTGCTTCCACCTACTGGCGATTTCGCACTGTGGGAGGTGGGGGAATATACGGGGAGATGGAGATGGAAGAGGGACAGGGTTGGTGTGGGAGGAGGGTCGCTGAAGGCGTTGTTTACTGTTGCTGGTGCCCTAATTCCAGTTGTTGTTCCTTAATTGCTCATAGTAGCCTGGAGCTACTTGCACACCATGTTTCTACACCTTAACACTGTTTTAAAGAAGTAAATCTAGAAACTGTTTTATTCTTCAAAAATCGCTCATATGCCGTTGCACAAAAAATGTGCTGACAGAAACGAAAATCTGGTTTAAAAAGCGTTTTCTTATTTCTAAAAAAGTTCTGAAAATGTGTTGTGCCTTTCTAAATAGAGTTAAAGCCTATAGTAGTGTTTAAAATTAGAAATGTGTCATGCAACTGGCCCCTGCAGGAGTGGTAGTGTACAGTACCGGTTGCCAGGTCCCTTATGTTACCCTGTTCCTATATTCTAGACCAGTTTAGTTCTAGGTACAATATTCATTTAGGTGCTGTTCATTATTTAGAAGACCTTTAGTTTTTTTCAGTTAATATTGTTTTTGAATATTAATTCATTTATGGCACTGTTTATGGATTTAACAAAATATTTTTACTTTTTTGTAGTGAGGATTCCTATCTTATATACTACTATAGCAGTTTGCACCCAGACTATGCAAAATATAACCATTTCAGTGTACTTATGATGACCCGCCTAAGAATGTTTTCCTACTGGATAAAACTCTAGTCAGGATATGTTATTAAAATACATATTAAAGATCTAATGTAATAGTATGATTGTACTGTCTCTCAATCTAAATGTGTAAATGTACATGATCATTAAGACCACACCATATGTTTTGTGATAGAGCCTGTACATTGTTCATTACACTTTAAAAATTATTAAATGTTTTAAAAGTACTAAAATTTGAAGTCATTTAAGAAATAAGTAATTTATAGAAAGCATTTTTTTTTACACCAGATTGAATACCCAGTTTACTTATAGTTATTAAGCTGTACAAGCACAAAGACTACTGAATTTGTAACTTTTTTTTCATTTAAGTCAATGCTTAAGTAGTTTGTATTAAACTTTTGCTGGATGTAGCAACTGAACATGCATGCAACAAAAGTGCAATCAAAATTTTTGACTCCCTGTGTTTGCTTCAAGTGTGTCAAAGATATACTGCCAGTTGAATTACTGATTAATCAGCTGATCTATAAGCCTCTTGCCATATTATTCAACAGAATGGGTACCACACATTCACAGCCTGCTTACCAAGGACAGGTGATGTCTACAAAAGAACCTGAGCCTGAGCCACCATACCCAGGCCCTCCAGCTCAGTATCAATTTGTGAACACTCAGGTGAGAAATAGGTGTAGTATTATCAGCTCTGACCAACTCTCTTCACACCTGTTACTTTCCATTCATTTTGGAGAACAGACATCATATTTTTGTATAAAAATGTGTCACACCCATTTGAAGAATGATATTTATTACATGCCATCATTGTGGATATATAGGTGCATAGAAAGCTTTAAAGACCACAATGCACAAAATAAAGAAGAGTGTTGGGCAAGGGAGGAGATTAAGATACTTTGAATTTGTACAACTTGTAATTTTCAGTTTGGTGAAATTGTTTGTTTGTTTTGTGGTCAGGTTACAATTGGAACACAGATTTCCTTCAGCTTCACACAGACAAACATGGTTACAAGTGACATCAACACTTACTATCCTTTCTTGGGAGCACAGTATGCACAGGGCTACAGGCTGCTGTCTTTTTACCGCATTCCAGGTCAAACAAGGAGGACTGGATTCATCAGCACAACTGTGGCTGTCCCATTCCAGGTCAGAGACTGTTAGAAGTTTTGGTTAGAGCTGGGCACAGAGTTTTTAGTAAAATCAAATGACTACCTTTTTTTAAGGACGTTGTAAGTGTTTATATCACCAGTAAAAATTTGTTGCTCTTTTTATCTAAACCACTCAGTGATTAGTGTAACATTTCTCTTATGCTTTCAACACTAAAGAAATTTTCACTCTTTTTTGGTAGCAACATAGCTCATTGACTGTTGTTTTTGTGATGTTCAGAAAGCATGGTGGTATAGGATGATGAATTACATTTAATAAAATCTTTTGCAGGGCATTTTCTGTCGATATCCTAATGTCCCCACTCATGAGAAATGGCATCTTCATATAGAAAAGTCTGTCATTCAGACCCAACGTATGGTCACTGGTATTATTACGTTCAACACTCACCAGGGTGTAGTGTCTGACACATCCCACATCATGGAGAGCATAGCTCGCAATACTCAGGGAGGTGGCCGCCTTATCTGCATTGAGATGACAGGACACCAGCAAAGCCAGTCAATGGGACATGCTTTCTCTGGTCTCTCACCAGGTCAGTGTTGTCTTTTTCTTTCTAAGCTCTGGGGCTTGTGGGGGTGCTGGTTGAAGTTCTCTTCACTGCACTATCATTCAAAACACTACAGGACAACACAGCGCTCTGCTGGCCGACACAGAGAGAATTCATGCATTTGAGAACAAGTGCCTAAGGAAGCTACTCTGGGTAACATAAATGACTTAAAGAAGCATGGTTGCCACACCTGTGGGGCCAGGGCACCAAAAACTTTTCTTGCAACAGTTATGCAAAGTAAGCTGATCTGGCTTGACCCTGTGACCTGGCACCACTCTCTCAAAGACCGTCCTTGGAAGGTTGAGACTGCAGTGGCCAGAAAAAGAACTGGCTTACGAACATGAAAGAGTGATTGTCCTGTGCAGGGGTTGCTTACCTTCACTCAAGACAGGCCTTGGTAGCTGCTGCCTCTATCCATGTGCTCACCAACGACCAGTACCAGTCAAGGGACAAAAGAAAGAAAGAATGAACAAACAAACTAATGAAAGAAAGAAAGAATGAATGAATGAATGAAAGGATGGATTGATGGTGGTGAAAAGAAAATCCCTTTGATTGTTTTGTACTGTTCATTTCAGTGATGGGAGTGGATCTGTTCTTTGAGAAGCCAGAGCATCCTATGCCTGAACAGTATGTGTACAACTGTGTATCTGTCCCAATTCACGTGACATATCAAGGAGGATTTCGCCCAGTGCCTGTTGTGCAGTGTGACTGGTTAGGAGTGCTTGCACAAAATCTAAACCAGGGATGGCGCCTGATAGAAATCTTCATGGACATGACATGCTCTACACAGGTACCTGTCAGTGTGTCAGCTTTCTGAGGACTTAAATAATTCTACCTCTATACTCTACCTCCTATCTGTTCAACTCGTCATTTTAATAGATCAACAATAAAGATGCAAGAGAATGTATTCTCAAGAAATTTTGAATTTTTTTAGCAGTTGTCACTAGCTGTAGTACTTTATTTGTTATTCTATAATTAATAAAGTTTAGACTATTTAATGGTGATGTAGAGGGAGCTCTCATTTATGAGAGTGTTTACTGCTAGCAGCACTTTGTTTCTCTCCGCCCTTTACCCCTTTTCCTTCCCTTGGCCATGTGAGCAAGGTACATGACCCTGGAACAGGTAACATATAGCACCCGGGGTAGGGTTTTCTTTTTTGTATAAATAATGGGAAAAACACCATTTTGGGCGGAGCGCCCTGGAGTGTAGTAGTTAAAACACTTGCTTTTCCCCTATTTTGAGTGCAGGAGAAACACTATTGCAGAGTGTAGATATTCTGGTTTGTTGTCGTGGCTCATGTACCTTGAAGTCGTTTGTTCTCTCCCCTTAGTCATCAGTAACTTAGGTCTTAGTTATTTGGGTAGAATTAGGCATTAGAAGAGGTAGGTGTTCGGCATTAGTGGATTAGTAGATAAATATGTGCAGAAGAGGTATTGTAATTGGTATGCATGTGTAAATAATATAAACAAATCCATTAAAGTTTTGTATATTTGTCCTCATTAAATGAATAAAATAAACATATTCCTTGTGTGACTGAAACTTGTGCCATCTTATGACCTTTAATAACTTTTTTCCTTTTTTCAATTTCTGCAGCAACAATTTAAAAAGCTTTTTAGTAGAGGGTTCAAGGTACTATATTATTATTTTTTTATTTTCCCCATAGCTACAAACAACTCTTCATAGATTCCCTTAGACGCCGCAGGTCTTACTACAATTAAAAATATAGTTTCTCTTTGTTCTGGTTACAGGCTCATGGTTTCAGTGCAACACAGACTCTAAACTCCATGTGGTTTTTTGAGAAGCCTGCGTCCAGGTTAAATGATCCGACCCCTGTGTACCAGGGCACCATGGTGCCACATGAAATAAAAATCAGTGCCGGGTTTGGTGGCACCACAACCAGTGCCCACTGGGAGCCGGTCATCGAGAAAATGGGCGTCCGCGGTTGGGAACTGGCTTGCATCTTAGAAACACCAGAAAACCGCATTTCTGGGATGGCATCTGTCACCATGAAATGTCTGCTTTTCTTTCAGCGTCGGATTCTTCCTCCAGTCGGTGTAGCACCTGGTGCTGTGGGATTCAATCTCCCACCACCACCACCCCCTTACCACAACCTGCCTGATGGCTATGGACAGGTACAACCTGGCATGTTTCAGCCACCAGCCCCACCCCCAGAGTACAAATGAAGGCTCAACAAAAGACTGGGGGGAGGATTCTTGTTAAAAAAAAAGTGGTGAACAGCAAGTTTATAAAGTGGCATAAATGGTTTCATAATCATTTTAGCAAGTGTAACTCAGGTGACGCGTCGATGCAACCACAGATACACATAACAGAAAATCTTGCTGCATTTTTTGGGTGGGGATGGGGTAGAGGAAAGAGTTTTCACTTCGTCTGTGAGCGCAAACACAAGGAAGAGAGCATCAATGGTGCAAGCCCTTTAAAAAAAAACCTGGCCATACTGTGCTACGTTCAAATGGAAGCTACAGTTAAATATAGTGTTGCAGGCAGGATTGGTTTTCCCATTAGGCGAACTAGACAGTCGCCTAGGGTGCAATCAAAGAAGGGCGCAAAAATGGCCTGTTTTGTTTTTTAAGCGATGAATAATGTTAGGGGAAAAAACTGCAGCTGAGTTCAGGGACAACAACACTGACTTAATTTTTCTACGTATGTTTCTTCTTGGTTATGACAACTGCTTTATGCTCAATATTTTTTCAAACATTGAACCAGAGGCCAGTAAGCTAATGTCACTATCCCATTCTTAGTTAATAAGAGTATTAAAGTGTGTAGGAAACAAGTATCGAGGTAAAGTCAATTGAAGTTAAATAATATTAATATATCTGTTTTTCTGATCAAATTCCATGTCATTTTACTTAGTTCACTGTCACGATTCTCTCGTTAGTGCTGTGTACAGCTGTGTCACTACTGGAGATGGAGATCTGACGACCTAAAGTTTTGTACTTAAAGTTGCGACTCATGGTCCTGAATATTTAACTTTATTTAATTATTAAATTTATATTTATTCTCGGTTCAATAAGTGTATTACACATAATTTAGTTGTCAAATTAATATGTTTATTTATTTTTATTTTTGAGTCCATCTATTTGTATACAGTGTGAACGGATGGCTTGTTGTTATGCTCTGTTGACAGAATATTTGAAATTGGCTTATGTGTATTAAGGCTAATATACTTCTCCTGTGTTCAGCAAACTCTGTCTCATGCGCATCAGGCCGAATTCCATGGCGTGCTTTCAATTGGGAAGGGGTGGGGTAAAAAGCTCGACATCCGTGGTGTGGTCTAGATGCTAGAAGTTGTGATAGCTGGAGTCTTAGACCAAAGAACAAAACAAAACCAGAGGAAGATGCTGCAGATTTCTTGTCTGCATCAGTGTGCAATCAACGTGTCGCCGCTCTATAAAGCCTTTAAGGCCGCGGTTCTCAACCTGGGGGGCGCGCCCCCCAAGGGGGGCGCAAGCTGCTGAAAAGGGGGCCGCAAAGGCGGTCATTTTCTCATATCTCATATAGGTATTAGTGGCTAAGGGGGGCGCGCGGACGTACCTTTATTCGTCTGGGGGGGCGTCACAAGTAAAAGGTTGAGAAACGCTGCTTTAAGGCGAGTGTTTGAAATCCCTCTACTCATGTCTAGGTCTGATTTGGTAAACATGCAAGTATCCGTGTGTGGGTGATGCATGCCTGCAATAGACAAACAGATGTACTTTTTCTTGACAAAAGTAATTCTTATTATTAATCAAAGACGGAGAGCAAATGCAAGGCTTAGTTTTAATGGGCCATTCATTGATACTTCTGGGTTCTAACACTCTGGTCGTAATGAGTCCTTGTCAGGCCTGACGAGGGAGGGTAGGGGGGCGCGGATAGAGGGGTCTTGTGTACCCGGGCCCGCGGCTGTGAAGGGAACCCAGCCTTGGTCAGAGGATTTCTTTCCTTTTTTTCCTTTTTTCTTTTACAGAAAGGTTGATGTAACATTCCTCACTCTGGGGATGTTTTCTATGGAGCGGGGAACTACAAGTTTGATCTTTAAAGTCAGTTTTCCTAGTTTTCTAACCGCTCAACTCTATGTTCAATTAGTGATGTAGATCCTAGTGCACTTGTCCTAATGTTTGTGGTCTATATTACGTTACTCAATGAAATGTGGATATTGACAATCAAATTGTAGTATTATTATATATTGATACATTATAATTTACGATAACAGTTACAAGGGGCCCGCAGAGGACGTCTTCCCTTGGGCCCGTGATGGCTTTCGGCGGCCCTGGTCCTTGTAGAAAACCGCTTTTTTTTTATTACTTTAAAGCAGCAGACATGTTGTCAATACGGCTTAACTTGGTGGTTCTGTAAGATGAGAAAGAGAGGGGAGAAAGATTAAAAGTGCTTGCTACACTGTAGTTTACTACTTTGATGCAGCAAATGCCTAGTCGGTATAGGGTGTTACTTGATAGTTGTTCCTAAAATTAGAAAGAGGAGAGACAGATTGGAAGGACTGAAGTGGGGTAGCTTAGTGAAGAAGGATATTGACAGATCTATGTTAAAAGATAGTCCTATCAGATTGACAGGACTGGGGGCAAGGAAGGGCAGGGAAAAGGTAGTTTTAACTTTAAACCCGCAGGACGTTGTAAAAACCTCACTTTTCTGAGCAGCTCTAGACATCTCTAGACAGCTAAAGCTTGCTGATTGATTTGTTCTGTAAAACTATATCTGGACTAGATTAAGCGTAAAAAATATATTTGTCGACTATACTGTGTCCAAAGGAGAGAATTGTGAACAAATCAAGATTCGCATGTGTGCTCGCGAATGGCAATCTGATGAATCTTGGGACAGACCACGACAATCATTGCTGGTAATATATGTAAGCCTAGGTTTATTTTTGAAATTTTCCATTAAGAAAATAAAGTTAAACCTAAACGTATTATTATTCCAATATCTTTATTAATATAAAAAACTTTTCTGGGGAGGGAGGCGCAGTATTTAATTGTCTTTTGCCTGGGGTGCAGCACAGCCTTTCGCCGGCTCTGGTTTTAAAGCATAACTTTCTTATGGAATAACGGTTATTCTGTTTTACATTTAAAAAAAAAATGAAAGAGAGCGCAAGATCGACACGAAATAACCGAGGACGATATAAAGGAGCGAATCAACAAGGCTGCACGTGGTCGTGGTCGAACTCACCGGGAAAACAAAACTTTGTCCCAAATAAAACAAAATTCTTCATCGAGGACAACGCGGCCTACGTGCTGTTGATGCGTTCGAATGGGTGATCACGTGCCACGCCTTGCAACACCTTGTTTACCGCCGCGGTTGTATTATTTACCTGAAGGTCGGTTTTCTCCATTTGCATGCACGCGTTAGACGTTCCGCCCCTTATAGTGACGTCATGACCAATCATATCGCGACTTTGAGGAATCCGCGGGAGAAACGTTGCCAGGCAGAGTTACTTCGCTTTGTTCTAAGCCACACGCGGTGCACGCATTACACGTCCGTGCACCCGACTAGTACACTACAGTACTAGTAGTAACAAGTTCATAGATTTAAGCGAAAAATATTCCTCTGGGGGTTTGTGTAGCAAGTCTTTCATGGTAATAGGTATCCACAATCAGAGCTACACAAACCCCCAGAGGAATATTTTTCGCTTAAATTTTAAAGAGACGAATGTTAGTACGCAATTCGTCGCCATCGTCGGCACTGTGTGGTTAGATGCAATACATTTTGCAAAGATCTTAAATCCGCATCCATAATTATATACCCATTGATCTTACGTATTAATCGCTGTCACAGACCTATCAGTAGATACGGAATCTGCATATCTCTCATATATATATATATATAAATATATGTTTCACTGATCGAGGCCTACACGATAGGTTATTCCAAATACAATTTGTGTACAATATTCTGTGATGGCAAAGTGAACATAACTTTAGTTAGAGACAAGTAGTTTGAGATTAATATGCTTGAATATGTCAAAACTGCTGTTTTGTCACTGTCATTTTGTCGAGAACAGTTGAAGCATGTGAATGACTATAAATATAACTAGAACACTAGCTGAATGATGATGATGATGATGTCGTCCATTTGTAATGCGCAGGTATCCATTCGGAAGAATGCTCATTGCGCAGCAAAAACAAAAAAAAATAAAAAATAAGAAAAAAATAAAGTAAATAAATAGATAAACACCAGGAAAGTAAAAAATAAAGACAAGTGTTGCTTGGTTGTTTAAGTTTAAGTCCGTCTTAAGTAAACAGATGGGTCTTCAGTCTGAATGCGTCAGCGGCTTAGAACCAGGGGGACAACCACCCCCTCAAAAAAAAAAACGATATTGAGGGGGACAAGAATGTGAACATCGTTCACTGTCAGCATGGATCCGCGGTTCCCTTGACCCCCGCGCTGTGCCTACCAACTCTAGCACTGTGTAGTGTTTAGTAAATAAATGCTAAGCGAGGACAGCCGGTCGCTATAGGATTCTGCAGTTTAAAGGCATACTTTATTATTAATAATAAATTGTTTTTTATTTTTAACTAGTCAAAGTTCCTTACTTGTAATCACAAACGAGCTTCCGTACAATTGCTCCAACGGTCATGTGAATGCTATATATTGCACAGACACAGTACTTGCATTTCGATCAGGTCTACAGTCCCAAAAAAGTTTCACATCGTGCACGTAGCTTTAGAGAAAGAAGTTATCGGAGGGGCAATGTGAACCTAAACGGATAAAAACGATCGCCAAATTAAGTCGTATGGCAGAGACAGGATCGAGGTTCACTCGACACTATAGCCATGTTTGTCTCAGTCCGGACCGCGTGTACCACGTGGATGGGCGGAGCAAGAGGCGGGGCCATCACGGCAATTGTTCATACAGTCAATACAGTATTGTGCTCGTGTTATTCGACTCACGGACCTACATTTCCTGGATGAGTCTCTCTCATTCGCTACCTCTTGGCCTGTCACTGAAGTCACGGACCTTTGACTATATACTGCGCACCTGCAACTTAATTCAAACCCAGATCACCGGAGAGTGCGCACGCTTATATATATATATGATGAGTACCTCGACCTGCGCTCCGACTGGACATAAAAAGGACAGTTGTATGATCACAAAGAATTCCCTGTAAAAAGGACAAGATATATACAGGTACCTGCTTGGACTTTTCTAACAGCGATCGAGACATCCACGAATCAACTCGGTAATTATAAGGCCAGTATATAACATCTGTTTATTGACAGCAAGCAGTAATTTAAATATTGCGTCGTGAGTCTCGCTATTTCAAACAATCACTACGTTTTAGATAGTCATGTATAATTCTCAGCATCTGTCAGATCGATTTTCTGAGATTTATGTGCTAGGTATAGTGTTTGAAGGGAAAAGTACTTCCACCTACAGGCGATCGCACTGTGGGAGGTGTGTGTGGGAAATATGCGGGATGGATGCATGTTGAATTACTTATTGTTACTGTATTAGTCAACCAATCTTTTGCCATTATGTTATTCAGCAGAATGGGTGCAACACATTCACAGCCCGTCTCCAAAGGAAAGGGGACGTATACAAAAAAGCCAGAGCCTGAGCCTGACCCTGATGCTGAGCCACCATACCCAGGCCCTCCAGCTCAGTATCAATTTGTGAACACAGAGGTGAGAAATAGGTGCAGTACTATCAGCTCAGACCAACTCTCTTCACACTTGTAAATTTTCATTCATTTTACAGAATAGACATAATTTTGCATAAAAATGTGTCACACCCATCTGAAGAATGATATTCATTACATGCCATGATTGTAGATATCTAGGTGTATGCAAAGTTTAAAAGACCACAATGCACAAAATAAAGAAGAGTGTTGGGCAAGGGAGGAAATTGAAATACTTTGAACTTGTACTACTTGTAATTTTCAGTTTTGTGAAATTCACTTTTTTTTGTCTGTTTGTTTGTTTTGTGGTCAGGTTACATTTTCCGTCAGATTCCCACAGACAAACACTACAAGTGACATCAACACTTACTATCCTATCTTAGGAGAACAGTATGCACAGGGCTACAGGCTGCTGACTTTTTACCGCATTCAAGGTCAAGCAAAGGCCACTGGAGGATTCTTCAGCGCAACTGTGGGTGTCCCATTCCAGGTGAAAGACTGTTAGAAGTTTTGTTTTCAGTTTGGCACAAAGTGTTTAGTAAAATCAAATGATTACCTTTTCTAAGCATGTTGTAAGTGTTTATATCACCAGTAAAAATTTGTTGCTCTTTTTATCTAAACCACTCAGTGATTAGTGTAACATTTCTCATATCCTTTTAACACCAAAGAAATGTTCACTCTTTCTTACTAGCAACATAGCTCACTGACAATTTGTTGTTGTTGTTGTTGTGATGTTCAGAAAGCATGATAGTATAGGATGATGAAGGAAAATAAATAAAATCTGTTGCAGGGCATTTTCTGTCGATATCCTGATGTCTCCACTCATGAGAAATGGCATCTTCATGTAGAAAAGTCTACCATTCAGATCCAATGTAATACCAGTGGATTTATTATCAACACTCGCCAGAGTTTAGTATCTGACACATCCCACATCATGGAGAGCATAACTAGGAATACTCAGGAAGGTGGCCGCCTTATCTGCATTGAGATGACAGGACAACATCAAAGCCAGCCAATGCGACAAGCTTTCTCTGGTCTCTTACCAGGTCAGCGCCTTTTTTTCTTTTCAGACTCTGGTGCTGGTTGAAGTGCTCTTTACTGAACTATCATTCAAAACACTACAGGACAGCACAGTGCTCTGCTGGTCGATACAGAGATGAGAATGCATGCATTTGAGAACAAATGCCTGAGGAGGCTGTTGTGGATCTCATACAGAGAACTTAAAACCTATAACTTTATGAAGCGAGGTTGGCAGGCTTGTGGGGCACCAAAAATCTTTTCTTGCAACAGTCACGCAGCATAAGCTGGTCTGGTTTGGCCATGTGACCTGGCACAACTGTCTGTCAAAGACCATCCTTGTAGTAACCTTGGAAGGAGGTGGACAAAGAACTGGCTTATGAACATGGAGTGGAGTAGTTGTCCTGTGCAGGGCTTGCTTACTGTCACCCAAGACAGGCCTTGTCAGCTGCTGTGTCTATCCATGTGCTTACCAATGACCAGTACCAGGAATGAATGAATGAATGAATATAATAATAATAATAATGAAGATTTTTATAGCGCATATTCACACTCATAGAGAGCATGGCCTTAGTGCATAAAACAAGGAAGAGACATGGACTAAATGGATAGAACACAAGGGACGGAAGAATAAACAACAGTACTGACGACAAACAGAAAACAAAGATAGAAAACACAAAAAGGCACCAAATAACAGGAGCGAGGAAGTACTGATTCTGCAGAGAAAAATGGGTAGAAAAGTTGCAAGAGCGGGAGGGGGGAGGGTAAGAAGGACGAGCATTGTGTGGACTGTGTTAGGAGTAATGCTCAAGAAAGAGGTGCATTTTCAGTGCAGATTTGAAGGATTCAATTGTAGGAAGGTGGCGGATATAGAAAGGGAGAGAGTTCCATTGTTTTGCTGCACAATAGCCAAAACTCCTGTGACCTTATGTTGTTGTTCTGGTAACAGGAACAGTTAGGATACGGTCATCAGAGGAAGAGCGTGGTTGTCTGGCCGGAATATAAGGGATGAGAAGTTCAGAGAAATAGTCAGGGCAGGAGCCTGCAAAGAAATTAAAACACAGCACAGACAGTTCGTATTGGGTGCGAGAACAGATGGGTAGCCAGTGTAGAAAAGGAAGGAGAGGAGTGACATGGTCCCGTTTCCTTGCTCTAAGCACCAGACGTGCAGCAGAGTTCTGTTCTTTCTGGAGTCTCTGAATGAGAGATGAGGGGCAGCCTGCCAGGAAGGAGTTGCAGTAGTCAAGCCGAGAAAGAACAAACGCACAGACAAGAGTGTTGGTAGCATGTGTAGAGAGAAAATGATGGATGGACTGGTCTTACAGAGCTCATAATAGGCAGACTGACAGACAGCTGTAACATGTTTATCAAGGGTCATGTCATCAGTGACAATAAATCCCAGATTCCTAGCGGATGACATAAAGGTGATGTTGGTTTCGCCCACCTTGATGTGACTGGGCAGACTGACGAGTGAAGGTTGATGTCTTCTTCTATGGCACAAGAGGGCTTCCGTTTTATCGTCATTTAGTTTAAGCTTGTTATTTACCATCCAGCCCTTGACATTGCTAATACAAGCTTCTAGAGAGCTAATAGCTGAGCGAGACTCAGCCGGTGGAGTGGAACAGTAAAGCTGCATGTCAGCATAGGACTGATGAAAAACCTGGTGAGACTGGATGCACGATGAAAGTGGTTTAGTGTAGAGGATGAACAGAGCTGGGCCAAGTACTGAGCCTTGGGGAACACCACAGAAAAGTGAAGCAGGGCGAGATATCTGACCATCAACTAACACAGTCTGGGTCCTATCAGTGAGATAGGAGTTGAACCATGAGAGGGCAGGTCCAGAAATTCCATAGAGGGTGTGGAGTATGAAGGAGCAGAGAGTGGTCTATAGTGTCGAATGCAGCAGACAGGTCCAATAGAGTTAAGGGAGAAACATCACCGCTGTCAAGGGCAGATAGTATGTCTGTTGTTACTTTAATAAGAGTAGTCTCAGTGCTGTAAAAGGGTCTGTATGCCGTCTGAGCTTGTGGGAGAAGATGGTGCTCTTGTAAGTATGCCCAGAGCTGTGTCAAAACTATTTTCTCTATGATCTTAGAGAGAAAAGACAAGTTGGAGACTGGGCGGTAGTTGTTTAGCACATTGACGTCAAGCGTGAATTTCTTAAGAAGTGGCCTCGCCAGCGCAAGATGGGAAAACACCTGATGACAAGCTGACATTTACAATATGTGTGATGGAAGGAAGTAAAATATCAAGGCACTCAAGAAGAAGGCTTGTGGGCATTGGATCTAACTCGCAAGCTGTTGGTTTAGCTTTTAGAATAACTGCTTTCACATCAGCCTCAGAGACTGGGAGAAACTTGGTCATAGAGCATCCCAGGAGGACATCACAGGAGATGTTGTCAAGCACTGACGTCGAGTCTGAGGATGATCGAATGTCTGATATCTTTCTGGTGAAATATCATTTATGCCAATGAAAAAAAATCCTTTGATGGTGTTGTACTGTTCATTTCAGTGATGGGAGTGGATCTGTTCTTTGAGAAGCCAGAGCATCCTCTGCCGGAACAGTATGTGTACAACTGTGTGTCTGTCCCAGTTCATTGGGCAAATCGAGGAGTATGTTGTCCAGTGCCTGTTGTGCAGTGTGACTGGTTAGAAGTGCTTGCACAAAATCTAAACCAAGGATGGGGCCTAATAGAAATCTTCATGGACATGTCATGTTCCAAACAGGTACTTGTCAGTGTGCCAGCTTTCTATCTCTGTACTCTACCTCCTATCTGTTCAAGCTCGACTCGTGATTTTAATAGATCAACAAAAAAGATGCAAATAGAATATTGAGTTTTGTAGCAGTCATCACTAGCTGTGGTCATTTATTTGGTATATATTTTAATAAAATTAAGAATATTTAATGGTGTTATGGAGGGAGCGCTTGTTTGTGACGGGGTGTACAGCTTGCAGAGCTTTGTTTCTCTCCAGCCGTTCCCCCCCATTCCTTCCCTTGGCCAGATGCATGAGTGAGGTACATGACCAAGGAGCAGGTGACATATAGTACCTGGTTTTTTTATAGATAATGGGAAAAATCTAGTGCCTAAACCCATTATTTTGGGAAGCACCCAGGAGTGTAAATTTAGTGGTTAAAACATTCACTTGTCACCATGGTGCAGAGAGGCCCTGGGTTCAGATCTCAAGGCACTCTCTGTATGTGACAGCTGTTCACAGGGCTGGCTGATGGGAGTTTTCTTCAGGTACTCTGGTTTCCTTTTCCCACTCCTCTCATAGTTTGAAATCGCCGCTAGGTGGAGGCTTTTTCCCATCAACCACCCAGTTCGCTGCAGCATGAAGGGTCATTCCCTCCCTTTGCCTTTTTTTAAGTGTGGGAAAAGTACAATTGCACCATGTAGGTGTTCCCATCTGCTGTCAAGTGGCTCACACATCTCAAAATCATGTTAGCTCCCCCTATTTTCAGTGCGGAAGAAGAACCATTGCATAGTGTAGGTGTCATTGTTTCTTGTAGCTCATGTACCTTGAAGTCTCTTGTTCTCTCCCCTTAGCCATCATTACCTAAGTTACTAAGGTAGAATTAGAAGAGGTAGGCGTTTAGTGTTACCAGGGTAGGAGATATACATGTGCAGAATAGTATGGAATTGGTATGAATGTGAAAATAATATAAATAAATCCATTTTAAATTTTGTGCATTTGTCCTTGTTGAATGAACAAGATAAACATATATTTCTTCGGCAAATGTAACTTGTCATCTCATGCCTTGTGAAATCACAAACTAAGTGCGGTTGTTAAGTAGATGGAAGGAAAAAAAGAAGACAACATGAGGTATTAGCACACCTAAAAATTGAGCTAGAATTTTAGTATGAGATTCTCTTTGGGAACTTCTGTCCTCTTCCATAGAACAATAGACTGATAGGTGCTAGGGCTTTTAGGAGGCACGCATGATTGATGGTCTGACCACAGGATTTAGTTAGCCACATAAAAAGTCAATCAGTTTGGTTACAGTATCAATATTCAGCTTAATAAATGTTTAATAATTGCAACAAATTATTGATAGTGCTGGTGGATCGGTTCGGTGCGTAGTTTTCAAGGCTGACAAACTGTGTTGCTGCAGTTTCTTATGAGTTTTGATATTATTAGTTCATAAAAGGTTCAAGATGGCTTTTTTTTCCCTTCTGGTAGTGCGACATACTTGTCAGTCAGTCAGTCAGTAAGGGGCTAAATTTATTTTTAGAGTTCAGTAATGATTCAGTCTTTTATAGTTTTTTTGTTTTTTTCTGTAGCAACTTTTAAAAGCTTTTCAGGAGAGGGTTCAAGGTATTGTCACTTTTTATTTTCCCTCTAACTGCAAACAGCTTTTTATAATTATTATACATAATTATTAGACAATTCCCTTAGATGCAAAAGGTCTTGTACAGTTAGAAATATAGTTTCTCTTTGTTCTGGTTACAGGTTTACAGTTCAGCCTTCACTCTCAACACCATGTGGTTTTTTGAGAAGCCTGCATCCAGAATAAATGATCTGACCCCTGTGTACGAAGGCATCGTGGTGCCACATGCTATTAAAATCAAAGTCACTGTGGGTGGCACCACAACCAGTGCCCACTGGGAGCCAGTCATCGAGAAAATGGGCAGCCGGGGTTGGGAGCTGGCTTGCATCTTAGAAACACCAGAAATCTACAGTTCTGGGATGTGTTCTTTCACCATGAAATGTCTGCTCTTTTTTCAGCGTCGGATCCTTCCTCCAGTTGCCGCAGCGCCTGGTGCTGTGGGATTCAACTGCATGCCCGCTGGATATGGGCAGGTACAACCTGACTTGGTTCAGCCACCAGCCCCAACTCCTGAATTGACGTGAAAGCTCAATGAAAGACTATGGAAAATAAATGCTTGTAAATAATGGTGAGCAAAAAGACTGAACAAGTTTGTGAAGTGGCCTAAATGGTTTCATAATCATTTTATCAAGTGTAACTCAGGTGAGGACCGTGCTGCATGCAGGCAGAGTTACCAGAAGATGGTATAAGATAAAAAATATGGATGCAGCTGTCAATACACCATAAAAAAATATTAAAATGTACTGTCAAATGTCAATAATTAGCACTGACACAGATTTGAATTGGATGGTAGAGCTAGTTACTTTTTTAAAGTCTTGTAGGTCTTTTTGAGTAATTACGAAGCAGTACTGCTGTTGTACTTTGGTTAATGCCAAGATCCACAGAGAAACTTGCTGTCCAAGCATTAGCAGTAAGTGTAATCCCTATTTACTTGTTGAAGTGGAAGATAATTTAACCCAGAATTTTTTGTACACTGGCCTACAAACTCACTGGTTCTTATGCAGGATCTGATAATTTGTTGACAAAGTGATTATGCTCTAGTTTGCCAACAAATTTGCATGAACTTTCACATAACTCGCCAGGTTTTGATCTCAGATGCCCATATTCACCACATGATGCAGTAGAAGTGATTTTTATTTCATATGATGCCATTATAAATCTTTTACATTCACTGGAGAGGACATTTCATAATGGGTATGGGGAAACTGCTTGATGTCTTTTTGCTCAAGTCTTGTGAAAATGATGAATTAATGAGTCTATTCTTACGAAGCTTTAATGTTTATGCTTTTACCAATAGTGTTTAAATGGAATGCACCATTTTTTTTTCAAGTTTGAGCCTTAGAAATTGTGTCCCATATCACCTATAACATAGCTTCTCATCTGCATATCACATAATACATGTGATAGATTTCCAAAAATATTTTTTATAACGTTTTGACTGTTGGAGGTATGCTGGTTCTCATAAAAAATCTCAGATATGAGCTAGTCTCTTATTTTTTAGATCTGCATGGTTGCACACAGTTCCCAATAACACACCTTTACAAAAGAGTCATTTTAAATGATCCAAAAAGAGTGCCACTAAAACGGTTCCATCTTTCTTTGTTGTTGAAAATCTCTCACTTGATAAGATTGTACAGTGACTTGTGCATTTAAACTATATAAATTTTAAAGGACACATTTTATGAATATTCATTATTGTCTTTGATGCTGCAGTTCCTGCTGGTACCACACCAGTGTGGTCAAGCAGACAGACAATTGTCAACTGGAAAGAATTTTTTTCAAACTACACAAATTTTTCAGTGGCCTTTTCCTTCTTCTGGAACACATCCCTCACATCAGTATGAAAATAATAAAATGGCAGGGGTAAAACAATCAGATCTCTGAATCATTTTTTATATATTTATGAAGTTTTTAATTTTCATGTGATAACCAATGATGGGATAAATTACTTAGTGACCAAACATTTTACTCCGTGTGTGTGAGTGCATGTATGTAGATGTATGCTTCCACCTCTGCATGAATTTTTTTATAATACTCTTTATATTTTCAAGCGTCATATTACAGTAATAAATTAAATGAAAATACTAAAGTTCTGTTGTATTTGGCAATCAAGTGGTAATGTCTCAAAGATATCTGAGTGAAAAATATTTATCATTTCAATACTGACGTATCTGACATTGTAATTAATAAAGATAAGACCAGAAAACTCTATATCAATTACACAACAAAGTGGTTAATTGTAATGCTATGTTTGGTATTCTCTCTGTTACTGCTAACAGGTTGGTGAGTAACTTCTTTATACAACAGACAGCTACAAGTATAAGCATCTACAATCATCTACCAATACTCTTGACATTACACAGCGCTAACCTGTACAAGTCACAACAGCTGATTTCAAATCACTAATCAAATGGTTGCAGTAAGAAAGTGCCTCTGTACACCAGGACTTTAACAACACTTGTTACAGAAAACAATGGCCTCATCCCCTTGAACTCACAGTTTGTTTCAGAGCGACATGTTTGCCTGATTATATTCACTAATTGTTTTTTAATGCCACAAAGTTTAGTATTTGCCTTGGGGACAGCCCTATACTTTGGCCTCAATAGGACAGCTCAGTAGCAGAGTGACTTTGTTAGAGAAAAATTTTAACAAAGATTTTGTACTTCTGTTTGCTTGAAGTAATCGACACTACTAGGATAATAAGTATGAACAAAATATTTCTGAATTTTTTTTTTTTACAATAACATCTTTTTACAATTCTATTCAGAATATTGCAACAGCACTTTGCACGTCTGCCTCATAAACAGCTTAAACTAGATTACCTGGGTCACATACTTTTTCCCCTTGATTCTCCCCTCAACCCCTTCATAAATTTGATTCTCATTTCCATATGATGAGATTCATTAGTCTCTTACCATCTCACTGCTCTTTAGCAGCAGCAAACAATCATTTTATCTTATTATTTAAGACCAAACTGAATGGTTTGTATTTTTTGCAGATATCAGTAGATATAGGCGATATAAACCTAACCTGTAAATTTCAGCCTCCAAAACCCATTTGTTAGTTAATTATCCGCTAGCAAAGTATGCGATTCGCACCTGCGATCAACAAGTGCATCATAAACAGCATCAGCAGCAGTCAATATCAAACAGAGAGAGAGCAAGAGACTTTGGATTATTCGGACGATGAAATTCTACATTTCTTGTGCTAAAGTAGCAGATTTCAGAACCACGAGAAATTCAGACTTTCAGCATCCAAATAACCTGAAATGTCGCTCATTCTCTCTCTCTGTTGGTGTTGACGGCTGCCAATGTTGTGAATGCTGCACTAGCGTGACGTAGTACGCTGTTAGCGGCGCTTGTTGATCGCAGGTGAGAATAGTAGCGGATAATTAACGGATGAGTTTTGGAGGCTAAAATTTACAGGTTAGTTTTATATTGTTTATATCTACTGACATCTGCAAAAAACGCAAACCATTCTGTTTGGTCTTTAAGATAAGACTTGCTTATCAATTTCTATAGTGGAAATATTGTGACAAAAAGACTAGACAAAAGTAGCTTAAATGAGGATCGTTGCAACTCTTCTGTAAAGGTCATCCAGTCATGTGAATGCAAGGCTTCCAGCACAACATCTTCCAACTTTCACAGGGACAAGAAGAATGCAAGACCTTCATCACAACGCTAGCTTTTGGGAGGCGTAGTGCCACCTCGCTTCTTGATCTTCGGCTTTGTTGTGGAGATGCCGGTTCCAGCCAGAGCTGAGGTGGCAACTGCACCTTGCTTTAAGTGCAGTGGGTGGAACTGGAACGTCTGACCACTGCCCCCTGCTGACTTTTGCAGTGCAATCTGTGTGTGTATGGTCTGCGACCCTCCCTGAGCTGCAGAAACTGTACCGCTAGTCCCTTGTGTTCCTCCTGTCAAGTGAATAAACTGGTGGGCGCTGAGAGGTGTAGCTGTGGTTCCACCCCCCTTGCCCACTGTCAGTGAGGTGAGTGCTGACATTTGCTGGCTTGTCAGTACTTGAAGAAAAAAAATGAAAACAGCATACACGTAAAAGGTTAATGGTTTTGAAAAAAAAATCAAGCCAATCTTTGCACCATAGACATCGTCAAATAAAACTAATAAAACTGTATCATCTGTGTACTGTATGGACAGAAATAAGGATCAAAAGACTATGTCATTCTATACATTCTGTGCATATATACATGAGCTCACATTGGCATCACAGTGTGTTCTGTTTGCATAGAATAGCCAGGTTGCAAGAGTGTATCTACAGTGTATGAATAGAAACCAGAGGAAGGGAAAAACCATGGTACCCTTAAAAGGTTAATTTGACATGAATTACTAACGTTAAGAGCTATATTAAATATCCTTCTGTTTATTTTCTTCTATTTAAAAGCATTAAAAATTCTTTTGTTATGCTATGTTTAAAAGCAGAGACATCAGTTGCCATATATCAAAAGCTTAAATGATAACACAGATGCACTATTCGAATTCCAGGTCTTTTTCTAATACAATATCAAATTATTTTTTTATATTCTGTTTGATTATAATGTAAATTTTTTCCCCAGTTTTATGCTTTGCAGGCCGTTTTTCAAACTTCATATGGTAAGCCTACCAGAATACAGCTTCTGTGTAAGAATGTATAATAGAAAAAAGGAATACAGTATCCTTCTAAGATTAATTTGCCACAAATGTTTTTATGGTATTTTTTTATGTGTACAGCTGCTTTTCGTTGCACACAACAAACTTTTGTTGACTGAAATGCAAAAGACTTCTACAACAAGGATGCAAGGCAGTATAATACAGTTACATTGCAAATGAATTAAAATGAAAAGGTCTGAAGAGGACTGCTTCTTTTCCCTCATACTATCTCTAATAATAGACTCAAAGCTTCAAAGCTCTTAACATCAAAACTGTTTGTATGAAGTCTGGTGCTACCAGGAAAGCAGAGGCACCTCCCTACCTCCTGACAAAGGCACTGTAGTTGTGGTGGTCGATCCTTGCCGAGAAGCCCCACCAGCTGTGGTTGTAGCTATTGTTGCTGTCAGAGTTCCTGTCTTCAGCTGCCCTCCTCGCTGCTGTTGCTGCTGCTGCAGACTCAGTAGTGGGATGGACTGCTGGCCTCCTGGTAACTTTAACAAAAAGTACTGCATCTTTATTTAATCTGCGGTAAAGGTTATTTTTAGGGAAAGTGGATAGCTGAGGGGTAAGAACACTGGTGAGAAGTGTGCCGGTTTGATACCCGTGTGGCACTGCAAGCTTTCACAACTCGACCCAGCTGTTGAGAATGGATACCTGACCACAGGTTGGGGAAGGTAAGACAGCAAAGGAGAGGTGATTGGCACAGCCCTCACATAAAGCTGGCCCCAAGAAAAGTGTGATCTCTTTCTTACCAACGACCTAAATAGAGGTTAGGGGATGATCTTTACCTTTTAATCTGATATGACAATTTGTTTTCCACTACTAACTACTAAGGGTCACCGCAAGACAAATTTGTTACCTGTGTTTTTGCTGTATGAAGAAAATGACAATATTTCATGACTAGAATCATTTTATTATTTGTTAAACATTACAACTCATTATTATAATGTCAACATTAAAAAAATTTCAACATAATAGATCACTTACCAGGATGCTTGTTTGGTTTTGCAAGATGGAGGGGTTTGTGTTGATCATGGTGATCGGGACTGGTACAGCTATGCCCGGCATGGAGAGTGATACCTAGGCACATTCAAATGTTTTTATTATATAAATAACCAGAGTTCATACAGATGACACACATAGAAATTCCTTCACATTTTTCCCAACTACTTCCTAGACTTCCTGTGGCATTATAAAAACGACGCACTACTGGTATACGTGCATGTGATTATGAATCTATGAGGCAGCATAGTCTACATTGTAGCATTTGATTGGTTTGTTGTTGTTAATATTTGCTCTATCCCTATCAAACAGAATTTGTTAAATGCTCACACAATGAAAACTGTATAAATGTATGTTTTTTTAGTAATATAATGATTGTGATGAGTTCAACCTACAGTTTTTCTGGGAGATGGATTTTCTTTTTTTCATGTTCAGGGAGTGTTCATATAAACAGCTTGAGACTGTGCTAGGCTTCCTAAATTCTAAGGCTTTTCAGCACCTCATAAACAAATTGTCATAATTTGAAGACTTTTCCAGCCCTGGAAAGCTGTTTGCTATTTTTTACTGCTTTTTCGGACTTAAACGTTCTGTACAAGCCATGAATGATGTTTTATCAGATCAAACACAATGACTACTTTCAAACTGAGAAGGCAAAATGTTTCAGAGGCCAAGTCTGTGAAAAATATAAAAACAAAAGAAAAAGATATGTCAAATATAGAACTTATTTATAAATGAAATAAATAAAACGGAAAGATGTTTGGTACAAAGAACATTGGCAAATCCAAAATTCAACTTTGATTAACAGATAAACAAAGCAAACACATGAATACAGTTTTCAGTCACACTGTTTTTCAGACAACTTTTTGTTTTTTTTTAAATATCAATTCACCTGCATGTGCTGAAGGCCAAGGCTGACTCCCTGGATGCCAGCAAGTCCCTGGAGATTTAGGTTAGGGGGCAGACTACTGATACTGGCAATGTTAATATTGGACAGTTGAGTTCCTTGGGTACTGGGTTGGCTGAGAGAAACTCCACCTAGCGACTCTGTTTGATGCAGTAATTAAGCAGAAACATAAGAATAAGCCTCATTATAATAATTACTATTATTATTTAAAAGAAGTTTTCTAAAATAAATGCACAAATACATTAATACTGCCTCATAACTGGAAAGTCACAAAAGATTAATTAGAAGGAAAACTGAACCTTCACACTCAAGAAGAAAGGTAGCAGTCACTGAGCTTTTGGCATGTATCAACACACCTTCTTCAGCCACTAAACATTAAGTTCTCAACTAAAAGCTGAGTTCATCTCAGAGTGATTTGCACTGAATATGCCAGTCACTTAGCTTTTAGCTGCTGAAAAAGGCATAAGGATACATGCCCAAATCCTTTTTTCTTGAGTGTAAAGGTTTAGTTTTCTTTCTACCATGTCATCACCTGAAGTGTTAAAACTACCTTTCCAGACTAATGTTCATCAAATGCATCTCCAATACTGCTGATAACTGATCCTTACACTCCCATCATTTCTTGTCTAACAGTGACAATCTGGAAGAACATGTCTTCTGCCTATTCTGAGTGCCTTCAATCCACTACTCTATGCTAGCAATGAAGGGAACACTTCACAAAACTTCCAGCTATATACTTGTTCTGGGACCTAATAAACCCTCAAGCCTCTTCTTGCTAATAAACCATCAACAGACTCACCTTGCTGCACAAAGCTAATGTTTGACGTCTGTTGCTGTCCAAGCTGTGCTGTGGCTTGCTGACTCAACTGCCCATCACCTGCCTGCAGAGATCCTCGCCTTGATGTGGAGGATGTGGGAGTGGCTGAAGGGGTGGGAGGCTGTGTGGGGGTGGGTGTGCGTGATATGGGAGGTGGGGTGGGAGCAGGCGTGGGTGTGGGTGCTTTCTGAAGAATAGCTTGTTGGCTAACAAGGGCTGCTGCAATCTGCTGCGCTGTAGCAACATACATTAAGTACAGTTAGGAATAATGAGGGGCAGAGATGGACATACAATCCATTCCAAAACGTACTTTAAAAGGGTTTTGGACAAACATCACAAAACATACTCACGTGCTGATGTAGGTGTTGAAGCAGGACTTGTTAGAGGCGAGGAACTCGCTCTGTATACAAAGAACATGTATTAAGAACCATCACAAAATGTGGACTTCAAGATAAACAAGTAATCTGGCAGGAAAAGTCAACAAAGAGAAATAAATAAATTATAACACCTTCAATTAGCATAATACTTATACTAAAGGACTTTCCTCAGATCTAATGATAAAATAAAAGTTATCCTCATAAACTCTTTATCACCTTTTCAAGGGAAGAAAAGTGGTGAACGAAAATGATGGGTTTCTCACCGACTATGAAGGTTCAGCTGTTTGAATCTCTGGGAAGAAGCCTGCAGCTGGCCGGCTTGTCCTGTCATACCTGCTGATGTTACCACAGCTCCTGAAAGGTCACCATAAAATCAGAAATTTGAGTAGTTTTCCACTGTTCCCTTTAGTGCCATACAGAACAATTCAGCACAAAATAAAATCATGATGTTTAATCTATATAAGTTTCATAATTTCAATGGTGATCTGTGACATAAGGAAAAGGTTAAAACAGGTCCTACAAGCAAACTAAAAAAAAATTACCAGAGATGATGAGAAAAAAGATGAAAAAATAAAAACTGCATAGTTCAAACTTTCCCCCTAAGCTTTACAAGCTTTTGGAGGACATTTAAAACTTGCAATAAATAGTTTGCTGATTACCTCATTGTCCTGAATATACACTAAATGTATGGGTACAAATTTCCTGTCATAAACTGACCTTGAGATGCGATGGAAGCAGTAGTGGGAACACTGCCCACCGGTGTGATGGACAAAGATAACTGAATGGGAATGTTCCGCTTGGTGGTCAGTGAGCTGCTGGTGCTGTCACCCTGACCACACAAAGGATAGCTCATGGATATTTCAAGGTGATGTAATCTTTGCACAAGATCTGATGTTAGCTATACCTTAAATGCATGTACCATAGTTTCTCATCTTTATTTATTGAACATGCATGCAAGCTGCTCCCTTCAAGAATTCTATGTCCAGCAAAAGTGAAACATGAATCTCATCAAATACATTTAATAATCAACATCTCTTCAATATTTCTGGGAGCTCAGACTTCAGTGTCACATGTAAGATCCACTTTTTTTTGCATTTAATAATGTGGCTCCATAAGACAGGTTTTATTCACTCCCTTCTGAACCTTAAAAATATTATAAACAAGGTTAAAGTGATGCAGCTTAATGTGATTTCTCTTAGCATCTTATAAAAAGGAAGATCTTCTGGGTTTATCAGTCTGAACTCTGAACTCTTTTCTGCAACACTTCACAGCATTCCACCACATGCAAATCCGCAATGGCTGGTCTTGGACTGAAAAGTCTGCAGAGTGTACAACACAGCACTACAGTCTACATACTGTTGTAATCTATGTACTGTTCATACAAATCCCCACACCCCAGCCTCCTCTCTTTGTTTTCCACCCTCTTCCCCTGCACTGGCATTCCCTTTCCAGTTTACAGACTTTTCCCCTCACCGTCCGTCTAGTGTGAATGAGGATGGGTCAAGTGTTGACCCCCCCTCCGAAGACGCTAGATACTACAAATTCGTCTGAGAGTCAGATAGTTCAGACTCAACTGTTATGTGGCCTTCTCAATGCCCAGTTGGTCGTCAGGAAGGCTGTGGACATTCATGATGTGATTATTGACAAGTCGCTGGATTTGCTGTTGCGCACTGAGACGTGGTTGAAAGAGGTTGGAGATAAACTTGTTATCAAGAAAATCACTCCTGTGGGATACTCATTCATTCATAATCCCAGGTCTGCTGATAGATGTGGTGGCGGCATTGCCGCTGTATACAAGAAATCCGTGCTTCTGAGGCCTTTGGTGTCACAGACGTTTAAGACATTTGAGTCACTCAGTTCCACCCTTACTCGTGGTTCACTGACGTTTCATGTCTTGCTGCTGCCAAAAAATACTTGTTAATTCTCGGAGATGTGAATATCCACTTTGATGTGCCATCTGACCCTGACACTAAGAGACTTTGTCAGCTGTTGGACTCCCTTGATCTTGTTCAACATGTCAACTTCCCTACCCACTGTAAGGGCCATTCCTTGGACTGGGTTATTGCGAGACCCGGCCATCACACTGTTAGGTCTATTGTTGTGGAAGACCTCCAACTTTCTGATCATTTTCTTGTGTTGTTTGCTACCAGCATGTCAAGTCCTGGCTTACCCAGAAAGACTGTGTGCACTAGAAATGTGTGTGGCATGGACTCTGATTCTTTTTGTGTTGAACTTCTGCGTTCGAATCTCCTGATCTCCCCTTCTGATAATGTGGATGAGCTTGTGGGTCTGTACAACTACACCCTGACTGCTCTTCTTGACAAGTTTGCACCTGAGAAAAAGAGGTGCATTACTGAGCGTCCTGATACTGCTTGGCATACTCCAGAGGTACGCCAAGCCAAGAAGGTCAAGCGTCAGGCAGAGCGCAAATGGCATAAGAGTAGACTGGAGGTGGATTGTCAGATTTATCGCCATACAAGGAGCCAGTGTTCAGCTATCATTGTCAAAGCTAGGTCATGGTATGTTATGAACAATCTAGGTCTGCAATTTCTGATTCCCGCAAGATGTTCTCAGTTGTGAATGGTCTCCTGGGTAAAGACGTGACGGCGCCTGTTCTTCCAGAGATGGATGACCAGACTGCTGCCAGTATATTAAGTGCTTACTTTGAAGACAAGATTAAGACCATAAAAGACAGCTTCAGTGACTCAGCTGATACTGTGGAGCGAACCAGTGACTCGTTTTGTGGCATGCCCCTCTCTAACTTTCAACCAGTGACAGAAGATGAACTGCTGAAATTAGTTAGACGTTGTAGCCCTACCATGTCTGTGGACGATCCCATCCCCACTAGTGTTGTTCTCCAGCATCTTGACATTCTGCTTCCTGTAATAGTGCGCATAGTCAATGGTAGCCTTTCTTCTGCCTCTGTGCCTAGACAATTTAAAACGGCTGTGATTAATCCTGTCTTAAAGAAGCACAACCTGGACCCTAGTTCGTGTAAAAACTTTAGACCTGTGTCCAATTTGCCTTTTGTTTCGAAACTTGTGGAGCATGTAGTTGCTCAGCAGTTGACATCCCACCTGGACTGCTACAGCTTGTTGGATAAATTCCAGTCGGCGTACAGACCCAAGCACAGTTGTGAGACAGCCCTTCTGCGTCTTATGATCTTCTGTGCAGTGCGGATGCAGGGAACGTGACTCTTGTGGTCCTCCTTGATCTGAGTGCAGCCTTTGATGTCATTGATCACACCACTCTACTAACTCGTCTTCAGATGGAGGTGGGCATTGGTGGTTCCGCTTTGCAGTGGTTTCATTCCTACCTCAGTGACCCCTTCACAAAGGGTGATGGTCAATCAAGTTTCTTCAGTGACAGTTCCATTGCAGTGCGGTGTCCCGCAGGTCTCTGTTTTGGGCCCGGTTTTATTTTCTATTTACACATCTCAGCTTGGTCCCCTCATTGAGAAGCATAGTGTGAACTGCAAGATGTTTGCAGATAATACTGAACTCTATCGTTCATTCAGTACAGACAGTGAGTCGGTGCGTGAGGCAGTCTGTGCAGTAGAAGAGTGTTGTTTAGAGATAAAGTCATGGATGCTAAATAATAAACTCAAGCTTAATGACAAGAAGACAGAGGCGATGCTATGTGGTTCCAAGTTTAGCCTTAGCAAAGTCTCTCTAGACTCCATCCAAGTGGTTCAAGTCAGAATCCCCCTCTCCAGCTCCGTTCGGAACCTTGGACTCTATGTCGAAAATCTTCTTACTATGTCTGATCATGTCAGTTCTGTGGTCAAGGCATGTTATTTTCACATCCGCACACTTGGACGACTCCAACCCATTCTCAATAAGAAGACTGCAAATGCAGTTGCTGTGTCCTTCATTCATTCAAGATTAGACTATGGCTCACTATGCAAACATCTGCTTCTGGGAAATTTCAAAGAGTGAGTTGTTGAGGCTTCAGCGAGTGAAAAATATGGCTGCTAGAATAGTTGCACGAAAGAAAAAGACTGACAATATTACTCCCGTATAATGTGACCTACACTGGCTTCCTGTGGAGAAAAGGATTGACCACAAATTGTTAACCCTGACGTATGGCTGCCTTCACGACCTTGCACCTGCATATCTACAAGATCTCATTCACCGCCACCAACCTCAGCGGAACCTTCATTCAGCAGCCCAATCCAGACTAAGACGACCAAACGTTCAGACAGGGAACACAAACAAAGAGACAATGGGTTTCAGATCCTTCTCAAATGTAGCCCCGCTTCTGTGGAACTCGCTTCCCCTCTCGACCAAGGAGTCTGAGAGTCTTGCAACTTTTAAGAAAAAACTGAAGACTCACTTGTTTCAAATGGACTAGTTTTTTTTTTCATCTCATCATCTGCATTTTGTTGTTTGAACATGATCATTTGACCAGCAGTCTGGTGGCTGTTGGGATCACTGCGCATTGAGGGTATCTCTGCGATGCGAAAACTGGCGCATTATAAAACATTATCATTCATACCTGCCCCACAGGTGTGGCTTGCTTCAGCAGAGCCTGGGCACTTGTAATGGTGATGCTAGTGGCTGCTGTAGGGGTCTGCGACACCTGTGTTAGCACCACCTCTGGGGCTTGCCCTGCTCTCTGTGTGGTGATCTTAACCAGCCTCCGTCCCTCCTCTGTGAATAGTTCCTTGAACTGTTCTAGATACCTGGGAACATATCAGGGAATGCTGAACACTTCCTTTGCCAAGTAACCCTTCAACATTGCTTACTTTGCTGACTGGACAAAATCTCTAAGATCAAACTCATACCAAAAACACCAGCTGTCATCACTAAAGTCTGTTGATTGCTAGACAGTTCTAAGCACTAGACTTCATTCAGGAGAATAGTCTATTCAGTGGTGAAGGCTTAGCAAAAAATGCATGTTATTGAGAAGGATCTGTTCTAGCCTTTTTTCTCTCACCCCACCCTTTTCTATCTTTTGATTAGTCTGTGCTACTGATTACTTTTCATTGTTAATGTCACCTCTGGGTCTTCACTGTCATTTTTTTCATCATTGTCCATCTTTCTGTTCTTTCATGCATTACACATTAATCTAGCTTTTGTATCAAGCACTGAGTGATTGTTCCTATATAAGCATGATTATCCCCTATATAAAGCACACATTTATTTTTATTGTTTTTGTTGTTGTTATTATTATCATCATCTCACCTGTCTACATTTTGTCTTGTTCCAAGTGGAAATCTGAAAGCAAACAACAAATTTCCCGTATGTCCTTAACATGCAAACTTTCACAGGTTTTTAACTGAGCTTGGAAACTAGTTATATTCCATCCCTGCTGCTAAATGGAAACAAATATTATCATTAGCAGTAATATGTCTCTTTTACATTAATATCTGAATGCATAGGGAAATAGCATCTGCTTTGGATGGAGTAAATAAGTTGAATGAATAACTTACTGGCATGAGCACCCCTTCTGAGAACTTTCCTCACCACTATAATCATGGTCCAGGTAAAGACACCCAATAAATCCATCTGCCAATCTCTGGCGATATATGGTGATGCAAGCAAGCATGCGATGTTCCTGGTTTGGATCTCGCTCCAGTTTGTGTTCCTCCACCAAAATCTTCAACCAGAATATTATGCCAAGTGAAAATAAATGAAAGTAAATGTCATTGTCATCATGATCTTTTTCCTCATACTTCTTCCTGTTATCATTATTCTCCTTTTCCTTATCATCTTGAGCAGTTAATAGGTTAGGACTTCAACATTGGTCATTTGACTGAAACTCTAAGCCCCATATGCATGAGCTTCGATTAGCAAGCAATACACTTTTATTTCCTACCTAAAATCAGCATCTTTATAAACTTGTTGAGTATAAAGTGTGCTCTTATGTCTTTAAATTTCAAAATGATAGCTTGCCAGACTTGCGAATTTCTGATTTATTAGTTTTTATTAGTTTAAAGATTGTGGCTTGCTGATATCATTATTACTGTGCCTTGAAAATTCTTTTATGTGGTGAAAATCTCAATCTCTCCAGTAATCTCTATGTATAGCTCAGCCAGAAAAGCGAACTAGATGATGTTACAACATGAAACTCACCAGGTTTTCAGCAGGCGAGGCTGGACGATCAGGAACCTTGAAAAATTTGTCCACCTGTCCACAGTCCATTACAAGTGTGGCTTATAGTCTGCTTGAATCATTTGAAAATAACCTACTGTAGTTACATGGAGGCTAACAATGAAAAGTATTGGATGTTTGACCACATCCTTCACTGCATGCTGATCCTGAGCACTGACTTCAAATTGAAAAGGACTGGAGCCATAGATACATTTTGTTCTGTCATAGTAAGAATGACTGAAGATGACTTTCCACTAATGTTTTATCATAGTAAGAATTACTAAAAATAACTTTCCACTAATGTAGAAACTGCTCTATATCTTTATTAAATAATCCTGTATCTTGATAACACTAAGAAATCTCATTTACTACTCTAATAAATCTTGATCTACTGGAATACTATATATACCTTACAAGAGGCCTGCAATTGACAGCACTCATTTTACAGGTGAATGGGGCTTTACCAGGTGGAATAAGTGAGAAAACTAACAAAATGCTTGGATGTCCGTTATCGCAGGACTTGTCAAATGTCAGTTATGATTTGTTAAATGTCAGTTATGACTTGTCAAATGTCCATTTTAACATGATTTTAACAAAAGCAAGACTGAGGAGTCACAATATTTGCACTAGGTTTCTAGAATATGTTATTGTTTGATACACCCAGAAGTTCTCACCTCTAAATTCTCAGGTGTGTTTAACTGCACGCTTCGTTGTTTCCATGTGTCAATACTCTGAAACATCAAAGGATTCCAGATCTGACTATTCCTCTTCCCAAAACAAGAAACGTAAGAGCTTCACAAACACTGCCAACAAAACAACTACCAAAAAAAAAGAAAAAAAGAAAAAAAAACACACACAGAAACTTTCAAGAGGCAGCATCCTAACATTACAAGAGATTGTTGGGTGACATCACTCAAACAAGCACAAATTTGCTATACCGCAGTTTAAGAGCATCTTAGACTTCAAAGCAAAAATGGCACAACATCAGCATGTTGATAGAGCTTGCCACCACTTGTCTGTGAGCCACAGAAGTACTCACACATTTGATTGACTTGCTTGGTGCATGCCCTGTTTTGGACTTGTCTCGCTTCTTGTGCAAGAAGTCTAAGAGACGCAGCTCTCGTGGTGCAGGACCTTGTGCTAGCTTCTTCTTTCTGTTCTGTGCAACCTGTGTGTACCGTTTAACAGACCTGTGAAAAAAAAAACAGCAGTAATCTTAACAGATCTGGAAATATACAGATGTGATCTTTATGCCCCTGAAAAACACATTTGTAATCTTAATTAATCCTAGTTCTTCAAGCGTGCATTATTCAACATCAAGCACACGATTTTTACTATTGGTAAGCACTTCCAACAGATTAGTTCTTCTCGCCTTTTTAAAGAAGGCTCATTGAACATCTTCTGCTGCCTTGTAAGCTCTGTTGCAACCATGGCAACCGCTGGGGATGGGTCAAGACAAAGAGGTTCTGAGGTAGCCAGCAGCAGCTCAGATTCCAGCTGCTGGAAGTCATCTTGGGTCCAGGAGCTGTTGCCATATTCTGCTGCCAGCGACAGTGTATCACACAGGAGTGACTGTAAATAGCAGGTATCTGTCATTACTTATAAACTGCACACTGACAGCTTTGTTAAAGCTAGTATAAGGAATTTCATGCTAAGTTCTGTCATAATCATCATCATCTTGGGTAATCAGGATTGTATCATCTCAGGTATCATGCCCACCAACTGCCCAATCAACCACCTTTGTCATTCAGTTTATGCAGCTGGTCATCAGATCTTATCTTGATGCTGAAGCAACTCCACTACTTTTTTTCTAACTAGATGCTAGCTCTCTACTTGCTTGCTGATTGACAAAATACAGAGAGTTCACAACTGCTTAGCATGTATGGTTCTCAAGTCAACCAAGAATAATCATGTCACAGAATATATTTCATTAATTCAGCAGATCTGTTTCAAAATCAAGTCAAGATCCTCGTGCTATGTCACTTGGCGAATAAAAGGAATTATTATTATTATTATTAAATCCAATTTTCTTTCACTTTTATTTTGTATATTGACTAAAATTAATACTTCTGCCTCAAAGAAAATTTTAAAATATTTCTATACAAGAGCAGGTAGCTATTGGAAAGAAAAAAGAAACGACCTTGGAATTTTCTATAAAAATTAAAAAAAAAATTTCATGATCTAAGCAGATTATGAACAATGTTTCTTTCCTTACCTGGGCAGCTGGCCGCAGAAGGACATAGTGTGTATCATAACAGCCTAATGCTGACCGCCGGTAATCTCGAACCTCCACAATGACACACCCACTGTAGAATACATTCACCTGCATGTACAGCAATCAATGTTAAACTTAAACATGGTAATCTTCACACTTACATCATTTGAAAGCCATTTCCTGGCATCATATTAGTGGATCTTTAGGTCTTGGTTTTCTTTTCTAATGAAAATGAAGTCCAGGTTATCATTAAAGCACATTTTCATCAAGGTCACCATGAAAGTCATACATTATGTGATCTGGTGTTAACATTAGGTTCTATTCAATATATTTATAAATGGTTTTTATAGGTTCTTCATCTTAATCCAAACATTATTGTAAATCTTTAACAAATATGTTTTGAGTGTATACAAACTTCAGATTTAATATCTAACAAGCAATACTGCTACCTTACTTAATTTGAATTTTTAAAAAAAATCTGAAATGTTGATCACCTGTGCTTTTTCCAGAAGGTCCAGCAAAAAAGGTGGAAGCTGCAACGTGGCAACAAAATGCAGAAAAATTAATGGTACCAAACAATGTGTACAAAAATCTTGCTTTATAATGGTGATGACAACAAAATGACTGTAAATTGATTTATTATATCTAGAATGATTTAAAAAAGTAAATGAGATTTCAATACATGAAAATGAAAGTTCCTTCTACACTGTTGTATCTGCACATTCATTGAGGATAGCAATCTTTGCTTGCAAGCACTCTGCAATCGTAGACATAACAGAAAACACGGCATCAGGCATTACCTTGAAACTGCTTTACTTGTTTAAAAGTTTTAGAAGTAAAGCTAAAAAACTACTCTTTCAATGCAAATCAGTGAGAAACATAAGGCTGAACCTCCACAACGATTCAGATATACCTCTGCTGCATCAATGTACTCCAGAACTTCAGTCTCCTGGAAAATTTTAAAAAATAAAATAATTATAACATTTAAGCATGTGCATACCTACATGTGTAAGCACAAGAAATGTATGTGCACAAAATAAACTGTTCATTCTAAATTACTGTTCTTTATCAAGCTGATACATAATTCATTTTTGCTTTAGATCCATATATAAAAATGTTGCACTTCCATTTGCATGCTTCCCTACATGTATATACCTGCTGCAAATATAAGCTTATTTTTTATAAACATATTTATGTGTCTATTTTTATGCATTTTATTGCAGGTATATGCTTATTTTTCATAACTTTATCTGTCATGCATGCGCATGTGGATACTTGTCTACATATTTATATAAGCATTTCACACAAATATATGCTTCAGTAAATAAATTTCAAACATCCTGAACTCTCGCAAAGGTCACATCCTTTTATATTTCTTTACCTCATAGGGCAGCTTGATGGTTTCGGATTCCACCCCTGAGCGAGCACGAAGCATAAGAGAGTAGCCTTCATTTCCTGGGTACAAACTCAATACTAAGCAGTTCAGGCGTTCACGCTTCAGTAGTTTTCCAAGCAGATGGCTAGCATGATTTAGGCTCTATCAAAACAAACAAACAAACAAACAAAAAACATGCAAAATAAATTTTGTGAAAATAAGTTTTTCCTTTTGGTATATTGTAATATGCACACTTGGTGACAAAGATTTAATAAAAGGAGTTAGTTTGCTACATCTATTTAACAGGGAAGATGTGAGTAGCTGATTTACATCCTTCATTAAGTACTTCTGCTTACGACATAAAAGTACATTTTTACACATCAGTCAGTCAGTTGTCCCTTGACCGGCACCTGTCGCTGGGGGGGGGGGAGGAGGAGCATTTTGAGCGATAGTGAGCAGGTCCTGCACAGGACAACCAGCCTAGTCTTTGACATTTGTGACCCAGTTTTGTTCTCTGGCCACCACAGCATTGACTACTCTCCAAGGTGCTTTGAAGTATAGTCTTCTACAAGGTGTCATGCCAGGTCACATGATCAAAGAACAGTCGCTTGACTATTGAAAGTAGAGGTTCCTGGTGTCCTACTAGTGTGGCAGTCTTGTTTCGTACAAAGTAGTTGTTTCTGTGTTCTCTGTATGAGATCTGGAGTAGCCTCCTCAGGCACTTTTTCTCAAATGCCAGGATTCTTCTTTCCATTTTGGCTAGCTGAGTCCATGTGTCACATCCGTAGAACAGGATCGGTACTACCAGAGATTTCTACAGATTGTATTTGGTAGTGAACTTGATCTTATGGCTATGCCAGCTTGTAGCTGTTGCAATCCTGATGCCGATACTTGGTGAGGAGCTGCCGTCCTTGGAGAGGGTAACTCCCAAGTACTTGAAGATACTTACCTCTTCTAGCTCTACCCGGTTCATATAGATCTCTGCTTTGCCATTGCCACTGATCACAACTTTTCTCTTTTCAGTGCTGGTCTCCATTCCATATCCGTTTGAACTGTCAGTCTGTTGGTAAGATTGGTCTTCCACCAATTGATATGGAAGTGGTCGTGGAGGGTTTCGAGCATGATGTTCTCCAAGAAGATATTAAAGTGCACTGGTGATAGGAGACATCCTTGATGTATGCCTACTGTGGTGCAAAAGTAAACTGCTATTTTGTCATCCAGCACTACTACAATCGTTGAGCTATTATATAATGCTTCGGTGACTTGAACGAGGCCTTCTTCGATGTTGAATTTTTGCACCACATGCCATAGCTTCTTAAGCCAGACTCTGTCGAAAATCAATGAAGTTGTGGTAGAGGTACCAGTGATGGTGAAGCTGCTTTTCTTTAAGGGTGAACAGTTGAAAATTAGAACAAGGTCATGGTCACTACCTATGTCAGCACCTGAGTACGTCCTTGTCGACCTTGGTGATGCTGGATTTGAAGCATCTCAGCCACAGGATACAGTCCATTTGATTATGGAGCAATCTGTCTGGTGAATGCCATGTGGCCATCCTTGATTTCTTGTGGGGTTGTAAGGTGTTGGCAAAGGTAAGTCTCTGGTCTAGAAGTCTGATGCCCCTGTCATTGGTTTCCCTAAGGTGAAATTTCCCCAACACTGGTAGGTGTCTGGGCCAACCTTGGCATTCCAGTCATCGAGTGCAACAAAGATGTCCTTTTCGAGATCTGCCTTCACAACCTTGTCTAGTTGTTGGTAAAACTTCTCCTCTACATTGTCTTCATACATGGAAGTTGGAACATATACTTGGACAATGGTGACATTGTGGTGCTTAGCTGAGACACATATGGAGATCAGGCTGCTGGATACGGGTGGACAGCTGATGATGGCTCCGGCCACCTAGCTGTGCATGACTAAACCCATGCCATATTCATGTCTGGTGTCCTCCCCACTGTACCACAGTTTGTGGCCATAGTCCATTGTTGTTTCCCCAAATCGTGTCCATCTGACCTCTGCCAGTCCCACAGTGTTCCACCGGTATTGTTTTAGTTCATGGGTGAGTTGTTATACTGGTGTAACGTGCATATGTTCAACATGCCAATGGATGTTCTCTTTCTCTCTCAGCTTGATTTCTGCTTTGGTTCCTGTACAACTTTTGCTGTCCCCACACAGTAGCCTGCTGATAGTGCGGTCATTTTTTATCTGGGCCTTTCTTCTGCAGAGTATATCCATGGTCCTAACATTGAGCATTATACACTTGGATGCACCAAGTAACCCACAGCCAATAGGTCGGCCTGGTCAGGAACACATAGGTGCTGGACCCTGAATGGTACTTTCATCATGGAAAGTCTTTGCCCACTTATGTCGTGTTAGCATCAAGATTTTCTGTAGGGGTTTAGTCTCTTAGTATTTATATTTCCCAAGATTTCCTCAAAGGCAGTGGGACCATTTTTCCTTAGCTAGGATTGTAGTGTTTTGGATGTTTGTGTTGACCACTTCCTTTCCAGGTGATGCAAAAAATGGTGGTAGCTGCATCAATATGTTAAGCTTATGGTCTTATGCAGGCCTATCCCAATGTGATTGGAGATTATATTGTGATCTTAATTCTGAATGACAGAGAAAAGTCATCAAAATCTTCATGATTTGGAACATTGCAATGCAGTCAACAAGATCAGGAATTGGAGAACGACAAGAAGCCAGGTGCTAGTCACAAGAAACCTCAGTGTGTTGATTTGTTTACCTTGTCATCAGGCTGTTTGCCACACTCTTCCACATACAGCTCCAGGAGTTTCTGGTCTAAAGACTTCCTGAAACCATTTCCATAATATTAATTTCACATAAAATGTCAGTGACAGGTGTTCTCTTTACATCCCAACATTCCCTATTTAAGTATGTTTAAAATCTGTCCGTCCACTATGACTGAGCCATCTATTTATCACCTATACAATTACTTTCATGTGGGGGAATTCTGGTCAAGCATGGATTTTACATTTCATAAGAAAGACAAAAATAATAAATGTTATTAGCAACATTTTCAACAGTGTCATGAGATAACTCTAGTGGGTAGGTAACAATTGGCCCATTTAGTGTCTAGAGCGGCTTGTTGACAAGCCTGAGGCCCTTTGGCAAGGAAGAGGGGGGCGTGTATCGAGCAGAAAGGTATTTGTTTTTAAAAGAGATCACGTAAGTGGCGCGTGGAGCAGACGGCTCTAAGTGATTTTGCTGGTCATGCGCGACTGATGGCTGGCTAAAGGTCAACAAAGTCTAGGGAGAGAGGGAAAGACACCTCGAGGGCGCACACCTGTTTGCCGCCAGACCACGTAAGTAGACAGGTGGGGGGAGGCTAGGTACCTGTACCAGAGACCACTTGTAGGCGTGGCCAATAGTCACAGAGACAGATTTCCTCTTGTCGTATTTGGCTGTACTTGTTGCTGATTGGATGATAAGTGAGTGACCAATGGCATCCCTCGATTGTATGTATCTGTGAGAATGTAGAGATATAAGTAGAGAGACAAGAACACTGCTTACTTTTCGGCAAGACGTCAGAGTGGACGGAGCAACGGGTCAGCAGCCGAAGCGACTTCAGCTCCCTAACGCCAGCTACACTTCTGCCTCAAAGACCGAGTCTTAGCCACGAGGGCAAGACTCGGGAGGAAAGAAGTTGGGTTAGAGAACCTCGAGAGAAGGAGGCGAGTCAGTGACGACAAACTGTCAGCACTGCCTCTAATGTCGCCGTGGAAAGGAAGGGCTATGTGACTGTGGGCTCGCTCTACCTGTATGAGAGGTAGACGTCAACGTTGAGGCAGCTAGAAGTTGTCGGTTTTCAAGGCGTGAGACCGTCTGTTGGTGGTGTTCGTTTGGCGGCTGTACGAGGCATTACAGTCGTCGAAGAAACCACGTGTGTGCCCAGGAGAGGCACAATCTGTGTTGCCGGGAGAGCAGTCGTCGCTCTCTGACGTGGATGGCAGTTCGAGGGAGGAAGATGACGGACCATCAGACAATACTTCGAGGGAAATCGTCAGTGTGTCGTGACAGTCAGCAGAAGTATTGGACTCACAACAAACCAGCTGTAACAGAGCTAAGTTGGTGCGCTTGCGAGTGTGAATGGTAGTTGTAAAGAGAGGTAACAGCACTGTAACATCAGAAGTACGCTTTACCACGGATAATATTGGGACCCCCCTAGACGAGTCCATTTGTTGTTTTCATTGTTTGAAATGCTTTTGTAATAAATTAATCTTTCTTATTGTTATACGTTAAAATCACACGTTGTTGAGTATTGTGTTCGGGGAAGAGCAGGGGTGGGGGCTCGTGAGCCAAGTTGTGAAATTGAATGACCGACGTGTGATTATCGTGTGTTTTTGCCCTGCAGTTTATGTTGACGTGGGCGGCTAGTGTTGAGTAACTAGTGCCCACGTGCCCGTTCCCCGGGGCCAGTATTCACGTTCTGGTTGAGAGACCAGGGATACTGTCACATACAGTACACTCCTTATTACTAGTACAAACCATCAATGAGGAAGATGTCACTTGAAACATTTTCATTCAATTTTACGCTCTTAAATTTATTAGGAAAGCAGCCAGTCTTGTGTATATGTGTGCATTTGTGTATGTGCGTGTGTGTGTGTGTATGTGAAGTTTAAGGGAATGAGAATTTGTTAGGCACTGCTCGCCATGAACATGTGAACAGAGTACTTCATCAATAACTGACATGTCTTCAACTTTCTCCAAGACTAAGACTTGAGTCAGGAAGGCAAAGACTTGTGAGAAAATCGGAATGCCTCCATATGAGAACCTTGATGCAAGGAGCCAGTCAGCAATAATGGAATGTCTGGACTGCAAGCTGTCATCATGGAAACTCCAAGGACTACACAACCAGAACCTGGGCTACTTGTAAGATGTGGAAGTTCAATGCCAAGGCTGGCAGGAGGCATTACTGTTCTTGGAGGAGAAGAAAACATCTATTTACTAGTGCTCCAAAACAATGGAGTCAGGAGGATTATGTCCCATCAGGGTGGTGTTCAGTTGTCAGCTGTACATGGTATTGTTTATCCTGGCACCTACCACTGTATGCTTTATAACAGTAGCCGAGTGAACAGTCATTGAAGAAGCCACATGGCATCCCTGAACTAGGACAGCACTTGGGATCCATGTCAACAGGAAAACAGTCACTGCTCTCTGACCTGGCTGGTGGACCAGGTGGGGAAGTGACAAGAGACAGCTGGATGGGACACTTCAAGAAGCGAGTCATCGGTGTGCTGCAACTGTTGGTTGGAGACCTGCTATTGCACTCATCACAAGCACGGCCTAAAAACATGGAAAGAATGAGGCACAGGGAGAATTTGCAGTACAAGAGCAAAAGTAACAACTGCCAGAGCTAAGCTGATGTGCGTATGTGTGTGAGAGTGGATGGTGTTTATAGCAGGAGTTACCAAGTACAGATAGCATGGATTTACTATGACCTCTTTTAGATAAGCCATATTGTTGTATTTTGTATAATTTATATGCTAATAACTTTTTTTTGCACCTCTGATTCATGTTGTAAAGTCTTCTGTTCAGGGAAGAGCAGGTGGGAGCTCGTGAGCCATGTGGCAAGATTTTATGTGAATGAATTGTGAACATTGTAGCACTCCTCTGCAGGATTATGTTGACATGGGTAGTGAGAGTTATGTCATAATGGTCACCCACATGCCCAGTTCCCCAGGAACATTGTTTTGCATCTGGTGAAACGTGGTTGCTGAGGTGATGGTGGACAATGACAATGGCAGAGCATTCCACAGCTTAGGTGCAGCATTTTTGAAGGCCCTGGCTCCAGTGGGCTTCTTGTTTGTGTCTTCCACTGCAGGGAGACAAAAGCGTGACTGGGAGCCAGAGTGCAGGCCACGTGATGGCTGGTAAGGAGGATTGCTGAGAAGCTACTTGTGGAGGAGCATAGTTGAACAGATCTTCAACAGTTATATCCTGATCAAAAAGCATCTGTAGCATGGGGTACTATAACATGATTTTATAAAAGTGTCTGATCAAGTCTGCCACAAGGGGCTTGGGCATGTGATGCAGAAATGAAGGTCTCATTCAAACTATTGATGCATTGAAAGGAGGTTCAAGGAGTAATCCTCAACATTCAGGTGGGAAATCTCCTTCCAAAGACAGTGGGTGTTCACCAGTGCTGTCCTGTCACCAGTGCTGATCAACATCTTTCTCCATGATCACCACACCTCCATCTCCATCAGCAGGTAATCCCTGTGCAATTTGCACTTTGCAGATGACCTTGACCTGATGGCAGGCAGCAACACTGAACTGCAGGACCTCACAAACAGACTGATGGACAGCCCAAGGACATATGGGATGGAGATCAGCACTGACAAAAGTAAAGTCATGGTTAACATAATTGAAACAGCAAAGGCCTATCGAGATGGAAAGATGCATCCAAGCATTCAAAACAAAATGCATATGCATCTGCATCTTTACAGGGAACACATGACCAATGAGTTCATACTCAGCATGGTTGCCACACTCATGGGCCCCAGGAAATTCTAATTACCACAGTAAAAAGGCGCAAACTGACCTGGTTCAGCTATGTCACCTGGCACAACACCTTCTTAAAGACAGTCCTCCAAGGATCTATGAAGGATTGGTGCTACTGAAGTAGACAGTGGAAGAGCTAGACGGCAAATGAAGGAATGGACCTATCGCTCATTACAAGAACCGCTCAACATTGCCCAAGACTGACCCAAGTGGCACACCACTGTGTCTTGTCAGGTTCCCCCAACAACAGTTCCAAGCAGGCCAGCCACTCGAGTGGGCCACATGTGGCCCTTCGTAAGCACACCTGTGGCCCATACAAAAGACACTGCACACATGTACTCATGACAACACAAATGTGACCCATACAGCCCTCAGGAGCCCTCAGTTTGACATGCCTGGATTAAGTGTTGGATGATAAGGATGATTATGATATTTTACAGCTGTACAAGGCATCTGTTAACCTGATTGTGGAGTATGTAAACATAATTTGGCATCCACTTTTGAAAAGAAAATCAGTATTGTTAGAAAGAATCCAACAGAAAGCAACAAGATTACTATTAAGATATAAGGATAAGACTTATGATATACAAAAGATTAAAATATTTAGAACTTTATTTGCTTAGAAAACTATTGGATGATTTAATTCAGACAAAAATTATTACTGACATCGATGATATTAATAAGCTGCATTGTTTTTATAAATCACTGATATGTCACACCAGAAATTTTGAGAATAAGATTTTTATTAAGCACTGCTATTCAAATACAAGAAAAATCTTCTCACAAAGAATTTTTCCATTACGGAATATACTTTTTACTAATATTATATTTACACAAGGCACAAACACTGTTAGAAATAGCTTAAGAATTTTCTAAATACGTTTTCAAGATACGTATATCATTTTATGAATATGATTAATGCTTGAGTGTCTTCTAGTATATGTATTACTGCTCTTAATACTTACCCTTTGCTTGGAGTTGCAGTATTTTTTACAAGACTGGCAGGATTCTGTCTAGAGCACCCCAATAAAAACTGAAGCAAAAATCATACACCCACACCCACACATTAACTGTGAATTTTGCTTGTGCTGAACATCACAACATGTATAAAATATGGTTTAAATAAGTCCAGCAGTTTGTTACAAGACTGCTATGTTTGAAAATTATTTTATCTTGGATCTTGGATGAAATGTATTGGTTGATGTGAGGGTTTTTTGTTTGTCTATCCTTCAGAATCCCTGTACTCCTTAACAATTTGACAGATAAGTTTTAAAGTTTTTAAAATATTTTAACTTGTGTTTTTTTTAAAATAATAGGATGTGTCTTTTCTCACTATGAAATATGCTTTTTAAATCACAATTCTTTTCTGAAACTACAAGACGAAACTGCTTAAAGGGCAGGAAGAATCTCTTACAACATAAAACTCATCTCTCTCGGATCGACCACCAAACCCCCACCAAGCGCTCGCAAGCACACACACCCAAGCATCCACCTACACTAAAAACAACAGAATGTAAAGACATGCGACCTAGTAAACGAGGCACTGTATGTCATACGAACCTCTACATACTCTGCAACACTGTCCATTTGTTTTGTTTTGCAGTTGATCATGGTGCAAATAATGTTGAGCTCAACGAGTTACCTTAATATTAACGATTTTTGTAGAGGGAGGTTGTGCATGTGCATTGCTACAGTTTTTCTAAAGCGAAACACTACAATGTAAACCAAGTTTCTAAAACCGCAGCAAAGAACTATTAAAGATCACAGCAACTTCGCAAGCCTAGTGTCATCCATGTTTGTTGTACCGGAAGTTGCATTATAAACACGTTCGCCTAGCCTCCCCTGATTTTGATATTATGGTTATTATTCTTTTAGCTTTTCCTTTTTTCGTAAAGCGTGTAATGCTATTTTTTATTAGCTGATTTTGGTACGTTCTCGTTTATCATATTTTTTTCTAGCTGTGTGTTTAGCTTTCTGTGTTAGATTATGGATTTTTTTAAAATCTTGATTTAGAGTAGAGAGATAGGAAAAAGTGCCTAACTTGCCCCATAGACACTGAAAGTCTAAAGTCTATGCTTGCCCATGTTTAGGACTTTCAAGCTGCCAGAACTGTCAGCCAAATTAATTGCTCAAAATGATGCAATGCGTTACCGTTAAGTACATTAAGACCCTTGCTGAGGAACTGCTAGAAAGGTCGTTCTTGACTAAAGCCTTTGGTGAACCTTATCAGCTACCGCATTAATAGGATTCTCCATCAACCATTGAAAGAATAAGGAGCCAGCTGACTCAATAAAGACGGAAATGCACAAAGAATTTTAAAAAGTGTCACATTTGAACACGCTGCTTTATTCATGAGATAACCTTGTGAAAACGTTGCATGAACCAGTGTATTTTATGTCCCAGGCTAAGATCTGTCTTATTTTTGCAAGAAATTCTATCAGGCTACGAGTTTTCTGGATCCAAACATTCTTATTGACCTGTAACCTGTCAATGATGCAGGCGTTTAACGTATATCAAGAAGGCACATTTTTTTCAGGTAATAGTTTCCCCACCTTCTGCATGTCCTACATCTTTACTAATCACATGCTTTTTTTATTTTCCTGCAATTGTTATAAAAGATAGGCCTACCTAAAGCTGGACAGATGCCTCCACCTACCTGCACTTACAGGTAAGAACAAGGAACTATGTACTTTGTGAAGTCTTCACTTATCTGTGAAAACTGATAGTGCCAACCCAACCCTATTCACAAATCATGTGGCAGCTTAACTGCTTTGTTTCTAGAAGTGGATTGTGCAGCTAGCAGCTGACAAATAAAGTTATGCAGCAATTTTGCAGCACAACCTAGTCATAAATGGTTTTACTGATGTCCACACAGATGAGCCAATTGACAGCATCGGCTCTGTCCCATATTTTTTGCCAGATGAAAATTTTCCAGAGCAACTCAAGTTCACAAAATCTATTTAATGAAAATTTTTATGCACTATTATGCTGAAACGCAGCTAGATGGTGAAGGCTCAGGAATGAACAGTGCAGCAAATCTACAGGCAGAATATTTCAATGAAGACAAAGACTGCTATTTAGTTTATGCTTTATTAGATTCTAGGTACTTTAAACATTAAAAGAAAATAGTAATGACAGCCATGGACAGGAATGTTGACCACTATTCACAGACCATGGATGCCTTACCGATAACAAACGCCACTGTACATTAGCCACTTTCTACAGTTTACGGACAAGCAATTTAAATACATTTTGCGGGATGAACCAAATCATTGACCAGGTGAATTGCCTCGCATACAAACAAGACAAAAGTTTGGACAGCCCTGGCAGTTACTAGTCTATATCTACTTTCGACGTCAACCTGGTGTTTAAACCAGCTTGTACCAGATAGTGCAGACACCTTAACATGGAGAACGACGAAAAAAGTTGTGGTTTCTGCTATGAAGCCATTCTTTGAATATCCAGTAGGAAATGTCAAAGAATGACAATACCAGTTAACACTTGTGAAGGCAACATATAGCATGCACACTTATGGGAAGAGAAAGATGAATATTTTTATGAATGAGTAGAAAGATGAGAACAGTTCTTTGACAGTGGTGGTGGTGAGGGGAGTGGAAAGTCAAGAACAGCTCTTGGGCAGTTGGGAGTGGAAAGACAAGAAAAGCTCTTGGGAAATGGGTAGTGGAAAGACGAGGAAAGTGTAAGTAGCATGTACATAATATCTGAATAACAACAAAGAGCGAAAGACAGCAGAAAGAATCATGAACGAGCCAGGCTGTCTCTTGTTTTTTTCTCATGATTATAGCGGTTTGAAAATCAAACAGTGCCTAATATTAGCAACATGCATTATCACATTTATAATGAAACAGCTTTAACAGTTCAAATTATCTTTCTTTTGAATGTAAAAATGCTCCTTTCAGTGTTCACAAAATTACCAGGCATGTTTAAAAGCAGCAAAACAGCGACAAAAATCAATTTAATGCAGTAATAATTATCCTTTCTAAAAAAGTATATGCTGTAAAACTGGACACTGTTCCAATCTTCAAACTTTAAAACCAATGATTAAAACCAATGACAGCATTGTATAACAGGCATAAAAACTATTCATGATTTCAGAAATGTTCAGCATAAGATCGCACATCTTCTGCCAACTCTCAGGCACACACTTGATTGCACTTTGACCACGACATTTAAGCAAACTTGACTGAAAACGTCAGGAGCACTTGGTAACATGCAGCTGCCTTAGCCCTCAGCCAGCAGTGAGACACTGCTGCTAAGTGCTCAAATCTAAGAACCAGTTCACTGCAGATTTGATCCCACTTCCAGGATGCAAGAACCTGCTAAACCAGTGTTGGTAGCACAAGTTAAAAAGGGTGAAGTAAAACTTGTGGATGGTGAAACTCACACATCTACTAATGACAGGGCTGCAGGAGGAGGCATGAAGGCCACCTGCATGAACCTGTGAAAAAAAACAAAGCAAAACAGGTGATGGGTGTAAAGTATAACTTCACGACAAGATTTTAACGTAGTAAACAGTACTTAGAAATTTGATATGCCAAGAACAAGGGGGAGAAAAAAAAAAAGAGAAATATCAATGGCAAAAATAGCCTGTGATGAACAAAGCATTTCTAAAATGCAGCAACAAAGTCTTGACAAAAATGACAAAAGGCGTGTGGGCATGTTGTAGAATATTTCATGTGGTAACAGAGTTATATATATATATAAAAAAAGAGAGGGATCAACCATAAGATCCCAAAGTGTAGGTCAGATATGGCTTCATGCAGCAGGCAGTAAGCAGAATGCACTGTAAGCATGTGTTAGGATACTGGAAATAGTACACAGTTCACTTACTTGGTTAGCTTGTACTTCTCACGAACTGATTGTTGAGGGTGATCTTCAGCTTGCCTGTGCAAGGTATGCATCTCGTTCAAGCAAGGTGCCAGCTCCTCAAGGGCATAGCGAGAAGACTTCTTATGGCTCTCAGGCTGTGGATGCAGGAAAATGATACAGCATAAGATTTAACAATGTCAATAACCTAAAAAAAAATTAAGTAAATAATGTAATTCATTTAACTGACTGCAGGGCTTTGAAAAAAAAGCGTTTTATGAGAGATAACAGGGGCTTATTTGCCATTTTTGAATACTCCTAACCAGAAAATCATTAAAGTCGCTGGATATTTTCTAGGGGGTGGGGGTGGGAATTGCGTTTCATGCCATCAACTGATGGAGCAAAGCAGCCAGCCCTGTAAACAAATGCTACATGCAGAGAAACAGCTTGCTCGAGACTAGGTCTGAACCTAGGACAGCCAGTCATATATTGGCAACAAGCGCTAACCACTGCACCACCTGACTGTGCTGGATATTTTCTGACATGGACATCCAAGTATAAGCCGAACAATAAGTTTTGTTCCAATATTTATCTTGTAAAGTTTCAATAAAATGCTGCACAAGTGTGACCATCAATAAACTGTGTATTAACAAGTCCTGTATAAGTTGTGCAAGCTGTTTTAGTGGAAACAGAACTACTCACCCAAGGGTTTTCAACATCAAGAGTGATGTTTGCTAGACAAAGGGCAGCAGCAGCAACTAGGCTAGAAGGGTATTTGAGGAAGGTGTCCATCTCCACGAGCACCAGCTCTGTCAGATACTGCAACAATATGCCAACACCATCATGAGAATTTTTCCTATGCAATGTGAGTAAACATATGCTAACTTTCTAATGACTTTTGAAAACTGCTTTAGCTCAAGACGCTTCAGCTGGAGGGAGAAACAGTTGCTTTGAAGCTTATGTGCAGATTTCCAACAATCACAAACATGGACACAGAATTATTTAACTTGACTAACCATTGTCAGATATTGGGTCTGCTCATCAGCACCCGTGTCGCGTAGAAGACGATCACAAAACCAGCTGACAGTTGGCACTGACACATCAAACTGAAGGACCTTCAGCAGTAGGTGCTCCATGCGCAGAACCTGAAAATTCAAACCCTTTTCTTCACTTGTGCTTCCATAGCCATGGATTTATTTAATCACAAGACATTCAAGTAAAAAGTGGCTCAGACTACTAGACAGGCTGTTTCAGTTCAGAGTTACAGCACCATTTTTTTCTTATGTTCGGTTATCCGCTTTAATATAACTGCAAACTGATAAAGATCTTGAACTACTACAGATTGCCAGCAGAAGAGGATTCATTGATGATCGCATTCTTGCTGCCTATTTTGTGAGTAGTGGATGACAATCCTCAAAATGTGAAAGTACAAGAAAAAAAAAATCTGTAGAAGTATCTTCAACTTTTGGTTTTCCAATGAGCATCTGCATCAAATATGTTTCTGATTTGAAATGTGCTATCATACTGCCACAGGTTCGGCACCCAAAGGATCACATTTTGAGAACCCATGTTTGATTAGCTCCAACAAAATATAATATAAAACAATTCAAATTTGAGGTGTTGAAAATATAATAAAAGAAAACATTAAAATCTGTATACCATGATGCATTTTACTGGATTCCTTCATCGAGTCATGCAGGAACAATCCCCCCAAATTTGTGAAAATTTGTAATGTGAACAATCTGCAAACATGAGTGCATGTCAATAAAACAAATCCTTACCTGTTTTTTGGTGTATGTATCATCGGTGATGTACACAAATTCTGAAACATCTGGCGGATAGATTTCTTCATATTTCCTGCAAAATTTAACAAATTGAAAGCACTCTGATCATTTCCCTATTAAAATTAGTATAAAATGTTAATCAAAACAGGGTAAACAAGATGCACATTATAAAGTTTAGATGAACGGATAAATATTTCTCAGTAAATATGCATTGGAACAGCATCCGAGATATTTGTGAACTGAGACCTACTGAAGCATGACAGATGGCTTTCTCGAAACTGGTTAGAGGTTCTTGGATAAAGTGCATTCGTCACACACCTCAGCCAAGCAAATGGTGTTTAGTGAAATACTGTAGTAACATGAACTTGAAAGGATTTTTTTTTATCTTCCTTACAATTGTTGCAACTAACTTACCAGACCTATATTAAGGTTAAGCTTGTATCACTAGTAGGCAAATTTGTTTATGCAGTAAGCTGTCATATACTGGGGTTAAAGAAAGAATATGTTTAAAAAATATAGATGTTTGCAGGTTTTAAAGTCAGCCAAATCTCAAATTGTAAACTACCTCTATTAATATAAACTGATCTTTAAAGATTACGGAGTAATAATGTTTCAGTACTCACGAAGCCAAAAACATTGCAGCAGTTCCAACAAGTTGTAGCTTTGGCCTTGCCACAGACATAACAGATAAGAAGCGATCAATGTAGTTCACTGCCAGGAACAAAGTTTCTCTGTGCAGCCTGTATTCTTCTGCCACCTCGACCAACCAGTCCACCAAAATCGCCCTCATTGTGGAGGTCACATCAACCTGACGTCTCATAAAGCCAGGTCGTGGTTTCAGTTTATTCTGAAAATAAAAAGCAGTCCTGGTAAGCAGAGTATATAGAAGGATTTTTGAAACCACTGTTTATTGACTCACAAAACCAGGGCAATTGTTTCCTAATCTGGATGCACTACAGAACGGTAATCCTATTTATATTGTCTAATTCAAAACTGGTGTAAAATTTATTCGCCAAAATCTGAAGTTAAAAACTTACCTCTGTAGACAGCATGTAGTCATATATGTCTTCTGCATATTCAGGAACATCTAGTATGTAGGCAGCACTAGCAACTGCTCCGGCCTGGGCATCATTCACTAAATTCTCATCTTCAATTGTGTCCGTCACAGATGTATCAAGCAGCATTGGCGAGGCACCTTGGGACGTTAAAATGTTTCTATGCAATACCATCAAGTAGCAAAGATTTGAACCTATCCACTTATTCACATCAAAATTAACAGAATATTGACTTCAGTCATATACACATTTAATTACTTTCAATTTGAGCAGCTGATCATACATGAAGATGTAAGATATAAAAATTTCATGCTAGAACAATGAAAATTATTAATTTTAAGAACTTCAAAATATAGTGGAAAACAACATACTATAAATAAAGAACCTTGCATCAGTTTAAAAACTCTTACATGATTTAGAGTCATCCTGAGTTGCTTGACGGAGTTCTGGCAAAGGAGCAACATCATCAATGCTGGGAAGACGATTTTCAATATCTTCCAAGTCAAATCTGCTTGAGGATATTGCTTCTGATGGTGCAGATGGCTGCTGTGGCTCATCAACAAAGATGGTGAATGGTTGTGTCTTTGTCTTTCCAAATACTTTTTGCTGAGCGAAGGCATTTTCATCTTGCCCAGTTTTGGCCTCATGTGGTCCCTTTTTAGAAATAAATTAGGATTGAATAGGGCCTATATATTTTCATAGATTTATTTGAAACATGGTGGATCAATGTAGACCTTTAAATCTAGCCCCCTTTTAAAATAGTTTTTGAGCCATGTTACAGTTTTATTTCAATGAAACAAAATCAATGCATGTACAACTCAGCAACTGAAAATTGTTTTTACTTGCGACTGCTTTTATGTCTGCAGGAAAGATTCATTGCAAAATATAAATAGTGGGTAGGGGAGGGAGAAGTGAAAAAGCAGTTATCTGTAAAATATATTTTCTGATAAATTTTCACCTTGAATATTCTACATACGAACAAAGCGTGTCCACAGTACATGTGTGCCACGAATTAATATCATGTGCGAAGAAATTTAGGGTTATAGAATTTTAGTAAATGGTACTTAATAATGTGAATACGTTAGAATACTTGTTAAAAAATCGGTCGACGTAAAGGTATGATTTTTATTTTATTTTTTATTGGTTCGAGGATACTGAATAATGGGTTCGCTGGTCAGTCTGCCTCTGAACAAAGAATCTTTTGAACGCCTTAGAAAAATGAAATTTATACCCAAAATCCCCTCCAGGATTTTAGACAATTTGTCGCATTTTTCCAGAAATGTGTATTTTAAATGTCTTTTCATTCAATTTTTCAATAGAATTGTTGGTTTAGTTGTTGCCCGTCCTTTATTGTTCCCATTCAAACCAACGGCAACGAGTCTACTCACTGCAGATTTGAAATTTGAAAACTGATAAAGCGTAAATGACATGTGCTTTCAAAATACGACGTTACGAACATACAATGAATTAGGTGTCTTTAATTATCTGTCGTGCAAACTAATAAGCAAAATATTATACTGGTACTTGTCAATTATTTTTCAAGCAGACGAAATTGCAGGCAACAACGACGACCGTACAAAAAGGTGTGACAAGAAGCTGGAAAATACAAATGTAAATTTTCTTTTTTTACATACCTTGACGGCTCTAGATGGCTGGACTCTAACCTGGTTCGAAATATTACCCAGAGCTGCTCGTCGTGGTACTTGACTTCTTGATGTCAAACCCTGTTTGGGCCGTTGTAAATTTTCCTTTTGAGAAGGACGAATACGGTTGGGCATCGTCGACATTGTGTTACTTAGATATAATAAAATTTCCCTAAAATAAAGTATATCAAAATAAAGTTCAACACTGTATGCTGAACAAGCGTACTATATGCTCCTTGTAACGTCTTCGCTTCCAAAGTGAGAATGCATTTGAAGTCTCTCGTCGTCTTTATCGATGAGCAGACAGATTGAATTGAGCGCGTGTGTGGACGACGAGCCAATCAGCGGCAGGACTATCTGTCACGTGGTATACAGCCGCCCTTCACAACCAATGGAGTTGCGTGTTACTCGGAGACAGCTGTGTGCCTGATCCGTGATACACTCTGCCAAGTGTTGTCTTGAATTCACTGAACATTTTTCACTTTAATTTGGATATGTTACTGGTGACAAAATCCACGGCTGTAAAGTAATATTTTGTTTTGTGCAAAATTAATTAATTTGCATATAGAAAGTTTTATAAATATAAATCTCATCTGAGTGGTTTTCATTGCATATGCAAGATGACCTCTTTCAACCCTGATTTGAATGCACTGAGGGGGAAGTGGTGCTTATGAAATATGGTATACATGGGTCAGAGGAGAAATAAAAAGTGATCGTGGTGATGTTTTCTTGTGCCAGGGGACGCATTCCTAAGACGCATTGCAATATGACAAGATAAAAATAATGAGTGGACGCAATGGTTAATGGCTCGGCAATAGACTGGGGGAGGGGGAGGGGGAGGGGCGGCGCCGCGGCGGGCACACAGTACACACACACACACACACACAAATGAATATGGGGGTAGAAGAATAAGTCTGCGCTCACATATAATGTGCAAACACATTTAGGAGGTAACACGGAGGCTAAGCAAGCTAAAAAAATAAAAAGAAGCGATAGAAACAATGTACTATATTATATACTAGCCACGGACGGAATAATCTCCTATAGCGATCAAATTAGAAGATTTCCGTAGCTGAAACAGAAATATTCGTCTCAATACATTTGCTTTAGATATTTATTCACGGAACACGACTCGAATAGACTTCTGTGTAAGCGATATCTAAGTAAGATCTCGTCTGTGATTACCGGGGCATGAGAACAGCCATACGGGTGGAACGGTCGAGCACTGCTTTCGTTACCCGTGTGTAAGATGGGAGTGCCTGTGGGCGGCTGACAGTGACTGCTGTACTCGGGCCATGTACTTAGCTCAAAATGACACACTAATGGGAGTGTGTGGTCAGTGTACTACAGTGCCCCCTAAGGCTTCGTAAACAGCGAAATCTTGGAGAAGAAGACGTCAAACTCAACTATGCATGTATACCCTATAAACGCGCCGGCTCGCGCGCACACACACACACACACATGTATATACACCACTTCCATATCTGTACGCGCTCATGTACATTGGTAAAGAATGTAGCGGTGTATAGTTTTCTTACTAAAAACGGCAGATTCAAACAGCATGTCTACACAATATCTCATTAGGCAACACTTCGGCCACACCCCTACACCCACACCCTGGATGTGTCGTGTGAAATTTAATCCCTCTCGCAGGATTTTTTTTTTATACACTTGTTCACATAAATGCCAAGAATGTCGATTATTACGTCCCCAGCGCAAGATGTGCGCATCCCAGGTTTATAATGAAAAATTTGTAATATACTCTAACGGTAAATCAGTATCAATTAAGATATAACAATTTAACGCTTCTAGTGTATGATTAGGTTTCCAACGAATTTATCGACGAATATCAGGAAATAGGGGGTGGAGGTGATGGTGATGGTGATGTATGACCCATATTATAGAGGGACAGACAATGCTGCTTACAATTCACCCCTTTCATCACAGTAGCGCACAACTGCAGGCACACAACAGGGGCGAGCCAGCCGTGACATATTACACATTGCTTCTTGTAGCTGTCGAGGCTTGTCGACCAAGGATGTGACGTAATGTCACGGTGAGGTGTGCAGGCCGTGAAGACTCCCACCTGAGGCAATATGCAAGCCCACGGCCTCCAACAGCGCACGTTTCACCAGCCCGGGGAGTAAACAGGTCGCGTTCAAACTACCCAGATAGCATTTGAACGTTTTATAATCGTTTACAAATGGTTCTCGAGAAATGTTCAAATAATATTCGCAGGAAATGTTTTTGAAACGCTTATCATGCCCATCAAAGTAATGTGTTATTAATGTTTGCATTCCAACTTTTTGTCGACCTTTTACAGCCTTTTTTCAAACATTTCATAGTTGTTCTGAATTTTAAACACTTATCCAACCATTTAACAAATTTTCTCACCCAGAAAGAGGTTAAACTTAATTTTGTTATGTGACATTTTAATATGCTGCTCACTGAAACGAGGTGGTTTTACGCCGAGCCAGCAACTAACGCTGCATCACGGCAAGGTAGCCAGCCCTGTTAACAGATGTCAAGTGCTGAGAAAAAAAAAACTGCGTGCTCCTAATGTCCAAATTAGTGCTCTGAACGTTCACCTCAGACTCAAGACCGAATACTTTTTCGTTTCAATTGGAAGCGCGACCATGAGTTACATACGGCGACGTGTATCCACGGTGGTCAGAGTCACGAGGGTCAAAGACTGGGCTGGTTGTCTGTACTGAAGCTGCATCACGCGAGTTCGCTGCCGCATCTATCCCCATCCTGTCAGTGTCACATACTGAGTTCCGAGACGACATCTGAAGCCCAAGCCGCTCACTGTAGTGGTGACAGGTGAATGTTTGATCCACTATGGGGGGGGGGGGAAAGGGAAGGGGAGTACACTACCGGGGGCCCCTTCAAGACCAAATAGCGACACGCCAGCTATTAATACTGTACGACAAAAGCATCTAGCATTCGGGTTCGGCAACATAGCATGGCGATTAAGTGACTTTTAATTTAGAATGGCGCCATCTCTTTAAGGACTCACTTGATATTCTGACTGTAGTTGTTATCTTCAACGTTTTACCGTATTTCTACGAAGGTTCACTAAGAAAACGATGATAAAAATTTTGTTTTTGAAACAATACTTCTCCGAGTGCAAGGGAAACAACCCGACGTGGCGTCAATATGAAGTGCATGGTGTGTAACCGTGTTTCGAGATGACCGATTTTACAACAGTTTCAAATCTCACACATAGTGATGTGACATATAATAAGCTTCTAAAATATTATTTGTGAGAACTGTAAATAACTGAATTTTTAAGTTTTAATCCATTGCTTATGGCGGAAATGCCTTCGATTCAACAATTGGACTGTAGATTTTGAATATTTATAACTATTAACCTATAATAAAGACAACCATATGTGATGCACCGTTTTAAAGAGCAGTGTTTAAACTTTCAGATAGTGTAACTCTTCAGAAATATAGCTTTTTTTCTTGTTCTATAATGAAATTAAAGATCGCAACTGCATTCGACTCATAACGTGAAGAAGTCAGCAGTCGGGAATTAATAACAAATTATTTACAGATTATATACAAACTTAATACTACCAAACAAACATATATTTTATTAGAACACACATTAGAGTATGAATATTACTTACTATTTTCTTGTCATTTTCGATTGTTGGAGTACAAATCCATGTAGAATTGAGAAACCGGCAAACAAAATGGCGGCCTTTCAGCTCTAAACCACGCGACGGCCGGAAGTTTTAGTACACGTTTACAGAACATCTATTTAATATTTTTGTTTAAATGTTATTGTTCCTACCAATTTAAAATGTTTGCACAATGTTTCAGTTTTTACATGTTTTTACATGTTTATTTCGTAAATGTTCCTAACATGTTTCTAAAATGTTTCATCTAAAACTTTAACATTATTACAGCCATGTTAGCGCTTTTCAAACGTTTATAAAATGCTTCAATGCTATCTGGGTAGGTTGCAACGGAGTGGCCCACTGGAGCGATCGGCGTAGCGTTGAACCATGTTAGGCAGATTCCCAAGGTCATACCCAAACGGGTACACGCGGGCATACGCACCTAAATGCATAGATGCAATCAGCCAAGTGACTGATAATGAACCGGCAGACACAAATCAAGCCAGCTAACCCCCCATCTAACAAACCCACCGTCCATCTTTATTCAGCCCAGGCACCCAAACCAGCCACCCAGGCAGCCATCAGACAAACGACACTTATCCCCAGTCTATCAGTCTCTCGAAATTTCCATGGAGTTATTTTATCTTCTTTGCTACGCAGAAATTTCAAAAGACTGGGGCCAACAAAAAAAATCTGATGTCACTTTATAGTTAAAAACTGTTGCGCTTCGAATAATATAAAGGGTTAAAGCACACTCCTTTACTATTTTCACTCAAACTCTTCAAAAAGAAGAGCACAGAGAGTACAACCAAGATCGCCCCAAGCATCCAAGAAGAAATGAATTATGTTAAAAAGCAATGTGCTCCATTTCACTTGTAATAGTTTCGTAGGCGAAAGATGAGTACAGTTTAGTGGAATTAGACAATCCCAAAAGATAAGCGTCAACGAAAAAACAGCTCGCGATTTGTAAACATCTGAGACAGGCAAGCTGCTGGAGCTTATCAGAGACCATCGGGAGAGAAAGACACGAGGATAAAGTTGTAGTATCGCGTCTGGGAGATTAGTTATCCACGTCGGTTAGAGCTAGGTTATATCATCAAGGCCCGTACCACTGATTTTCTTCAGAGCCTTCGGGCTGTGGCTCTTCGCAAAAGGCAACCACAGTTACCTTTATCAAAGTGAAGGGATCTTGTTAAACTTTCGTACTATCTTCGTCTTGTTGTCACTTGAAGCCATGGGGGAAAAAAGTCCACGTACGTGTAGTGTTGTCTGTTGTATGATTGCTGATTGTTGTGGAAGTGGCAGCCATGAGTAAGACGAGTTCTTAGTGCAATATGTCACTTGGCAAATAAATCCTTTTCTTAGTTTTGTACCCAAAGAAACACTAAGCACCAGTTTAGCAAAATAATATAAAATATATAAAAGAATCAGAACCTTTGGCCATAGATGAAAACAAATGGTCGCCAAGGATAGTTGTTTTGCTAAGTCCTTCTTCACAACTGCTTTAGCACTCATGATCAGGACTAGCAAATGAACTTTTTTTTAATCGTAACACTAACCATTGTGTGCCTCTAACAATCGTCTCTGGCGGGGGTGGGTGGGTACTGAGTGTGCATGTAACTGTGAAGGTTTGTAAAGTGTCATCGTATTTTGTTTAGTTTATGATTTATGGGAGCTCTCACAACAGAGGACAATTTCTCTGTTGTGGACAGAAGCAGGCAATAAAGACGTATTGTCGTTGACCGAAATATATCGCTGGCACATGGCTGTATTAACAATGGGCAAGTGAGATGCATTTATCCTCTCTAAAAGTTTAGTTCGAGCTTGGGAAGAATAAATAGCTATTCGCACGCAAATAAAGGAAGACAATAATTTATTCTCTACTGCAGTCTTCCCCGATGTTTCTCTGACGTACTGAATGACTGACTCCTAATGTTTGTCCCTTTATGTTTTTATGCCAATGACCACGATAAAAATACAGCTTGCATTGAGTTTGTTGCCACCAATTTGAGATGAATAAAATACGGGTGTACTTTAAAATGACAGATCAGGGGAAGCGGTGAGCCCTTGAGCAACAGTTGGAGTCGGTGCTTCTAGGTAAAGCTGAGCGCCAGGGGCCAGTTGCACAACGCATTTCTAATTTTAAACACTTTTAGGCCCTAAATCTATTTAGATAATCAGTTTAAAGTGCACACCACAATTTTATAATTTTTAAAACTAAAACTGGTTTAAGTAAGATAAAGTTGTTTAAGTCTGACTTTTCATCCTGTCAGTACAATTTTTTGTATGTTCTTGTGCATTGCATCTAAATGTCAAAGAAGGGATTTTGCTTCTTTAGAACAGTTTTAGGATTTAGAAACATGTTGTGCAACTGGCCCCAGAGCGTGAAACACGTACAAGTACCACACGCAACGAAAAATATTTCAAAGAAGCTGCCGAATAATTTGTTTATATTTCTCTAATGGTCCTGTAGGAGTGAAAGACTTGGTCTCACTCGAGAAAGACAAGATGTGGATCACTATACTTACTAAGTTAATCGGCTTAGATTGAGTCTAAATAAAATGACACATTCACTTCAGGCGGTAGTAACACTTAAGATGTTTTGAAACTAAGGTTATTATTTTTTCTCCAAATTTGGTACTATTTTTAGCAGCAGCATTTTCCCAAACTGTTGTAAAGTTTTCGAGAGCGGATGTCTTGACTATCCTTTGGGGACGATATTTTATGTATTCAATAATCCTTGGCTTTCGCAAAATTTTAAAAGGTCTACTGGTTGCATTATGTACAAGATTTGAACCTGCAATGGCACTGAAAGCAGACGTAGCTTTGTGTACTCTGTACCTAAAATCATTTGGTGAACTTTGTAGCAATCGTATGAACGTTGATTCGCGAAATTGAAAGACAGTCAAATAATTAACCTATTTTCCTTTGTTTTATAGTTTAACAACACTCGTTTTGATTAAACGATATTTTTGGTGATATGTTCTATAAAAAAAATTGTATTTTAAGCTATTTTAACCATTTTGTGAAATTGAAAAATAATTATTACATTTTGATTTCTTTTATAATATCTATAAAAAATCAGTTTTACACATACCATAACCATGCCCAAAAGCAACATGAAAGATAATTACCCAACATTTTTAAGCTGTCAAAGTAAAATTTTAACTACTTCTTTCAAACCCTCCTTCAAAACACCATAAAGTACCATTCTGTGACTTTAACTAACCTCTCTATTTAGAACCAAAGTTTATAAATAGCTATTTCAGCCGGAGACAGTTTGGAACCATTCGGGGAAAAGTATTGTCAAAAATAACTTCACTTTGCTACTAACGAATAGTGGAATGTGTACGCACTTCTCATGCAAAACATGTACATCCGAGACAGGCGACATAAGTCTGAACTACACAAGGAAATGTCCAAATGAGTGCAACTACTAAAACCATTTCTGTTACTGCTACACAAAGGACTTAACATACTTTGAACATCTATTAAAATTTTGGTTTTCTTTTAATTGAGGGAGATGGGAGAGAAGGCAAAGTAGAACAGACTATAAAGAACGGAAAATATTTAATTACCAACACACTTCTCCGTCAGTGAAAAAGAAAAACAATTTTAGTAGCAAGTCTGCTAAACAGACAACCAAAACAACTAGATGTTATCGCCATTATCAATTGTTGCTTTCTTTTCTTTTTATTGAGGAAGATGTGAGCTGGAAAAAAGTTTTTCCTCTCCTTATAATCCGTTTTATTTTGCCTCCCATCCACCGCCTCACCGAGCATCACGAAAGTAGGGTGGGAAATCTTTTTCCTTCAATTTTTTTTTCTTTTTATCCCGAGGGGGAGTAATTGCGCGCCCTTTTAATGGCCAGCATCGTTTTGGCCCTTTTAATTATCATTGCACTGAATCATTTCCAATGTCTGCCTCTGCACGCCATTGCACATGTCGATAACACTTTTGGCCCTGACCCCTCGCTGCTGTGCACCTCTGGGTAGGGGTTGGCGACACCCGCCTTCCTCTCATCTCACCTGGATTGAAAGGAACCCACTTCTGGTTGTGCGAAATAGCGCTGCAGGTCGTCATTAGATTCCACCTGTGGTAATGGGGAGATGGCTTGTTATATAATCGAGCAGACTGAGGTCAGAAGCACAGTATATTTTAGAATAATTACTGTTGTGGTCCTTGGGATTCGATAGTTTGGTTACTTGCTTTGCCGGGAAAGTACTTCAACCTAGAGGTGATGTCGCGCTATTAAGAGTGAGGGAAGGGGCCGGGGGGGAGGGGCGGACTACCCTGAGAAAACCCCCGACGCCCACTCCGGCGAACAGGTGACACCTAGTTAGTTGCCTCAAACGAAACTCAACAAGGATTTAGCGATAAGCGTTTGAGTAGACCTTGCTGAGTTCTCTAAAACTTGCTGGCTTGTGAGGATATGTAAATAAATAATTATGCTTCTGGCTAATTGATAGTTTACTAGTTTAAGTTGAACGAAACAAAATCAATATGACGACAAGTTGGAAGAATAATCGCTCAGTCAATGAAGAGAAACAACAATAAAAAAACCCCACAGCGCTCTAGAGCCACAATTTGGTAAAACAAATGAAAAAAAAAAACGGTGAAATTTAAGAAAAATTTTATCTGTTGTGTTTTTACACGTACGAATTGTTCAAAGTCACAGGGCTTAGATGCGGGAAAGATGACATAGGCCAGTGGAAAGTAGAATAAAAACTAAATCCCCACGACAGCCGTTTGGGCGCTACGAAGAGCAAAGTACAGCCTGGGGGCAGTAATAAGAACCTCTACCACCGCCTCGACCTGTGCCTACCTAGTTGTCACGTTGCTTTAGCAGGGAAGTGCTTCCACCTAATATTGATTTCGCAAGTGTTGTCACGTGACGTAACCAGTAAGGCTCAGTGGTGTGTGTGTGTGTGTGTGTGTGTGTGTGTGTGTGTGTGTGTGTGTGTGTGTGTGTGTGTGTGTGAGAGAGAGAGAGAGAGAGATTAATACATAAACCGAACAACAGCTACAGAGATGGAATACTGGAAGAAGAAAAAAACGAATTAAGGATTTGTCGGCTTGGCCTCGGTCTGCCTGATCGTCGCGATTCAAACGGTCAAGGAATCCGATCGACAGGCAAACATTGAAACGCTGCAGCAGCCGAGATCTCACCTTTAATAACTTCTTTAGAAATCGACAATCAACGCTTCGTTAGTTAGAGACCTCTGCGCGATGTAGGAGCAGCGTGAAAGAAGTCAGCTTCCACGGGGATTAGGAGGGAAGTGGGAGGAAACTGGAGTAGCCGGGACAACGCTCCATTAACCCTGATGTTTTACATCACTGATAGCTCTCTCTCTCTCACCTGGCTCCTGGTCAGCGGCTGACAGACATGTAATAATCCTCTTGCGTTGTGACACCATCCTCCATCAAAATCATTCACACGTTGTAAAAAGGTTTCTTCTCGCCTTAGAAAAGAAGGGGAAAAAAAAATTCATTGCCCTGAATATTTCTTGTAACACCTGTCAGACCGAGAGAAAAGTATGGCCTAAGATAAAATCTGAACCCAGCATCTTACGATCCCAACTCTAGTGGTGACAAGCAAGCGCTTAATCTCCATTAACCCTCTATATTCAATCTACAAATTTGCCGATGGCTATAGGCACGATATTAACAGAAAAAACTAGCATGGAAAAGGTTAACTTTCTGACGCACGTATCAGTTACTGCCATGAAAATCCTCATTGGAAACCGGACTTGGTTTTGCAAATTAGTTGTTTCATTTTCTAAAGGGGTTAATTAGTCGTTCTTCATCAGGAAATTAAAGCGTTTCACGTCTTGGGTATACAGTTAATGATGTCGTTAAATAAGGTCTGCGTGTCATTGAGGTCGGTGACGAGGGGGTTGAACTATGTCTCTTACATCAATGACACCAAGGTCTTTCGTTGTTCCTGTCGCCTTATGAAGAAGGAAGTCTTCTTTTTTAAACTTTCAACAAGCTTTGTATGCGTCTTCCAAATGCCTCTTTCGCTCTCGCATTTTCTTCTTCGCAGTATTGCGAAATGATGATAATGTTTGCCAACTCTTTTTGATCAAATTTGATTTTTACCCCTGAATAAAAAAGAAGGGGGTGACAAGCACTGACATCAGTTTTCTTCCCCGATCTGACTCCCTTTCCCACCTATTAACACCGGTCCTGCGTTGCGAAAAGCCAGTTTGAGGTCGTCATAGTAACAGGCCCTTCACCCCCGAGAATGGAAAGTCCGGCGTGGACAGAATCAATGTTTCCACAGGACACGTCACTCACCGCCGGACACACACCTCAATTAGGTCTCTGCGTTTATGCGCTAAATAAAGGCTGTTCTTGGGCGAGCAAAGGGCCGAAGTGTCCAACCTTCGACGTGTCGTAAGTTCCATTGTATTGCTAATATATTGGCAAACAAGCTCAACATGTTGACCAAAGTTCCCATGGTCTCAAACGTTGGCCCCTAAAGTCGTTGGCTTCCTGTGACCTATGACCTTCACACACAGCTTCCTCGACTATGTCAAACACTCGACATTTGCCAGCATCTACAAATGTTTTGAAAAAGAAGCACAGAAATTTGCGTAAATGATGAAAATAAGATTCACAAAATTTTCGTATAATTGTGTACTTGCTGCACCTCGGTGCCATCGTTTGCTCATATCACTCCAACGCCTTATCCACAAGGCATAGCTGGCTATATCCGAAGGGGTGGACCTTCACACCCGACTTTAGGGGACTGGAAACGACTTCTGCCATCTTCGCGGACTTCCTCGGCAAGAACATCTGACTCGTACAGTCGTCGAATACAGATGGAGAAATAAGATCTTTATTATAAGTAGTACGAATATTTACTAGATATTAATTTATCACGTAACAATATTAAAATATGTTTAACAGTATGTTTTACACTATGTTTAACAGTTACTGCACTTAACTGATTATTCATCTACACGCTCGGAAGGATATTCCAAAAAATTAAAAATAAACCACGAAAGTCCGAAGACCGAAGTAGGCTGCATGAAGCAGTCCACAAGCTGATTTAAAGATGGTTTTTACAGGACTGTTCGGGTCATACATGTCACATCACACACCAAGAGGCTAGTACTATTTATGTCATGCACACATTAATCACTAGGAAAGAAAATAACCTTGAAGAACAAGTAGGACTTCATTGAATTCTTTGAATAATATATCGAACAATTATGAAACGCGAAGACGTCATGCGATGGAAACTGAATTCAGTTAATTAAAGACAAGACTTTACGGTTTCATTTCCTGTTTGCTGCCATAGTTTTGAAACAAAAATATCATCAGGCTTTTATGTCAGTTTTATTACGCATATCGTACAGGGGCCAGTTGCACAACACATTTCTAATTTTAAACACTTTTAGGCCTTAACTCTATTTAGATAATTAGTTTAAAGTACACACCACAATTTTAGAATTTTTAAAACTAAAACTGCTTTAAGTAAGATAAAGTTGTTTAAGTGACTCTCCCTCCTGTCGGTACAATTTTTTGTATGTTTTTCTGCAATGCATCAAAATGGCTAAGAAGAGATTTTGCTTCTTTAGAACAGTTTTAAGGTTTCGAAACGTGTTGTGCAACTGGCTCCAGGACAAGAAGAATAGTAAATGTATCTCCCTTGTATGCTTATAAAACTTGGCATTACATGTCCGCGTGCATTCAGCTACCCAACCCAAGGACATGACTGTTGGAATTTCCACATTTCACGACAAATTTGAATTTGATAGAGACATCTTTTTCTTCATCTCCATATCCCGAACAAGGTGAACGACATCCGAGTCTGCAAAGAGCTTGAGTAAAATTACATGAAGACTTTTCATTACTGCTGTGAACGGTAAGACCCCATTTTCAGGGGCAAGTTGCAGCATTTAAAGGGACATCAAAGGTAATACAAAGTTACACGGTAGACGCTATTACTTTGTACCTTTACCAAGTCTTGTTTTCATAGGAATAGTTTTGATTTCTTCATTAGTTATATGTAATTACGAAAACTGAAGCTTAACTTTTGCTCTTGTTTTACAATGCGTTGAAGTGACTTTTACAAACTATGAGGCTATGAAAACAATCTTCGTTGTACTAAGATTAATAACACACTCCAAGGCAGCATAGGTCACTGATATAAATGAATTATTAATTTCTTAATTTTTTTCAGAAATAATGAGGAGTCTAGATGTCACCGTTCTCTTCATGGTGGGGCTTATAACGCCCAAGTCAGTTTGCGTAGTACCGGTAGCATGCCCACAGAAGTGTTTTTGTGAACCGGATACAGAATACCCATCGAAAGGAGATGTCAATCTGAAAGTCAGCTGCAGAGACCTTGGTCTTGGTGCGCTTCCTGGAAACATTCCACCACATACTACAACCCTTCTGTTCGATCGCAACTCGCTAACTCACCTGCAGAACTATACTTTTAGCAGTCTGAAGGCGTTGAAAAATTTGAACCTTTCATCGAACAAAATCTCTTCGCTTGAAGAAGATAGTTTTGTGAATCTGACAGAGTTACAGTATTTGCGGCTGGATAATAACCGGTTGGAGTTAAGTCCACTCACTTTTCCTTTGCTGGTTTTTAAACCGCTCAGGTCCTTACGATCTCTGTCTTTACACAACAACACGAACCATGCAGTGGCTCTTCAAAACGACCAGTCAGAGCGACATGCGTCCTCTTCATCCCCGGTATCCCCATCATTATTATTACAGACAGTGAATCGAAACAAACACATCGTCTACATGAGTGTTGCTGAAAATAGCCCACACACCAGTAATGATACAGGGAGGCTGCTGAGACTGGACTATCCTGATAAAGCCTTGTCGTATCTTTCAAATTTAGAAGAACTGTTTATTGACGGGCTCACAAACAGAAGTTTCGGGCCGGGTTTTCAAAAGCTTCATAATCTAACCAAAGTACTCTTTAATGGGAAAAAAGGATTCTGCAAAATTGATACTTTGACTAACAAAACATTCATCAGTATCCCTACCCTTCAGACTTTAGAAATGTTTGCCTGTGGCATCAAGAACATCGAGGCAGATTCATTTGGTGCACTTCCAAATCTGGAAAATTTAGATATCTCCAGTAACTCTGAGCTCGGATTGAACAGATTTTTTGATGCACTTTACGGCCTGACTAAAACGCGATTGACAACTTTATCCATCGACAGAATCGTGCCGTTTGGAGCTCCAGGCCAGACAATCACAGAAACAAATCTGCGCTTCTTTCATAATCTGAATTATCTCGACCATTTGTCAGCTCGCTTCAATAGGATAGCTAATTTTGAAGTAGGAGCACTATGTTCAGGGGTTTCCCCGAACCTGAAGCACGTAAACATGGGCGCCAACTGGCTAGAGCTTACCTATTATATTCGTGATTTGCATTGTCTTAACGGACTCAAAACACTTTCCGTTGATGGTCATGACTGTTGGCCTCGACGACTGAAGTTGCCAGACGGCAATCCGGACCTGATGAACACACACCGGCACCTGTCAGCTCCCCAGAACTTCTCAAATAAAAGATTTGATAATCCACAGGAATTCATCCTTCCACCGAACCTGGAACGTCTGTCTGTCTCAAACATGGGATTATTTTATATTCTCGGAGAAATTCGAGTTAACCCTTTAAATAGTCTTAAGCATTTGGAAGCAAAAGGAAATCATTTATCACGCTGGTATGGACCTGTTAGCGGAATTTATCATATTACCACGCTCAATTTAGCTGATTCATTGGGCTCAGATGTGAAATCTCAGTTTTTCGAAAGTTTCCCTTCTCTGAAGGTGCTGAACATAAGCGGAAACGAACTCAGAGAAATTTTTCGGAACGACACAGAAGGTAGAATTCTCAGCAGTCTCTCAAACCTAAGTGTTCTAGATATTTCTAGAAATAATATCGGAAGATTTTATAAGAAAAGCTTTTATAATTTAGACAACCTGGAAGAAATATATATGTCTCAAAATGGACTTGGAAATTTTAATGTTTCCCTAACACACATGAAAAAGTTAAGACTCCTTGACGTCCAACAAAATTTGATGAATTTTCTCCCACGGTCACTCCGCAACCATTTGGACAGGCTGGCTGAAAGCCATAATGTATCAGTGAACATAAAATTCAACCCTATTACCTGCACTTGTCATAACATCAACTTTCTGAAGTGGAAGCGAGACTCGAAAGTAAACTTTGGAACGGACGACAACTATTACTGTCTGTACGAGGACGGGTCTCAAGGACTGATGGTGGATCTGCCAGGCACCATCAGTTCTCTTGAGAAGACTTGTGGGGGAAACGTCGGCGCCTTTTTCGCCTCGGGGGCGCTGCTCTTGTCGCTGATGACATCAATCGCACTGGCGCTGGCTTACCGTTTTCGTTGGAAGCTGCGCTACCTGTACTACGCCACGCGACTGAACTTCCAGAGACAGCGACAGTCTGCAGACGATGAGTTTGACTTCGACGCCTTCGTCTCCTTCTCGTCCGAGGACAACGACTTCGTGATGGGCGAGCTGAGGCGGCGATTGGAGGACGACCGTGACGTCACGCTGTGTATCCACACCAGAGACTTCACACCAGGTAAAAACAGATTGTCCTCATTTAATCCGAGCTCTCTCAAAATAGTGCTCATTAAAGAGATTTTACCTTGATTTTATAAATCTGTGTTTATACGTTCATTAAAAAAGTATATAATGTTGATTCCTTCCATAAAATAATCCATATCCGTGAGAGTGAAAAGAGAGGTGGAAAGGATGAATTGGTTTTGATAATTTTGATGAACCATCATCTTTGCAACCCAGCCGCTGTTAAAAAAAAATCATTTGAAAGGACAATTTTCTAAAAATGAACGCTAGAGATGAATATTTCTCTCCTCTGACAAGAGAAAAAACCTTTTCTGTGAAATCTTGTACAGTCTGCTACCCTAAATTATTCATCTAAAACAGTTTTAAATATAACTTGTGCGGTCTAAGTATATTTTGCAAAACATATTTAAGATTCGTTTGTTGTTGTAGGTCAGTACATCGCCACCAACGTAGTGGACTGCGTTCAGCGAAGTCGGCGCACGTTGGTGGTGGTGACGCACGCGCTGCTGGAGTCGGACTGGTGTCACTACGAGCTGCAGATGGCGCTGATGGAGGCCAGCCACACGGACCGTCACGTGCTGGTCTTCCTGCTGTACGAACACTTGTCCAGTCACCAGATCCCCCGTCAGATACTGTACAACATCCAGGCGGCCACCCACATCGAGTTCCCTCAGGAGGAAGAGAACGTGGATGTCTTCTGGAATAGGCTGGCCCTGGCACTCAAAGCTTGACACTCCATTTGCCAGCACCCTGCCTAATGCCGACATTCCGACAAAGAACTGCGCTGGTTAATGCACAAACTGTACTGTACAAGTCAGAGTGTATTGGTAAATGTAAATAAAAATAAGAATTTAAAAAAAACACTTTTATTTGAAGTGTACTTAAAAAGGATACAATAATTTTATTCCTTAGGTCTCGGGATTTTCTTTAATACATGTAACTGAAAATATAAATTAATCCAAGAGCGTCCCTCACACTTTTATATTTTAAGTTATATGTAAAGAAAATCCTGAGACCTAAAAAAAATGTTACCCTTTTAAGTACCTTTCAAATAAAAGTGAGTTTAATAACACTTTAAAAAGATTATTTTAAATTTTATAGTCTTTTTGAATGTAGTTGCCTATTTTTCATTTTACTTTATGAATTTATTACCTTCTTAATATAAACTATATACAAGTATTAGATATAAAATATTTAAATGGTGACACTAAATCTGTCGAAAGAATTTTCAGGAAAGAGAAAATGTTTTGGGCAGTCCAAGGGAAGGAATTGCAATATGCAAAAGTGGAGTCAAGTCTGCAGAGTTGCATTTCGTGAATGTTTACTTTTCTGAAGAATGTTTTTAAAAAATTATATTACTAACTAAGAACTGCTGGAAATGATTTAATATTGCATTGTCACCGAAAAGGAGTAACTGGTGGAAATTTCAGACCTCTAGGACGATGAGAAGTGGGTGAAAATGGATTATAAAATGTCTACTGGTCAAACAAAACTGTGTCAGAAAAAAAAAATCCTATTCGGGTTGTACATATATTATCTCACTCAAATTTCCTTTTCTGAAAGTTTTTCTGTTGTCAAAACGTCACATCCTTCTACGTTCTGATTTATTTTTTTTTTTAGAAAGCTGGAACATGTTAGTGGGCACACAATGTCACATGGTAGTGAATACATTTCCATGTGGCGGCCATGGTGATGATGAATTAATTTCTTTGCCTGCTGCCGGCAATCTCTTATACAGTTTGCGCCTCTGAAATACCTTTTGTGAAACATTTATTGACGTATTTTTTCCAAAAGAATAAACTAAAGTTTTTTTCCCCCCAAAGAGTAACACACTATTCAAGGAAAGACGGGAAGCATCTATATAATGGCAACAGGAAGCACCATGGAAATCTATGACCTACATCATCAGTTGAGCACAGGCCATCCTGCTAAACACCACGACGAGCAGAAAGGTTTCTGTAAGTTGTAGTCACAGTGCAAAGCAAATTAAATTTTCTTGGTGTATCAGGGATTCACATTAGCGCGCAATCAATTTACTGATCATTACAAAATGTCTCATAATACTAATCTTTCAAACAAACCTAAAGTGGAAGTAGATGCAGTGACCTGCTCTTTCGTACAAGAGGGGCTTCGTCTGGTCATTTTTACATTTCCGACTCCTTGGCCAGCGGTCTAGTTTCCGACGAAGCTCTCGCACCTAGCACTCGTCGCTTGCTACCCTTTTAGGTTTGCTGCGCCTAATTAGCAATTCACATATGATTTAGAAGTGTCTACATACAAACGATAAAATTCCCAACCATTTACAAAAAATATGGAGTACAAAAAGATGATTACCGAATCTTGCTTGGAAAACAGCTTTATTTGGCACGTGCCGTGTCTCGATGGAAAGTGAAGAGCTGGCCGGTGTAGGGTATTTATTCAACTCCACTTCCCCTTCTAGAATCTTCTAGACTATATTAGTGAGAAGGCCTGAACATACATGCTTCTGCAGCTGGACGCTCCGCACGTGTGGCGACCTCTCCGCGATGTACTGACGCAGCAGCACCGCTTTCGCTCAAAAGACATGCATTGTCACCAGTCCCTGACAGTCAAATCTAAGCCGCTTAAGTCTTATTGTTGAATGATAGGTGCCCATTCTCCTGGCAGACTAAAACATAGTTCCGGCTTTGCTTAGGTTAAATACATTTAAAAGCGTATGATTTGGTTAGAAATGCTTGTAATAACTAGCGTCTGCTGTCTTTAGTGGTCGAGTTGTCTCTACGAATTTTACGGTGGTCGAGTTGGACTTGGCGTGATGATGTAGTCTCGCAACGAGCTGGTTCTGTCGATTTTGATAATTGTAAAATAATCGAAACCTAGGCAGTAGAGAGTATCGCTGACAATTAATGACAACTCGATTAATGTCCCTGTGAAACTAAATCAAGTGGTGGAGGAAACAATGGCAAGACGTGGACTAGTGGACTCTGCAAACAACTGCTGCTGGACCAGCCCCTCCTTCCTACCCGATGACTAGCACACGACAGGGGACTATCTCCAACAGTAGATGGAGCAAACGACCGAGGAGAAATGAATCGGAAGAAAAATCAATGGTTTCCATGATCTACAAGGAAATAAAACCAGTCAGAAATCGCGAGAAACCCAAGACTGAGGAAGAGTTAGGCCAACGCTAAGCAATAATATCGTGAAGACTGAAGAAGCTTTTACAAACAAATAAGTCACGAGAGCGTGAGGAATGAAGATTTCATGTTAACAAATAAACCCTTAAAGCTGCTTAAAGATTGTATGAAGAAAATAAGCCACGGGAGATTGAGGATTTATTAATTACAAACTCTAATCGAAGTACTCGTCAGTTGCACCCTGGCAAATCTCCATCGCCTGATCGCCCGACCGCCAGCCAGCCAGCCAGACAGACAGACAGACAGACAGACAGACAGACAATTTTTAACTCGAAGTCGTCCACAGTTGATAGTTATTGATTGTAATCATACACTTGATGAGGAAGAGAGGATGACCCAGGAGAAACAGGGACTTAACTTCCTTAAACAAATGATACTAAAGAAGAAAACGTTGTCCTACGATACGAAGTCATACAGTGGCATTTGCATTCAATTGTAATGATCAGACTCTCATTTCCTGTTTGTTGTCATAGATGTGAAATAGTTCCTTTACGCCACTCCTTTCCGAAAGTGGTAAAGAAAGTGTCAATCTGACCTCACATGCGGTTATAAACAGCGCTAATTCACATCGACGTGCACCAAGTTATCAAATTAAGGACAGTAATTACCTAAATGTTGGTCATACTTTTCACGACAAACTCGAAAAAAGAAGTCACTGTCTTCAGATTACGAACCGGGTGAACAACAGACAAGCCTCCACGTATATATTAGATGAAGACCTTTTTTGATTGTTGTGAATTAACACCAATTTTACCGAGTCATTTGGAGTATTTTTGAGGACATAAAAGCGATTTCAGAGGTATACTACTGTCTTTAACGAATGCTGTAGCCCGGAAAATATTTTTGCTTCTTTCATTAGTCACAAAAAGCAGTATTCATAGAAGGCCATCGAAACTAAACGTTTGAGGTATTTTGAAAAATAATATTGGAAAACTTTACAAAAGATCTTTTATAACTTAAACAATATATAGGAAACTTATACGTCCAAAATGGAATAGGAAGTTTTAATCTTTCCCTTAATCCATTTGAAAAAGTTAATGTCCAGCGGAATTTGATAATTTGTTTTTCTTCAGTCACTCCGCGACATAAAGCGTCTTCAAATTTGTATGTCATATGCTTCAATTTCCTCAATAAAAAGATACACAAAATGCGTGCAATTTTCTTGTACAGAGTGCTCGTAGTGAAGATAAAGATGTTATCTGGGTTGATCATCATCTCAGTGATGAACCTGTTAACGAGGTTACCGGAAGAGCTTTGGTTCCAAAAAGACTAACAAACATTTTGAAACAAAGAACTTTTCGGCACTTTATTTCCTGTATGCATCTTTTCTCAAAAATACAATCTTTTTTTAAATGTTTTATTTAAGTACTTGGGTGAGGGATGAAAGTATTGATCTTCATTAGCGTCCTCTCTTCCTCTGACATCTATCGACACTTATTTGTGCTGAAAGGCGTAACCAGCTCTTATGCAACCCGGTCCTGGGCTCTTCGAGGCCTCAACTGAGGACATGCTTCGACTTCAGCACACGGACAGTTTCAACCACGGACCTTCATCTACTGGATGAGTGTCTCTCATTTGTTGCCTCTTTGCGCTATCATAGGAGTGACCAATTGTAACAAACCCTACAAACGTTAGGTTTTCACTTCCGTTTCCGATTTCAAAATGGCGGGTTTCCTAACGTCGAGGAAATTTTAGAAGTAATTAAGATTTTTTGTCATAAGAACCTTTTTAAAGAAGACTGATTGCAAAATAAACAGTAGTATTTTCTGTAAAATGTAGTTTTGTTGTTTATAGAAAACGCATGTAGGTTTATCGTCAAGTTTATCATATAAAAACATCGTCACAACAGATGCCATTCACTTGCTCTACCACTAACAATTTTTTAAAAAGCATTGTTTTTTTATTTTTTTGGAAACAGTTATATAGATTATTCTGTTACAAAAAGCCTATACGTTAAGAATTAATGTAATAAATGCCACATATGAAGGTCCGTGGTAGCACTGAGCTCACGACAACGCCATTTACTAGCAGACGACAATAGGGAAGTCCCCCGTTGCTAAAGTCGGTTGGTGTTGTAAGCTATGATGGCGACGAGGATAGATGTTTACTTTTTGTTGAGGATAACGACATCTCGTTTTATTGGTATTACATCCAATAATGCAACAATTTGCACCTGTCCATTTTTTCGAATCCATTTATGTCTGCAAACCACTGACCTTTATTAAAATTAAATGAAGGTCCGTGTCTCAACAGCAAACCGGAACCAGAAACACGGGCTCGCTGATAAGGAAAGCCGAGACTTACACCGGATATAAACCTGAGACACTTATCCAGTAGATGAAGGTCCGTGGTTTCAAGTAAGTGAGTGGGTCCACTTTTCAACCTGTTGGTTACAAATGACAGCCTGCCTTTGTAGACAAGCTTACAGGGCTGGCCATTTAACCACTGGACAGGCACGCATCTGAGTCCGGTATGTGCTCTTATCCACTGTGCGAATATGTTTGATATCAGAATATTAAGTTTATTTTATTCACACTTCATTCAGCTCAGCACATCCACAGTGTTGTCGAATGAGCCTAACATTATTTGCATTACTCTGGACACGTTCAAGTCAGGTCACTTTACTTCGCATTTTTGTGTTATGTCAAGTGTTAAATTGAGAGTTCGATCAAAAATTAAACTTTCCTTTTCTGTATTAGTACTTTAAGTATCACCTTAATGTGCATGTAAAGTCTAAAAATCGTGGAAACCAGTAGTAGGCCGGATAGCAATCCTGCCTTAGAACCTTACAGATTTTAATTATTTTTTTCAACAACAGTAAATGTTTCCACCATACAGACAGCTATTGTTTCAAATGAAATATGACTTAGAAGTGTAAATATTTAATGTCACGAGCCCAGTGAGCGAGGATAGCAGTACCAGGTAACCTAGTCGTGAAATTATCCCCGAGATGAGTGTCTAGACTCTACAGCGCCCATTCCTTAGGGTCTAGCTATCGGGACGAATGACAGCATCTTCGTGATCAGCTCTACAGCTCTCACAAAATGGTGGCCACCTCATTCCTAAACGATCGAATGTTATAGAGACTACAGTTACATTTACCTTACCAAAGCAGAATCGCATTAAATCGGCATGCCAATGCCAAAAGAATGAAGGTGCACTATTTTCCTTCAATCAGTTCTTGAATTGGCTTTGAAATCATTCAGCGGATGTAGACGTTGCAACTGTGTACAATACCTACATCTGCCGAAAGCATATAAACCAGTCAAAAGTAGGATCCACGTTGATGCCTTATACTGGTATTATTATTTTTCTATTTGTCTGATTTTTTTATCTGTAAACAATGATTCTCCTTCTAAATGTCCCGTGAGTAGAGATAAGCCGCTTACAGTGTCTTGCACAGTAGGCCTAATGAAGTTTTGTCCCCTTTGATCATCATGAGAATATTGCTACTACCGTGAATATTAAACGTCTGGCTCGTGTCATTTGATGATGTAGATTTAGTGAAGCGTATTTAGCCAGCATACGACACGGAAATAACATGATCTATCATTTTTCTTACAGAAACAATGACAACTCTAGTGGTCACGGTCTCCTTTCTGGTGATGCTAACAGCGCTCAAATCTTTCTGCACCATGCAGACATGTCCACAGATGTGTTCTTGCAAATTGGATACAGAGTGCTCATTTAAAGGAGAGAAAAACAGTCTAAAAGTCAACTGCAGTGAACTTGGTCTGTCTGCACTTCCTGGAAACATTCCACCACAGACTACGTACCTTCTGTTCGATCGCAACTTGCTAACTCATCTCCAGAACTATACTTTTAGCCATCTGAAGGCATTAAAATGCTTAAACCTGTCATCCAACATCATCTCTTCGCTTGAAGAAGAGAGTTTCGCGGACCTGACAGAGTTGGAGCAACTGCAGCTGGACAATAACCGGTTGGAGTTAAGTTCCCACACCTTCCCGCCACTTGTTTTTAAGCCGCTCAGCTCCTTACAATTTCTCTCTTTACACAACAACACGCACCCACCGTTTACTGAACACGTTCACTCACAGCAACATGGATTCGATTCATCGTGGTTATCGCCATATTTATCACCACGGTCAGCAGGTCAGCGAAAAGACATAATTGATATGAACGTGGGTGAGAGCAAACCAGACGATACCAGCAATGAGACAGAGAAGCTTCTTTTACTTGACTATCCAGACGCAGCTTTATCACAACTTTTAAATCTGAGAACACTGTATATTGACGGACTCACCAACACAACCTTTGGGCCGGGTTTTAAAAAGCTTTCTAAACTAATCAAACTAGTAGTTAGTGGGGAAAAAGGGTTTTGCCACATCGATACCCTGACTAACAAAACCTTTGTCAACATCCCTAGTCTGAAGTATTTAGACCTGTCTACATGTCGCATTAAGACTATCGAAGTGGATTCATTCGGTGCACTTCCCAGTCTAGTAAGTTTGTCTCTTTCTCGTAACTCTCAGCTCGGCTTGAACACACTATTTGATGCACTTTACGGCCTGACTAAGACTCAACTGGAAGTGTTATCCATGAGCGGAATCGTGCCATTTGGAGTTCCAGGCCAGACAATCACAAAAGAAAATCTCCGCTTTTTTAGCAACCTTTCACACCTGCACACCTTATCTGCTCGATCCAACAGGATAGTTAACTTTGAGGTAGGAGCCCTCTGTTCTGGTGTTCCCTCTAATCTGAGAACCGTGTATTTGGATGCTAACTGGCTAGAGTTTACATATTATGTTCGTGAACTGCACTGTCTGAAGGGACTTGAAGTACTCACGGTTGATGGTCACGATTATTGGCCTCAACGACTGAGGATACTAGATGCCAAAGCTGCCAACACAAATACACACCGTTGCCAGTCAGATTCTCCGAGTCTGACCAATGAAAGAGTTAATCATGAACAAGAATTTCTTCTTCCACCGAACTTGAAGAATCTGTCTCTTTCAAACATGGGATTGTTTTATATTCTCGACGAAATTCACATTAACTCTTCAAACAGTCTCGAGCGTTTAGAAGCAAAAGGAAATCATTTAACCAGCTGGTACGGGCCTATTAGAGGACTTGAACATCTGACTATGCTTGACATGGCAGAGTCGAAGGGTTCGGAAGTAAGACCTACATTTTTCGAAAGTTTCCCTTCTCTAAAAGTGTTGAACATTAGCGGAAACGAACTCAGAGAAGCTTTTCGAGCTGACAAAGAAGGCAAACTCCTTAGAAGACTGTCAAACCTAAGCATTTTAGATATTTCTAGAAATAATATTGGACAAATTCCTAACCAGAGCTTTTTTAATTTAGACAATCTGGAGGAAATATATATGTCCCAAAATGGACTTGGAAGTTTTAAAGTTTCCCTAACACACATGAAAAAGTTAAGACTCCTTGACCTCCAACAAAATTTGATAAATTTTCTCCCACGGTCACTCCGCGACCATTTGGACAGGCTGGCTGAAAACCACAGTGTGTCAGTGAACATAAAATTCAACCCTATTACTTGCACTTGTCAGAACATCAACTTTCTGAAGTGGAAGCGAGACTCGAAAGTAAACTTTGGAACGGACGACAACTATTACTGTCTGTACGAGGACCGGTCTCAAGGACTGTTGACGGATCTGCCAGGCACCATCAGCTCTCTTGAGAAGACTTGTGGGGGAAACGTCGGCGCCTTTTTCGCCTCGGGGGCGCTGTTTCTGTCGCTGATGACGTCGGTAACACTGGCGCTGGCTTACCGTTTTCGTTGGAAGCTGCGCTACCTGTACTACGCCACGCGACTGAACTTCCAGAGACAGCGACAGTCTGCAGACGATGAGTTTGACTTCGACGCCTTCGTCTCCTTCTCGTCCGAGGACAACGACTTCGTGATGGGCGAGCTGAGGCGGCGGTTGGAGGACGACCGTGACGTCACGCTGTGTATCCACACCAGAGACTTCACACCAGGTAAACAGTACAGACAAAAACTTCAGGGTTTTTTTCGAAAATGGTGTAAATAAATAGCTCTTCTTACGTTTTCTGAAGCCTAAGCGTGAACATAAATTGAAATAGTTGTTAGTTGTGAAAAGTTGGTTTATTTAATAAAAAGATGCTACATTCTTTTTGAGGACATATTTTTCTCATAAGCTGTCTCTAACGTTTTTTTTAAGACAAGGTCGAAATAAAATTCTTTTATATTGCGAACTAAAGGTCAGCTGTCTCTGACAGTAGGTAAACAAACTTTTATTTATAACCCATTACTGTAGGTCAGTACATCGCCACCAACGTGGTTGACTGCGTTCAGCGAAGTCGGCGGACGCTGGTGGTGGTGACGCGCGCGCTGCTGGAGTCGGACTGGTGTCGCTACGAGCTACAGATGGCGCTGATGGAGGCCAGCCACACGGGGCGTCACGTGCTGGTCTTCCTGCTGTACGAACACCTGTCCAGCCACCAGATCCCCCGTCAGATGCTGTACAGCATCCAGGCGGCCACCCACATCGAGTTCCCTCAGGAGGAAGAGAACGTGGATGTTTTCTGGAACAGACTGGCCCTGGCGCTCAAAGCTTGACGCTTCATTGGACACCATCCTTCCTGATACCAATGTTTGAACAAGGATCATGTGTTTACGTTTAAAAAAATTCACACAATTTTTATGAGCTAGGTTCTCTCATCTGAACAGTGAAGCAGTGCAAGCCTTCTGACCAGGAGCAGCGCACGGAGGCCAACGTCCAGATGGAAACAGGAAGAACTGGCTGACAAATGACCTGCCCGTGACAGACCCGCTTGCCGCTGCTTAGCAACGGCCACCGCGAGGAACTGTCAGCTGGATCATCCATAAAGTTTCTCGACCCTTCATCTGACATAGATGTTCCATGTTGACACTTTTCTATCCTCTTCATCTCAGTCCAGTGTGCTTCAGCAAAGACTGTCATTTGAAGTTCACATGACAATGGGGAGAAAGAAGTTGCTAGAATTGTATTCATCTGAGCTTAAAAAAGCTTTCTTTTAATACTTCAAACACGCCACCTTATCTTTTTATACTTTAAAATCATTGATGTTAAAATAACTATGAAAAAATTAACATTTCAAGATATATATAAAAATTTACCCTTTACAGTAGTAACTGTAGGTGTGGTATTCCTTATTAAAAAAAAATAACATACATAGTGGCTTAGATGATGTAGATTTTCATTATTAATTATTAAAACATTGTACATAATCAAAAACTATTTTCGTAGGTTACAGAGAGAACAATAATTTTCCCACTACCCAGCTGCAATGATATAATGACCTTGTTTATATGTAAAGATTAAAAGCAGTTTTCCCGTTCTGTACACATATTTTTCGTTCTCATTATTTTATACCTATTTACCTAATTTATCCTTTGCTTAATGACATAACACGGATGTTACACTGTGATTTTTTTAATTGTTCAGCAAGATCCATTTATAAAGAAAATATATAGCAATTAAATCACCATACTATTTAGCAATAAGTCCAAAGTAGAAACATGTCTGATCTTTCTCATGCTAACCTCCTCTTTATCATCCTCCTCCAGCTCCAAACTTCCCATGACACCACTGTGATCAATTTATAAGCCTATTTGCGGGACAGCAGTTTTTAAAATTTTTTGGCAATAATGTGTTCTATTTTGCTGGCTGCCATAGTATTACAGGATAATATGGTCTCATTGTATCAAGGATCTACTGTGTAGACTAATGTATTTGTTTGTTTGGTAATGGAGAAACGGTTAAAGAAAGTCTCAGTGTTGTTTGGTAACTACGAAAAAAAGCAGCCTTAACATCTCTCGCTTACAGGCTGCAGTGCCAGAGGCGGGGCCCCCATCCTCTCGGTTCACAGTGGCCACACATCAGTAACATACCTGCCTCTTCACTGTTAATTCTGATTTGCTTGCAGGGCCCACCGACCCCCCTCCTGCAGTGGCACATAAAACCAGCAATCTCAATGCACGAACGTTCTTCTTGACGGTTTACACGCGATAAAATCTTCAGTGTCCAGCAGCCTTCCGCCTCCAGGCTTGTCCAGGGAGAATATATGATACCTCTGACTACACTTCTCACCCCAGGGCCGTCTACCCCAAATTTGTATACTACAGACTTGAAACTCGACGTCTGCATGTGTAATGTTTGGGTGTTCTGTCCTCAGACCTTTCTTTAAAAGAAAAAGAAAAGAAGGAGAAGAAGAAGAAAAAAATCCACTGACCAAGGCAGGGCCCCCTTCACAGCCGCGAGCCCGGGTACACCAGACCCCCCTCTCGTCAGGCCTGGTTTTTATCCTAATAGCCCAACTTTATAAATCCCTATATAGTACCTGCATGAACGTTTTAGGGTGCTTCCACTGATAAAATTTTTGCTCAGCAATCGGTGTGACCTTTAAGAGTTAACTCACTCAAAATGTACAAACTGCCCCTTTTATTCTGACACAACTGAAACTGACCAGCAGCTTCCTATTATCTCTCATGCATACATACCGAAATCTGCTTGTATCCGAAAAGTTAAAACAGCTATTAAAACAGGCCTTACAGCTCCTCTGTAACCTTGTAGGCAATGGTTTTGGTGGGTCTCAAAAGTTTACATACATGATCTATTAATGATGATGTAACTGAAATACTTAACAACTTCCTCATGTTCTCTTCCGACTGAAAAAGTCCTTTAATATGTTTCAAATATTAACTACTTTATATATTGGATGTTAATAAATGACTATGTCCTCAAAAACTCATACACCTTATTTTCTTAAGAAGTTAAATTGTACAAAGTACAAATAGAACACAGTGAATAATTAACGTTACATTTTTTGTTGCAGTTAGATGTGAAATAATAGCAGTTACAAGAAACTAAATTTTTTAAGTATGAAAACAATGACATTAACACATCTGGTTAAAGTAACAGTATTAACTAATCTTAGAAAAGCTATATTTTACTTTTTTGAATGAGTTCCTCTCAGGATGTATTTTGAGACACACAATGTTTTAAGCTGTGAGGTGCTTTTCATCTTTCTGTGGGTAATAAAAAAACTGAAAGTGAGGAGAAATTCCTACTTTTACCTTTCTCATGGCAAGCTTGTATTTCACCTTCAGATGGCTTTTTCGGAGGGCCTACACCAGGGGTGGGCAATTAATTTTCCCAAGGGGCCGCATGAGAAATTGGGATGGTTTTAGTGGGCCGAACTACTATAGTTAACTCAGTTTTACCCAATACTATCCCTTCATAAACAACCAGTAAGGTAAACAATACAAGGATTGAATGAAAATATGGAGGAAACATCATTATTTAATGATGAAATGATGAACTTAAATGAACTTGTGATTATTCACTTTAGAAAATTTTCAACTTTTACAGAGTTTAATAAGCTAACATCACATATACTGACCTAAAATAGCAAGATTTTCAAAGACAAGCATGCCTTTAACTTAATAAAGAACAGTAAATGAAACATTGCAAGAACATGAACATATTCAATGAGAGAAATCTAGCCTGTTTTGGGCCTGAACAAGTGCACTGAAGTCAGTTTGAATATCTGAGGTGGATATGCGAAGGACAGCGCACAAGTAATCATCACTGAGAGAGGATCTGTATCTGAATTTGTTCAACTTCATCACTGAGAATGTTTATTCACATACATAGGTAGATCCAAAGAGAACTAACATCCTCTGAGCATGCCTCCTAATGCGTGGAAAGTTTTCCTCTTTGAGAGAAGAATAAAACTCCAGCAGTGATACTGATTTAAAACGCTCCACCAGTAGATTCTCAGACTGCAGATCAATGAGTTCAAGCTGGATATCACTGGGTGCATTATCCAAACTGCATGTAAAGGGAGAATAAATCATGTGCATTTCACTCTCAACTGCTTTGAAGTCTTCAAATCTTCTGGAAAATTCATCATGTAGTGCCGCAAACATGGATGAATACTTTTCAAGGTGAGCAGCTGATAGTGTGACTTCTTTCAGTGTTGGCATGTGAGTGAGAATTTTACCCTTCAATTGGCTAGAAAGAAATTTCAACTTTCTCATGAAAGCTGTCACCAAGCTAAACATTTCATGTGCAAAGAGGCCTTTGGCTTGCAGCTTGGTATTTAGTTCGTTCATTATTGTAGTCACATCAACAGCAAGGGCCAGATCTGCCATCCAGTGTGTGTCTGAGAACTCTGGGATGTCTTTGCCTTTCGTCTTATAAAACTCCTAAATCTGAGCTCTCAGGTCCCATACTCTTTTAAGTACCTTTCCAAGACTGAGCCATCTCACAGATGTATGGTAGCCTATGTCACTTTGTTCACTTTCATGCTCCTCTAATAGTGCAACAAATTGTCTGCGATTCAATGCTCTTGCCCTGATGAAATTAACTATCTTAGTTACATCAACAACATGGCTGATTTTTAGCACCGACTTGCACAGCACTTCCTGGTGAATAATGCAATGCAAACATATCAATTTCTGTTCTGGGTTTAATTCAGTCACTTTATCTTGCATCCGCTTAAAAAATACGACATTTTTCCCTGTCAGATTTGGACAGCCATCGGTTATAACACTTACTAATTTGTTCCATTTTAGTCCCAGTTTGTCCATGGATGCATTTACTTCAGTGAACAAATCACTCCCTGTCGTGGTACCTTTCATTGATCGCATAGCTGCCAGCTCTTCAGTCATCTCAAAGTTTTTCGTTATTCCACGTACAAAGATAAGTAATTGGGCTGTATCACGGACGTCACAGCTCTCGTCCAGAGCCAGGGAAAAAAATTATCCACTTTGTTTTGCAGCTGAAGCTCCATATTCCCAGCAATGTCTTCAACCCGTCTTGTTACAGTTCACCTGGAGAGGGGCACATTTGCAAATGCTTCTTTTTTCTCAGGACAAATTAGCGCTGCAGAGTCCACCAAACATTCTTTGACAAACTCCCCATCAAAGAATGGCTTACTGTTTCTTGCAATTTTGTGGGATATCACAAAGCTTGTCCTGACGGCTGCATCCCTGGATGAGTGAAGCTTTGTAAAAAAAAATCCTTGCTGCCTTTGAAGTTTCGCCAGCAAATCTTCAGATACCCGTGCCCGCTCTGCCTCCGTCAAGTTCTTGTATTTCTCTGCGTGTTTAGTCTCATAATGGCGATTTAAATTGTAATCTTTAAACACAGCTATCTGCTCTCTTCAAACTAAGCACACAGCTTTACCTTTGGCTTCAGTAAATAAATATTTAGAAGTCCATTCCTTGTTAAAAACCCAGCATTCTGCATCAATCTTTCTGTTTTTAATGTTAGCCGATATTTGAACTGCTGTTTGTCACCAATTTCTGGACGTGCTGCCTGTCACTAATTTCTGGACTGCTGCCTGTCTCTGGACGTGCTGCCTGTCACAAGAGCTCTAAATATTCCCTGGACTGAGTACTAACAGCTCTCAGTCTCCTGCAGATAGTGCAACACAGCTGCAGTGTCTCTCGGACGGGCGCACAATCGGCCCTGTAATGGCGGCGCGCCGTTGCAGGAGGTGGGAGAAGGAGCGAGTGGTACCATTCGCTATTACAGGCTTTAGTCCCGCACAGAGCACCACACACAAGCGCCACTACGGGCTTTAGTCTGACTCTGGTCACGGAGCGCTACACACAAGCGTCTGCCCTCAAATGCCTGCTCTCAACAAGTCACGTAGTTCCGGTCAGGCCTCCAACTCAGAACAGGCCGGTCAGAGACAGGAGGCGGGCCGGCCCTTGCCCAGGTCTGGCCTATACTATACCTTTTTAAACCAGGCACAGCATGTTGTCTACTCTGCAGAGATGTAGGCTGAATGCCAATTCGCTTATTAGGAATTATTTTTTTCCCCTGTAGGTAGACTAACGCCAGTGTACTTTCCAAAGGTATGGAAAGCACTTACCAAATGTGTGTCAGTTTTAATTTTGCGCAAGGTTTGCATAAATGCCTTTAAACCAGGACCAAATGTAACAGGATCAGCTGCAAGTTTTTGCTCACATAATTTATTAAAGTCTTGTAGGTCTACCAACAAAGAAGCTGAATTATAAACTTGTTCTTTATCTGTGATATGTTCATTGTGACTAGTGTCGTCCATGTCTGCTGCTTCCTCTGTATCTAAAATGCATTCATTTTCAGCAGCATGATCAGCTTGCTCAGAGGTGTATTGTTCTCTTAAAGCTCCCATCTCCTGCCTATTCACCTCACACCCATCCTCTGATCTTAACGGTTGAAACGAATGAAGAGGATGGTTTTTCCCAGAACCAATGTAGCACAAAAGCTGTCCCAGTTGAGGAATTTGGGTCTTGCCTCTGGTCTCACCATACATTTCTTTTCCAAGTTTGTAGTACAACCTGTTGTTGAAAAAGGTATAGAAACTAGTTTTAAAAAAAGCTCAAGTCCAAGTCTGCATTATGTCAAAATATGGGAAACAGATTTCAACTGCCTATTACTTAAATTTTTGTTTATATATTAAATCAAACGAGTCTCAGTTGAGCTGGCTGGATCAGACTATAAACAGATATAGATCTATTCAAGAAAAAAGGGAGAAAGCTTTGGCTTTACATACATTACACAATGATATTGACAATGGTCATGCGCAGCCTTGTGATTTTCTGACACCTTATGTGAAAGTGTTTTTATTTTACTCCTTTATAATATCTTTGAGTTACATACATTTTACGTCTACTTCAACTTTTGTCTGGATATTAGTGTAAACTTCCTAAACTGACAAAAAAGATTCATAGAAAAATTTACCTGTATACATAATCTCGATCAGGACATACAGCTCTGTCAACAGAGATGTAAGCATAATCATCACCATGTGCCAACTGTAGGTCATATTTATACATTTCTAGAGCAGCACTTGGTGTATATCCCTGTAACATCAGGTGTTCTAGACGCAACTTTGCTGTTTCAGACACATCTCTGTGCTTGATAGCTGAGGCTGCATTGATGGCATGGTTGTGACAGTGTTTTATTTGTACAAGAGCAGGATAATCTGTTCGATGACCGTCAGATGACCTATAAAAACCGATAAAGAAATGCAAAACAGTTAACATATGACACATAAAACAAAAAGAAATGTACACATATTAAATAAAAAGGAGAAACAGAAATACAAGTGAAAAACAAGTTGACAAAACATTATTTTACAGAAGTATGTTTGAGTGTTTGAGAAAGTGTGCAGGCATGCACGTGTCAGTCACATTTAATGAGTAGTTACTATAGCTTTGTGCACTCTTTAAAAGTGTCCAATTCTTTTTCGAAAAGAGTGCTAGTCTTTACCTAGTTTTCCTTTTGTAGCCATCAGAATCACAAATGTTAGTCTGATAAAGTGTCAGAAATGTTGTGGCAGGGCAATATGTGTTCTTTGAGCCTTTACGAGCATCAGCAGTTGATGATCTAGGCTGAGTGGAGTGCTGACACCTGTACATCACCTAGATAAAACAAGACCCACAAAAGGAAGCAACAAAAGTAGAATCCTGAGTCTTTGTGCTTTACAAAGGTCTTTTAGAACCTTGATATTCATAAATATAATATATTGTCTTGCCCCCAAAATATTTATATTATGGTAGCCCCAAATGGTATTTGATTCTAGAACTCACAGTTGTTAACAAGAACACTTAAATATATTACACTTAATGAGTATAGCACCCTATCAAAGTTCAGACTAAGCTGACCAGGATTAAAAATGCAAACACTGTTTGTTCAGTTGTAATGACCTGATGTCTAATGTGATGTAGTATTAAAAGACTGCACATTTGAAGGACAAAATATACCAGTATGGCAAAAGTGTTAATGTCAATACCTGTGAGATGTCTATGAAATGCAAATGACAAATCATATTAATATTACCTTGTAGATGATCTTAGTTGACAGAACAGGGTATGTTCGCTTGATTCTCAAAGTAACTTTTGAAGACTCCTGAAAGCTGTTCTTCCACTTTTGCACATCATCTTTGGAAAACAGGTTAATTCTCACAGTAGCTTCAAAATGATCATTAGCACCACTGGTCACACAAAATTTGCAGATAAGGTGCTGATATCCTTCGGGTAATAAATCCTAAGACAATATGAAAAATAAATAAGATATATTTATGAATATTATTGGGAGAAAGCCATAATGGTAATTCTAGCAACAGCACACACTTTTATGAAATTGTCTGAGTGTCCTTCTCATTTTTAGACGTATATACTGCAATAATATTGTTGACTGTTTTGGACTAAAAACACAGAAACCCTTGGGCCAAACAAATCAGATCCAAGTTTATTCCAACTACAGAAAATATCTCTCTGCCAAATATCTGATTGGGATCACACCACAAGGGTCAATCAGCTACATTTCAGATGCAGTTTGTTGAAGGGCTTTAGACAACATCATTAAAAATACTTATTTGTTGTTTAATTTGATACCAGGTGATATAATTATGGCTGATAGAGGTTTCAACATTGAAGATGAAGTTTTTTTTAATCAAGCTAAATTTACATTCCAGACTTTACCCATGGGAAAAAAACAGCTACATCCACTTCAAGTTGAAAACGTGAAAAATAGCCTCTGTACAAATTCATATTAAGAGAGTTATTGGCTTTGTTCACAGAAAGTTTGGTATTTTGTAGTCTAAAGTCCCTACAGACATGATGACAATAAAGTCTGGTGATGATAATCCAGTAATAGACAAAATAGTTTGGCTTTGCTCGTGCATTGTAAATTGACATAAATTCCTAGTGCCTATTGAGTAGTCATAGTGCAATATTTCTTGAGTTTGAAGTCTGCATTTATTTTCAGACTGCATGTATGCAATCTGTGTATGTATAATGTAGAGATAGGATGCTGTTTTTTGTTTTTAAATAAAAATCCTGACCTGCTTTTTAAGTTCTAGAAGACGTAAACTGCAGGATATTTTGTAAAGATTGTCATGCTACATTGCTTAGACAAAAATGACATGACCAAATATTATGCTCATATTGCTTACGGTGTCAATTTATTTATTATTACTTGATCCAGAAATTCTGTCATGACACCTGTGTGGTGCCAACTACATCACCATAGTTACTATTCTCAGAGATAAAATGAATAAGCAAAATAAGCTTATTGTACTTTTTTTCTTTCGCATTTTATTGATAATCGAATGATCATGTCCATCTGATCCAATAAGTTACTTAGTAAGTTGATATGAAACAGTCTGAACAGTATAGAATTTGTTCATTGCTGAAGATGTCATGTTTCGTATGCTGTTGATCAAGATATCTGCTGATGAAATAATATTGTTAATATTTTGCTTATGGCAGGACACAAATCATGTATAATTGAATCAAATGTTATTTTCATTTGAATGCAACTGTCATTTGCTTACTCAGAAGCTAATTCAGAACAATATTGATGCCAGAACTTTTTTGTGGATTTTAGATTACCTGACCAATAGACCTCTTTAGTAATCCATATTAGTGATGTTATTCAAATTGGAATTTTGACATGTTTCTTCTTAGTCTGTAATGATGTTTTATGTAAAGTTATGTTCTTTCAGCAGACAAAAATTTCCTGAAAATGGTTAATAAATATATCTTTCAATGTGCAGCAGATTATAAAAAAATATAAAACCAATTATTTATAACACCTTGGTATTGTCTCTATGACTGGCATACATATTTATACATTTCACTATATACTATTAGTATACAATATACAACTATCGCAATATTTGTCTCAGTCATGTATACAAGGACATCACAACAAACATACATTAATATAAGTATGAAGTCCGTAGAAAGTATAAACTTTATCATTTCCGGCAGTGGTGGCAAAACCCCAAAGCCAGTGTTCTTCTAGTGAAATGTAAACATGCAAGTGCTTCTACCAACTGTATAGTTTTGATTAAAGGCATCTTAACCATGATAAACTGCAAACATGTGGTACATTATTTCACTTGTTTTGGAAGAAGAGAATATTGCGCTCCAAGAAAATTATTAATCACATTTTACTGCTCAACAAACTCATCTGCAGACAAGATAACTGTACACCACCGTAGGTCACATCTGGCCATGCCATATATTCTGTCTCTTCCATACTCCTTTTGTTCGATGTGTGTACGGATGTAAGACGCCGATCCCTTTTGTTTTGAACTCATATCTTTGTCTCATGTCGAGTGACAGTGAGAACTTGTAGTCAGTTTGTAAATCAGACATGGCAACAAACCGGTGAGACTCACTGAAAACACACCGCGAACACCGCCGCTAGAGCGTCAATATGGCGGACAGCGGCTCGTTGCTAACGTGTATCACACAACTGAAAAAGACCCATTTTATGTACACTGCAATTAACTGTATAGATGATGATGATGATGTCCATTCATAATGTCCATTCAGAAGAATGCTCACTGCAAAAGCACGTTCAAAGGCAACAAACTGATCTCTGTGAAAAAATATAAAAGAACGATATGTCTCGAGCTCCGATTACTAATTTAAGAATAAAATTCACATACCTTTAGCTTTGACAATGTTTCAGTGTCCTGGTCACAGCAGTGTGCGCACGTAGTGCAAATCTGCGTCGGCATTTTGAGTTAGTCTGCAATAGATGTAATTCACGGACCTTCATCTACGCTCTACGGGATAAGTGTCTCTCATTCGTTGCCTCTTTGCGCTATCATAGGAGTGACCAATTGTAACAAACCTTACAAACGATGGGTTTTCACTTCCGTTTCCGATTTTAAAATGGCGGGATCTTCCTAACGTCGAAGGAATTTTAGAAGTGAGTAGGCCTAATTAAGCTTTTATGTCATCAAAACCTTGTTAAAGAAGATTGATTGCAAAATCAACAGTAGTATTTTCTGTAAAATGTATTTTAGTTGTTATAGAAAATGCATGTGGGTTTATCGTCAATTTTATCATATAAAAACATCGTCACAACAGATGTTCTACCACTAACATTTTTTTTTAAAAAGCAGACAACTGTTTAATGCAGAACAATCGCTCCAGCATTTGGAGAATATTCGTTATACCCGTTAAAACAAGTCTGAGAATCATCATGATGGTCTAGTGATATTTGCTTGATGAAGTGAGTGTTAAGCTTTTATAATGGAGATTCCCCACTCCAATAGATTTATTTTTATGGGCAGTTCTTCTTGCATTAGTATTTCACCATGCCCATTATGTAAGATGGAAACAGAGCTCATTACCATTATGATTGCCATCACAAGCAATATGAGATAATTTGAGAAGTTATATACAATTAATCAATTCTAATATTATAATGTTTCAGGTTATGTTACTGTAGACTACACCAAAGATGGATGAGCTAAGGCCTTGTATGCAGTTTACATCAGGCAGTACTGACCAAGAAACATTGACTATCCAAGTCCCACATCTGTTCAACATAAAGAGTGAACCAAGCTCAGTGGTTGATCTTCAAAGTGGGCAGTCAAACTGGAAATGTGAGTGTGTTGTCAAACAGGAATTCCAATCTCAAAATCCCTCTTGTTCCATTAAAACTGAGCATGTTCCTGGTCAACATCTCCATGACATAAAACCGGAGCATGCTGCACACATTCAGAAGTCAAAATGGATTCAGGAGAGCGTTCTGAAACTGGAGTACCACTCTCAAGATGCTATTTGTTTTGGTACACAAACTCCTGGCGAAGAATTCTGTCACATACAAACTGAGCATGCTGCACATAATCAGCAGACAGGTGAGAGGCATGACAGTGTTGTGAAGACAGAGGTCAACTCTGAAGAGGCCATTTGTTCAGTGAAGACTGAGTTATACTTACCTGATCGCCAGGCAGAGAGGGAGTCTGCCATTGAAGAGAACGTTCATGAGATGAGTGATGGTGGGTGTAAAACTCCTGAGATGATGGATATTGTGACAGAAAGTCATCAGTGTCAGATACATTTAACTGTCACTGAAATCGCCAAAACGTCAGAAAAACAAATCAACAGTACTGCTTCTTTCAGGTTTCCATCTTACCTAGCAAGACCTGTTTTGGCCCACAGAGATAAAAAACCGCATCAGTGCAGTCTGTGTAAAGCTACATTTAAGCTCTCAAAAGATTTAAAAAAGCACATGGTGACCCACAGTGATAAGAGACCTTACCAGTGCAGTGAATGTAAAGCTACTTTTAAGCGCTCAAAGGATTTAAAAATGCACATGGTGACCCACAGTGATGAGAAACCTTACCAGTGCAGTATGTGTGAAGCTTCTTTTAAGCTCTCAAGTAATTTAAAATTGCACATGGTGACCCACAGTGACGAGAAACTTTACCAGTGCAGTGAATGTAAAGCTACTTTTAAGCGCTCAGATCACTTAAAAGTGCACATGGTGACACACAGTGATGAGAGACCTTACCAGTGCAGTGTGTGTAAAGATTCTTTTAAGCTCTCAAATCATTTAAAAAACCACATGGTGACCCACAGTGATGAGAAACCTTACCAGTGCAGTGTGTGTAAAGCTTCTTTTAAGCGCTCATTTGAGTTAAAACAGCACGTGGTGACTCACGGTGATGAGAGACCCCACCAATGCATTGTATGTAAAGCTACTTTTAAGCACTCAAATCATTTAAAAGTGCACATGGTGACTCACAGTGATGAGAGATCTCACCAATGCAGTGTATGTAAAGCTACTTTTAAGCGCTCAAATCAGTTAAAAGTGCACATGGTGAACCACAGTGATGAAAAACCTTGTTATCGGCCTATTTAAAACAGTAGTGTTTGGTAAGGTTGTCTTTTAAACATTAGGCTATTTAAAACATGTTGACATTCGTGAAAATCTTTATGCATGAAGTATATAAAGTTCAGCACCTTTTCACAGTGCAACCTTTTGCTTCATCCCCAATTAACGAATTTATTATGGTTTAAATTCTGTAAAAATCCATTGTATGATTTAATTTGGGTTTGTTTGTTTTTTTTTTGGTAAGTAACACTGTGCTTCTGTTGGGTTTTGTTGTTGTTGTTTGTTTGCTTTTCTTTGTTAATAGCAAAGAGGATTTTATATTGCAGCAACATCAGTGTATTATTTTAAAGTATTAAAAACACGAAAAAGGTGATTTCTCTACCAGAGAAAGAGCTTGTGAGAAAAGTTGAGAAAATATAGCACTACCAAGTCCTTAGTCATCATGTAAAAAGACATTATTGGTACTGTACTGATATTACCTGATACAGTAAAACCTCCTGTTAAGACTCCCTGATGTTCACCAAAATCTGGTCGTAACTTAATTAGAGTAGTAGGGAAATTAACCAGTCTGCTTTCATTCCAGGAACCATGACTTCAAACACCTATAAATTCATGTATTGAAATGTTGAAATAATTCTCTTAAAAACCATATAATGCTTTTTATTTGTCTTGACTTTCATTTGATGATACAGATTCTGCCATTGTAAGATTTACTGAAGATTTCTAGGGGAACTAATTCTCCAGGTAAGATCATGTAACGTTTCGCGGCTCAGTCCCATTTACTATTAATATTGTTATTTATTTTATTAATTATTCAAAAGCCTGGGTGGAACAGCGGCACGTTCTTGAATAGACTCGTGAGCGTGTGACACAGGCCTGCGTATTACATCACACCATGACGCAACTAAGAATGGAAGACTCCTTAGTTACGAAGGATTAATTTTTGGAGTAAGTCGTCATGGTGTGGTGTAGATGTACCAGACACAGTCTAAATCAGGTGAGAATCCACGCCGATTACTCTGCTAAGTAAATTAATGTATTTGATCGACGTGGATTCCACGTAGCCATAGCTAGCAATCACCTGGGTGACCCAGCTGCTTAGCATGCGATTAGTCAAGACCGGTGGTCGGGTAATGAAGTTAGCACAGACACGGAACTGGATGACTGCGATCCGCCCGAGACGTCACCAACAAGACTAATCTTCAGGCCACGATATACTGTACTCTTGTGTTCTGGGGGAATTTGTATTGTGACTCGTGATTCTTACACTCGTCTTGGATACAGTTGCCGGTCAACAACCCAGGTGTAACCTGTCTGCAAGTTGTCCACCTTTACAGGTGACATTTGCCTGGGAAAGGGGGCCCTGGCTTTCTGCGTTAGACAGTTATAGTAGTTCTTGACTGTTCACTATTTCTTTTAAAATCTCATTTCTACTTTTATCTTGTAACATTAAATGTTGGAATCTTTGGGCGGCCCTTTTTGTCTGAAAAAGGAAGAAGAGTGCCACGAGCGTAGCTACATGTAGATGTACACTCACGCTCGCATCCATTTATAAGAGCACTCTTCACCCAAAACGTTACAGAGCAATTGATGAAAACGTATGTAGCGTGGCAGACAAAGGTGCTCTCTTAAAATGCACTATTTATATTTTTGAGAGTGATTTCTTCAAAAAGTCGCAATAATGTGCATATAGTTGGTCACAATTTTATTTTTAAAGACTCGTGACCTGCGAAAGATTGTTAATGTTAACTGCTCACTTATTTTTTGAGATCGTTGATCCAGTTCTGTTTATCCTGTACACTAAGCCACTTTCATCATGCAGCCAGTCTCACCAGGTTTTTCATCAATCCTATCCTGACGACACGCAGCTTTACTGTTCCACTCCACCGGCTGAGTCTCACTCGGCTATTAGCTCTCTAGAAGCTTGTATTAGCGATGTCAAGCGCTGGATGGTAAAAAAACAAGCTTAAACTAAACGATGATAAAACGGAAGCCCTCTTGTGCCATAGAAAAAGACATCAACCTTCGCTCGCCAGTCTGCCCAATCACATCAAGGTGGGCGAAACCAACATCACCTTTATGTCATCCGCTAGGAATCTGGGATTTATTATCACTGATGACATGACCATTGATAAACATGTTACAGCTGTCTGACAGTCTGCCTATTATGAGCTCCGTAAGATCAGTGCCATCCGTCACTTTCTCCAACTCCTTGCTGGCAGGCTGCCCCTCATCCTTCATTCAGAGAGTACAGAACTCCGCTGCACGACTGGTGCTTAGTGCCACGAAACGGGACCATGTCACTCCTCTCCTTCGTTTTCTACACTGGTTACCTATCCGTTCTCGCATTCAGTACAAACTGTCTGTGCTGTGTTTTAATTTCTTTGCAGGCTCCTGCTCTGATTATTTCTCTGAACTTCTCATCCCTTACGTTCCAGCCATATAACTACACTCTTCCTCTGATGACCGTATCCTAACTGTTCCTATCACCAGAACAACAACATATGGTCACAGGATTTTTGACTACTGTGCAGCAGAAACAATGGAACTCCGCCACCTTCCTACAATTGAATCCTTCAAATCTGCACTGAAAACGCACCTCTTCCTTGAGCATTACTCCTAACACAGTCCACACAATGCTCGTCCTTTTTACTCTCCCCACTTCAGCTCTTGCTACTTTTCTACCCACCTTTCTCTGCAGAATCACTATATTCTCTGTTCTTGTTACTTGATGCCTTTTTGTGTTTTCTATCTTTGTTTTCTGTTTGTCGTCAGTACTGTTGTTTATTCTTCCGTCCCTCGTGTTCTATCCATTTAGTCCATGTCTCTTCCCCGTTTTAAGCGCTAAGAGCATGCTCTCTATGAGTGTGAATATGCGCTATAAAAATCTTCATTCATTTATTATTATTATTATTTGGACCTCTGGCTGCCACACAAAGTAGCTTTGTGGTTGAAGAAGTTGTCAGTATTTTGAAGCCACTGTTAATTTCTTGCGTACTGTTACTACAACGTCCTGTAAGACAGCCATATATCTTGGTTGTAATTGGCTGGAGCTTACGTATTATATTAAAGACCCTCCACTGTCTTCAGGGAATTGAACTACTCTCGATATTGATGGTCTCGACTACGAGAATCAGGCAATCAATATGCTGTCATTCAAAAAGCTAGAAGGATGTACATATACTGGCTGTTATGTGGGTAGGCGTTTTAACGTGTAAAAAGCTATCTATACATGGAATCTTAAAATGTTTTGTCATTTGTTTCGATCTTCTCAACAAAAAGAAAAAATGGCTATTTTCTTGTACAAAGTAGTTATGAAGGGAACAAATTTCGAAGCTGGCCTCTCATCGCGAAATTAAACCATTGCAATTGTTTATTGGTTACCGGAAGTGTCGAAGTGCCGCCTTGCAAGTGTTTTGAAACAAGGAAAATTCCTGATGTTTATTTCCTGTAAGCCTCTTTTTCCAGTCTTATGTTTTAAGTCTCAAGTCAGTTTTAAGTATTTGGGTTGAGCTGCATAAACGTACTAATCTCCATTAGCATTCTTTCTCATCTGAAATCTCTCACCACTTTCTTGCTCGAAACATAAATGAACTCCCTCATGCAACCCAATTCTCGGCTCTTCTGATTTGACGTGCAGTTTAAGGAAGAGAGTTTGCTCTATAACCTTTCCATTTCGTATTTTAACTTACCTCAATCTATGAAAATGTAAAGGAACTGGTCGCCTAATAGCAACGCTTTCGATTCTGGTATGTGTTTTGTGCTTTTTCTTCTGCACCAGTTTTTGATCAGGCTGTACATCATTTGGTATGTAAGCAGCTCATCAACATCTTTTAGTTATCTAATGACTGAAACTTGGACGTGTAAGGCGATGGTCATCTGCTAACAGCTAACCTTTCTCAGGTCGTGGGGGCGGTCCGTTGGCGCAACGGTTAGCGCCTGTCACCAATACAGTGAAGGTTGGCTGTCCTGGGTTCAGTTCTCGTCTCGGGCACGCTGTTCTTTCTGTTTACAGGGCTGGCTGCTTTGCCGTGATATAGCCTTAGTTGCTGGCTCGGCGTAAAACACCAATTAAAAAAAATAAATTCTCAGGTCGTGGTGTTAGAGACCTTACTTTTTTTCCGGGCCAGTTTTATTCGAGAGCGGTGTCCATCCCCTCTCTTTCGCTGCTTTACCTTCCCCAAGCCTACACAGGGACGGGGAAAGTCCGGCTCGTGGGTCATGTATGGCCCGCGAAATCATTTGATCTGGCCCGCCAAAGCAATTAGGTAATCGCAGATACCAGTGAATCTATAAACTTTTCTCATAGCAACGTAAATATATGTTAAGTGAATAATAATAACAACGTAAATTTTGAAGGACAGGCAAGGAACTTCTATTAGGGGATAGACAGGACATATACGAGTACATGACGGGACAGACAGTTATGCTTCTCGTCGGCTGGGCGGTCCGGTGGTGTAACGATTAGCGTACGTCACTAACACAGTGAGAGCTGGATGGCCTGGGTTCAGTTCTCGTCTCGGGCACGCTGTTCTTTCTCTGCATGTGGCATCTGTTTACAGGGGTGACTGCTTTGGCGCGATATAGCCTTAGTTGCTGGCTCGGCGCTAAACACCAATTACCCCCCCCCCCGACCACCACTTCTCGTCGACTGCCCTCGGCCTATACCATTTTTGAGAATTATGCATGTATGCGACCTTCACCCTAAACCGAGAATTTGATGTCAGCTTCGACCATGATGACGGCTTATATAATAATGATGATGACGACAGTAATAATAAAAAATGATCGTCGACATTGCTGTGTACAGTTCAGGCCTACAGGTATTCCACTTTATCCTTTCACTTTATTATTATTACCAACAACAAATTGTGCATTAGGAAAAAAAGAAGTTTCGTTACTATTTACTCTGTCCTCTTGGAACTTTTAAAATATAAATATATATTTTACAGACTCCAAACAGTTGTTTCGCTATGCTATTCATAGTCGCAGAGCATAGTTTTCTCGCACCTTATTAAGAAAAGGCAGATTGTGGTGACTCGGAGGACAGCAGTGCCAGGCAGGTAGGAATGTACACGTTGCAAAAGTGTACCAGCATGACAGCTGAAATGCAAATACCTATTATTATTGTTTTCAGAAACAATGACGATTCCAGTGGTTACTGTTTTCTTCCTGATGGTGTTCACAACGTCCAGGTTTGACTGCAAAATACAGGTAACATGCCCAAAGATGTGTTCTTGCGAAGAGGATACGCGGTACCCATCTGAAGGCAGCAACATCAATATACAAGTAAACTGCAATAATCGTGGTCTTTCTGCACTTCCAGGAGACATTCCCTCCGGAACGACAACTCTTCTATTCGCTCTGAACTTGCTAACTCACCTACAGAGCTGTACTTTTTGTCATCTGAAGGCTTTACAATTGTTGGACCTGTCCTCAAACAGAATCTCTTTACTCGAAGAAGGGGGTTTTGAGGAACTGACGAATTTGCAGGATCTTCGACTGAACCAGAATCAGTTAGAATTAAGTCCACACACCTTCCCACCGTTTATTTTTCGACCGCTCACCTCCTTAAGATCTCTGTCTTTACACAACAACACGCATCCAGCGCCAAAGAAAAGTTACCAGTCAGAGCAACTTGCATTCGATTCATCATCGTTATCGTCATCATTGTCACCAAGGACAGCAAGTGAGCGAAAACGCACTCTTTCTATGAAGGCAACTGAGGTCAAACTAGACGAAACCAGGAAAGGGGCAGGAAGGCTACTCTCATTGGACTATCCCGACATAGCATTGTCATCCCTTTCAAATTTAGAAAAACTGTCTCTCGACGGACTCACAAACAAAAGTTTCGGGCCTGGTTTCAAACAACTTGGTAATCTAAGAAAATTAGTCATTAGTGGGAAATCTGGCTTTTGTAAAATTGATACTCTGACTAACGAAACATTCGTCAATATCCCTAGCTTAGAGGAGTTAGACTTGTCGGACTGTGGCATTACGACCGTTGAAACAGATTCATTCGGTCCACTTTCAAATCTCGTAAATTTGTCTCTTTCTCGTAATTCTCATCTCGGTTTGAATACACTGGGAGATGCATTTTATGGCCTAACTAGGACGAAGCTCACAACTTTGTTTGTTGATGGAATTGTGCCATTTGGAGCTCCAGATCAGACTGTTACGAAAGAAGTTATGCGTTTCTTTCGCAATCTCACGCATCTCCGCAACATCACTGCGCCTTTTTAATAAGATAGTTAAATTTGAAGAAGGAGCACTATGTTCTGACAATGACAATGACAATGACAATGACCAACTTTATTTATCCCAGTGGGCAATTTGAATGTGGGCATGTGCTCTAGTTCAACAATGAGTGGCAAAAACAAAAACAAAACATGTATCTCTATATAGATTTAAAAAAAATAAAAAATAAAAAAAAAAAACTTACAGGGAAATCAAGTATACACATACAACATCACACACGCGCACACACACCACTGACAGCTCATCTAACATTAAGCAGCTGGACTGCAGATGGCACAAATGATTTTAGGTGTCTGTTACTCTTACATATAGGCATGGCATAACGTTTACCTGAGCTTAATAATAAAAATTCTTTTGTTAATACATGATCAGGTAATGATAAAATGCATGAGGCTTTCCGTACTATTTGCTGGTTACAAAAAGAGGCTAAATCCCTCTGTCTGATACCAATTATCTTAGAGCAGATGTTAACAACACTGTTCAGACTATTCCTATCATGGACAGAGAGATTGCGAAACCAGCAGACAAATGAGAAAGATAGAAGACTCTCAATGAATGACTGGTAAAAACGGCCTAATATTACTTGACTAACTGAAAAACTCTTTAATTTATGCAAAAGATACATTCTTTGTTGGCCACGTTTAACAATGTGTTCGGTGTTTAAGTTCCATTTGAGCTGGCTATCAAAAATAGTTCCCAGATACCTGAAGGAGTTAACAACTTCAACAGGTTTACTATGAATCACACTGGGAATAACAAAATCCTCTTTGATCTTCCTAAAGTCTATAACTATTTCTTTAGTCTTATCTACATTCAACTCTAAAAAGTTATCATCACACCACTGTACAAAATTCGTTAAGGCATTGCCATGATCTGTTGTGTGTTCCTGTAAAAGAGTCAACAATGCAGTGTCATCAGAGAACTTGATGAGGTAGCTATTCTCCTCCATGCTTCTGCAGCTGTCAGTGTACATGATAAATAACAAGGGTGACAGACAACAACCCTGTGGGGAGCCAGTGCTTGTAAAAACTGTGTCAGAATATTTACTATTAACATAAACCCTCTGCTGTCTACAAGTCAAAAAATCCACTATCCATAAACCCAGTTGATGTGGCAGGTCAAAATCAAAAATCAGTCTCGAAGCCAGAAGGTGTGGTTGCACTGTATTGAATTCTGGGGTTCCCCCAAGCCTGACAACGTATATCTTGGTTGTAATTGGCTAGAGCTAACGTATTATATTAAAGACCTGCATTGTCTTAAGGGACTTGAAATACTCTCGATTGATGGTCTCGACTACGAGGCTCCAAGACTGAGGTTACCTGAAGTCACTCCAGAGCTTGACAGAATCAAGTCACACCATTCCTGGTCAGCCCCCCAAATGATCACCGATAACAGCTGCAGAGTAAGTAATCCACAGGAATTCGTCCTTCCACAGAATTTGAAAAATCTTTCAGTCGCAAACATGGGATTATTTTATGTTCTCGGTGAAATTCGAGTTCACCCTTCAAACAGTCTTGAACGTTTGGAGGCGAGTGGGAATAGTTTTCCTGCCTGGTACGGTCCTATCACTGGACTTAATAAACTTACTACGTTAAATCTGGCCCACTCACAAGGCACTGAGGTAAACCCTCAGTTTTTCGAAAGTTTCCCATCTCTGAAGGTGTTGGAAATTAGCGGAAATAAGTTCGGAGAAGCCATTCGTGCTGACACAGAAGGCAGACTTCTCAGGGGTCTTAGAAACTTAGAGGAACTGAATCTTTCGAAAAACGACATTGGTTATCTTCCCAGTAATTTCTTCTACGGCTTAAATAACCTTCAGAAATTGAATCTGTCAAAAAACGGACTGGGAACTTTTGATGTTTCACTAACACACATGAAGAATCTAAGTTTTCTGGATCTGAACAAGAATTTACTGAATTTTCTCCCACAGTCACTCCGTGAGCATTTAGACAACTTAGCCCAACTACATCCTGTTACTGTTAACATGACCTACAACCCAATATCCTGCACTTGCTATAACATCAAGTTTCTCAGGTGGGTTGTCGAGTCCAAGATTAAATTTGGAACAGGCGAAAATTATTACTGTTTACATGAAGATGGGTCTCAAACCTTGGTATCAACTCTAGACCTGAAGTCCACCATCGAACGTCTGGAGAAGACTTGTGGAAACAACGTCGGCGCCTTTTTCGCCTCGGGGGCGCTGTTTCTGACCCTGATGACATCGATCGCACTGGCGCTGGCCTACCGTTTCCGATGGAAGTTGCGCTACCTGTACTACGCCACGCGACTGAATTTCCAGAGACAGCGACAGTCTGCAGACGATGAGTTTGATTTCGACGCCTTCGTCTCCTTCTCGTCCGAGGACAACGACTTCGTGATGGGCGAGCTGAGGCGGCGATTGGAGGACGACCGTGACGTCACGCTGTGCATCCACACCAGAGACTTCATGCCAGGTGAAGAAAGACTTCTAGTTAAAAAAATACCGACTTTAAGGCACTTATTAACAGACTCTACCATACGTGTTCAGATAGCAACTTCGTCAGGTACATACAGAGACCTTTCGCCAGGTACGAGGACTTCATGCACAGACTTTCCCAACAGTGTCTTCCATTCTATATTCAAAAACTTCTACATTATACTTTGATTTTTATTCATCTTGTCATAATTTTTCAATGCAATCTTCGCGATAATAGACAAAAGTTCGATGAAAACGAAGCTTTAGCTTTGACGTATTTGTGCCTTGTCAGAAGCGTTTTGCTTCAGGTCCTGTTTACATTCGAATGACTTGCACTCAACGATCCTGTAATAGTTCACTCCATGTTATTGTGAGATCTATCTTCTCTAAGAAATCGCGCTGTCGAGGTAATCACTAATGGCAGCATTGCATCCCCAAAATCGATCGTTCACAGTAAACTTTGAATATTGAACTAGCTGTTTAGCAACTTGGCTTCCTGACTCGCTGCCTTTAACCCCCAAAAATCAGATTTAGCTTCTTTTTCCCCCATCAAAGGTCAGTACATCGCCACCAACGTGGTGGACTGCGTTCAGCGACGTCGGCGGACGCTGGTGGTGGTGACGCACGCGCTGCTGGAGTCGGACTGGTGTCGCTATGAGCTACAGATGGCGCTGATGGAGGCCAGCCACACGGGACGTCAGGTGCTGGTCTTCCTGCTGTACGAACACCTGTCGAGCCACCAGATTCCCCGTCAGATGCTGTACAACATCCAGGTGGCCACCCACATCGAGTTCCCGCATGAAGAAGAGGACGCGAACCTTTTCTGGAACAGACTGGCTCTGGCGCTCAAAGCTTGAGGCTTCATAGGACACAATCCTGCTTGAGGCCAATGTTTGGACAAAAAACATGTCGGGCGTTGCTGATTAATTAACGCAAAATGACCGTGCTACAGTGTGAGAGGTGCTTGCTAGTAATGTTAAGAGACTTCAGTATAATGGAATTTACATCCCTTTTTTACGCGTAAAAAATGGAGGGGAAGGACTCTTGTTCTTGTTAGTACTTTTATTTTGTCCCTTTCGTATTTTTTATATGATTTTGCACTCTGCCATAGATTCAGTCAAGCTCTCACAACACTTATTAGACTTGTTTGCAAAAGCGAATTCATGTAAAAGCTGATAAACCTATACTTGATGATCAAGCATGTGTGATGGTGGGCATGGGCCCATTAAATTGAGGATTCATAAAAATAATCCGTGTTATGTTTCGCAAACACCACAGTCAGGGGCGGCCTTTGCCATGTGCACTGTTCACTTGCACAGGGCCACCACGCCAATACATATACTGAATATAAAACGGAAAAAGAAAATAACGACACAGCTGGCGGCAATGTGGCCGAAAAACATTATGTTTCTTGTTGATTAGTCTGCTGTATTTACTAATGTTTTTAGAGTCAGTATGCTATATGTAGCATTATAATGTCCTTAGCGTTTAGGGGGGAGAGGGAAGGGTAGTCACGTGACAGACAGCGTGGTGGGAGTGCCCTCGCTTACCTCAGGGTCAGATTTTGCGAAAGCCATGGCCTCCTCCTCTTACTTGGTGTCTTACCTTTCCCAGCTCACACAACAGTTGGGTCGAATGGAAAAAGTATGCTTTCGGATTCAGATGCAGTCGCTCGAGCCCAGCGTGGAGGGGAACCTTTTTTTTCCTTCAAGGGCCTTTTTGATATTTATAACATCATTTGTGGGCCATACAATATATCTACTTAAAAATGAGCCTGCTCTATTTTTTGCAATCTGTAGTTTTGCCACAGCGTGTTAACACTCTTGGTATGTGTACAATCCCAGCCTGCCTGGCACTACTGTCCCGTGAGTCGCCCTCGTCAGCCACCATGTTGCACATATACTCATTATCACTCCGGATGCGATGTCAAGTATTATACTATCCACCCCAGCATTCCCAAGTAGGACTTTCTTGTTTTTATTTTACAGGCTGCAGTACAATCGTTGGCGAAAAAGGTGAACTTGAAGCAATATTTTTAGCCTGTCTTCTTTAACTGTTATAAATACTTCACAGGAGAGTGAGAGATATGGGAGGGGGTGTGAGGTTCAATCTGTTTGTGTATAAAACAAAATACTATAGTTGTGTGGTAAATCTACTGTATATAATAATAATAATAATCCAATGAGCAGGATTCTGCATTGAGCTGAAGTCTTTCTGCGTGTATACATATGATTGAGAAGTTTTGTACATGACAGCTAGACTATGTCAGAATCATTTTGACCTGTATATTAAATTGTCTTTAAGGAGATAACAACTGTTACCTTGTATTTCATTTTGTTGTTCTTTATTTATTTTTTTATAGGAAATAATGGTTGCAGCTTGTTTCATGGCATTACTTTGAAGTAATTGTGTGCACGTTTGTGAACTTGTGTGCATGCATGCATGTGTGTGTGTGTGTGTGTGTGTGTCCCACTAACTAGAATTTTTATGTAGATATATGGCTGTGGGTTAGAAAAATAAATTTAAAAAGCAAACATTAAAAACAGATATTATACCATATTCACATTGTACATTTCTGATGTCTTTTTCAAACAGGAAGTTATCAAATTTTATTTATCAAATTATTTAAAATTTATTTTTATAAATACAGTCATGTACAGCTCACTATCGCACAAAATAGGCAAGAGTGACGGGCCCTGTCAGTTGCCATGTGCTCCTACCAACAGCAGGTGCCGGTCAAGGGACGACCGACTGACTGACTTGGCTCTCTGGCCTTCTGCCTTACATAATGCTTCTCTAAAAGCCTGTGCATAAGGCCCTTTTGTTAAGTGGTCTATGGCTGTAGGAAATTTCCCTGTCCTACGTAAAGTTACTACATGACACCAAGTATAGACCAACCTTACTATCCGTCAAACAATGGGAACTGGAATTAGAAACTTCAACAGAGACTTTAGGCTAGGCATAGAGACTTCACGATAGTCATTAAAAGACATTTGAATAGACAGAGCTATCACTACCTCAGACTTTATTTTTTACTTTACTTATTTTTATTTCAATAAAGACTATGTAAACAGAGACTTTACGCAAGACGTAGACATTTCGAATCTGTCAGCGATTTCAATTTGGTATCGACAGTGAATTCAGACTTTATGTTCGAAAACTTTGTTTTAATTGGACTTTAACTTGCATAGAAGTGTAAGCGTATACATTTATTGAGCTAGGGGTGAAAAGTTGGTTTATTTCACAAAAGTAGTGTAACTTATAGTAGTACATAAAGATGATACATTCCTTTTGAGGGCCCATTTTCTTCCTGAGCAGACACTTCATTTTTCAAAGACAAGGTCTAAAGAAAATCCTTATACCTTGCCAACTACAGGTCTGAGGGCTGTTGCACAACACATTTCTAATTTTAAACACTTTTAGGCTTTAAATCTTTTTAGTTTAAAATGCACACCACAATTTTAGAATTTTAAAAACTAAAACTGCTTTAAGTATGATAAAGTTGTTTAAGTCTGACTTTCCATCCTGTCAGTACAATTTTTTTTTGGTATGTTCTTGTGCAATGTATCTAAATGGCAGAGAAGATATTTTGCTTCTTTAGAACAGTTTTAAGGTTTAGAAACATGTTGTGCAACTGGCCCCAGACTTTCTTATCAGCTGTCTCTAGAGTAGAGAATAAACCTTGATTTATGACCCTTGAAAAACACACACACACACACACACACACACACACACACACACACACACACACACAATTTGCTGCTTTTGCGTTTGTAATTTTGAGATAGCTGTTAACATTTATAAGTAAATTTTGCATTTTATTTTGGCGCACTACTCCAGAACCATGTACCACTTATTAAGAAGTGATCTCATTTGCGAACGGATTAAGAGTTTAAACGAAACGGGAAAAAGTTAGGATTATCGGGAGAAGCCCTCACACAATACTCACAAGCAACTGACAGCGTCTAAACGTCAGGGGCATGAGTTAGAGATGCAGAAGCAGGAATTAGCGTCCCAGGAAAGAATAAAAAAGCTAGAGTTAGAATATATGAAAGCAATTGAAGAGTGAAATCTAGAAATAGAAAAAAGTGAAACTAGCACGACACTGCAGGGGACTATACCCTCCATATTTGAGTTAGAAATACAGAAGTTGGATTTAGCGTCCCAGCAAAGAAGGAGAAAGCTTGAGTTAGAATGTAGGCAAGAAACTGAAGAGAAAAGACGCGAACTAGAAAAAATGTAACTAGCACTACAGTACAGAGGAGAGAGCAACAGTACCATACTGAAAGAAAATGCCTCGCAATATTACAGGGCACTGCCCTCCATACTAAATTTCACATCTCAGGAACCAAAGGCCGCATCAATCGAGGTTTTCACAACAGCGGTGTTAACTAACGGGTCTTGATCAATGACCGTTAGTAACTCGTTGCGTTCGGAGATCTGGCAGTGTCAACTTCCAAAAGGGAACTCAGAAGGTTTCGTTATCAAAACAATATAATAATCCTTCGATTTCAAACCAGTAATGCTAAACAGCAATACGCGCCTACCCTAAACCTAAATAACTACAGTGGTGACACACGCCCGTCCAAAACCGTGACACTAAACGGCGACACACGCCTACAATACTCTCACTTACTCCTTCTCTCTATCTTTTTAACGATCACACTAAACGTTACACATTGTGACATAAGGCAAGTGTTGGCCTTATTCTGAAAATGTAGAAATCCGTAAAAGGTTTAGTGCGGACTTGGGATAATAAAAGATGGCGCGAAGCCGACATAATGATGTCTCTGCTACGTGTTCTAACTGGAGAGTTTATTGAATGCCACCACTCATAATACCCACAAACCAATAACACAACATGGTGTCAGAAGTGAGCAGCAAAGTGCTAGCTATGTGATTTCTCCAGGAACTTTCAGGTGGGCAAGTTTTACCCATTTCGAAATATTGCGCAGTATGTTCCAGTTCGCAATGTGACATTTCTCGCAGCATGTCTTTATAGAGTGTGGTTGGATGATTCAAAGTTTTGTGTACTCTACATAAGTTTTGACTTGCGGTGCTTAGTACAAACATTCGTGTACCCCACTTCAAGAAAGTTGGTTACTTCGTTTTTTGGTGGACACCAGCAACATGGCAGAGACACACCAGAGAAAACATTTCACTGCAAACGTTCCGGTTCCCTCAAAGCTGGATTTGTCTTCTAACATTGAAGTAAATTGGAAAAAATTTCTTCGTCAGTGGCAGAACTATGAGGTAGCAACGCGCCTTGATAAAGAAGATTCAGCTTATCGTAGTGCAGTTCTATTAGCTTGCATTGGCGAGGACGCACAAGAAATCTACGAAGGATTATCCTTTGAAGAAGGGGAGAACAACAAAGATATCCAGACTGTCATCGACAAGTTCAACGACTTCTGTTTAGGTAGCACACATGAGGTGTATGAGAGCTACAAGTTTCATAGCCGATACCAAAACAAGGATGAGTCAGTTGATACTTACGTCACAGCTTTACGCAAGTTAGCAAAATCATGTGATTTCAAGGATGTTGACCGCATGATTCGTGACAGACTTGTGATCGGTGTTCAAGATGACACTATGCGTGAAAAATTGTTGCAGAAGAAAACACTCAAGCTTCCAGAGGCAATAGAAATTTGCAGAGCTCATGAGACTTCCAAGACTCAAGCACACTCGATGGTGGTAAGCAACAGCGGGAATACAATGGACAAAACCATCAACAAGATTCAGAAAGGCCAGCGAAAAGTTCGTTGCGGTATGAAGTCAGGCCTTCGGGGAAAACCAGAGACTAAGCCATGCTCTCGATGTGGAAAAGGTTCCCACAACAGAGATGGTTGTCCTGCAAAGAACGCTAAATGCAGAAAATGTTCCAAGATTGGTCACTACGCTGCAGTCTGTCGCTCTTCAGGTTCTTCTAAGATTCACGCAGTGGAAGAGGAAGAAGAAGACGAAGAAGTTTACATGGGTATGATTGTGGGCAGTGTGACAACAGATCCTTGGAAAGTCAGTCTCCTGATGGAAGACACAGAGAATGTGTTTAAGCTTGACACCGGAGCTGATGTTACTGTTGTACCTCAGACCGCAGTTCCAGCAGCCAAGCGACCACTGCAGAAAGTGCGCAAGAAACTGTATGGTCCAGGTCATGTTGAGATAGCTGTGGAAGGCATGTTCAAGGCAAAACTGACATACAAGAATATCTCTACAGTGCAAGAAGTGTATGTCGTAAAAACACTCGAAGAACCATTGCTAGGTCGACCAGCCATTACAGCGTTGAAGTTGATAGAGAGAATCAACACAGTTATAGAGGATCAGGAAAAGCAGTACAGGGAAGAATTTCCAAAACTTTTCAGAGGACTAGGAAGTCTACAAGATCCCTACAAGATTCGTCTGAAAGAACAAGCTGTTCCATATGCAGTAGCAGCTCCAAGGCGTTTACCTTTACCCTTGAAACAGAAAGTTAAGACAGAATTGGATCAACTTGAAAAACAGGGAGTGATTCGCACAGTCACCAAGCCCAGTGATTGGTGCGCCCCAATAGTAGTGGTGCCCAAGAGTGACGAGAAAGTAAGAATCTGCGTCGATCTGAGCAAACTAAACGAAGCAGTTCGCAGAGAGAACTACCCGTTGCCGTCAACAGATGAACTGTTAGCCCAGCTGTCAGGAGCAAAAATGTTTACAAAGCTTGATTGCAAAAAGGGCTTCCATCAAATTCCACTGGATGAAGGAAGTCAGGAGTTAACAACCTTCATTACACCTTTTGGAAGGTACTGTTATACACGTTTACCCTTCGGGATAAGTTCAGGGCCAGAAGTATTTCAACGACGAATGTCTCAACTTCTTGCGAACAATGAAAATGTCATTTGTGACATTGACGACCTGCTCATTTTCGGTAAGAACAAGCAAGAGCATGATCGTCACTTGAAGAAAGTGATGTCGACGCTTCAAGAAGCGGGCATTACTCTGAACGATGAGAAGTGCCAGTTTGCCAAAGAGAAGATATCCTTTCTCGGACACATCATCTCGAAAGATGGGATCGCCATAGACCCAGAGAAACTGTCTGCTGTGAAGAATTTTCCCAAGCCAGAGAATATTTCTGATCTCAGAAGATTGTTAGGAATGATTAACCACGTTGGGAAGTTTGCAGGCCCTAACCTCGCAAACGACAGCAAACCGCTACGTGACCTGCTCAAGAAAAACAATGAGTGGTGTTGGGACACTGCTCAAGAAACCTCGTTTGAGAGAATTAAGAAACAGCTGACTGAAGCTCCAGTGTTAGCACACTATGGTACTGACAAAACAACCGTCGTCTCAACAGATGCTTCATCTTTCGGTCTCGGTGCAGTATTACTTCAGAAACAGTCAGATGGTCACCTTAAGCCAGTTTTCTACGCATCAAGAAGTATGACGGAAACTGAGCGCAGGTACGCGCAAGTTGAGCGTGAAGCACTTGCAGTGACTTGGGCGTGTGAAAAGTTCTGTGACTATATCACAGGACTTCGTGATCTCACAATCGAAACTGACCACAAGCCATTATTGTCTCTACTTAAAACAAAAAACCTTGAAGATCTACCTCCGAGAATTCAGAGATTCCGGATGCGCCTGATGAGGTTCAAATACAACATTGTCTACACCAAAGGCAAGAATCTCGTGACTGCTGACACACTCTCACGAGCCCCAGCAAGAAACACTCCGAAAGATGAGAGAAGTGAAGAAGAAGAGATCTTCATCAAGCAAGTGATTCAGAGCTTGCCAGCCAGTGAAAAACGCATCGAAGAAATCAAGAACGAGACTGCAAGAGATACTGTTTGTAAGACAGTACTGTATTATCTTCACAATGGATGGCCACGTTCTAGTCCAGAGCAGGAAGAACTGAAAGCGTTTTGGACAGTACGATCAGAAGTCACAGAACATGATGGACTTCTTCTCTATAGATCAAGACTGATCATCCCTGAAGTACTGAGAACAGACATTCTTCACAGACTTCATATTGGACATCAAGGCATCGTAAAATGTCGTGCCTTGGCCAGAGAGAGTGTTTGGTGGCCAAAGCTTTCTAAGCAGATAGAGTCCATGGTACAGAGGTGCACAATTTGCATCAAGGAGAGGCCAATTCCTCCTGAGCCCCTTATTCCCTCTGTCACACCAGCATTCCCTTGGCAGAAAGTTGGAATGGACATCTTTGAACTGAAAAAAGAGCAGTACTTACTAGTGGTGGACTATTATTCACGTTATATTGAGTTGGCACACCTGAAGAATACTTCGGCAGAAACAGTCATCAACCATGTTAAGAGCATTTTTTCCCGCCATGGAATTCCACAAATTGTCATCTCAGACAACGGCCCGCAGTTCTCCAGCAAGCAATTCCAAATGTTCGCTCAACAGTACGAGTTCACTCACACAACAAGCAGCCCGTACTACCCACAAGCGAATGGCGAAGCTGAACGCGCCGTTCAAACCGTGAAATCAATCCTGAAGAAGGCAGATGATCCTTATTTAGCGATTCTCACATATCGCGCTACGCCACTTCAGCAAGGTCTCAGTCCAGCAGAACTGTTGTTCGGGAGAAGACTACGCACCATGGTCCCCACCATACCATCTCAATTTTCCGAGAAAAAGGAAAAAAGAAAGGAAGGACTTTCATAAGAAAAACGAGATGCAGAAGTTGAAACATAAACAGAACTTCGACAGAGCACACCGTGCCAGATCAGCCGCTGAGTTGGAACCAGGTCAGCCAGTTTGGGTGAAGCCAACCCAGACACCAGGGACAATCATCACGTCTCTGCCCAACAGGTCATATGAGGTAGAGACTCCCTACGGTCGACAAAGACGCAACCGCCGCCTCTTGATTCCCAGAGATCCCAATCCCGAGAATCCCAGACCTATTCCAAAGAATCTGTCATCCCTTATTCCAACAAACCCAAAGTCCGAAGAGGATCCCGACCCCTGGTCTGGTATACACTCAGACGATCCAGACGTTCCTGTTGCCAATACAGAGCCATGTCTAGGAGCCGCAGCCGGGAAGGTGCCAGCGTCCAAAGTCATCGCTCCTCCAGATCAGACTGTCAAGACGACCAAGAGTGGTCGCACCATCAAGATCCCACAGAAACTTGACTTGTAAATTATTGACTCGAATCAACCGCACATAGACTTGAATAGGAAATTCAAGAATATTAAAAGTTGTGTTATAGTGTAAGAAAATTGCAAAAGTAATAATAAATGCTCTAACTAGGAAAGTTAGGTGTGAAGGATTCAGGCTAAAATTAATGTTAATTAAGTTAGGTTGAAACATTAATGTCCATTAACTAAAGAAAGGGAGATGTGACATAAGGCAAGTGTTGGCCTTATTCTGAAAATGTAGAAATCCGTAAAAGGTTTAGTGCGGACTTGGGATAATAAAAGATGGCGCGAAGCCGACATAATGATGTCTCTGCTACGTGTTCTAACTGGAGAGTTTATTGAATGCCACCACTCATAATACCCACAAACCAATAACACAACACACATGCGCTCTCTTGCTCGAACATTTGACCTCAAAGCTTGCGTCATTCATCCAGACTTGCGTCAGTCACCGATGCTCACGTCATTCACACTTGCTCACGCGCTTGCTAGGCTGACCTAGACCCACTAAACAGTTCATTCCTAACAAGCGGACCATGATGCATATGATGCTGAGAATTTCGGAATGGCTAGTCAACAAACCAGAAATGTCACAGATAAATAGGATGGTGACGACGAAAAAGACGATGTCGAGGTCAGCTCGGCAGATGCTGACAAAGAAGAAATGAAAGAACAGGATAGGAAAGCAGGAAACCAATTAGCCCACCAGCGACCTAAGAACAAACCTTCGGTAGAAAGAATAGTAGAAAAAAGATGAAGAAAGAAGATGAAAAGGCTAGGTTGAAGGAAAAAATCATCAAAAAAAACCCTCTGAAGTACATTGGTTAACAGGTGAAAAACAAGAACTGGTTGCTCATGTTAAGTGTGTTGAAAAAAGCATAATCAGTGTATGGTATGGAAATCAACACAGAACATTCAAAGTTGCTGACCAGCAACAGAAAGCAGCGTTAAGGGAGAAAGCTGACAGTCTCAAATATTTGGGTTCAGATAATCTGAAAGATTTATATGACAGATAATGCGCAGTCTTCCAGTCACAACATAAAATCAATGATCGTCCTCCAACTTTCTGTTATCGGGTATTCAATGACGAAATTTAAAATGTTCAAAAAGAAAATTGTGAAGAAACAACTACGATCCAACAATGGCTTGGTGTATCCGTATGTGAATATAACGGAAGTGGAGACTGAGAGCTTGAAACAATCGACTGACATGAGAACATCGATCGATGTTTATCGTTAACTACGACAATCTACACCGCAGGAATATTGGCGTCTTCCACAAAGTTTATTAGCCTGCGTGTTTCATACACACCTACACCCCAGGGAATGTGCAATTTCACCTTTATTGAAGCGCAGCAGTTGCTCGACACCATCAGAGACTCTTTTATGAGCAGACGACAGCCCAAAACAATGCGATGTGTGTGTGTGTGCAAAGCTGTATGGGTTAGAGAGTAAGTCACATGAGCTAGCGGCCAATCTGAAGGCTCTGATAGGATCGATACACAACAATGATTCGGGGAAAAGCGACCGGTTAGTACGTTAGTACACAGACTTCTATGTAAGTCTTTGCGTTAGTAGCTCTGTGTCCACAGACTTATAGAATCATAGAAGTCTGTGTCTGTACGTGTCTGTGACGCTGTGTAAAAGCGAAACCGGAAACAGCAACACTAAGTAAAACGCATGCGCATCGCAAGTAACCAGTGTTCCCACGTGAAACGTCATCTTGAACGTCTCTGGTTTTGGCCTAAGCTTCACATTGTGTCTCGTACACACTTGTCAAGGTAAAGATAACTTGGTTGATCATGCACTCGTATATTTCTGTTCACAGAGGAGCATTAACGTAACATTATAACTTTGCAGGTAACTTTGCATATTAGGGGGATTTGGTCAGAATTAATATGTCTGGTCGGCGACGAGAATCGCGGACAGGGGAATAAAAGAAATTTGAGACGCTTATTCTTTGCAGAGGGTAGTGACATTGACAAAATAAAAGTAACAATCTCTTCCAAGTGATACTGTTTTTGAGTGGTAATGTATTTACTGTGAAGATGCATGTCTTCGCTCATTACGAAATGTTGATAGACTAGCATCATGAAGGTTGATCTACGTAGATCAACGTTCATGCTGGCATTTAATAAAACTTAGCATTTGGACAACCATTTTTTACACCCGACTCCCATCATCTGCTAGACCAAAGGGATTATCTCAGTGATCAAAGTATCTGCAATTACAGCACAAAATACTTTGACACCTGTCAGCATGAATTCAGATCGCATTTATTTTTTGCAGGTAAATGTTGACAAATACTTTATGTATGGAAATTATAGAAATTTGTTAGATGAAAAGTTTCAGTGCACCACGAATGTTCGTAACTTAGTAGTGTGAATAGAATATATGTCAAAAGTGACCGGCCATTTTTCTTTTTCTTCGGTGATTCATGAAGTCAAACACATAAAACATGCAAAAACAACACAGAGAAAGCCAGTATTATCATATATATAATAATATATATATCTCCTGAAACGTTTAATCATCCATTGATGCAGTTTCAGGTTCAACAAAGCAAAAATAAAGATGTTGTAAGCAATCTAAGTCCGACTGTATGCCAGAGGTGAACTTTTGCCGCCGTCATATGTATATACACCTTTAAATAACTAAGCAGACAACTGTTTAATGCAGAACAATCGCCTCCAGCATTTGGAGAATTTTCGTTGTACCCGTTAAAACAAAAGTCTGAGAATCAACATGATTGTCTAGTGATTTTCGTTTGATGAAGTGTGTTCAGCTTTTATAATGGAGATTCCCCACTCCAATAGATTTATTTTTATGGGCAGTTCTTCTTGCATTTGTATTTCACCATGCCCATTATGTAAGATGGAAACAGAGCTAATTACCATTATGATTGCCATCACAAGCATTATGAGATAATTTGATAAGTTATATACAATTAATCAATTCTAATATTGTAATGTTTCAGGTTATGTTACTGTAGACTACACCAAAGATGAATGAGCTAAGGCCTTGTATGCAGTTTACATCAGGCAGTACTGACCAAGAAACATTGATTATCCAAGTCCCACATCTGTTCAACATAAAGAGTGAACCGAGCTCTGTGGTTGATCTTCAAAGTTGGCAGTCAAACTGGAAATGTGAGTGTGTTGTCAAACAGGAATTCCAATCTCAAAATCCCTCTTGTTCTATTAAAACTGAGCATGTTCCTGGTCAACAACTCCATGACATAAAACCAAAGCATGCTGCACACATTCAGAAGTCAAAATGGATTCAGGAGAGTGTTGTGAAACTGGAGTATCACTCTCAAGATGCTATTTGTTTTGATACACAAACTCCTGGTGAAGAACTCTGTCACATACAAACTGAGCATGCTGCACACAATCAGCAGACAGGTGGGAGGCATGACAGTGATGTGAAGACAGAGGTCACCTGTGAAGAGGCCATTTGTTCAGTGAAGACTGAGGTATACTTACCTGGTCGGCAGACAGAGAGGGAGTCTGCCATTGAAGAGAACGTTCAAGAGATGAGTGATGGTAGGTGTAAGACACCTGAGATGATGGATATTGTGACAGAAAGTCATCAGGGTCAAATACATTCAAAAGTGCACGTGGTGACCCACGGTGGTAAGAGACCTTACCAGTGCAGTGAATGTAAAGCTACTTTTAAGTTCTCAAAGGGGTTAAAATTGCACATGGTGACCCACAGTGATGAGAGACCTTACCAGTGCAGTGAATGTAAAGCTACTTTTAAGCGCTCAGGGGATTTGAAAGTGCACATGGTGACCCACAGTGATGAGAAACCTTACCAGTGCAGTGTGTGTGAAGCTTCTTTTAAGCGCTCGTTTGAGGTAAAACAGCACATGTTGACTCACGGTGAGGAGAGACCTTACTCTGAAGAGGCCATTTGTTCAGCGAAGACTGAGGTATACTTACCTGGTCGGCAGGCAGAGAGGGAGTCTGCCATTGAAGAGAACGTTCAAGAGATGAGTGATGGTAGGTGTAAGACACCTGAGATGATGGATATTGTGACAGAAAGTCATCAGGGTCAAATACATTCAAAAGTGCACGTGGTGACCCACGGTGGTAAGAGACCTTACCAGTGCAGTGAATGTAAAGCTACTTTTAAGTTCTCAAAGGGGTTAAAATTGCACATGGTGACCCACAGTGATGAGAGACCTTACCAGTGCAGTGAATGTAAAGCTAGTTTTAAGCGCTCTGGGGATTTGAAAGTGCACATGGTGACCCACAGTGATGAGAAACCTTACCAGTGCAGTGTGTGTGAAGCTTCTTTTAAGCTCTCAAATAATTTAAAATTGCACATGGTGACCCATAGTGATGAGAAACCTTACCAGTGCAGTGTGTGTAAATCTTCTTTTAATCGCTCGTATGAGTTAAAACATCACATGGTGACTCACGGTAATGAGAAACCTTACCAGTGCAGTGTGTGTAAAGCTTCTTTTAAGCGCTCATATAAGTTAAAACATCACATGGGGACTCACCGTAGTGAGAAACCTTACCAGTGCACTGTGTGTAAAGCTTCTTTTAAGCGCTCGTTTGAGGTAAAACAGCACATGGTGACTCACGGTGAGGAGAGACCTTACTCTGAAGAGGCCATTTGTTCAGCGAAGACTGAGGTATACTTACCTGGTCGGCAGGCAGAGAGGGAGTCTGCCATTGAAGAGAACGTTCAAGAGATGAGTGATGGCAGGTGTAAAACACCTGAGATGATGGATATTGTGACAGAAAATCATCAGGGTCAGATACATTCAACTGTCACTGAAGTCACCAAAATGTCAGAAAAAGAAATCAACAGTACTGCTAAACATTATCATTGCAAAGTGTGTCACTCTTCTTTCAGGTTTCCATTTTACCTAGCAAGACCTGTTTTGGCCCACAGAGATAAAAAACCGCACCAGTGCAGTCTGTGTAAAGCTACATTTAAGCCCTCAAAAAACTTAAAAGTGCACATGGTGACCCACAGTGTTAAGAGACCTTTTCAGTGCAGTGAATGTAAAGCTACTTTTAAGTTTTCAAGTAGTTTAAAATTGCACATGGTGACCCACAGTGATGAGAAACCTTACCAGTGCAGTGAATGTAAAGCTTCTTTTAAGCGCTCATATGAGTTAAAACAGCACATGGTGACACACAGTGATGAGAAACCTTACCAGTGCAGTGTGTGTAAAGTTTCTTTTAAGCGCCCGTATGAGTTAAAACAGCACATGGTGACTCACGGTGATGAGAGACCTTACCAGTGCAGTGTGTGTAAAGTTTCTTTTAAGCGCTCATATGAGTTAAAACAGCACATGGTGACTCACAGTGATGAGAGACCTCACCAGTGCAGTGAATGTAAAGCTACTTTTAAGTGCTCAAAGGATTTAAAAGTGCACATGGTGACCCACAGTGATGAGAGACCTTACCAGTGCAGTGTGTGTAAAGCTTCTTTTAAGCGCTCAAATTATTTAAAATTGCACATGGTGACCACAGTGATGAGAAACCTCACCAGTGCAGTGTGTGTAAAGCTACTTTTAAGCGCTCGTGTGGGGTCAAAATGCACATGGTGACTCACAGTGATTTCAAACCTCACGAGTGCAGTGTGTGTAAAGCTCTTTTTAAGCGCTCATATGAGTTAAAACTGCATATGGTGACTCATAATGATGAGAGACCTTACCAGTGCAGTAAATGTAAAGCTACTTTTAAGTGCTCACAGGAGTTAAAAGTGCACATGGTGACCCACAGTGATGAGAAACTTTACCAGTGCAGTGTGTGTGAAGCTTCTTTTAAGCACCTAAATGAGTTAATACAGCACATTGTGACTCATGGTGATGAGAGACCTCACCAGTGCAGTGTATGTAAAGCTACTTTTAAGCGCTCAGATACTTTAAAAGGGCACATGGTGACCCACAGTGATGAGAGACCTCACCAATGCAGTGTATGTAAAGCTACTTTTAAGCTCTCAAATCAGTTAAAAGCGCACATGGTGACCCACAGTGATGAGAGACCTTACCGGTGCAATGAATGTAAAGCTACTTTTAAGCGCGTAAAGGAGTTAAAACTGCACATGTTGACCCACTGATGAGAAACCTTACTAGTGCAGCGTGTGTAAAGCTACATTTATGAGGATTACTTTTAAACATCACATGATAATTTACAGTCATTAGTGCAGTGTATAAAAAGTGTGCATTAAAGATTTTTTTAATTGAGAGCACTTTTGGTAGACCACACATAAGAGACCTATCCAGTGCAGTGTTTGAAGCAGCTTTTAGGTTGTCAGCCCATTTAAAATGGTAGAGTCTTTGGTAAGGTTGTCATTTAAACATTAGGCTATTTAAAACATATGTTGACATTTGTGAAAAACTTTATGCAGAAGTATATAAAGTTCAGCACATTTTCACACTGTGACCTTTTGCTTCATCCCCAATTAACGAATTTATTATGCTTTAAACTCTGTAAAAATCCATTTTGTGATACACTTTTTTTTTTTGGTAACACTGTTTTTTGTTGTTGTTTGTTTGCTTTCTTTGTTAATGGCAAAGAGGATTTGATATTGCAGAAACATCAGTGTATTATTTTAAAGTATTAAAAACACGAAAAGGGTGATTTCTCTACCAGAGGAAGAGCTTGAGGGAAATATAGCACTACCAAGTCCTTAGTCATCATGTAAAAAGACAATATTGGTACTGTACTGATATTACTTGATACAGTAAAAACTCCCTATTAAGACTCCCTGATGTTCACCAAAATCTGGTCGTAACTTAATTAGAGGGGTCGTAGTAGGGAAATTAACCAGTCTGGTTTCATTCCAGGAACCATGACTTCAAACACCTATAAATTCATGTATTGAAATGTTGAAATAATGCTCTTAAAAACCATATAATGCTTTTTATTTGTCTTGACTCTCATTTGATGATTCTGCCATTGTTAAGCTTTACTGAAGATTTCTAGGGGAACTAATTCTCCAGGTAAGAGCAATTGATCAAAATGTTTGTACATTGGCAGACAAAGGTGCTCTTTTAAAATGCACTATTTATATATTGAGAGTGACTTCTTCAAAAAGTCGCAATAATGCACATATAGTAGTTGGTCACAATTTTATTTTTAAAGACTCGTGACCTGTGAAAGATTGTTAATGTTAACTGCTCACTTATTTTTTGAGAACGTTTGGTCCATTATTTGGACCTCTGCCTGCCACACAAAGTAGCTTTGTGGTTGAAGAAGTTGTCAGTATTCTTAAGCCACTGTTAATTTCTTGCATACTGTTACTACAACTTCCTGTAAGACAGCCATATATCTTGGTTGTAATTAGCTAGAGCTTGCTTATTATAATAAAGACCTGCGCTGTCTTCAGGAAATTAAAGTACTCTCGATTGATGGTCTCGACTACGAGAATCAGGCAATCAATATGCTGTCACTCAAAGGCTAGAAGGATGTACCTATACTGGTTAAGTGGGTAGGCGTTTTAATGTGTAAAAAGCTATCCATACATGGAATCTTAAAATGTTTTGTCATTTTTTTCGATCTTCTCAACAAACCAAAAAAAAAAAGGCTATTTTCTTGTACAAAGTAGTTATGAAGGGAACAAATGTTCGAAGTAGGCCTCTCATGGCAAATTCAAACTATTGCAATTGTTTATAGGTTACCAGAAGTGTCGAAGTGTTTTGAAACAAGGACCATTCCTGAACTTTATTTCCTGTAAGCCTCTTTTTTCCAGTCTTATGTTTTAAGTCTCAAGTTTTAAGTATTTGGGTTGAGCTGCATAAAGGTACTAATTTCCATTAGCATTCTTTCTCATCTGAAATCTCTCACCGCTTTCTCGCTCAAAACAAAACTGAACTCCCTCATGCAACCCAATCCTCGGCTCTTCTGATTTGACAGTCAATTTAAGGAAGAGAGTTTGCTCTATAACCTTTTAATTTCGTAATAATGACACAGCTGATGTCCATTGTGTTAAGGTGGGAGAGAGAGAGGAGATGGTAGTCACATGACAGAAGGCTTGGTGGGAGAGCTCTCGCTTACCTCACGGTCAGCGTGTTAACACTCTTGCTATGTGTTAAATCCCTGCCTGCCTGGCACTACTGTCCCGTGAGTCGCCCTTGTCAGCCACCATGTTGCACATAATAATTATCACTCCGGATGCGATGTCAAGTATTATACTATCCACCCCAGCATGCCCAAGTAGGACTTTATTGTTTTTATTTTACAGGCTGCAGTACAGTCGTTGGTGAAAAAAGGTGAACCTGAAGCAATATTTTTATCCTGTATTCTTTAACTGTTATATATACTGCACAGGAGAGTGAGAGATATGGGAGGGGATGAGAGGTTAAATATATGTTTGTGTATAAAACAAAATACTGTAGTTGTGTGCTGAATCTACTGTATATAATAATAATCCAATGAGCAGTATTCTGCACTGAGCTGAAGTCTTTCTGCGTGTATACATATGATTGAGAAGTTCTGTACGTGACTGCTAGACTATGTCAGAATCTTTTGATCTGTACATTAAATTATATTTAAAGAGATAATAAAAGTTACCTTGTATTGCATTTTTTTTTTTAGGAAATAATGGTTCTATCATGTACATTGCAGCTTGTTTCAAGGTATTACTTTGAAGTAATTGTGTGCATGTTTGTGAACTTGTATGCATGCATGTGTGTGTGTGTGTCCCACTAACTAGAATTTTTATGTAGATATATGGCTGTGGGTTAGAAAAATAAATTTAAAAAGTAAATATTGAAAACAGATTTTAAAAAAAAACTGGTGTTATTCCTTTTGATATTAAACCATGTTCACATTGTACATTTCTAATGTCTTTTTCAAACAGCTGCTGGCTTCGTGTCTCAATGATCTTGCAAATAGAATAAAATGGAGAAAGTGATAAAACATTCAGAGCAAGCACTCTATTTTGGGTGATGTTTACTTACTTGAGATTCTGGTTTGTAATCCACCTGAAAAGTCTTTATGCCATTGATTCTGCAGCTGCAAATTTTCAATACACTGCACCCTTACAGTGGCTGAACACTCAGCATGCATTGTCATATCAATGTATTTTAGTGACTTCTAAACGATACTCAGGCCACATTCTCCTTAAATATATATATATTCCAACGTGTTGATGAAACCCAAGGAAATATATTAATTGTTATCTATCTCAGTGGTGGCTCAAGATACCAAATCATGGCATCCCTGCCTTCGAGGATATTGTGTTTTTGAGCAGTCCTTACCTGACAAGAGCATCAGCAAGGCTTCCAATATTCTCTCTGTCCAAGTTTGTTGTGGGTTCATCCAGCGCAAACACTCCAAAATTCATGCAGAATGTTTCTGCTAAGGCTAGTCGGATGATCAGTGATGCCAGAACCTGATAAAAATGAAATTTTGTTTCTGTAGCATAAAGCTATTGAACAAGTATGAAAGTGTCAATGGGAAAGATGATGAAAGGGGCACACACTTATGTACCTGCATGCAAACATGTATGAAAGTGCAAGCACACATGCAATTCGCTCACACATTCTCTCACATTTATGCACATACACACATGCATGCAAACAGGACTCTTCCTCTTGATTTATGGTACAACTATGGCACACCAACTAACCTTTTGCCCTGCACTGCAGCGACCTCTCATGTCAAGAGCAGTCCCACCCTTCAGCATCATAACTCGATAGTTGTAAACTCGCCTAGCTTTCATAATGCCTGCATCATCCTCGTCAGATCTGATTGCAATTGTTTCAATATCTGCACAAAGCAATGTGAGATTTGAACACTTCAGTCTTTTCACTGTCCTCCACCCCCAATCCCTACCCAGCCAAGAGTAAACCCCTGCTCATCAGATTTACCTCATTAATTTGATTCACTGAACATAAATTTATGTTGCTACGAAAAAAGCTCATAGATTTACTGAAATTTGCGGTAGCCTGCTCTAGTAGATTATTATCATAAACCTGTGGTGTTTTTTTTTTTAAACATTCGGATGGGAAGGGAACAGACGGACGGATGACGAGTGATTTGCGTGGATGTGTGTGTGGCTGTGTGCATGCGTGAGAGAGATGATTCATGACGGCTGCTTTTTGAGAGGTTGAAGCCATCTGGCTTATGTTCTAAAGTACAGGCTGTGCATGTTCTTATGTTACAAAGAATCTTTGTAGGTAAGAAGGAAAGAATAAATGAAGAAAGAAAAAAATGGGAAATTAGATCAGGCAGGCAGGTTAGTTAAATAGTTAAGATTAGTTCCATAAGATTTGACCTTACACTGGAAGTAACAAGAACATTTGTATACTTTGCCTGTCAAGGCTCAATTCAAATTTCAGGCTTAATGGATGCCCTAAAATCTTCAAAATAAAGTTCAGAGTCTTCACAATTCGGGTGCCAGACTTGTGCAGAGGACTAGGAAGCATAACCATGTGCCTGTGTGTCAGATCTTTCTCAAAAACATTTTCCTGGCACCTACTCTTCAACAACACCGTTTTGCTTCTGACCACCACATACTATACATCCCAAAGACAGGTTTGTTGGTGCGTACCTTTTCTTATGCTGCCCCAAAGTCGAATTCACTTACATCGGCGTTAAATTAACTCTGGTCATTTTTAATCACTGCAGACTTAACTGTTTCAGATTTTGCCCCTTGTGTTTTTCGTGTCTTCTCGTTAGTTCGAGAGGTTTTTTTTTTGACAGTGTTCGTATAGCACTATAGCGTTTGACTTCCAAGGAATACTTCGTGATTTTCTTATACAAAGTGTTCATGATGGAGACAAAGAAGCTTTTGTTCTGTAGGTTACAGTAAGAGTCGAGGTGCCAAAAAAAGACATACAAAAGTTTTGAAACAAGGAAATTTCCGGCGTTTATTTCCTACGCGTAGCTTTTCTCGAGAACAAAAGTGTTTTTTAAATAATTTTTATTTAAGGACTTAAGTTCGGCTGCATTTCCCTCTGAAGTCTTATGACACTTTCTTGTGCAGAGAAGCATAACAAACTCTCATGTAACCCAGTCCTTGACGCTTTGAGGCTCAAAAGAGGACGTGATTCCACATCTCTGCAAGTTCAGTTTGAAGAAAAGGAGTGGGCACACTCGTTAACCTTTTCTTTGCAAGTTACAAGTTACCTTTCCCTAGAAAAGTCCAAATGATTTGATCGTCTATTCACGTGAGACAAATAGCAACATCTATATTTTGGTATGTGTTTTACCGTTTTCTATTCCATTTAGTTTAAAAACAGAGATGTAGCCTATACTTCATTTTTTATGTAAGCAGCGCAGCAGAATTCTGTTATCAAGTAGTTGAAGCTTGTTCTTTTATTTGTTGTGTAGTTTACGCAAGTAATTATTTCCAGTGTTCAAGTATTTACTTTCTGATGTCAATTTCCTGTGTGTCTAGTGTTAAATATAATTTAAATTGTCTGCATCAGTAACCTAAGTCTCAACTTAGCGTTCAGATAATTAATTATTCAAAGAATTAATGAGCCAAATGATCTCCTTTCAAATTCTACTGACTTAAATTAGTTTCTTTTGATGTAATAAAAAAACTTAAATGTTTCAAATGCTGAAAGCTTTTCTTAAAATAGAAATGCGAGTTTCAAGTGAAATTATTTTAAACAAATGTCACGGGCGTAACAATAAAAAGTATGAGCGGATAAACTCTTGGCTGGTGAGGCTCGTGATGGGTAGACGCTTGAAGAGTACCATGTATCCCTACCTTCGGCATTGTGATTTGACCAACAATATTACTGTCACTACAGCTCCACCGTAGATACACATCAAATCAATTCGATATGCCCAATGCAATACAAGTACACCTTGATCTCGGTTCCGATACTCTGTCCGTCCGTCCGTCTCTCTGTCTGTCGATGTGACGCCTGTTTCTTAGGATTTGACCGTCGGTGATTTTTCTCCAGGTGGTTCCCTCTACCTTTGTCTATGTATGTATGTATGGGCGTCAGTGTGAATGATAATAAGGTGCGTTTAATGCCTGCTCGTGCACCTTCGTGTATGTCTGGGTGAGCAGCTCTCAGCCCGTTTTAAGTAAAGGAAAAGACATTAAATAAATAGATCCATTCATTCATTTCAGGTGTACAGAGTTTTCTAAAACTCTCTTTGAGCCAGCACATGACCTATTATGATTGTTTCAGAAACAATGACAACTCCAGCCGTCACTTTCTTTTTCTTGATGATGCTTATGATGTCCAAGACTTTCTGCACGACGCAAACAACGTGCCCACAAATGTGTTCTTATGATCCAGATACAGAGTACTCATCTGAAGGCAACAACAACAATCTAAAAGTCAACTACAGTGGCCTTGGTCTTGATGCACTTCCTGGAAACATTCCACCACAAACTACGTACCTTCTGTTCGATCACAACTCGCTAACTCACATACAGAACTATACTTTTAGCAGCTTGAAGGCGTTAAAATGCTTAAACCTGTCATCTAACACAATCTCTTCGCTTGAAGAAAAGAGTTTTGCGGATCTGACAGAGTTACAGTGTTTGTTGCTAGATAATAATCAGTTGGAGCTAAGCCCACACACCTTCCCACCCCTTGTTTTTAAACCACTCATCTCATTGCGATTTCTGTATTTATACAACAATACGCACCCAGCATCTCATTTAAACGACCAGTCAGAGCGACATGCACCCGTGGGATCACCGTTATCGCATTCAATATTATCACGGGGAATTACGAGCGATTCTGAAAATGATGAACCTATCAGCAATGAGGCAGGGTGGCTGCTCTCACCGGACTATCCTGATAAAGCGTTGTCGTATCTTTCAAATTTAGAAGAACTGTTTATCGACGGGCTCACAAACAGAAGCTTCGGGTCAGGTTTCAAACAACTTCGTAAACTAACCTATTTATTCATGATAGGAAAACCTACGGGTTTCTGTGTAATTGATACTCTGACTAACAAAACGTTTGTCAATATCCCTAGTCTACATGATTTACATATGTTTGACTGTGGCATTCAGATTATTGAGCCAGATGCATTTGGTGCACTTCCATATCTTACGGAATTGACCCTTTCGTATAACTCTCATCTCGGCTTGAGCAAAATTTTTGATGCGTTTTACGGCCTGACTAAAACTCGATTGAAAGAGCTATACATCAGCAACATTGTGCCATTCGGAGCTCCTGGGCAGACAATCACACGGAAAAATCTACGCTTCTTTCGCAACTTAACGCACCTGCGCAAGTTAACTGCGCGTTCCAACAGGATTGTCAACTTTGAAGTAGGAGCCCTCTGTTCTGGCATTCCCCCGAACCTGACAACCGTGAATCTTGGCTCTAACTGGCTAGAGCTTACATATTATATTCGCGATCTGCACTGTCTTAAGACACTTGATGAACTCTTGGTTGATGGTCTTGACTTCGTTCCTCCACAACTAAGGGTACCAGATGTCACCCTGGATAAAACGAACACAGACCGTCACCGTTCAGCCGTACAAACCGTCTCCGATAAAAACCGCAGAGTGAATCATCCACAGGAATTCGTCCTACCACCAAATTTGAAGAATCTGTCAGTCGCAAACATGGGATTATTTTATGATCTCGGTAATGTTCAAGTTAACTCTTTAAACAGTCTTCAGTTTTTGGATGCGAGTGGAAATAAATTTCCTGCCTGGCGTGGACCTGTAACTGGACTTGAAAAGCTTTCTTCGTTAAATATGTCCGATTCACTTGGCTCTGAGATAAATCCACACTTTTTTGAAAGTTTCTATTCTTTGAAGATCTTGAATATTAGCGGAAATAAACTTAGAAAAGTCTTTCGTGATGACACAGAAGGGATATTTCTCAGAACCCTTGAGAACTTAGAGATACTAGATCTTTCTAAATGTAACCTAGGTAGCCTTCACAATAATTCATTTTACATTTAGATAATATTAAGGAACTATATCTCTCACAAAACAGACTTGAAACATTCGATGTTTCACTAAAACATATGATGAATCTACGTTTTTTGGATCTGCACAACAATTTCTTGAATTTTCTTTCACAAAATCTTTGCGACCATTTAGACAACTTAGCTGAAAGGCATGATGTCAGTGTAAACATATTCTACAACCCAATAGCATGCACATGCTTTAACATTGAGTTTCTTAGATGGATTTACAGATCGAGGGTAAAATTTGGAACGAACGAAACCTTTAAATGCCTACATGAAGACGGCTCTCAAACCTTCATATCGAAGCAAGACATGTGGTCCATCGTTGAAAGTTTGGAGAAGACTTGTGGAAACAACGTCGGCACCATTTTTGCCTCGGGGGCGCTGTTCCTGACCCTGATGACATCAATCGCACTGGCGCTGGCTTACCGTTTCCGATGGAAGCTGCGCTACCTGTACTACGCCACGCGACTGAACTTCCAGAGACAGCGACAGTTTGCAGACGATGACTTTGACTTCGACGCCTTCGTCTCCTTCTCGTCCGAGGACAACGACTTCGTGATGGGCGAGCTGAGGCGGCGATTGGAGGACGACCGTGACGTCACGCTGTGTATCCACACCAGAGACTTCATGCCAGGTAAACAAAGACTTCCAGAAATTAATATAGATTCCTCATTTGGTGTAGAAAAAAAAATTAAGACCAAGTGTTACAATGTTCCGGTGTTTTCTCATCAAACCCGAAAAATTGGCCCCAGGAAACTGGGCATGTGTGTAACAATTATGACGTAGTTCTTACTAACTCCGTTAACGTAATTCTGCAGGGGAACGTTACATACAATGTTAACTCCCGCTATTTAACTACTATCCACACACATATATATATATATAAAAGGTAAAGGTCGTCCCATAACCTTTTCAGGTCGTTGGGGAGTGAGGTGTTAGAGACCCCACTTTTCTCGGGGCCAGCTTTTACATGAGGGTGGTGCCAATCTCCTCTCCCTCGCTGCCTTATCTTCCCCAACCCTCTATAGACCCATTCCCGTCAGCTGGGTCGACTGGGGGAAAGTATGCTGCGCTTATCGGGAATTGAACCAGCGCGCTCTCGGTTCGGACGCCAGCGCTCTAACCACTCGGCCATCCGCTTCCCCTAAATATATCAACTTAGCTCTCTGACAGTTGTTACTGCTGCTTTCGTACTGTGAATTCTTCTTACGTCCTTGGAGTTCCCAAGACGACCTTTCGTTATTGCTGACTGCCCCCTTGCGTCAAGGTTCTGTAACCCAAGCGTTCCGATTTTCTCCCGAGTTTTTACCTCCTGGCCGAAGTATCGGTTTCAAAGAAAAGTTCCTTGCCCCTAAAGAAAGCTAAAGACGAGTCGACTGTTGAGCAAATGCTCCGTTTGCACAAACGTTGTGCCGTGAAGTGCCCTGAGAAGTTCTTGTTCCATTATTTAAACTTCAACCGTCCCTAGTCAACGTCCACACTTTTGTGCTGACAGTAGCCCCGCCACTGTCCACGCATCAGAACCACCGCAAAAGAGCTACTAGCAGAAGAACAGGCTGGATTCAGACCACGTAGAAGCACAGTTGAGCAGATCTTCAACTGTCGCATCCTTCTAGAAAAGCATCGTCAGCATCAGCGGGGCCTTTACCACTTCAGTTACTTTAAAAAGGCGTTTGACAGAGTATGGCAAGAAGTACATATGATGCGAAAATTGAACATCGAAGAAGGCCTCGTTCAAGTCACTGAAGTGCTGTATAATAGCTCAACAAATACAGTATTGAACAACCAAATAGGAGCTTGCTTTCGCACCACAGTAAGGGTACATCAAGGATATACCCTATCACCGGTGCTATTTAATATCTTCTTGGAGAATATCATGCTCAAAGCTCTTCACGACCCTCATACTTCCATTTCAATTGGTAGAAGACTAATCTGCAGCCTACTGTTTGCAGGTGACACTGATCTGTTAGCAGGTACTAATAAAGAACTGCACCTCACCAACAGACTGACAGACAGTTCAAATGCATATGGAATGGAGACCAGCACTGAAAAGAGCAAAGTTATGACCAATGGTTGCGGTAAAGCAGAGATCTTTATGAACGGGGTACAGCTCGAAGAGGTAAGCAGCTTCAAATACTTGGGAGCCACCCTCTCCAAGGATGGCACCTGCACACCAGATAATCGCACCAGGATCGCAACAGCAACAGCGCCAATGGCTAGGCTAAATAAGATCTGGCATAGCCATAAGATAAGGTTCACTACCAAGTACAAGCTGTACAAATCCCTGGTAGTGCCGATCCTGCTCTACGGATGCGACACGTGGACTTTCTGAAACAGAAAGGAGAATCCAATCGTTCGAGAACAATGCCAGGGGAGGCTGCCACGGATCTCATACAAAAATTATAAAACCAACGACTTTGTAAGAAACAAGATATTGCCACACCGTAGGACACCAGGAACCTCTAGTATCAACAGTCAGGCGATGCAAACGTGCCTTCTCTGGCCGTGTGACCCGGCACTACACCTTGTCGAAGACTATCCTTCAAAGGTGCCTTAGAGGGTGGCCAGAGAAAGAACTGGCTTGCGAAGGTCAAAGACTATCGCACAAAATAGGCAAGAGTGACGGGCCCTGTCAGTTGCCATGTGCTCCTCCCAACAGCAGGTGCCGGTCAAGGGACGACCGACTGACTGACTGACTGACTGACTTGCCTCTCTGGCCTTCTGCCTTACATAATGCTTCTCTAAAAGCCTGTGCATAAGGCCCTTTTGTTAAGTGGTCTCTGGCTGTAGGAAATTTCCCTGTCCTACTTAAAGTTACTACATGACACCAAGTATAGACCAACCTAACTATCCATCAAACACTGGGAACTGGAATTAGAAACTTCAACAGAGACTTTAGGCTAGGCATAGAGACTTCACGATAGTCATTAAAAGACATTTGAATAGACAGAGCTTTCACTCTAGTATAGACAGAGACCTCAGACTTTATTTTTTTATTTTACTTTTTTTAATTTTAATAAAGACTATGTAAACAGAGACTTTACGCAAGACATAGACATTTCAAATCTCTCAGCGATTTCAATTTAGTATCGACAGCGACTTCAGACCTTATTTTCGAAAACTTTGTTTTAATTGGAGTTTAACTTACTTTGTAGATGTGTAAGCGTATACATTTATTGAGCTAGCGGTGAAAAGTTAGTTTATTATACAAAAGAGGTGATTGATAATAGTACATAAAGACGATACAATCCTTTTGAGGGCCCATTTTATTCCTGAGCAGACACTTCATTTTTCAAAGACAAGGTCTAAAGAAAATCCTTATACCTTGCGAACTACATGTCAGACTTTCTTATCAGCTGTCTCTAGAGTAGAAAATAAACCTTGATTTATGACCCTTGAAAACACGCACGCACGCACGCACGCACGCACCCACGCACCCACGCACGCACACACACACACACACACACACACACACACACACACACACACACACACACACACACAAAAGTAAATAAACAAAAACAGAACCAACAACACATTCTTTACGGGCTCAGTCATGGGTCACTCGTCAACAAATGTCCATGTTTTCCTACTAATATTTCAGAGACCTCCTCTTAATCAAATAAAATATCTGCATTTAAAGTAGAATATTAATCAAATATCTCAAAACGTGGTCAATGTTCGTTCGCTGTTGTAGGTCAGTACATCGCCACCAACGTGGTGAACTCCATTCAGCGAAGTCGGCGGACGCTGGTGGTGGTGACGAGCGCGCTGCTGGAGTCGGACTGGTGTCGCTACGAGCTGCAGATGGCGCTGATGGAGGCCAGCCACACGGGGCGTCAGGTGCTGGTCTTCCTGCTGTACGAACACCTGTCCAGCCACCAGATCCCCCGTCAGATGCTGTACAACATCCAGGCGGCCACCCACATCGAGTTCCCGCATGAGGAAGAGGACGCGAACCTTTTCTGGAACAGACTGGCTCTGGCGCTCAAAGCTTGAGGCTTCATTTGACATCGTCTTGCTTGATGCCGGATAAAGAACATATTCCACTGTACTAATTTTTTAAAATCACGTTTTCTTTGTACGTATATAATTCACAAATTGTTCTTTTTCTAAAGGATTTGTTTTGGCGCATTCTTTTACATGCCTTGCTGAATGTGCGCTAGAGTGTTGAAAAATAAGGACACGCTACGAATTTGAATATATTGTCTGATGATGACGATGACGACGATGATATGCTGCTTCTATATTCAACACAAAAAACTGCTTTAGAAAACCAAATCTCTTAATAAAGGTTTCGGTAACATGTCGGACTTGGCGTACGGGAAGAGCAAAGGGTATCGTCATGGAAACGTGCGGCCAACATGATCGACGAGTGTAGGGTATGCATCCTGATGCAGGTCAGGACGTGTAAAAAAAAAAAAAAAAGATTTATAAGTCACCGACAAAGCGCAAAGATAATTCGTTTTACCTGATATATTTAAAAATCACATAAGCACAGGTACTCCTTATTATCCATTTAACTTTCTTTTAATAGTAATTTTAAAAAACTAAAATTAAAGCATATAAAATGAAATACTGTATTTTAAAAACGTAAAACCAAGCTAAAAGTGTGCCCACATACTTTTTTTTTCGCTTTTACGAGTATTTAATTTTTATTTTGTTTCTTATTAAGTTTTGTTTGTAAAAGTCTTTGGCTATGTACAAAGGGGGGGGGGGAGTCTTTTGGAAGAAAGGAGTTAGAGAAAGAAGAAGGGAAAGAGAGAGTAAAACAATTGAGACGGGAGCTGGGAATCAGACACACTGTCAGAAAACAAATAGCACACGGCTGTAGACATGCTGGTTGTTATGTTGGCAGCTGTTCTAGTGTGTAAAGCGTTATTTGTACATGGTTTCTTAAAATGTTATCTGTCGTTTATTTCGATTTCCTCTATAAAACGAAGAAAAAATGTCAGTTTTCTCAAACGAAAATGGCTGTGAATTAAGGAGACAAAAGTCCGATTTCGTCCTCCTGTCATGAACCCCAGCTATTGTTTTACCGGAAAAGCTGCGACAGAAAAAAGACTTACAAACGTTTGGAAAAAAACTTCCGGGGCTTTATTTCCTTTTTGCAACTTTCATCTGAAGAAAAGGAACCCCCATTACTAAAACTTCAAAATTAACTGTGGTAAATGCAGAAAGTACATGATCATTATAGTTAATTTTGAGGGTTTTTTTCTAACTTGTGTCTCCTTCACAACCCCTTTCGTACAAGAAAACTGCATAAACTGACAAATGAGTTAATTGTTTTTGCTTGTTACTGATGAGTTCAGTATTTTTGTGGTCTCGATGTGCAATTTAGACGTTACACAGTTCTCTGTCGTTTTTATTTCATTAGCAAAAATAGCAACTTCGTAAGCAAATCTTTACAGAAGTTATTTCCCGTGCTCAAGGGTTCTGCCCAGACTTCTATCATCTGTAGTTCCATCACACTCTCTGGCTCGTTTGGCTGCAAATGCATCGATCAGTATTGAGTATTTTTCCTTTCACCTAAGTGGCTTGAGGGAACCATAGACGTGTATAGTTTCATATTCTACAGTAGAGAGTAATTAGATCCGCGACGTGTAGGCATGACGCGTACGGCAGCGTGTGATGTTATCCTCTATAATAATAATAATAATAATAAGATTTTTATCGCACCTTCTCCCACCTTCAAGGCAGGCCCAAAGCGTTTTTCAGAAACAAGGTACAATAATAATAAATGCTAGGGGCGCAAAGTCGTCAATTCTTAAACAGAGGAAGTTTGAGTGAAATCACATTATTATTACTGATGTTATTGCGTACCCGTAAAAAGACTACCATCAGGTAAAAGTGCGACACATTCGACTCTCAAGCAAGTAAGAATATTGGATTATGTGTATATACGTGGACTGTGGACTCTGAATGTGTATAGTGGAAAACTGTCCATGCTGGTGCGAACAGAGTGAATGTTGAATTATATACAAACTGTGGATTCTGAATGTGTATTGCGGAAAACTGTCCCCACCCTCTGTGAAACAAGACGATAATTAAAGTGAGAGATTTACGGATACGATCATGCGGCAGTGACAGCCAGAAAGCTAAGTTTACAGGATTCAAGTATCGAACAATCATTAGAATTATTGTTGTGTATATATATATATGATTCATTTAACATTTCTTCCATTCTTAATTATATTTCTTTGTTTTGCACATCTGCATCTATTTTATTGATTGTGCGACAGTGAGCACCCAACCCTTTACAACTGGCGAGCCTGAAGTTGAGAATTAATTAAGTTAGTTTAATTAATCTGATCTGAATCTTGTAGATAATTTGCTGCTTTACGTTTGTAATTTTGAGATAACTGTTAACATTTATAAGTAAATTTTGCATTTTATTTTGGCGCACTACTCCAGAACCATGTATACCACTTATTAAGAAGTGATCTCATTTGCAAGCGGATAAAAGAGTTTAAACGAAACGGAGAAAAGTTAGGATTATCGGGAGAAGCCCTCACACAATACTCACAAGCAACTGACAGCGTCTAAACGTCAGGGGCATGAGGTAGAGATGCAGAAGCAGGAATTAGCGTCCCAGGAAAGAATAAAAAGCTAGAGTTAGAATATTTGAAAGCAACTGAAGAGTGAAATCTAGAAATAGAAAAAAGTGAAACTAGCACGACACTACAGGGCACTATACCCAGCTACCCTCCATACTTGAGTTAGAAATAGAGAAGTTGGAATTAGCGTCCCAGCAAAGGAGAAAGCTTGAGTTAGAATGTAGGCAAGAAACTGAAGAGAAAAGACGCGAACTAGAATAAATGCAACTAGCACTACAGTACAGAGGAGAGAGCAACAGTACCATACTGAAAGAAAATGCCTCGCAATATTACAGGGCACTGCCCTCCATACTAAATTTCACATCTCAGGAACCAAAGGCCGCATCAATCGAGGTTTTCACAACAGCGGACCATGATGCATATGATGCTGAGAATCTCGGAATGGCTAGTCAGCAAACCAGAAATGTCACAGATAAATGGGATGGTGAAGACGAAAAGGACGATGTCGAGGTCAGCTCGGCAGATGCTGACAAAGAAGAAATGAAAGAACAGGATAGGAAAGCAGGAAACCAATTAGCCCACCAGCGCCGTAAAAACAAACCTTTGGTAGAAAGAATAGTAGAAAAAAGACGAAGAAAGAAGAAGATGAAAAGGCTAGGTTGAAGGTAGAAAATCATCACAAAAAACTCTGAAATACATGGGTTAACAGGTGAAAAACAAGAACTGGTTGCTCATGTTAAGTGTGTTGAAAAAAGCATAACCAGTGTATGGTATGGAAATCAACACAGAAAATTCAAAGTTGCTGACCAGCAACAGTAAGCAGCGTTAAGGGAGAAAGCTGACAGTCTCAAATATTTGGGTTCAGATAATCTGAAAGATTTATATGACAGATAATGCGCAGTCTTCCAGTCACAACATAAAATCAATGATCGTCCTGTTACGAGTTCCCAAAATGTCACAGTACTGTGATCGTGAACGTGTCGATGTCCATTGTTTTCTCTTTCTTATATTCTGACCACTCGATCGGCTCCAACTTTCTGTTATCGGGTATTCAATGACGAAATTTAAAATGTTCAAAAAGAAAATTGTGAAGAAACAATTAACTACGCTCCAACAATGGCTTGGTGTATCCGTATGTGAATATAACGGAAGTGGAGACTGAGAGCTTGAAACAATTAATCGACTGACATGAGAACATCGATGTCTATCGTTAACTACGACAATCTACACCGCTGGAATATTGGCGTCTTCCATAAAGTTTATTAGCCTGCGTGTTTCATACACAGCTACACCCCAGTGAATGTGCAATTTCACCTTTATTGAAGCGCAGCAGTTGCTCGACACCATCAGAGACTCTTTTATGAGCAGACGACAGCCCAAAACAATGCGATGTGTGTGTGTGTGTGCAAAGCTGTATGGGTTAGAGAGTAAGTCACATGAGCTAGCGGCAGTCTGAAGGCTCTGATAGGATCGATACACAACAATGATTAGGGGAAAAGCGACCGGTTAGTACGTTAGTACACAGACTTCTGTGTAAGTCTTTGCGTTAGTAGCTCTGTGTCCACAGACATAGAATCATAGAAGTCTGTGTCTGTGTCTGTGACGCTGTGTAAAGCGAAACCGGAAAAGGCGACACTTAGTCAAACGCATGCGCATCTCAAGTAACTAGTGTTCCCACGTGAAACTTCTTGAACGTCTCTGGTTTTGGCCTAAGCTTCACATTGTGTCTCGTACACACTTGTCAAGGTAAAGATAACTTGGTTGATCATGCACTGGTATATTTCTGTTCACAGAGGAGCATTAACGTAACATTATAACTTTGCAGGTAACTTTGCATATTAGGGGGATTTGGTCAGAATTAATATGAGCAGTGGTAATTCTAGGCTGCGGCCTAGCGGGATTCCCGCAAAATTTCGCTGAGGGGCGCATAGTCTGAAAGTCAGCGCGACCATGCGCCCGCAAAAATCCCGTGTCTGGCGCACTTTTGAACACGCGATGCGGCACTTCAAAAATAATTGTTGTCATTCTTCGCGCTGGTTTGAAACCGACCCACTAGAATCGATACTAATGACTGGACAGTTTTCAAACTGACCAGTTGTTAGCCATCTGATGCAACCTGCTCCAAATTTCGCGCCAGGAAGTAAATTGTTGACGCGCCCACAGCGAAACATTTGGTACGGGAGAGATCAAAGGGTATTGGAAGAAAGCGAGTTGAAAACGAAGTGAACGCGACTGTCAACTCTGACTTTTAGTTCGCGACATGAGCAGCAGAAGATGTCCCGGAAAGTAGAAATCGACAAGGACAGAAAGAAACAGAAACTCGTCAGAGTCAGAGTGTGCCGCACACATTGTTGGAACGGAAAATGTAGACAACGAATCGAAAGATGGCGAAATAGACAAATTGAGACAGAGACCGCTCGTAAAAAACCACGCATCCAGTCAATGTGAATGGCTGAAGAAATGGCCTTGCCTAATGAACGAGGACGAAGGCATGAGATGTATAATGGTGCATAAAACAATCAGAATAACGCGTTTACAAGCCCCGGCTGTGTTAAGTATCGAACGAAGACGCTGCAGAGACATTCAGACTTCCAACCACAGGCACTCTTTGGAGGCTGAAATTTTTCAATTCTGATTTATTTCTGTCCTCATGACCTTTTCGGAACTTATGCCGGCGGTATTATATAACACTTAGAAACAACGTGTTGCGAACTTGATACATCACAGGGTTGCTTTTGCGACAGTGTGCAAGAACATTAATGACAGGTTCCCAAAAGATGCAGTTGATGTTGCCTCTGCATTTTCAGTTCTTTTCATGCGCCCCATCTTTTTCCTGTCTGCAGAAAACAGAACACCCTATGGAGACTTAAATGTCTTAACATATTTCTTTCGAAAACCAGCACAAGTGGGCAGAAAATTCAGTAAAATCTTGCTTGACAAAGCAGCATGTTTAGAGGAATGGATTGTGGTCAAAGAAACTATTGCAGAATGCATATTGGAGAGATTCCACAAGCTGTTATTTGACTTTCACAGGGATTCATTTCCCAATTTGCTGGTTCTTGGAAAGCTGTGCCTCCTTATGCTATAGTGCTATACCACAATGCAGGCTGTGAGAGGGGGCTTCAGCCATCAAAACCTAATAAACTCTTCTAGTAGAAGTTGCCTCGAGGAGCAACATTTAAACCCCTGCACTAATGAGACAAATGAAAAGTGTCTAAACATTAGCTCATAGCTCAATGAGATAGACACAAAGACATTGGTTTGCAAATTTAGGATGCTATGATCACACTGATGATGATGAAAGATAATTTATCGATATAAAAGAAAAAGATATCTATGTGATTAATCTTCAATATCTTGTGATTAATAAAGTATTTTGTTGTATACCAAATATTTATCGGAAAAAGCAGTGAAAATGTGTTTGTTTCGAGGGACCCCTTGTTTCATTTGAAGGCCCCCTTTTTTTCCATCGAGAGGGCCCCAGGGCCCCTCTTTTTGAAATCCTAGAATTACCTCTGTAGTATGTCTGGTCGGCGACGAAAATCGCGGACATGGGAATAAAAGAAATTTGAGATGCTTATCCTTTGCAGAGGGTAAAGAGTTGTCACTACATTGACAAAATAAAAGTAACAATCTCTTCCAAGTGATACTGTTTTTGAGTGGCAATGTATTTACTGTGAAGATGCATGTCTTCGCTCATTACGAAATGTTGATAGACTGGCATCATGAACGTTGATCTGCGTAGATCAACGTTCATGCTGGCATTTAATAAACTTAGCATTTTGACAACCATTTTTACACCCGACTCCCATCATCTGCTAGACCAAAGGGATTATCTCAGTTATCAAAGTATCTGCAATTACGGCACAAAATACTTTGACACCTGTCAGCATGAATTCAGATCGCATTTATTTTTTGCAGGAAAATGTTGACAAATACTTTTTGTATGGAAATTATAGAAATTTGTTAGATGAAAAGTTTCAGTGCACCACGAATGTTCGTAACTTAGTAGTGTGAATAGAATATATGTCAAAAGTGACCGGCCATTTTTCTTTTTCTTCGGTGATTCACGAAGTCAAACACATAAAACATGCAAAAAACAACACAGAGAAAGCCTGTATTATCATATATATATATCTCCTGAAACGTTTAATCATCCATTGATGCAGTTTCAGGTTCAACAAAGCAAAAATAAAGATGTTGTAAGCAATCTAAGTCCGACAGTATGCCAGAGGTGAACTTTTGCCGCAGTGTCGTATGTATATACACCTTTAAATAACTAAGCAGATGGCTGTTTAATGCAGAACAATCGCCTCCAGCATTTGGAGAATATTCGTTGTACCCGTTAAAACAAAAGTCTGAGAATCAACATGATGGTCTAGTGATTTTCGTTTGATGAAGTGTGTTCAGCTTTTATAATGGAGATTCCCCACTCCAATAGATTTATTTTTATGGGCAGTTCTTCTTGCATTGGTATTTCACCATGCCCATTATGTAAGATGGAAACAGAGCTCATTACCATTATGATTGCCATCACAAGCAATATGAGATAATTTGATAAGTTATATACAATTAATCCATTCTAATATTGTAATGTTTCAGGTTATGTTACTGTAGACTACACCAAAGATGAATGAGCTAAGGCCTTGTATGCAGTTTACATCAGGCAGTACTGACCAAGAAACATTGACTATCCAAGTCCCACATCAGTTCAACATGAAGAGTGAACCGAGCTCTGTGGTTGATCTTCAAAGTTGGCAGTCAAACTGGAAATGTGAGTGTGTTGTCAAACAGGAATTCCAATCTCAAAATCCCTCTTGTTCTATTAAAACTGAGCATGTTCCTGGTCAACAACTCCATGACATAAAACCAAAGCATGCTGCACACATTCAGAAGTCAAAATGGATTCAGGAGAGTGTTGTGAAACTGGAGTATCACTCTCAAGATGCTATTTGTTTTGATACACAAACTCCTGGTGAAGAACTCTGTCACATACAAACTGAGCATGCTGCACACAATCAGCAGACAGGTGGGAGGCATGACAGTGTTGTGAAGACAGAGGTGAACTCTGAAGAGGCCATTTGTTCAGCGACAACTGAGGTATACTTACCTGGTCGGCAGGCAGAGGGGGAGTCTGCCATTGAAGAGAACGTTCATGAGATGAGTGATGGTAGGTGTAAAACACCTGAGATGATGGATATTGTGACAGAAAGTCATCAGGGTCAGATACATTCAACTGTCACTGAAGTCGCCAAAATGTCAGAAAAACAAATCAACAGTACTGCTAAACATTATCATTGCAAAGTGTGTCACTCTTCTGTCAGGTTTCCATCTTACCTAGCAAGACCTGTTTTGGCCCACGGAAATAAAAAACAAAAACCGCACCAGTGCAGTCTGTGTAAAGCGACATTTAAGCCCTCAAAAAACTTAAAAGTGCACATGGTGACCCACAGTGATAAGAGACCTTACCAGTGCAGTGAATGTAAAGCTACTTTTAAGTTTTCAAGTAGTTTAAAATTGCACATGGTGACCCACAGTGATGTAAAACCTTACCAGTGCAGTGTGTGTAAAGCTTCTTTTAAGCGCTCGTATGAGTTAAAACAGCACATGGTGACTCACAGTGATGAGAAACCTTACCAGTGCAGTGTGTGTAAAGCTTCTTTTAAACGCTCGTATGAGTTAAAACAGCACATGGTGACTCACAGTGATGAGAGACCTCACCAGTGCAGTGAATGTAAAGCTACTTTTAAGTGCTCAAAGGATTTAAAAGTGCACATGGTGACCCACACTGATGAGAGACCTTACCAGTGCAGTGTGTGTGAAGTTTCTTTTAAGCGCTCGTATGAGTTAAAACGGCACATGGTGACTCACAGTGATGAGAAACCTTACCAGTGCAGTGTGTGTAAAGCTTCTTTTAAGCGCTCGTATGAGGTCAAAATGCACATGGTGACTCACAGTGATTTCAAACCTTACGAGTGCAGTGTGTGTAAAGCTTTTTTTAAGCACTCATATGAGTTAAAACTGCATATGGTGACTCACAGTGATGAGAGACCTTACCAGTGCAGTGAATGTAAAGCTACTTTTAAGTGCTCACAGGAGTTAAAAGTGCACATGGTGACCCACAGTGATGAGAAACTTTACCAGTGCAGAGTGTGTGAAGCTTCTTTTAAGCACTCAAATGAGTTAATACAGCACTTTGTGACTCATGGTGATGAGAGACCTCACCAGTGCAGTGTATGTAAAGCTACTTTTAAGCGTTCAGATACTTTAAAAGGGCACATGGTGACCCACAGTGATGAGAGACCTCACCAATGCAGTGTATGTAAAGCTACTTTTAAGCGCTCAAATCAATTAAAAGAGCACATGGTGACCCACAGTGATGAGAGACCTTACCGGTGCGATGAATGTAAAGCTACTTTTAAGCGCTTAAAGGAGTTAAAACTGCACATGTTGACCCACTGATGAGAAACCTTACTAGTGCAGCGTGTGTAAAGCTACATTTATGAGGATTCCTTTTAAACATCACATAATTTACACCACACATAAGAGATCGATCCAGTGCTGTGTTTCAAGCAGCTTTTAGGTTGTCAGCCCATTTAAAACGGTAGATTGTTTGGTAAGGTTGTCTGTTAAACATTAGGCTATTTAAAACGTATGTTGACATTTGTGAAAAACTTTATGCGGGAAGTATATAAAGTTCAACACTTTTTCACACTGCGACCTTTTTCTTCATCCCCAATTAATGAATTTATTTTGCTTTAAACTCTGTAAAAATCCATGTTGTGATACACTTTTTTTTTTTTTGTAACACCTTTTTTTGTTGTTGTTTGTTTGCTTTTCTTTGTTAATGGCAAAGAGGATTTAATATTGCAGCAACATCAGTGTGTTATTTCAAAGTATTAAAAGCACTAAAAAGGTGATTTCTCTACCAGAGGAAGAGCTTGAGGGAAATATAGCACTACCAAGTCCTTAGTCATCATGTAAAAAGACATTATTGGTACTGTACTGATATTACTTGATACTGTAAAACCTCCTGTTAAGACTCTGATGTTCACCAAAATCGGGTTGTAACTTAATTAAAAGGGTCGTAGTAGGGAAATTAACCAGTCTGCTTTCATTCCAGGAACCCTGACTTCAAACACCTATAAATTCATGCCTTGAAATGTTGAAATAATGCTCTTAAAAGCCATATAATGCTTTTTATTTGTCTTGACTTTCATTTGATGATACAGATTCTGCCATTAAGCTTTACTGAAGATTTCTAGGGGAACTAATTCTCCAGGTAAGAGCAATTGATCAAAACGTATGTACATTGGCAGACAAAGGTGCTCTCTTAAAATGCACTATTTATATTTTTGAGAGTGACTTCTTCAAATAGTCACAATAATGCGCATATAGTTGGTCACAATTTTATTTTCAAAGACTCGTGACCTGCGAAAGATTGTTAATGTTAACTGCTCACTTATTTTTTGAGAACGTTGGGTCCATTATTTGGACCTCTGCCTGCCACACAAAGTAGCTTTGTGGTTGAAGAAGTTGTCAGTATTTTGAAGCCACTGTTAATTTCTTGCATACTGTTACTACAACTTCCTGTAAGACAACCATATATCCTGGTTGTAATTGGCTAGAGCTTGCGTATTATAATAAAGACCTGGGCTGTCTTCAAGGAATTGAAGTACTCTCGATTGATGGTCTCGACTACGAGAATCAGGCAATCAATATGCTGTCATTCAAAAGCTAGAAGGATGTACCTATACTGGTTGTTATGATGTGGGTAGGTGTTTTAACGTGTAAAAAGCTGTCTAGACATGGAATCTTAAAATGTTTTGTAATTTTTATCGATCTTCTCAACAACAACAAAAAATTGGCTATTTTCTTGTACAAAGTGGTTATGAAGGGAACAAATGTTTGAAGTAGGCCTCTCATGGCAAATTCAAACCATTGCAATTGTTTATAGGTTACCAGAAGTGTCGAAGTGTTTTGAAACAAGGACAGTTCCTGAACTTTATTTCCTGTAAGCCTCTTTTTCCAGTCTTATGTTTGAAGTCTCAAGTCAGTTTTAAGTATTTGGGTTGAGCTGCGTAAAGGTACTAATCTCCATTAGCATTCTTTCTCATCTGAAATCTCTCACCGCTTTCTTGCTCAAAACAAAAATGAACTCCCTCATGCAGCCCAATCCTCGGCTCTTCTGATTTGACGTGCAATTTAAGGAAGTGAGTTTGCTCTATAACCTTTTCATTTCATATTTTAACTTACCTCGATCTATGAAAATCTAAAGAAACTGGTCGCCTAATAGCAACGCTTTCGATTCTGGTATGTGTTTTGCCCTTTTTCTTCTGCACCAATTTTTTTTTTTTTTATCAGGCTGTACATCGTTTGTTATGTAAGCAGCTCATCAACATCTTTTAGTTATCTAATGACCGAAACTTGGACTTTGGTCGTGTAAGGTGATGGTCATCTGCTAACCTTTCTCAAGTCGTGTTCGAGACCTTACTTTTCTCCGGGTCAGTTTTATTCGAGAGCGGTGTCCATCCCCTCTCCTTCACCGCTTTACATTCCCCAACCCTAGCTATACAGGGGCGGGGAAAGTCCGGCCTGCGAAATCATTTGATCTGGCCCGCCAAGCCAATTAGGTAATTGCAGATACCAGTAAATCTATAAACTTTTCTCATAGCAACGTAAATATATATTAAGTGAATAATAATAACAAATTTTGAAGGACAAGCAAGGAACTTCTATAAGGGGATTGACAGGACATATTCAAGAGCATGACGGGACAGACACGTATGCTTCTCGGCTGGGCAGGCCGGTGGTGTAACGATTAACGTACATCACCAGTACAGTGAGAGCTGGATGTCCTGGGCTCAGCTCTCGTCTTGGGCACGCTGTTCTTTCTCTGCATGTGGCATCTGTTTACAGGGCTGGCTGCTTTGCCATGATATAATTTTATTTCCTGGCTCAGCGTATAACACCAATTCTCTCTCCCCCACCCATCCCCTTCTTGTCGACTGCCCTCGGCCTATACTGACTATTTTGGAGAATTATGCTCGTTCACAGTATACTTTGAATATTGAGCGGACTGTTTAGCAACTTGGCTTCCTGACTCACTGCCTTATCCCAAAAAATCAGATTTAGCTACTTTTTCCCCCCTCAAAGGTCAGTACATCGCCACCAATGTGGTGGACAGCGTTCAGCGAAGTCGGCGGACGTTGGTGGTGACACATGCGCTGCTGGAGTCGGACTGGTGTCGCTACGAGCTGCAGATGGCGCTGATGGAGGCCAGCCACACGGGGAGTCACGTGCTGGTTTTCCTGCTGTACTAACACCTGTCCAGCCACCAGATCCCCTGTCATATGCTGTACAACATCCAGGCAGCCACCCACATTGAGTTCCTGCATGAGGAAGAGGACGCGAGCCTTTTCTGGAACAGATTGGCTCTGGCGCTCAAAGCTTGAGGCTTCATTGGACACAATCCTGCTTGAGGCCAATGTTTGGACAAAGAACATGTCGGGCTTTGCAGATTAATTAATGTAAAATGACTGTGTTACAGTGTGAGAGGTACTTGCTAGTAATGTTAAGAGACTTCAGTATCATGGAATTTGCATACCTTTTCATGCGTAAAAAGGGGGACTAAAAAAATCTTGTTCTCATTAGTACTTTTATTTTTGTCCCTTTCGTATTTTTATGTGATTTTGCACTCTGCCATAGATTCAGTCAAGCTCTCACAACACTTATTAGACTTGTTTGCTAAAGCCAATTCATGTAAAGCCGATAAACCTATACTTCGTGACCAAGCATGTGTGATGGTGGGCAAGTGACCATTAAAGATTTCCGGCTTGAGGATTCATAAAAATAATCCATGTTATGTTTCCCAAACACCACTGTCAGGGGCGGCCTTAGCCATGTGCACTGTTCACTTGCACATCATCATCATTCCTTGCTACTCCTCGAGGAGCATAGGGCCGCAACAACACCTCACCAGCGGACCCGGTTTTGGGCAGCCCCCCTCAGTTGGGGCTATGTGGTTCCGGCATCCTTTGCCTCGCTCTCTACTGATCTTCTCCAAGTCTGTTTTGGCCTCCCAACTCTCCTCTTCCCCTGGGGGTTCCAGTCAAGTGCCTGCCTGGCAATGGCGTCAGCTGGTTTGGGGGGGTGTCCTATCCAGCCCCACTTGCGCTTTTTGATGTCTTGACTAGTAGCATTCTGGTTAGTTCTTTTCCACAGGCTGCTATTGGAGATCTTCTCAGGCCATCTTATTCCCAAAATATGGTGAAGGCATCGGTTGGTAAAGGTCTGGAGCTTATTATGTTCACTTGCACAGGGCCACCAAATCCCAGGGGCCGCCACGCCAATATATATTAAATATAAAATGGAAAAAGAAAATAACACCACAGCTGACGGCAAGGTGGCTGAAAAACATTGTTTCTTTTAATTAGTCTGCTGTATTTACTAATGTTTCTTGAGTCGGAGCAGTATGCTATATGTAGCATTATAACGTTCTGCCGTAATGGGGGGGCGAAGGGCCCACCGATTCTTTCTCTGCCCAGGGCCGCCACGAGCCTAGAGCCGACCATGCCTCTGTCATTTCTTTGCTCCGCGGTCTTCTCTGCCAAATCGTCGACAAGCTGATGTCCATAGCGTTCAGGGGAGAGAGAGAGAGGAGAGGGTAGTCACATGACAGAAAGCTTGGTGGGAGAGCCCTCGCTTACCTCAAGGTCAGATTTTGCGAAAGCCGTGGCCTCCTCCTCTTACTTGCTGTTTTGTTACCCACATGACAGTTGGGTTGATTGGGAAAAGTGTGCTGATGTGTTGCATGAACCACAGGTTCAGCATCTTTCGGGTTCAGATGCCGTCACTCAAGCCCACCGTGGAGGGAACCTTTTGTTTTCCTTCAAGGGCCTTTTTTTTTATAAGATCATTTACGGGCCATTCAAAATTATCTACTTAAAGATGAGCCTGCTCTATTTTTTCAATCTGTAGTTTCGTCACAGCGTGCTAACACTCTTGCTATGCGTACAATCCCTCGTCGCCCTCATCAGCCACCATGGAGATAGTAAAAGTTACCTTGTAGTGCATTTTTTTTTTTTTTTTTTTTTAGGAAATAATGGTTCTATTGTGTACGTCCTGTTGAGAGTTTGTCCAGCTCCCATCGGTCTGCCGATTTTGCGTGCCTGCATGCAGGACTAACAGACTGTGGCTGTCATTCGTTGTTTTGGCTGTGAGTCTCTTGAATGGTGCTGTGCGAATGAATGAAACATGAATGGGGAAGCCTGTCTGGTGCATACGAATGTGTGTGTTGGTGGGAGTGGGTTGTGTGTGTTTTGCGTTAAATTGTATCGAGCTGCCATCCAGTTGCCCTTTGGGACAAATAAAGTATTATGTTATTATCTTATCATTGGAGCTTGTTTCAAGGCATTACTTTGAACTAATTGTGTGCATGTTTGAGAACTTGTATGCATGCATGTGTGTGTGTGTCCCCACTAACTAGAATTTTTAGGTAGATATATGGCTGTGGGTTCGAAAAATAAATTTAAAAAGTAAACATTGAAAACATAAAAAACTGGTGTTATTCCTTTTGATATTAAACCATGTTCACATTGTATATTTCTGATGTCTTTTTCAAACAGGAAGTTATCACATTTTATTTATCAAATTATTTAAAATTTATTTTTATAACAAAAACAGAAAGAACAATGGAATTTAGTATTTAGTACAGAAAAGAAACCAACAAGGAAAAAAAGCTCAAATATCCAATGTAACTGAAATAAAAGAAGCTAAATTTTTAAAAGTAACATTATTACTTAGTGGATTCCACAATTATTGTTTTCAAAGTAAATTACATAAACATAGAAAACTTTGTTCACGGAAAAAGCCTCCAAAATATTTTGACTTGTTCTGATAAATTTCTAGGACATTCAGTGGATGAGTATATGCATAGAAGGGATCTGCTCTATCCCTTTCATAGTATAGCAAGTCAAAAGGGAAAGGAAAGGGTTGCAACTTGTGATCAGTAAGGTTGGGGACAATTCACAATTGAGCTTTAGTCTTATTAGATTCAGTATGCAATAAAATGTAGCCTCTGTACATACTGCTGAACTGC